>OY728126.1:347496098-348746098 GCA_963277665.1 Viscum album
AGCCAAAAAATAAAAAAAATCATACTTTAAGAAAATCTGGTAGATTACACTCAATTTTTTTAGGAATAAAATGCCATTATTTTTGTGTAAACTAAAAGGAATTTCCCCATGAAGAGGTAACATCCTTCAACATGCACTTTTTATTTATTTTTTATCCACAAATTCAATTATTTTTTACATGATTATGTAATTAACTAATTATTATCAATATAATGATATATTATTATGTATAATGTTCAATATACACCTGTACACACTTCAAAATTGATATGTAATCATCATTTGTGTGTATGGCATATTGCCGCCTCAGAAACTAAAGTCATTCATTCTTACCTTACCACATTTTAAGGATATGAATAATTATGGAATTACAAATTATTTAAGATATTTATTATTTATTATTTATTTATTATTTTATATATTTTATATAGAACATTCCTTCCTGATTTTCATTTTCTAGGAATATGATAACTTCGATTGTGGACATGTGGACTACCACCTCGTCAAATAGATGTTATTCATACACAGATTAAATGGAATGTATTAAAAATAGATTTAGTAAAATTACATGATATATATGACATAATAAAGATAATATAATTATAATATATATATATATATACCTATATTCCATTTCTTCTTTCTTTTTAAACAATAAGAAAACATAAACAATGTTCATGCGTGCGTACGGAATACCATCTCCATGAACGGTGTATTCTATTTTATATATCTATAATTTTGTTATTATAAATACATATATAATTAATATATATGATATTTATATCATTTTTACATTGTGGAAAAAAATTATCTAATTAATAGGATCAAGAATAAAAAGATAAAACATGTTTGAAAAAGAAATCAATTATCACATAAAATGTAAATTTTATTACGAAATTCTTAATAAATAAGTAATATAAAGTCGTAAAAATCATATAAGGTCTCATATATAATAATATGGTTTATTGTTAAATTTAAAACATAATTATATTTATTATAATTGATTTTTTAAGCTATATGAATAAAGATAAGACTTAAGGTAAGGGTTTTTTCTCATCTCACATTTATTTTTATGAGATATATGCTATATTCAACACTTATTCTTGCTGTATGGTGTATGTTTTGACCTATGAAATTTCATATCTTGAATTTACTATATTTCATGATATTAAATTTTTTAATTGATGTTATTCTTTCTTGTATCATACAATTTAAAATATAATCAAGTAGAAAGGGGATTTCTAGTCTCACGTTTATTTGTGTGAGACTTATTTCATATTCACCATTCATTTATTTTATGAGGGGTATATACTTTCAATGAATTTTTTATATTATTATTATATTTAAATTTATGATTGTTTACATATCCATTTTATGATCTCTTGTTCATGGGTTTTATGGTTTAAAAGTTACTAAATCTTTAATGTAATTTTTTCTTAATTTTTTTTCTTTGAGAGACATATCATGTTTGGAACCTATATTATTCTAAAAGATGTATTTACTACCCATTGACTTGTAAATAGATTAATATCCTTCTTCTCATGATATTTTAACCTTCATTTAATGTTATTGTTTAATGTATATTAGTATTCAATGTTACCATTGTGGTATGAGTCTATTGTTATAATCTCATCAATTATCTTGATTTTTTATAATTATGCTTCCATTGATAAAATATAATGATCTATATCTCATGAAATTTATTCACCTCAGGTTATTCATGATATTTTCATTAAAAGATTAAATTTTCCCCTATTCGGTATTTAAGATAATAATGATAATAGTTTTATGAAAATCCGACATTATCTCTTTCCCTCTTTGGACAGAAATATATTTTAATCAGAAACCATGTGTTCTAAAAAAATCAGAAAATTTTAATGATATTTTAATATAATTTCAATGAAAAAGATTTTAATTTTTTTATTTATTAAAAAGTGATTTTAATTATTTTTAAAGATTCCATTATATGGTTTTAATGTTATTTTTGATGGAAAAGGTTTTCAACCTGTTTTATATTTTAAATATCATTTTCCAATGTGGAAAGTACATTTTCCTCAAGAAATGTTTTAAAGGATTTTTAATGATTCCTATATAATTTTTCAAAGTTTCTTACAAAGAAAAATATTTTAAAAATCTTATATGTTTTAAAAAGTTTTTTTCAATGAATGGTTATTTTACATGGGATATTTCAAAATCATTCTTCATCTAATATTCCATCCATTGATATAGTTTAAGGTTTAACAATAATTTGGTACAAGGATAACATTCATAATATTTATTTGAATGGTTAAGGTATTCATGAAAATATGTTTATGGGACATGTTTCTTTTTGACAAGTCAAACATGTTTCAAAGATATTGTTATGAAACCTATTTATTTTCCATGGGCAATTCACGTTTCAAATAGATTTATATTAATTGCATTTTTATTCCATAGGATAATCATTTTATGAAATAAAAATAGTTTTTATGTTGATATTCATGATATTAGTACAATATTCACGTAGTTCTTCATTGACTATTCTTATATGATGGGGTGGCCTAGAAAGCATTGGGTAAGACCATCCCATATTATACGACGGGGTTTCCCTTATAGAACTTGTTAAGCCTAATATGGTTTATAAGATGTGGTGGACCAGTTAACACTGAGTAAGTACTTTATATCTTATAAAATGGGGCGACCTAGATTGGAACGGGTAAGAGAAATACAACTTATACGATGGAGGTTTATAAGATAACATAGGGTAATCCCATTAAATATTATATAATGGGGTGGACTAGATAGCTTTTTCTGATGATGTTATATCTTATATGAGGGGTGGTACCTTTATCTCCATCTAATTAATTGGGTAGATACTTATATCTCATGAAATATACATGGATGGAACAGGGAGCGAAATCAGTTCAATAAAGCACTTTTCCTACTATGATGGTCTTGGGAGTGAACCTCGACTAGTAAAATGATCATGGGAGTGAACCCTGACTACTAAGATGATTTTGGGAGTGAACTCATTCGAATACGATAGACTTGGTAGTAATCATTGACTACTAATAAGGCTTGCGTTGGGAATGGTGGTGTGTCTCACTGAAGAGGTGAATTCTCTAATGCGTGAACTTGATTACATGTTCACAATGTTATGTTTTGACCTAGATTCATGTCCATAAGTTTATATGAGGGCCAAATTTGTTTTCCATAACTTAATGAGTGAACTTAATTTTATATATACATCTTCAAAATGTTATAATCTGATGTCTATGCCAAATTCCAAGTTTTATTCCTATATTCTGCTACGATGGTTTATTCTATTGATTCCCTTGTGACTCATATCTTATGAATTTCTAATATTTATGGCATGGATCGGATTACGATTTTTGGTATATATTGTATGATCTTCTAAGGTTATGATCATGTTATTATGCACTTGAAATCATGATTATTATTGAATATCTCCCTTGTTTTTCATTACTCTTATTCTAAGCTAACCCTTTCTTAGGTTTCCATTCACTAGGTTATAATGAATGGTTTTATGTAGAAGTGCTGCAAGGGAAATATATCTATGGGAGTTGTTGAAGAATATTCCCAAAATTAGAAATACATGACCCCAATTTCCAAATACACAAAAATATTGTGGTCTATGTGAATATACATTATTAATTTACTGAATATTCATCTTAAATGATTCAATATAGATGTATTTAAAGCCTGGGAAACTATAGTTGGTATCAAAGGAATGGTCTTGTTATGATTTGAAAAATAGGATGAGAAAACATTAGTGAGATCCCAAGGTATATTTCTAATGATATGTCTATTGATTTATCAAAGGATAAGATTATGGTGTTATAGATTTAAAATTATGTGTCATGATTTTGGCATCCTATAAGTAGTTTTTCATGATTATGTGGTTTTATGCTCTAATAGTAGTTTATGACACTATTCTTTCTTGTCCTAGTAAATAGCGTGATTTTGATGTAAATAGGTTAAAATTGATTTTTTCAAATATGGAAATTATGGGAATTATAAAAATTGATATTTTGTGTAGATATCTCATGAAGATAATCAAGAAGGTGGTATGAGTATTTTTTATTCTGCTGAAGATAAAGAGACGAAAAATGACTTATGAAAGGTTTGGGATATTGAAACAATAGTTTTTTCATTAAACATAAATACCATGATTACATTGTGGTTGAAGAACCTTAATACATGATTCATATTTTATATTCTAGGAAAGGGGTATTAATGAATAATATGATGAAGCAAAAGTAATGGTTAATGAATAATGTTAGATGATTGATGTGTGTATTTTTTGGAGATCAAGGATTATGTTATAAGAATCATGAACTATATACGGATTGTTTTTATATGTTCTTCTTTAAGTATTTTCAAGAATTTTATAAATGATACTAATGACATGCAAAATTGATTTAATGTTAAGGTTACATTAAGATAAGGTAACCCTAAACATGTTCTTGAGTAAGAGAAAATGATATTTTATATTGATAGAGAGATGATGACATGAATAAAGTAAATTGGATATTATTTATGGCCTCCTAAATGACGAATAATTTGTGTAAAATGTGGTTTATGCTTCTACAAATGATTTTATTGCATTTTCTGATTTATGGAATATATTCAATGATGTTGGGAATAAGAAATAAAGCATGTTTACAATAAAGATTTATGATAATTTAAAGTATTTACATGTTTCAAGAGAATACATGTTAATGATATTCACATGTTTTGTAAGTGACAACAAATAGTTACATTATGATATATGGAGGATTAATGTTAATATGGTTTTAATATAATTTAGTGTCCTTATTTTTAATGTTTTGGATTTTCATCTTTGAAGAGGGTTATAATTCTAACAATTTATTGAATATTTTAAGTTAAAATTAGGATGAGGTTTTAGAGATTAAAGTATTATGTCACCATATGAGGATTTATTCATATTGGATAACATGGGATCACCTTTTAGTTTTCATAAAGATGGATGTAATGACCAATCATTCTACTTACGGATATCATGATCTGATAATTCTTCAGGAATGAAAAATTCACCTTTATTTCAAGGAAAAAAATATAAAGTTGAAATTGATAATGGGACTTCTTAGGGAGAGGTTGTATTGAAATCAAGTTAGTATATATTATCATGAAAATTATTCAACTTTTGGTAAAGGATCTTGAAATAAAATTTTCTCCTCTTATCATCATTTTTATTATATCAATCACCTTTTAAATAATGTTTGGGTTATGGAATTATGATCATTAGATTTCTGATAAAATGTTCTATATAACTTTCTATCAGAACATGATAGTCATATTTATCTTTCATGTCCATGTTTTCACATTACACCTATGTTCTCTATTCTAGGAACCTATTTTTGGGTTACATCTGTTAGCTGTTATTTTTCCAGCATTCCCTTTTTCAAGGATGTTTTAGTATTCATATATACAAATTATGACTCTTTGAAAGGAACCTTAATGTATAAAAACATTGAAAAAATATATGCATTTTGAGGGAAAGTTTCATATTAAGGGGGGAAGAATGTAACAACACAAGTTTTTATGAACAATTATTTTTCTATTTAATTTAATCTTATTTATATTTTCAATATAAGGAAACCCTAATTTTATTTTGTTACAATAATGAAATATGATTTATTTGTGTTGTACATAACACCATGTTATAATTATTCTACACAAAATACATGGAATAAATTTTGGAAAATGAATCAATATTTTTGTCTTGAGTTACAGACAATGTTGAGTTCCTTCAATATCTTTTATAGCACAGAACACATAGTTTTACCAAACTACAATGTGTTATTAATGTTTATATTGAAATATTATTTTAGGTGTCACTTACCCATTAGAATGAAGGATATGAATAATATTAATTAAATTATAAAAATATTTTTTACACATGTTTATAAAATTCAATTATTTGGTGACCAATTAACTAGAAATTAATGTAAAACCCCTCTAAAAAGTTTGGATTTTTTGCTGGAAAACAATATTTATGAAATGAAACATAGTTTACCTTGAAAAACTAATTAATTGTCTTTCATAAATTATATTAATGAAATATTTATATATATTTATTATCCATTCAACTAATTGGGGTTCATATTATGCGTTTTCTAGGTAATAGATAAGAATAAAACCAATTTTACCGATAAAAATATATATTTTCCTAAAAGGTAATTTTACCATCGTATAATATTATGCCTATATTAAATTTAAATTTATACACATTTATAAATTATATTTTATAAAATAAACTTCATTTTTGAAATAACAATCTCAACATTAAATTTATATTAATATTTTTTATTTTTTTAAGAAGTTTCAATTTTTCATCAATAGTGAAAAACAACGAATTTTTGTTGAGAACTGCATTTATGTATAGTTTATTTATATAATTAAATTATATTTTTTAAAAATTTTAAATTATATTTAGATAAATTTTAAAAATAATAATATATTTTTGGCTTTTTTCACATTGAAATTGGATATAAACACATTTCAAACTTTTGAAATGCTTTACATTAAAAACTTGTTTTCTTATCCTATCTGCTAGATAAATTTTAAATTGTTTTCTAACAATTTAATGATTATAATATAAAAAAATTTATTCCATATTTGGAATCAGAATAATTTATAATTTCAATTAACATAAAATTATTTTTGCTCGAAAAATTTAGTGAAATTATTTAAAATTAATTACATCAATTAAAGAAAAGACGAGTTTACTTAGTGGTTTGGCATTAATTTAAGGTGAAACAAACCTAAAAACGTGTCAAAAACAATTTTAGGATTCATTTAGAAAATATCATATCCTATACATATAATGGACTGTTATCATAGGTACATGATGTGTGGTAGACCTCTCAATATTGTTTATATTTCTATATTCACAAGAATGCCACTCATGCACCATTATAAAAGGGAACTCACCCCCTCACCAATTCACTCCTCTAAAGAAATTTAAATCAAAAACACCATTCTAAAATTATCTAAAATAAATCTATACTATAATACTATAAGCCTCAATTTGGGAAAAAAGAAAACCATACTAATCTTGGGGTGCAGACCAAAAGGATTTATCCAAAGAAGAGGTAAAATCCTTCAATAAGATATTTTGTTTTATATATTTATAAACCACGTAAATAATTTTTATTATATGATTATATAATATAATAATTATAATCATTATACTGGGATGTTTTTTAAAGATTCTACCAACACCTACACACACTTTCATCAAATGGGATACACAATCATTGTTCGTGTGTACGGAGGACTACTACCTCATGAACTGATGTCGTTCATTCATATGTTACCACCATTCAAGGATGGTAATAATGATATAATTAATATTTAATATTTAATATATGATAAATTTATTGTTATTTATTTATTATATAACACATACAATTATTATTTTCATTTTTTGGGAATAATATAACTCTTTTTGTGGACATTTGGTCTTCCACCTCCTCAAAATGATGTGATTTGTTCACACTTTAGATTGAATGTATTAAAGATGGTTTTATATAACATATATGATATATATTAAATAGTAATTATAATTTTATTTTAATATATATATATATATATATATAGTTTTTATACATTCTATCATGGAATACAACTAAAGAAAAGAAACATTGTTCTTTGGTACGTACAACCTACTGTCTCCAGGAATGGTGTATTCCATTTCATACTAATATATTTTATATGTTGTTATAAATAATTATTTAATGATTATATGTGGTATTTATATAATTTTTTACATTATGAAAATATGTAGAACATTATGTAATTTAGAGGATCAAAAATAACAACTCAAAACATATATGAAAACCTAAGAGGTTATTACCTGAAACATAACTTTGGCATGAAATGGTTAACAAATGACTAATATAAATTAATAATAAAATAAAATATGGTATGATATATTGTAATATGGTTATTTTTTATATTTTAAAGGACTTATATTTTCTATATAGGAGTTTCATATGTGTATGAATACATTCAACACATAAGGTAAGGGTTCTCCAATCTAACTTTTATTTCTATCAGATATATGATATATTCACCACATATTATTTTTGTGTGGTGTATATAATGAAATTTGACCTATTTTATAATGAATTTAATTTATTTATGATACTATTATTTTCATGTTATGTTATTATTTCACAAATATCATGATTCAATGGTGACTCAAGTATTAAGGGGATTTGTGGCCTCACTGTTTTTTATGTGAGACTTATTCCATATTCACCAGTCATTTATTATGTGTGGTGTATTTTCTTTCAATGAATTTATTATATTATTATTATCCTTATATTTATGTTTATTTAAAAATAAATTTTATTATCTATCTTTCAGGGGGTTTTTGTCAAAAGTAACCAAATCAAAATTGCAATTTTGTCTCAATTTTCCTTCTTTGAGATACATTTCGTATTATGCACCTATATTCTTCTTGAAGGTGTATATATTGATGTTTGAAATGTTATATCATGATTATCAATATTTACATTATATTTTAAGCTTTATTTAGTTTTATTTTTTAATGTGGTTTAAAATTCAAATATACAAATGTGGTAAAATTCTATTATTACAATCTTATCATTTATCTGGATTGTTTGTAATTATTCATCCACTGATAAAATATCAGGATCTATCTCTCATGAATTCTCATTAATTATATTCTCCTATGTCTATTCCTAATATATTTATTTAATTGTATCATTTTCCCATTCCATGTTACTAATAATATTATGAAAATGGTTTTGAATAATATCATACTTTTTCCTTTATTGATTCGAAAATATGTTTTATTAAAAAAAATGTTTCCTAAAATGTTTTTTAAAATTTTTTTAAATGATATTTTATTATCAATTTCAAAAAAAAAATATTTTACTAATGATTTATGATTTAGAAAGTTGATTAAACTATTTTTTAATATTCCTTTATAAAATTTCAATTTAATTTTCAAAGTCAATGATTTTCAAGAAAAAATTCTGTTTCTAAAAGCGTTATTAAATAGGAAAGGATAGTTTCATAAATAAATAATTTAAATGATTTTTAAGGATTCCATAAAATATTATCAAAGTTGTTCAAAATGAGTTTTTTTAAAAATGTCGTATATTTTTAAATGTGATTTTCAAAGAAACATTATGTTCCAAGTGATCTTTGAAAATTCTTATTCATCCCAGATGGAATTCATTGATATATTTTATGATTTACTGTGGATATGACATCCGTATACCATTCATACACTTTCTATAAATAGTTTACGTACATATGGCATGATTATTAATGATTCATTTTCTTTTTCACAAATCAATCATGTTTTAAAGAGATTTTTATGAAACACATTTTTATCCCTAGGCTATACATGTTTCAAAGAGATTGAAATGAAAGTCATGTCTTTTCCATGGGAAAATCAAGTTATGAATGAATAAGTGTTCTTATGAGTTCTAAACTGACATGAAATCTATTTGAATGTTATTCCTGTTGTTCTTCATGGATATTTCTTATTGGATGGATGACCTACACAGTGGTGGGTAAGCTCGTTACATCTTATATAATGTCATGGCCCAAATTATGCTGGTGAAGCATGTTATAACTTTTATAATGGTGTGGTCAATATTGTGTAGGGTTGGACCATTATAGCATATATGATTGGTTTTCCGATGATAGCCTTGGGTGATCCCATTATATATTACATGATAGGTGGTACCTATATCTTCATCCAATTATTTGGTTAATGAATTATATCTCATGAGATAAATGTAGAAGTAATGGGGAGTGAACTCGGTTGAGTAAAGGACTTTGTCCACTAAATCGTCTTATGATTGAACCTTGACTAATGAGATGGTATTTAGAGTCAAACTTTACTACTAAGATGGTTTGGGGAGTGATATCATTCCAATAAGATAGTATTGGGAATAATCATTGAATACTACAAGATTTTCCAATGGGGATGGTTATGTGTCCCACTTGGAATGTTTTGTTTCATATGTGTAAACCTGAATACATATTCATAATGTTATATGTGTACCTGGTTGGATGTCCATAATTTTATGTGAGGGAATGATTTCATGTTCTTTAAATTAATGTGTGAACCATTTTTTTTTATAAAATTTCACAATGTTATAAGTTAATGTGTATGCCACAATTCCATGTTTTATTACTATATTATTTTATCAAGGATTATGCTCTTGATTCCATTATTTTTTAAGACTTATTAATTGAAAATATTTATGCCATTACACTTGATTATGATCTTTTATATGATGGGTACGATCTTCTAATATTATGATATTGTTCTCATTCCCTTATGCTCATGATTAATTTTACATATCTTTATTGTTTTCCCTTACTGGGAAACTAAGCTCACCCTTTCATATGTTTCCTTTCCCCGAGATTTGAATAAATAGATTATGTAGGATTGAAAAATAAGGAATGATCTATATGAAAGATGTTTAATATCATTCACCAAATTAGAAGAATGTGTTTTTAGTTCGAAAGACAATAAAATATTATGGTCTTCAGGCACATGCTTTTTTAATGTGCTGAATATTCATATAAAATATTATAATATCCATGAATGTCACGTCTGGGTATCTATACATATTCTTCTTCTAGATTTATTATGAGTATTTTGATTAAGGATAACATTGGCATTCACTTACTTG
Organism: Viscum album; assembly: GCA_963277665.1. Lineage (NCBI taxonomy): Eukaryota > Viridiplantae > Streptophyta > Magnoliopsida > Santalales > Viscaceae > Viscum > Viscum album. The sequence goes on from OY728126.1 coordinate 347,506,811, forward strand.
AATCATTGTTTTATAGACATTAACTTTCCATTGAAAAATTTAAATTCTAGTGACCACTGAACATTAAAATTCCCCTAAATATCCACAATTTTTATAATAGATATGTTTATTTCATAAAACATATACCATTCTTAAATATGGTGTTTACTTTGAAATTTATTTGATTAATCGGGAAAATTTTGGTATATTTGTATTCTTTATGCTATACAGATATTTGATCAGGCGTATTTTTTAGGAATTAAATATATTATTTAATATATCAAAAATATTTTGGACTGGTATGATGTCACGACCCATCCCGTAGTCCCAGACGTGACTAATCAAATCTAGCCTTCCATAGACTAGGAGTTGGTGACTAGCACCTGAAGGGTTTTACCGAATAGTAAAGGCATTTCCTTAGAGATCTATACATACTCAAATACAGTAACAAAAATAAACAACCAAAAAAATTAATGTATAACCACGAGAGTGAAGTACAATCACAAGTAAAACTGTTAACTTAAAAAAGTGTTCCAGAATACAAGACCTAGAAACTGAAAAAGGAACTAAACAGCTATCACATCTACCCTTGAGCTCTATTTGGAGGGTATTAGCTGAAAGTATGAAGTCAAAGAAAAGGATCTTGACTGCTCCCATCGCACCAATCTCCATGAAGTCCCAAACCTCCAAAGCCTGCCTCGGAGCATCAGTAGTCTACACTAGACACACACATGTGGGAAGAGCCCATGCAGGGGATTGTATAACAACTCATATGGGGACCCCGAGACCCCTAAAGGTCTCTCAGTAGTCCATAAAGGAAAACCACAAGAAATACCAAAATAGAAACATTCCAAGAATGATCTAAATCTTGAAACACAAAGCAGAAGAGAAAGATCACTCTAATGGTATAACTTTAAGGTTTCTAGGATCGGGATGACTAGTCGTAAAACCAGATCATTCTATACATATTAACTCTACTGATGAACCATATAGGTCACATTATGCTGACCCATATTGGTTGTTATATGCTGACCCGTATTGGTCGCTAGATGCTGACATGAATTAGTCGATGGTGCGGACCTGTATTGGTCACTGGTGATGACTCTTATTGGTAGCTGGTACATAGGAATGGATGATTAGTTATACAGCTAGATCATCCCACTTTGGAGTTCTTGATGCTGACCCGTATTGGACTCTCTTCTTCTTCACGTCACAACCAGCCACTGGATTCCCGCATGAAGCTCACCTGATCTTCCGAAGACTCTTCTATTCAATCCAAAATTCCTATTATAACTGGTAAGATGTCTCAAAAATTCATACCCAAGGGATTTCCCCACCATAGGAGTCCCAACGTGATAGACGACACATCGATTGGACACCTGGTCTGTGAGATACATGCACTTTTATAAAAACGCCCTGGTTGGATTCAACTATGATCCATCCCAGGTCATACATCAAACTCTATCAAAACTAAATTAGAGTATCTCCATAGGATTTCCTGGACACAAGGTCTTTATTCCACAGACGACGCATCGATCAGATGCTCAGTCTATTAGTTACACCCCTTCCCATGAAACGGGGGGTGGGGATTACACCTTGGTCCGGCCCGCCAAAATTTTTCAAAGGGACCACTTCCAAAAATGGGGTCCCAACACCACTAATGGTGTGACAAATGAACACTCAGTTCATCAGTTACAATGTTTCTTTATTCGAGGGTCGGTTGGGTCATAGCTCGGTCCGACTCGGTCAGGTCGGCCCGACACAAAGGGTCCTAAGGTCTACCTGACCTTGTCTGGGTCTGGACTCTTAATGGTCAGCTCGTTTCACTAGGTTAGGCCCATCAGGGTGGGCCTAGCTGGTTTGTAGACCTGGGCCGCGGTTGGCCCGACCAACTGAGTGGGGCTTGGCCCACCCCCACTGGGTCGCTGGGCCACGGGTTCGGCCCGTTCTGCTGACCCGCATCCGCCTGAAGGCGGACCACTGTCTCCAGCTAGCCCAACAGATGCATGGCTATTCCATCTGACTGGTGGGGTGTAGCCCCACTGTTTGCAATTATTGGCAAGGGTGACTGACCGGTCTTCGGATGATGTGGCCTGCCGCAGGGCCGCGCCGCCCCGTTCTATCGTAGCCCACTAGCCACGGTAGCTGTTGTCGGCAATGCCTGTAGGTACTACCCTTCTCCCACATGGACAACTCAAGATGATTGCCTCTAGACGCCACGGAATGTGACAACATGCCTCCTTCCCACTACTTTCGGCCTGTTTCTGCAGGCCTCCTCTGGTCACTGTGGGCTACCACCGGCATGGCGCACCAGCGGTTCTTTCTGAGGGCCACCGAATGTGCTTTGGTGGTTCCTTCTTGGTTCCTTTTTAGCCTACAAGTCTCCTGGACTACTGCTATTACAACATGACCCTCTATCAATGTTTCCATAAAAATTAAGGAAAGTCATACCCAAATAATACAACATGAACAAAGTGGTGAAGGGTCCAGACCTTGTTCATTCGGCCCACGCCATCTGCGTTAACATGATAACAAGTGGGAGAATATTTATCTAACATTACAGATTAAACAAACTATTTTCAATAAGTTCAAACCAAAACCAAACATAAACCCCCAACCTCGAGATCCATAGTAGTTGTCGCAGTTAAAATGGGATGAGCACCCACATTGGATGGATTCGTCAGCGTTCATCGATCCCGGATCATTGTCGCTGGATCTTGCATCCCCCATCTGTGGATGTTGTTGTAGAACTCTGCTAGAGTTTTCTCACTTGAAGAATATGTCCCAGAACCCCACCCCAAGATCCATTTAAATAGGAGGGGGAATGGTGTGTAATGAGTTGAAGAATTAATGTGCTTCATAAAATGAATTAATGAACATATTTTAATTCACAATTCTGGAGTTATGCAGTTGATGAGCCAAATCAATTAAATGGCTTGACAAGTCACCAGTCCCACCACCGACGCTCATCATTTAGAGAGAAAGAATATAAAATAACAATTACATGTTATTTTATTATTCTTTAAAAAGTCAAAAAACTATATTTTTTCCCCGACTAAATACATTCTATGTGAATCTTCTCATAATCTAATCCTCGTGCTGCAAATTCAACGGTGCTCTTGGAATTCAATTTTGAGTACCAGTTTAAAAGATAGAAATCGCCGCCTGCGTTTTTACTGAATGTACCAAAAAAAGTTCTAAAATTCATTCTGAGCACACTGGGCCTCGAGATCATGTGCCGTAAATTTTATTAGACTCATAATAATCCCAAATAATTAATAAAAATTACATGGAATATTTGGTGTCATTACATTCTCCCCATCTTGGGGCTTAAATTTCCCGAAATCCAAACAAGGCTACACAAACAAGGAGGGGCTCTGGGCACACATATGAGCCCCTCAATCCCATGTGCTCTTCGAGAGATTCTTTTGCTTCCACAAAACGCGCACTAGAGGTATTGAACACCCACGAAGGATCTTCTCCTGTCGATCCTCTATCTCCACTGGGTACTATACAGAAGTCGCCTCATCGTCAATCTCCAACTCACCATGGTCGATGATGTGATATTGGTCATGAACGTATCTTCTCATCTGGGATACATAGAAGAAATCATGCACCCTCTCCAAATGTGGTGGTAGTGATGAGAAGTGCGACACCTTTCCAATCCCCTAAAGTATCATGAATGGTCAGATAAACCTCGGAGAGAGTTTCCTGCCTTGGCCAAATCTCTGTAGTCCCCAACGAGGGGAGTCTTGCAAGGAAACATGGTCCCCCTTTGGAACTATAGTGGTCTCTATTGCCTATCAGTATATGAATTTTGTCATCTCACTGTAGTCTTCATCACTCTGGGATAACCTACACCTTCTCATTGGTAGCACTTACCATCTCTAGGTCCACGAGGGCTGACTCTCTAGGATCTATCCATCACAAGGGCAATCTGTATGGTCGTACGCACAACGCCTAAAAAGGGGAAATTCCAATGGTGGAGTGATATCTATTGTTGTATGAAAACTCCACCAAACATATGTGGTCCTCCCAACTGCAACCAAAATCTTGGAAACATGTATGAAGCATGTCCTCCATGGTCTAGATGGTCCGCTTGGTTTGACCATCTGTCAGTTGGTGAAAAGCTGTGATCAAGTGAACCTGAGTTCCAAAAGCCTCCTGCAATCCTTTCCACATCTGGTATGTGAAGCATGCATCATGTTTTGATACTATCGTCGAAGGCACCCCATGATGTCGCATGATATCCATAAAGTAGAGACGCCCCATGATCTCTACCGAACCCTTCACTCGAATAGCAAGGAAGTGGTCCGAATTGGGGATTCGTTCAACAATCACCTAGATGGTATCGTTCCCTCTGTATGTACATGGTAACCTTGTCATAAAGTCCATCGATATCCCTTCCCACATCCACTTTCGTATCTAGAGGCATTGGGTCAGGCCTGCTGGTACCTGGTGCTTGGTCATCACTTTCTAGCAAGTGAGGCATCTAGAAACAAACTCCACCACAACTTTCTTCATCACTAGCCATCAGTACTGACACCAGTGGTCCATATACATATTCATCAGGCCTGGATGTACTAACAAGGGGGGTATATGGAACACCCTCAGTACCTCCCTTGTAGTGCCACTAGTATATTTGTACGTCCTCTGAAAAGGATAGTGTGCTCTACATATTTAGAATATCTGTCAGGTGTGTGTCCTGAGAATATCTGTGCATGTGTAGACTCGCAACAGTTGTCTCCGAGTTTCACCTCCCTAACTTGATGAAGGAGTGGAGGGTCAGCTACCATTAACTATAGATTGACTGTCTCATCTCTATCCATGTAGTATATCTGAAGGGAGGCTAATTTATCTAAAGCCTCTCTCATTAGTTGCGAACTTGGTCTCTGACGAAGTGCCTCTGCCACTACGTTCCCCATCCCAGGAGTATAGAATTTCTCAAAGTCATAGTCATGGAGGAACTCTAGCTAATGTTTTTGTCTCAGATTCATATCTTTATTTGTGAAGAAATATCTAAGGCTCTTGTGGTCTGAGAAAACAATGAAGTGCTCACTCATAAAGTAGTGTCGCCAAATATTCAATTTGAAGTCTACTACTGCCAACTCCAAGTCGTGAGTTGCATAATTATGCCCATGAGGCCTCAGATATCATGAGACATAAGCAATCACTACATCACCATCCTTCAGGACACAACCGAGTCTGGTCCATGATGCATCATAGTAAACCACATAGTCAGTTCCCTCCTTTGGAAACCATAGAATGTGAGCACTGGTCAAGCTCTACCTTTTCTGTTGAAAGTTATACTGGAATATCATTGACCACAGGAGGGTTTCCCCTTCTTCATCAAGGAAGTCATAGGTTCTGTAACTTTGGGGAAATCGGACAAGAACCTCCAATAGTATCCTGCTAATCCAAAGATTCTTTTCACCTTAGTGTCACTCTTAGGGGGCTCCCAAGAGAGTAATGCCTTGATCTTCACTAGATCCACTACAACTCCAGCCTCTGAGATGATGTGTCCCAAGAAGTATAACTCCCATATCTACTCACACTTCGAGAGATTCGCATATTGCTGGTGCTCTTAGATTGTGTCCAGAACTAAACTCAAGCATTCAATGTTCTCTTCTTCAGACGCCTATTACACCAAGATTTCGTCTATAAAGACCACCACAAAGCGATCAAAGTATGTAAGAAAGATCTTGTTCATGAGCCCCGTGAACACTTTTGGAGCATTGGTCATGTAGAAAGGCATCACCAAGAACATGTAATGTCCATACCGAAATCTGAAGGTTGTTTCTAATACATCCTCATCCCGTACCCTATGTTGATGATATCCTGATATGAGGTCTATCTTTGAGAACCACTTTGCTCCTTTAAACTGATCAAAAAATCATCAATCCTCAAAAGAGGTTACTTGTTCTTGACGGCCACCTAGTTTAGGCACTGGAAGTCCTTGCGTAGCCTCAAACATCCATTTGCCTTCATGGAAAACAACAATAGGGATGCCCATGGAGAAACATTGAACCTTAAAAATCTCTTCCTCTGTAAGTCATCAAACTATATCTTCAGATCTTGGAGCTCCACAACGGCCATCTGATATACTGGTGTTGATATCGGTGATGTTTCTGGGTACAAGATAAATAGGAAGTCTACCTCTATATGAGGAGGTAGTCATGGGAAATATTCTGGAAAGACGTCATCATACTCATCCACCACCACTGGAAACTGTGGACTCGCCTCATCCCCCGTGTCGAAAGGTCAATGTAAGCCAGTGGATATGTGAACGTCTTCACCCTCCTAAGCACAAGTCCAACTCATACTGCTATGTTTTCCTTCACACCAATAAAGGAAAATTGGCCTCCATCTATGCGCATACATCACACTATACATCTCAAGCAGTCAATTTGAGCATGAACTGCTGATATCCATCCCATGCCAACACTGCTACAAGAAGACCCCTTCTGGAACTCTCTCCTCCGAGAGTAAGATCACACTATCGACACCAGTGTGTGACTGATAAATCTCCTTCTATAAGAGTATCCAAATTCAATGGTCATGAAAAAAAGACCAGTTAGAATCTCAGTGTCTTGAACTAAGTCCATAGCAAGGAATGAATTTCTAGCACCTATGTCAATAAGCACTGCTGCTAAAGTAGATAAGATACAGATCGTACCTCATATCATCCCAGGGAGATCAAGATCTTGAGCCTCTACTGCCTGAAGGTGGGACTTTCTCCATCCACCTTCTCCCTAAGCTCATGGTGGACCACCAGCAGATGGTTGTGGTAGTGCCTAGTGTCCTCGACCACCTCCTGCTGTATGTCATGTACCATTGCCTAGTTCGCCACCTGGCTGAAGCTCAGGCTCCTGCCACTACCGCTGCCTCAGTGGCCCTCCACCATCTGCCGATCATCTGCACAGGGAGTAATACAGTCATGAGCTCTGTGAACCTGGTCCCTACAGGAAAAAGATATCATGGCTCATTGGTGGCACCCTCAGACTCTTCCGCCTTGCAACTATAACCCTACGTCCTGGAGTCTCCCTTTGGAAGGTCTGGTCTACTTATGATACTATATCGTATGTATACTACCAATTATAGATAACTCTGCGACCTGTCGTCCGGTTGGGGCTCTCACAATCAGTGTTGGCTCATCAAGGAAGCCATCAATCAAAAAATCTCTCTCTTGCACCGTAATTTGTGTTGAGATGCTGAGAGAAATTTCCGCAGCTCTGATCTCACATCGAGGCCCCTTCTCAATGGTCCAATCCCAGAAGTAAGGTTCATGTGCCATGTTGGTGGAGTATCAGTAGAGGTCAGTAAATCTTGTGAAGTACTGACCCATAGTCTGGATGCCCAGCTGCAGATGCATCTTCTCCTGAATACGCATTGAGCATAGTGTCTTTGGCATGAACTCTGCCCTAAAAAGGCTCTGTAAGTCCTTCCAGGTGAGGTCTCCTCATATATTTAGAGCGTCGAGCTCCACTATCATCATGTCGATCCCTTAAGAAGGCTATCATTTAAGATCTCCATTTTCTTTGCGGGTGTCTCTACTAAGTGAATGACCCGTGAAACCACCTGAATCCAGTCCTTTGCTTCTTGGGGGTCTGTCTCACCATTAAAACTCAGAGGCATCTATCTATGGAACTCATGAAACATGATCATCCAGCGTGAAAGATCCACTAGTGTCATCGGCTACTCAACAGGTGGTGGTGCTACTGGTACACCACCCGAATGTTCCATCACTCTGAGTGGTCCTTGTATAGATTCCTCATCACTCGGTGGGACAATGTCATGATCTATAATTGGAATCTGGGATGGCCGTCATTGTGGAGGAATATTTGAAGAAATAGATGTGTCGTGATCAATAATTTATACATGGTGAGCTGACTCAAGAATATCCAGAAAACTTTTCAAAACACTAGAAACCATTTTTTTCATGTACCAACTTGAAAAACAGATTTCAGGGTCCTGGTGAATGGATATGGCGGCCACCACCCCACCCTAGACTCTCTATACTAAAAACCAAATACAAGACACAATAAATCATTACATCATTAATAGTAGACTCTTAGATGTTCTGGTAGAACCATCCTCCATCTGATACCACTATTTCACGACCCCTCCCACGGGGCCCTGACATGACTACCCAAATGCCACCTTCCATAGGCCAAAGGTTGGTGACTAGCACCTGAAGGCTTTTCTCGAATAGGGTTGGAATTTCTTTCGAGATCTGTATACACTAAAAAAGGGAAACTAAAGTAAAATATCAAAATAATTAAGGTATAACCATTAGAGTAAAGTATAACCACAGGTAAAACTGTAAACTAGAAATAGTGGGCCAGAATAGAAGCCCTAGAAACTGAAAAGAAAGTAAATAGTTTTAACATTTGACATGGATCTCTACTTGGAGGGTAGTAGTTATATGTTTGATGTCAATTAATAAGATCTCGACTACTCCCATCGCACCAAGCTCCACCAAGTCCCAAACCTACAAAGTCTACCTCAGAGCATCCATAGTCTTCACTAGACACACATGTGCTGGAGGATCCCATGCATGGGTCAGTATAATAACTCAGTAGGAGACCCCAAGACCCCCAAAGGTCTCTAAGTAATCCACAAAGTAAAACTACTAGAAATACCACAAATTTAATATCACAAGATTGATCTAAATCATGAAACACAATGCAAAAAAGGAAGCTCACTCTAATGGTATAACATTATGGTTACTGGGATAGGGATGACTAGTCGTAAAGCTAGATCATCCTATCCATAGTAACTCTAATGTTGACCCATATAAGTCATTGTATGTTGACCCGTATTGGTCGCTATATGCTAACCCGTATTGGTCGCCAGATGCTGACCTGTATTGGTCACCGGTGCTGACCCATGTTGATTGATGGTGCTGACCTGTGTTGGTCGCTGGTGCTGACCCATATTGGTCACTGGTGATGACCCATATTGGTTGTTGGTACATAGGTAGGGATGATTAGTCATATAGCTAGATCATCACACTCTTGTGTTTTTGGTGCAGATCCATATTATTTTCTCTTCATCTTCATGTCACAACCAGCCACTGGAGTCCCACAAGAAGCTCACCTAATCTCCAAAGGACGCTAATCTGCAAGCCATCAGTCATATTTAAACCAGTATGAAGTCCCACAAAATCATCCCCAAGGGACTTCCCCACCATAGGGGTCCCAACATTACAAATGATGCGTCGATCGAGCGCCCGGTCTGGGAGAAATGGTCACTTCTGTAAAAAGGGCCCTGCTGTATTAAATCGCATCTAACCGAGGTTGGACGTCAAAATCCATCAAAAATCACTTAGAGTATCTCAAAAGGACCGCCTTGTCACAAGGGTCTTTATGCCATAGACAGCATGTCGATCGGATGCCCAGTCTGTTAGTTACACCCCCTCCCAGGAAATGGGGGTGATCGCACCTCGGTCCAACCCAGCTCCGTCGGGCCCACCAGAATTTTCTAAAGCGACTGCTTCCCGAAAATGGTTCCCAAATCCATTGACGACATGTCAAATGGACACTTGGTTAATTAGTAATGGGGTTTTTTTTATTCGGGGGCCGGTTGGGTCTGGGCCCAGTCCAACTCGGTCAAGCTGGCCCGACGCAATGTGTCTCAGGGTCTACCTAACCCTGCCTAGGTCTAACCTGTTATGGTTTGGCCTGGTTCACTGGGTCCGGCCCGTTGGGGTGGCCTGACTAGTTCAGGATCCTGAGCCACAGTTGGCCAAGACCCAGGGTGGGGCTCAGCTCACCCACGCTGGCCCGCAAGGCCGCAGGTCTGGCTCGATCCATTGTGCGGGTCTGGCTCATTCGACCATCCTGCGTCTGGCCCAGTCTCCCTAAAGGAAGACTGCTGTCTCCAGCTGGCCCCGCAGATGTGGTAACGTTTCATCCGGCTAGTGGGGCGCTGCCCCACCACATGAAACAGTCATCTAGGGGGGCTGACCGGTTTCCAGCCAATGCGATGAGATGTAGGGTTGCACCACCCACTCCTATCATGGCCCGCTATATGTGGCTACTATTGTCGTCGGTGCCTTCGCTCGCCGCCCTTCTCTCGCACGGATGGCTCGGGACGACTGCCTCTGGTCACCGCGGCGTGCGATGGCTTGCTGACAGTTCATTATGCAGGCCACCCGTCATGCTCTGGTGGTCCGTTCTTTGTGTCGTCTCCACCTCTGAGTCTCTCAGACTGTCATCGTCACAGTGTGACCCTCTATCTCATGTTACCATCAAAATTGTGGAAAGTGTCCTCAATGAACACAACAAGAATGAAGAAGTGGAGGGTCTTGGCATTTTTCATTCAGCCCGGGCCCTCAACGTTAACATGATAAGAAGAGGGAGAATATTTATCTAACATTAAAGATTAACTAAATTCAATTCAATAATTTCAAACCAAAACCAAACATAAACCCCCTACATTGAGACCGTTGGAGGTTTCACAATTGCGTAGGTAAGAGCATCCACATTGGTTGGAGATGCCGGCGTTCATCAACCCTGGATCACTACCGCCTAATATTTTTCCCTTCGTCAACAGATGTTTCCGTAGAACTCTGCTAGAGTTTCCTCACATGAAAAAGCAGTGTCAAAACCACACCCCAAGCTCAATTTTAATAGGAGGGGGAAATGTGAGTAATGAGTTGAAGAATTAATGTTGTTCATTAAATAAATTAATAAACCTCTTTTAATTCACAACGCTAGAGTTATGCAGTTGATGATTCAATCCATTAAATGGATTGACAAGTCATTGTTCCCTCAATATTTTCTCATCTATTGGAGAAAAAGAAAATAAAATAAAAATTACATGTTATTTTATTATTCGTTATAAAGTCTAAAAAACTATCTTTTTCACCTGACCAACTACTCTCGAATTGAAGCTTCTCTTAAAGGAATCCAGAAAATATAGATTCAACGGTGCTCTAAAATTTCAATTCCTATCACTGGGTAAAAATATAGAAAATGCTACCAATGTGTTTACTGAACGCACCTAAAAAAAATTCATTTCAGACACACTGGGTCTCGAAATCACACGCCTTCAATTTTCATAGACTCATAATAATCCCAAATATTTTTTAAAAAAATTACATTCAGTTTTCAAAGACTTTACATATGACATAGGTTGGGGTGGGTTAATGTAAGCCCCTTGATTCATCAGTAGTCTCATGGGATGAAAATCATTGGGCAAAAACCCTTCATTTTTCTATCAAATTAGATTAAAACTATCTTGTGAAAGATACTGACAGTAATATGATAAAATCTCTTCTGAAAGGTCATGATGGTAAAAGTTCAACATACTTGGGAAATATGGCGTTCAATAATTAACCATTTCCTACATTTAGCTTCAGTTATTATTTTCCAAATATTGTCTGTATGAAAAAATCTATGTATACATTTTGTTATTAGATTACTGATTTAATTGCATGGTTTTTAATTATCTAACATTCCATATTCAACATTCCATATTGAGTTATAATAGTCATGTTTTTTATTAAATGGAATATGTTATTAGTTATTTACCTTGCAATATTGTTTATGTATTTCCTTCATATTTTATTGATTTCATGGAATGTGTGTTTAGTTCATTAGATATAAGTATTTATTATTCTTATTGATATATTATTGCATCCATTATACATAACCCTTACTGAGAATTTGAGATCAACCTTAATATTTTTTCTTTTCTCAGGTTTACATGAACCTTAAAATTACTAATATTAAGTGTAATCTATATGGAATAAAGTTATTCTTGAATGAAAAAATTATTTTCTAAGTTTTATATTCAAATTTATTGTATGAATCTTGTATATATATAGTATGACAATTCAACTAAACTTTTTGTTCCTTCATGATATGATCCCCTGTATATTATTCCAATATAATGATAGAAGGTACCATCTCTAGGATTTTGGGGTTGGGTCATTGTTTTTGGTATCAGAAAAATTTTAGTAGAAACCTTGGAAACTATATTTAGGAAATAAAAAATTATTGAACATAACCCTAAAGTATAATTTGAAAATAAGTATAAAAGAACAAACTAATGTTTTTTGAAGATAGGGATTATGTGGTTTTCATAGAAATACATCATTTTCTAGATACTAAAATTAGAAGTGGTTCTGAGAAAGATATACCTAGGTGTAATAACTTGGAAAAGGGTGTGTTGGTTTTGACTTGAGATTAACATTGTTGATAATAATGGGTCTTACTACACACCTAGTTTACCACTCATAGGCGATATACTTAGGATTAACCAAATTTTCTTTACAAACTATTACGAATCATTTGATTAGATAATGAAAATGAATGACCTTTGTTACACCCTAGACCACGTAAAAATATTTATGAAAATAAAAAGGATGAAGTCTTTATGTATTTTTATTGATGAAATATTTTTTGGAGGTATTTTTACCAAAGGTAATTTGGTGATTAGAATTCGGAAACATTAATGGATTTTTTTAATTTTATTATCAATTGTGTCCTCAAAAGCTTAAGAGTCATGAATACTATCACAAGATTATGAGATTATAGTTGATCATAATTTTAATGTCTAAAACACCAGTTTTTTGGGTTATATGTGTTTTGATTCAACCATGATTTAAATAATTTTAGAGAAACTTATGAAAGTATATATTTTAGTGGAAACACAATTTGAGGAATAGTTAATTTACATTTTATAAACATGGGTTTGAAGGTATTGATAACCACTAGTGTTGATATGATCTATAATATCTTTTTGATAATATATATACAATATTATTAGACATTCTAAAGGAAATATGTTCTACTCAAGACCATAGTAAAAAAGTTTATTTAGTGATTAACATTATTTAAAGGAAATCTGTAATATTTTACTTTAAAATTATAGTAATTATATAAATATTTTTTCAAATTATAATCTCTATGTCAGGAGATAACCCATCATATCAAGTAAGTACATAGGTCTTGAATCCACAACCGAATAATGACGAGGTTTTAACTCAAACCAATGGCCTATGAAATGTCCTGGTTAAAATTCTATTATTTTTTAGAAAACGATTTGAAAACCAAATATTAATGATGAACTAGACTGTGAATTTTGATGTTTATAGATTAAATTTTTATATTGAAAAAATTATATTAACTGTGTTGCCTTTTGTAAAATATTTATAGATAGATGAAAAACCATGTCACTCTTTTATGGATCTTCTGTTCTGTTAAATGTTAATTTTAGTGCTTTAGGCATAAAAACAAGTTTTTTATTTCTTGGAATAAGAGAGGAATTTTATATTGATGATAACAAATTCCAATGGAACGAATTATTTTTATATAAATATATCAAGTAAGTAAATTTCCATATAAAATAAATTAATAAAACTAATTATAAACTTTAAGAAAATAAATGTGAATCAAAAATGTTATCCAGTTATATTCATATATGATAAATGAAATGACCCTTTAGATCATCAAAGGTTTATGAATTTGAGGCCATCAATATTATATTGATCATTAAACTAGTTGGGATCAATTACCTCAATCACTTTTTATAATTATTTATTTTTTTCCACTAAGTCAATATCTCCACTTTCCATTAATGCTCTCTTACATAGGAAACTAGTTATATGTTATTCAATATGACAGTTCCACATCTCTTCCTATCTTATTAATAGTTTATTTTAATAACCCATTTATAATGTGGGTTTAAAAAAATTAATTTCAAAATATCAAACTACTAAATACAAAGATCGAGATTAAATTTTGAGGATGTACTTTATTTAAGGTGGATGAATGTAAAACCCCGAAATTGATTAATTTCAACATCATTTTTTATAGTATGTATGACAGGAATACCCAAGAATACAAAGGAATATAACATCCCAAGATATTATAATATATTTGCTATTTTAAATAAATTGAATATTTTATACAGCATGAAATGCACGTAATCCTGATTTAGATTTCATTACATGCAACAATGACTTTCTTCGAGGATTTGTGTTACTTGATATACCACATTTTACATAATACTAATATTATTTTTTTAAATGAAAATTAGATCATAAAAATTAAATTGATATTATTGAATATAATTTAATAAATCTTAAAAATATTTGGTTTTATTTATTGGTTACTAGTTAATTATAAATGAATACAAAAACATTTGAATACAAATAAATTTTTTTATAAAAAAACTATTTTTATGTTCCAAATTTTATTTATCATAATTAAATAAATCAACTACTATCTATGAATGATATGAAATAAATGTATTTATTATTTATTCAGTTTTTTTTAATTTTATCCAGTGGATTTTAAGGTCATATGATAAGAACAAATCCAATTTTACACGTAAAATATCTATTTTTCTAAAAAATATCTTGTCCACTTTTAATAGTGCACATCATTTAAAACAAAATTTTGAAACATTCATAAATTATAAATATATAAATAAACATAGTTTCAAAATTCTAAATTTCAATATTACCTCTTGGTGAATTTGTTGGTATTTTTTTGATTACTTTCAATTTTTGAATAATAGTGAAAATATAGAATTTTAATTGAAAAAAAAACTTTTATATAAAACATTTATAATGTTAAATTGTATTTAAAATTGGTTTTAAAGTATAATTAGATAAATTATACATATTTTAATCCCATTATTTACATTGAAATACATTTTAATATTGAATTCAAATATAAACACATAGTAAACATTCAAGAATTTACACTTTTAAAACATGCCTTCTCATTCCGTCTAGGGGATTAATTTTGAAATAATATTTTCCACTTATGTAAATTAAATAAATAAAAATATTTACCTTATTTTAATTCATCATAATTTATAAATTCAAATAATTAATAATTTACTTTTAACCATTGTTATTAGTGAAAGTAGCTAAAATTAGTTATAATGCTTAAGACAATGATGAGTTTAATAGGAGACTAAATAATAAACATAAGGGAAAAAATGTCCTAAAAACCTGTACAACACCTATTTTATAGAAATATTTTGACATCATAAATTATATTTTATAATTTTTGAATTTTTATATCCATATTGAATCAAAAAAACATGGGTATAATTTCTTCATGAAAAAATTTACAAGTTTTCCACTCACCCCACTTATTAAAGGCCTCCTCTTTCCTTTATTCAAACCTATAAACCACATTAGTTAAACCAATACATGAAAAAATCAATATAAAACATCCATACAATCTTTTAAAATGCCTTACTCTTAGAATAAATAAAATATTCCATGGTTTTAGTGCAAATTGAAGGGAGAAGCCTGAAAGAAAAATTAATTTTCTTTCTAAAAGAGTTTTTATTTTATTCACTTATAAAATTAATTAAAATATTTTTATATTATTATTATTTAAAAAATCAGTATATTAAATATAATTATACTATTTTTTATTAATTTAATTACCTATAACATCACACACTTCCATTAAGTGTGATATGCATTCATCATTCTTGTGTACGACAGACAACCGCCTTGCGAACCGATGTCGTTCATTCTTACATTACCACCTTTAATGGTAGGAAATAATGATTTATTTATAGTTTATATATAAAATTTATTATATTATAGATTATTTTATCATTATTTAAATATTATATAATACATATGTTATTTCATTCCATTTTGTGGCAATACAACAACATCATTCGTCTGTATAGCGGATTCATCCAAAATTTACATTGAATGTGTTAAGTATGGTTTTTATAAAAATATTTGATATATGAGACATAAATATTATAATAAAATGATAATATACATATATATATATATAATTTACTTTCTTCCTTTCAATATGACAAGAAAATGGAAGCTTCAGTGATGTGTACGTACGACATACTATCTCCATGAATGATGCACTTCATTTCCTATCCAAAATTTTATAGATTAATATATATAAAAATATTTATACATAATATATATGATATTTAAAAAATTATTTAAATTTTATATATTATTAAATCACAAATTTAGTAACTGGAACAAAAAATATCAAGTAAAAATACCCTCGAAAATTAAGGAATGTTATTACATAAAACGATGAAAATAAAAAAAATATTATTAAATAATGGGTCATAATATGTCATAAAAGGATAATATATGATATAATTAATATTTATATGGTTTTTTAGAAAGTTAATAACCTTTTTAAAACCGATATACATGATTTTAAAAGAAGTATGAACAAAAGTAATGCATTGTGTAAGGGGCATTGCCTCAATTTCATTTCATTGAGACATATCGTAATGTTATGTACCTAATCACTTTTATATAGTGTATATATAATATTGATACCATCATTATTTTTCATATGTATGTATTATGATTATATTTACTAAGGATAGTATTGATATATACTTTCCTAAATCATTTTTTGTTTTCATTAACTTATACATGAGTTATTCACATTCTAGTTACCATTGAACATTAAATGTACCCTAAATATGTACATGATTTATCTTGGATACAATTATTTCCCAAACCATATAATTTGTTTTCATAATTTTTTTGACATTGAAATTAATTTGATTATTTATGGAAAGTTTTTTTAATATGTATTCTTTAATCAATAAAAATATTTGATTAGGATAATTTTTAAAAAATAAAATCAGTTATTAGATATATGAGAAATGATTTAGACTTGTATAATGTGGGTTTGTGATTGTTTTAAGTAACCCCTAAATGCATCAAAAGTATCATGGAATGATATTTGTTTTCTATAAACCCTTCATGTTAGTAACCACATAGTTTAGAACTGTCTTCTGAAAGGTCTTAAAAGTACTATGATAAATCATCTTGTAAGAGGTATTGATGGTAAAGGTTTCTAGTATCTGGGAAACATGACATGAAAAAATTAATAATTTATTGCATTTATATTCATATATTTTTATCCATGCGATTTTCACAATGAATAAATCTATGGATTTATTTTATTATTTGTTTATTGGTGAAATGGAATGGTTTTCAATATTTAACATGACATATGGATTATTCCATGTCCATTTATGATAGTACAGTTATTTATTAAATCTAAATTTTTTTCAATTATTTATCATTAAATAATGATTACATATTTACTTCTCAGCTTATTGATCATGTGGAATGTGTGTTCAGTTATTTTCCATTCTATATTGATTATTCTCATTGATGCATTTTTGATTCTGCTGTAATTAACCCCTACTAAGAATTCGACCTCACCATATTTTTTCCTTTCTTAGGATTTCATGAAGTTTTATATTATTGATATGAATGGTTAATCTAGATGTAATATATTTACTCAAAATACCAAATAATTTCAAAAATTTTGTATTCAAATGTATTTAATGACTCGTTTATTTATCTACATTACCAATACTATAGAACTATTTATTCCATTTTGATGGTAATTCTTATATCTAAAGCCTATATATTGAAAGTATCAACAATATATAGTTTTATGGTTTGGTTGGTTACAAATTAAGAGGAAAATTATGATTATAATTTGTAAAAAAATTCAGCACCTAAACATTTATAACCTAAGTTTTCCCTTATAAGTAAAATTATAAACCTTTAATATTAAAAAAATTAATTACCAGAGTTAAGATTCAAATCGGTTAACCATGTTATTAAATCCAAAGATAATGTTTAAAATTTCACCAAAAAATATAAATTTCATTTTATAATGATATTTCAACCATATACACTTTTTATACTAATAAATGTCCATATAGAAGAATTTGGCATCATATTTATTTAATTATATTTTACAATTTTGGTAATTCCAGGCATTTCATTTCCCTCCCTTATAAAAGGAAAACCCTCTCTTTTCAGTTCACATATTTGAGCCACAAATCTCAACCCACCACTAGTTAATTATCCTCTCAAATATCATGGAAAAAATTAGACGTTGGGGTCCTGTTAAAATACTATTCCAAGGGTTTTTAAGAAATGATCTAAATGAGGTATCTTAAAGAATAATTAATAGTATTACCCCACATATTTAAAATTAATTCTTATTACACCTCCATTAAATTTAAGTTATTAATCCTAAATTATTAAAATATGTATCTTAAATTTTCTGAAATTTTATTTTTATCATTGAACCAACATTATAAACCTATTTTTATCAAATGGGAAGTGATGGTACCACTCAAGTGAACAAGTGGACTGCCACCTCCATGCATCGATACAATTTATTTTTTATTAACCTATTTCACGGATGAATATTATGGTAGACTTAATTTTTATATATTATATTTATAAAATTATTATTTTTCTAGAATTATAACACCATATTTACATTCATAGCATCTAATCTATTAGAAAACGATATTGTCACTCGTGTGTATGTGTGGGCTACCACATCAAAGAAGATATGTGATTTATTTATCATTTCCTCTTTATATGGATGGTAATAATGATATATTTAATGAATATCTATGATATATATAAGAAAATAATGTTTTCATAAATTTTATTTTTTATATTCCATTATTTTATTCAATATGATAAAAAATAAAAATAATGTCCATACAAAAGTAAAGCCTACCATCTCTAGGAACCGTGTTATTCATTATTCTATATATAAATTTTTTAGGTGATGCTAAATTTGTATTTAATGAATATATATTATATTTATTTAATAAATAATTTTATGAAGATGGAGGCATGAAGATTATTGTAAAAGGATCAGAACTACAAAACATTAATTCCCATGAAAAATAAAATAGTTAACACTGAGAAATGATTATTTTAAAAATAACATATTATTAAATAGGTATTGAATTATTGTAAGTGTATAATATATGATATTATAAGTATGTTCATGCCTATGGTATAGAATTAAAATGAATTTAAATTTATTATAAATGAATTAATAGTGCCTTTGATGAAATTAAAACATGAGGTAAGAGATTTATTTTACAACATCATTGTTTATCTATTTTTCTTATGATCATGTAATTAATGATTAAATTTCGTGATATATATCTATATAAACAATTTAATTTTATCCTCCTTTTCTTATTAATTGAGAAAAAAATTTAAACTTTCATTTTATTCAATTTAAGTGCTCAATAGACTAAAGGAACATTTTTATGGGAAACCAACTTTATTTATATGTTTGGCCAGAAATCATTTTTATATGTCCCTATTTTCAAAAAAAAAGCTTCGTGAATTTTTTTTATTACTATATAATAACTCGATAATGTCCATTTTCACCTACATTTTAGTTTTTTTGAAACATTTAAGGGAATCTTCATTAAGTTTTCTTAACCATGTAATTTTACTTTTTATATAAAATATGAAACTAATATATTTTTAAATTACAAGACATGAATAATATTTACGAATATTATATATACTTAATACATTACATATTCAATTAAAACATTTTGGATTTCCTTTCAAGGGTAATTTTTTCCATTATATTAGAATAATGTTTATATATTAAATGTGTGATTTAAAAATTAAAATAGTATTTTACACAAGAAATATATTACTTATCTTTTAAAATAAACTTTCATAAATGATAATATTATTTTATTTTACTTATGACATACTAGTTATATTATATGATAATACAATCTTTATTTTTTATTATATGGTGTATTTTTATAATGAATAAATATAAATAAAACCCATTTTATAATTATTGGTTTGAGTTTTAATGATTACTTTACGATATTTTGGTTTAAATATGAATATATTTATGATTACGAGATGGGTGGGATTGAAATTATATATCCCTCCAATGAGTTTTTTGAACATTAATGTTTTTTCAGATTAATTGATACATGGGTGGTCATTCCATGCTCAAAAAATAGGGTATATCTAAGGTTATACCAAACCTAAAAAAGCGAACGAGGGATGTTATCCCAAAACTGAATCGGGTACACGGGTGGTTGGCCCAATCCTAACATGTTACAAATGTCTTAGTGGGTAGTTTTGATATAATATTTATATTATTATGACTCTTACACTATTTTTTACACTATTTTATTACATTTTCCCACTATAATATATGTTCATAGGTATTATATTCATTGATCCCAATATGATTCATTTATATTGATCTACAAAGATTTATTCAATGACTAATTTTTATAATCTATAAATTGATGTCAATCGTTTATAGAGTGTCATATCTTGTACTCAAACCCAATATGGTAATTTTATTTTTAGATGATCATTGATATCTTCCTTGTTCACACTTAATAAATATATCATCTTAGCAATAATTAAGTTTCCTTTTTTCCTAGGATATTAATAAATGTTTTCAGTTTGGTTTGTATAAAAAGGGTACTAGTTAGGAAGAACTATCTTGAAGATGACGTCCATATTATTTGAAAAAAAAATTAATTTATCTATGTTTTCAAAGACGGTAACCCATTATGGTTTTAGAGTGCATCTTAATTTTATATAAGAAATTTTTAATTAATAATATGTGATATTTTTGTATATAAAATTTGTGGTACTATAGTTGGTATCAAATAACGTTTTAGTTGCATTTAGAAAATAGTATGAGAAAAGTTTTGTGAAAACTCTTAAGATGATCCTATGTATAAGAGAACATCCAAATTCATGGTTAATAAAGAGTATAGTTTTCCAAAAAAACATCCTTCCCATGATAGAAAAAGTGGACATGGTCTTCCCAAATATGAAACATGGGGTAATAACCCCGAACAAAATTGGTTGAGTATATCGCAACAATAATTTTAATTCATTGTGAGTATTCCCATATTACGATCCTTATATGACACTCTTAGAGGATATAAATGGGTTAATTGTCATTTTGTGTGATCTTCCATAAAGGCTTTGAAAAGACGATGATCATGGACAGCCTAGGTTAAACCTAATTTTCCATTAACTAAACAAAATGTTTCAAGATTTATAGATCCAATAAGAAAATATCTTATTAATTTGGCTTCCTACTACAATTATATTATTCCACATGATTTTTTTTGTTTTTAGATTATGGATGGAGCCTGAAGTAACCTCTTTAACATTGAATATGATAGATATTTCAAAGAATGTCCCACTGAGAAACTAATTTTTATGCAATATTGAATAAAAAATATCATGGTATTTCTTATGCAACTTTCCCGAGCTAGGAATCATACTGAACTTCCAAACGAGCAAAATAGTTGACAATGTTCTATGGAGTACTTGTTGAGGAAACATAACCCTTATTTTAGTTGATTTTCAGAACCACTAGTTACTGGTCAATGGATTAGTACAATTGAAGATAAAATTTTCATTATCTAGTGTTTGGATAATGAAAAAGTTATTTTGGATGTTTATCTTTTAGAATTAGAAGTAGGTTAATAGTGGTCTCTCCTCTAGAACATGATGTAATGTGAAGAAATTGACTATATGGAATGAGATGAGGGGAGAAATCAATTTCACAAAATGTAATTTCCTTATATATTTCATAGTAAAATTAATATGGAATTCCTTGAGAAAAGGTAACTTGATTATGAATACATGAGAGAATATGTAGAAAATATTACATGAATTTTCAGGCACACTTATGGTAATATCATTGATCCCGAAAGAACGATTGATCAATTCCTCAGATTCCTAATTCCAAGTCTCCTTTGAGAATTATCCACAGGGGACTTTAGTAGTTATGAATAAATCATCCTATGTGCTACCATGTTATAAATAAGGATTAGAGTTACCCATTAATGTCATTGTTTTGATTAAAAGTAAAGTTGGAATTCAAAGGGAATTTGAATAATAAAAACTCTGGAGGAATGCAAATGAGAATTCCATTTTTTCCAAAGTATGGAAGGAGACATGGAGTATATTGTATAAGGGGACTAGTAAATTCTTTAGGTGTGGAATGAAAGGTCATCGATAAATTGATTTCTGAATAAATGGGAAGAATTTATCCCATGATGGATAAAAGTCACTATAAAATTCACGACCCACACTCAATTGTTTCAAATTCAAGGAATATTTTTATTATATGAACTAGCTCTCACACCCAATGGTTAATGAAAATTATCGTTGTCAGCAACCTATTATGTACATAGATAAAGGGAAATATAATGTTATCACCATTAATGACAAGGGGTAAAATAACAATATGGTGAAAGGTACACATACCTTCCACTCTTGAACTATTAATGTTATATTTGATTTTGGATATACCCAAGGATTTATATATGAATAATTTTTTAGGGGTATTAAAATTATAGCTAAACATTTACATATTTAATTAGTAGTAAAATATCTTATTGGTAAGATTATCACATGTCAAGGTTATGATCCTTATGTGGTTGATGTTAGTGGGAATGTTCTTCCTATAAATATAATTATTCTCTAATAAGATGAAGTTGATGTTTTCTTAGGAATGTGTTGTATTTCATTATATAAAACCCAAATAAATTGACATGGAAGGGAATTCATTTTTTATATTTCAAAATAATAGATGATAATTAGTCATCGTTATGAAAAAAATGAACTTAAGATGGAAATCACATCCCTTATATAATAATTATTTCTTATTCAAAATAATATTTTAGCTCATATGGATAGAGAATCTCAACAGTAATGATATGCCTATTATATAATATTTTATTGAATTATTTTTGGAATAGTTTCCTAGTCTTAAATGGTTTCATAAATCTATGCTTTCAGTAGAACTCGTAAATGGTGATATACCTATTTCAATGACTTCATATGGAATATACCTAATTTAGTTTTAAGAACAAAGGAAGTAATTCAAGTAGAACTGTGAAAAGGGATTAATTCAACATAGTATGTCACCTTGGTGTGTACCCATTATGGTTGTTAATAAGAAATATGGATTCATGTATCTAGACATGGATTATGGTACTGTAAACATGATAACTATGAAATAAAGTATCTTATAACCCACATTGATAAATATTTTGATCTACAATGTCACGCACAATACCTCTACATGAATAATGTTAATTTTGGATATCATAAATTAATTTTCATGATGATTCCTACACTAATTTTAAATTTTTATTCATTCTATTCAAACTATGAATTTATGGGGATTTAATTTGTTCTTACTCAATCCTTTTTAATCTTGGTGGATTTAATGAATAGTGAATTTATAGAGTAACTTGATTAGCTATATGATATTCATTTATATTCAAATTCCATGTAAGAACATGAATATAACTTTATTATTTTAATAAATTCCTAAAGGAAAGATAAGTTATTTGGAAAATATATAAAGTGTGAATTTTTGTTACAAAAACATTCATTTTTGGGTCATATAATCTCTCGACAGTGTATATCATAGGATTTGACATCAGAAAGAAGTTAATCAAAATTTTCCAAGGCCAAACATTATGGAAGAGATTCATAGTTTTCTTGATATATCTATATATCATCAACACAATATAGGTAATTTATCAGGCCATTCTAAAATACTCCCCATGTTAACTTAGATGGTATCCAAGTTCTATTGGAGAGAATATTTCGAGGAAAATTTCAACGAAATTATTAGTTGGTTAGATAGTGCACCTATTATTAAGATACACTCTAGTGGATAAGTTCTTTTGGTCTAATTTAAAGAATTCGTGAAGGGAAAATTATGGGTACTTAGGTATAATTATGTTTTTATACCTTATGCCTCACACCAATTGATGGTTCATGAGAAAAATTTTCCAGCCCATGAATTTAATATATATATATGGTAATTTTTTCATTAAAGATATGGATGTATTGTCTTTATGGAGAACATTGTAATATATATAATTATCATAAAATTTTAAATTAAATATTCACTCAAAAAGTTGTCAATATGCAACAAGGTATATTGTTTGAGTTGATTAATTATTATGAATTCTTGGTATATTACCACATAGTGAAAGAAAGCACGGAACTTGATATATTGAGTCTAAAGGATTGTGGTAACTTATCTATGCTGAGGATCACAAAAGAACAAATATTTCTATGTTTTTATAGGTTGGATAAAGAAATATTGAAGTAACAGAATATATATTATGTTTCTAAAATAATGATGTAACCGTAAATCTATAAGATTATTAAAGAGGATAAAAATGAAGATGTTGAAATGTAGAACAAATTTAGAATTATTCCATAGTCCAACATCGATTATGATGGAATAAAAATGTTAATAAATTTTGTATTTGTTCTATCTATACTATATTTAATGAAAGAAATATTATATGTGGCTCATTGTTTATCATTATTTTTTCATAATGGATGTTCATGGATGTATAGAGATATAAAATAGTATTTCAGGTTTTATTGAATGAAGAGAGATATTTCAGAGAATGTATCTCAATACATGGTATGTCAATATATTAAGGCTGAGAAATAGAATTCTAAGGGGGTTTTATGACCATTACTCATACTAGAATGAAAATGGGAAAATATCACCACAGTTTATTTCCTAGGACTCCCCAAAAAATTTTAAGTCTATAATTCTACTTGGGTTTTATTTTATCACCATATGAAGTCAAAGAACTTCATTGATATCATAGAATATTTTACCCTTGATCATATTTCCATAATAAACATTAAACTCGTAGTAATTTTTTATAAAGTGGCACATTCTATTATATCTGATCTGGATCTTAGGTTTACCTAAATTTGTTGGAGAGTCTTTAGAAGGATTTGGATACATAGTTGATTTTTATTAAAAACTATCATCCTCATATAAATGATCAATTTGAGAGAACCATTTAAACCCTAGATAATATTATAATATAACATTCTATGTATTTTAAATGCCGTTGGGATCAAAACCTTCCTCTAGTCAAGTCATATTAAACAATATCATTTAATAAATCATTTTTAAGGATCCACATGAAGACATCTATGAAAAAAAATTGAAGTGAATCATGATTTCATGATGATGGAGAAATAAATATATCGATAATTGATATAGAAAAATAAATATTAGAGAAATTTAGATCCATTAATAATAATTTTGGGAACCTCAGAGTTGGAGAAAATTTATATGGATAATAATTTGAAGAATAAGAAATGTAGAGTTTGTGAGAAGGGATTTCTATGATTTTAATTCATGGAATAAGCTTATGATAATGAAAAATTATAATCCATCTGTATATTGACCAGTAAGGATTATTAATCATGTTGGGGTGGGGGCTTATCTCTTGGAACATCCACCAATCCTCTCCCATGTTCATGATGTATTCCATGTATCTCTCCAAAGGATGTACATAACGGATCAATCACATGTATAATACTAATAGGTTATACCACTAAAACATGATATTTTCTATTAATAAAAAACATAAAAAATCATGGATCATAGATATAAAGTGCTAGAAAACAATTTTACTTAGATGTTTAAAGTTATCTTGAGGAATCATTTATTAAAATAAACTACCTTGGAACCAAAATTTGTTATGAAATAAAAATATCCTAATATTTTTAAATAGAGTAAAGAAATTTTGAGGAAAAATTCATTTTAGGGGTTGATAAAATGACAAAAGAAAAGAAATTATGATATAATTATTTATGAACAAATTTTATTTCATTGATATATTTCTTTCCCTACAACACCGAGTTTAAAAGAACCACGATTTACTATTTAAATATTGATATTTAAAATAAAATTTATCATTATTCTGTTGGATTGGTTGTTATAAATAAGACTAAATAAATGAAGATAACTTTTTTAAACATTTATAATATGAATTCATTTGTTGCAAAATTATTTGTAATAAAATTATAAATTATTTTAAAGTAAGAGAGTTGTTTGTGAGAAAAAATATTTTTTGCATTAAATTTATTTTTTCATTAATAAACTAAACTATTATCTATTGGTGAATTATTTAACTAAAATTATTATGTTATTTTTTTAATAAAATTTTTTTATAATCATTTAATTTTTTCCTAGGAATGAGATAAGAATAAATATACTTTTTTTCTTCAAAATAAATTTTACTAAAAATTATTTTTCATCAATTTTTTTAAAAATTATTTTAAAATGAGTTTTCCACATATTGAAACTTAATTTGATTACATATATTCAGTATTTTAAATTATAATTTTAAAATTGGGTACATAGGTCCCTAGTATTTTTGTAAATTTTGAATTGTTACCTTTATAAAATTTAACCACCTTGTTAAGTGTAAAGCATGTAAAATAGGTTTAAAACCATAGTTTCAGGTTATAAAATTCATCTTATAATTTACTTCATATAGTCAGTTGATTTTGGTTTTATTATTAGTAACCAATTGTAGAAAATATTACCATGTGGTGGAATTTTTCTTTAATTATGACTTTTATATTGTTGTACTAAAATGATAAATACAAAATATTTTCATCTTGGAATTAATAACACTTATGTTTTATGATAAGGATAAAAATAGTACATGTTAAATAAAAAATGAAAATTTTAGATATTAATTTATTTATTTATAGAGTTTATATACTTATAATTTTCAACAGTTGAATAAATATCTGAAATTATTCTCCAATGTAGACATAATAATTAGAAAAATAAAATTCATTTTTAAAAATATATTAAAATATAAAAAATGGTGAATGTTTATGTTCTAATAAATTTATAGATAATAATAAAATATTATAAAGATTATAAAGATTTTTAATTTAATTAATTTATTGTCTTCTTATCTTTAATTTAAAATTAAATTAATAGTACAAAAATATAATTAATGATATTTTATGTTAAATAATTTATTATTAAATTATATGAAATTCATAAAAAAAAATGAAACCTTAAAAAAATTTAATAATAAGTTTAAAACATCATCCATTTTCCACTTATGAGATAAGTTTTACATTGTAATTAAAATGAAAACCATTTAGTATTAAAAAATTCATTATCGTGGTTAAGATTTGTATTAGTTAACCAAGGGGTTAAACAAAATGAAAAATTTTAAAATGAAACTAAAACCACTATAAATTTTATTGGATAATTATATTTTTACCTTAGCCTATTTTTCATTAAACCTATGAAAATTTGGAATCATTTTTCTTGAGAATGACTAAATTTAAATTTAATCTTTTTTGTATTTCCAAGTGTGACATCTCTCTCACTTATAAAAAACAACCCTTATATCTTCTCATTACCCCACATCAAGCCATATATCATATAAAAACCAATTTGAATTCACTTATAAACTTAAATATCCACAATGTATATCTGATGGTGTTCTTATAAGACTAATCCAAGGGTCTTTAATAAAGGATGTAAAGGAGTTCTCTCGAAGAAGAGGTTCTCATGTTACCCGAACACTTTAATTTTTCTTCTTCTTATAACTCTTATTAATCTTGTGTATTTATAATGAAATAATGAAATTAGTATCATAAATATAAAGAAATTTTCTCATGATCATGAAACAACCATTATTAATCCTATTTTTAACATATTGGGATGTCAAATTATAACTCATGCGTACATGTGGACAACCACCTGCACATAGTTATACATTTCCATTTTCAGAATTATATTTCCAGGATGTGTATTATAATGGGTTTAACATTTTAGAATGATATTAATTAAATTATTATTTTTCTTTTAATATCATATCATATCTACCTTCTTGCCTTCTAATCTATTGGAAAATAATAATATCACTCGTGTGTAAATGTGGACTTCCACCTCCACGAAGTGACGCGACTCATTTTTCCATTATAATTTAATTATATAGAGATAAGTATAGATTATATATATATATATGATATATAATAAATTCTAATTTTTTAGTAGAGTTGAATTATTATTTTCCATTCTATCATTCTAACTATTGAAAATTGAAAACAACATCCATGTTTAGAGACATCCTTCCATCTACATGAACGGTGTAATTAGTTTTTCTATCTCTACATTTTATGTATTATAAATCATATTATTATAATTATTATATGTGATATTTTTATAACAAATAAAAGTTTCTAGATTGTATTACCATAAACATTGTAAAAGGACAAAAATAATAAAATGAAGTTCTAAAAAAATGAAACTGTTAACTCCCGAAATTGAATATTTTAATATAAAATTAATAATATAATTAATATTTTACACCTATTATTATTTATTATAAACATATATTTACATTTCATTATCATCACTTTATATACTCAAGATATCTAATGAGCATATTTAAGGGAAACTCACTTTATTTCTCACTTTTGAAAAAATTCATTTTTTTATGTACCCATGTTTTCTAAAAAAATCAAGAAATATTTTACTTTTCTAAAATGATTGTTAAAGTTTCATTTCCACAAATATTTTTTAAATATTTTTTAAATGAAATATTCTTTTTCATTTTCGGAAAAACTATTTTTTATATTTCACCAAAAATGTTAACGTAATACTTGATTTATCAATTATGACATGATCATAATTTCTCAACATCATGACAACATTAATATTTGAAGATTACATAAAGAGTAACCAATATTATTTTTAAATAACCTTTTTCGTTAATATTATAGATATTTAAAGATTTTAAATTTTTTTATTTGAAAATTAATGGTTTAATCTCCCCAATAAATATTTTTATGATATTTTAAAACAACTTTTCATCAATGATAAAATCTTTTAATGTTTTTATTTAATGATGATATGACCCACAAAAACCATCATTATTCTTTCCCTAGATGTTTAATTGTTATGATGATGAAATATAGATGAAACCCATTTTTCTTTCCTTGTTTTGAGTAATGATGAATGTTTTCATGATCTTGTGACATATTTATGAATGTATTTATGATCATGTGATGGGTGGACCTAGAATTATATATACCTCTAATTCATTTATTAAATATTAATGTTAAATGAACATAAATTGTGCATGGTAGGTTATCCTAGAAAATAAAATAGGGCACAGGGTAGGTAATTCCATGCCCAATTGAGTGTACAAGGGATGTTCTCTCAAGACCTAAGTAGGTATACATGAATTTATCCTAAGACTAACATATTTTGAATATCATGTTGTGTATCCTTGACATAATATTTCTATGATTATAATTATGACAAACTTTATGATAATTCCTTATGACATGATAATATTCCAAATGTTATGTTTTTATGGATCATGTTCTTTGATCCCTTAATGATTCATGTATTATAAATTACAATGGAATATTACATGGCTAGTGTTTATTATATAAAAATTATTGGGTATGATTTTCAAAGTTCAAGATCATGCTCTCATAACCATTTTGTTCATAATACGTTTCAATGATCATTGATTACACCCTTCATTGCACATAATAAACCTCTAAGCTAAGCCATTATTATATTTTCTTTTACATATGATATGAAAAAAAGTTTTAAGTTCATTGTAACTAAAAAGGGTAATAGTTATAAATAACTAAGTTGTAAATGATTTAGATATTTAATGAACAATTTTTTTATTTAACTATGTTTCCAAATACTCTAAACTTTTATGGTTTTAATAAGAATCTTAATGTAATGTAACAAATACTAATCTAATGTGGAATGATACCATTGTTTAAAATTATGGTTCAATATAATTTTTACCTATTAAGCTTCTTGGTACATAGTGATAATCCAAAAGATGCCCAGTGGTTTATGAAAGAACAACATCCACTCTAGGACCCATAAAATATAAATGATATTAATCCAAAATGTATTTGGTATTTTTTGTGCCTCACCACATACCCTTTGTGCTCTAACTCAGAAAAATAATATAATCCTACAATTAAAACAAAATAGAGTTGAAATTAACTATAATGGAAAAAACTTTTATTGGTTTACCTTTCAGTGGATAGGATAATTATTAAAACCTCCCTACTTTTGAGATTTGTATCCATGACATGATTTATATAGCTTAAAATGGGTGAAATTCTAAACATTGTGTACTTTATCATAATTCCCCACATGTCTCAACATGAAGTTACTCTTATTTGTATTTTACCCAAACTAAAGGAATGAACTTTTCATTCAACACTATTTAAAACATATCAACAGTGAATATCAGATACACTGTATTGGATTAGTTTGAAAAAAATACATTGTATTCATATCAAATCACATGATAATGTTTTAGAAAATACCTCTTTAGTTGTGGAATATGAATAGTGTCATGCATATCACTAAAAATAACAAAAAATGGTGAAAATAATAATCTATAGTTAGATATATTATTTTAAATCTCTTGTAATAGATGAGAGTTTTCCTTCCCTTTAATCCCAGTCGATATGGATACAAACAATGATAAACCCAAAAAAATTATTCTCTGACATTAAATTACAATAGTCAACATTAATGACCTGTATAGTTATTCTATTAACATTGAGTGGTTATGTGTTACATTATAATAATTTCCACATTCTATTACTTCTCTTATAAAATGATAGGTCCAAAATGCTGGATGATCCTATATTCATCTAACCTAAGGGAGAATGACATGTTTTTCATGAAATTATTTAATGAAATACATATGAATATATGAATGGTAGATATTATTATAGGAGATTTCATCTTCAGTAATGTGATATTCCCATGAGATATTGAAATTGAGAATGGAATAATGGGGCATATCCTGTAGAACATGAATGATCCAATCTAAATTACAATTAATCTATGTGTGAAAAGAAGTCGTGAATTAAACATTAAAACCCAATACTTCTTTTATACCTTTTTTCCAAAACGCACATTTATCTGGGATCCCGGTTAGAGGTGATGCTAGTATGTACATCATGATTATTTCATCAATATTTCTTTCCATTCATTTAATTTTATAAATCATCCATGGATATATTGTAATGATAAATTATCCTATGATAAGCTATCATGGATCTCCCCACGATGAACTTTCTCTCAAATAATGATTAAATCTAGATTACACAACTATATTTCTTTAACCCACTCCAAAATAATTTGAGTAAGGTTGATAAGGAATATGTACATCCCACTATGACCATTATCCACACCAAGTTTGATTTTAGCAATAAGACTTATCTTCCAAAAATCATACATACCCTATTCTATATTTATATGTAAGAACTATAAATCATGGAATTAAAAACCTATTTTCACAATTAAGAAGAATTTTGGATATTAGAATAGAATAACAACAGGTATTTCATCCAATTTAATTGCTTTATACTGAAGTATCATTAGGAAAACATTTATTTTATACTATTTTGGTATGTAAACACCATAACATCTTTTCTATTTTTGTTTTCTCTCCAAGATATAGAGGCATGAAAAGTATATTTCAATTTGAGTTCATGGATCAGTTAGTTATGTTCATTAGGAAACAATTATCTAGAGCTATAGATCACTAACCGATGATCATGCCTATGAACACATTCATTCCCTCCTAAAGAGACATCATAATACACTTCAAATCCATCCCCTATCTATGGTAGAATAATAAAAGTATTCAAGGTCAATAAATCCTTTAACAGTTTTAACAACTAATTGAATTTGTTAAACTATACAAATTGAACTCCATTAATTTTTAAGGAAGTAATAAGAGTTGTACTCTTGTAGAAATTCTAAAAGAATTGAATGAAATAAATTATCAGAGTAAAAGAAATTTGAGGTTCAAAAATGTTCAATTAGATATTCCATGGAGTCAATGACACCACATTATCTTAATACACGGAAATATGTGATTTAAATTAGATATTATCCTATAATTTAACATTTAAAATCAATAAAAAATAATTTTAATATATTGAAATATAATCAATGTTCTTAAAAATGTATAGAAAAAATGATGTTGACCATTCCCATTCCATAATCTATAATATACCAAGATATCATTCAAAATTATTATCACAATATTGTCTAGAAATGGATGAAAATTATTGTCATTAATGATGTAATCATAAAAAGATTATAAATTTACCCAAAAGTCAATACCATGTATTCAAAATTCCAATAACCAAATTTGATATCTAACATAGGGATATCCTCTATAAAAACTTAATGTAGACGGTATCATTAATAAAGGTGACTCTTTTAGAACTAAATCAACTAGGTAAATTGATTGAGGATATTATCAATACTAAGAATAGGGTTGATGTTAGTAACTATAACCAGGTTTAGCAATTGAATTATTATACATAAGCGCATACTCTCTTTGATTTTCTTAGCAATAATATCCACCCAACATGGGAAGGATATTAGGATAATGGATCCTTTATATTATTGACCTTCTAGATATACTTTTAACAACATAAATTCAATTATTAACATATTATATTTATAAATTTAATTCAG
Source organism: Viscum album (assembly GCA_963277665.1). Lineage (NCBI taxonomy): Eukaryota > Viridiplantae > Streptophyta > Magnoliopsida > Santalales > Viscaceae > Viscum > Viscum album. Next base: position 347,538,997 of record OY728126.1, read on the forward strand.
CTTAGTTTTTGGTTTTAAATTTATAGTGGAATCCACTTTCCATTAAGAAGGAACTTCCAAAATTGATTCTAGGAAAAAATACCATAAAATATTATATTGTATGTTTAACATTATTCTCCTATTAATTATGTTATTTTTGAATGTTAATCCCCATCTCTACTATCATCCACAAAACTATAAATTGATTAAGACTCTATTGACTAGCTTGAAACTCTATTTCTTTATTAAGTGTATATCAAATACCAGCAGGATATGAGAAATATAATATTTCATTTTAGAATTCCCCACTTTCATGATATTGGGTTATCCAAACAGTTCCATGGAATATGTTAAATCCTTTCATTTTAAGATCCATGAGATCTTATGGTTTCCAAAAGGATCCCACTACTAACGCACAAGATAAACACCATTTTGAGCTCTCTATCCTTTTATCCAAAGAATAATTGATTATAATAAGTAAATATAATGAGTCCAAATTTTATTGAATAATGGCCCGTAATTTCATATAAATAAATGAATTGAAAACAACTATATCGAATATAGAACATGGTAAAGTAAAAGATACAATGAAAACACCTCTAATAGATTACAGATTAGAACTAATGCCAATTATGAGATATTTTTCCATATAAATACTATTTTCCTCCACATACTAAGTAAAGATATGAATAACATACTACAATATTGTGTAATAGCTAATAATACTACAAAACCACTAATTATACTTGACCAAATCATTGAATCAATTGTTTTACTTCAATTATTAGACTATAAAGGTAACAATACATGGAATTCCTAAGTCTTATAAGGTCACTAACCAATATTATCCAATATTACACTAGAAAAAACTATATATATTCTCATAATAAACCCTATAATGGAACTTTTTTTATGAAATTTTATATTTATTATTTTTGTGACTTGGTTATAGATACTGGTCAAACTAGTTGGAGGACATTCCAAATCATAGAGAAGAAGTTATATCACATCATAAACTTCCTCAGTGGGATGAACTTAGGATTTATTTCCCGATTCTTAATATATTAATAAAAAATTAAATTTTACATAAAATCACCCCATATAGTGGACCGCCACTCATAAAAATAATTGAGGACCTGTGTCTTTAGTAATAACTTTTAGGACCACTTCGAAGTATATTAGCTGATTCTAAGTATAAATGGGTTTGGAAAATATTTTTACCCCTATATAAAAATTCATTGGCTTTTAATACTCATAAAAACTCAAATATGGGCTGAATGGTAGAATATTTGTATTAGTGATGGAATATTTTAGTACTGGTATACTTCTTCATAGTAGGTTAAAAAACATTAATTAAAAGATGAAATATGGTATTCAGGTAAAATTATCAAAGAAAATATCATGAAAATTAACCTAGGTGATACCTTGGTCCTTCTTATCCTTGATCATCACATCACATATTTTATATACAACACCTTCTAGAATATTGGGTTTCAACTGATACTAGTGATTCTTAGATATATTTGTACTCTTTTATATTATACTATGATGATTATCCCACAACTCAGTTCCTCGAAGAGATACATCACCCTGAATTGCACAAGGATTGATAAACTGAAAATCTGTCATGAAATATTATTATGTAGTCTCATTTAATGAATATCCTTGAAAAATATGCTAAAACATTTTTCCCTACCCTCTAAGTACTAAGGGTCTCTAATTGGTTAAACTAGTTTTTCATTCCCACCTAACCCTTCCTTCATAGAAATTGTTTGTCATTTTGGAGTAATGCACTGTAATAAGGTAAAGAATAAGTTAAATTACGTCTATAAAAAAAGATACAATCCTAAGTAATTAACTACCCTATAAATCTGAGGTCTAATACCCCATCCACTCTCCCTCACATTCATTTATCAAACACATTTCTATTTTTACACCCTTTGTAAACCATTATAAATTAATTAAAAATTATCAATTTAACTAAATAAATAAATAATAAATAAATAAATAAAATCTATTTGTATAAAATAAAATAAACCTAGATATTATCGACACAATAATTGGTTATGAATCAGGGGAATTATTTTATAACCTTTATTTACCAAATCATTGAAAATAAATACATCTGAATACTCAATTTATTGATACTTAATGTTTCAGTTCATATGGGTTTTCAACTAATTATAATTACTATATAATAAATGAAGATATATATTAACATAATATTTCTTCTTATCTTCACCATGATAACCTATCTATGATTAATATGACACGTGAGTATCAAGGACTAAGGAATGAGTCAAAGAAAAAGAAAAATATATCATGGAAAATAACTTGAAATGTAGGATTCTACCATAATAAGGATTTCTATATATATTTCTACATTTCATCATGAGTTATGATATCCATATTCTGATTAATACTTCCTTTTTTGTTACCTAAGAACCCCCAGGGTGCACTTCGATACCTCGTTGAATTGTTTATGACCTGAACACATGAACAACACATGATCCACATCATCTTAATATCATGTAAAAATAGTAAAAAATATGTAATAAAAATTGAGACACAAGTAATACATGTGTTGGAGGAGGATTACCCCTTTTCGGAGATAAAATAAATGCAATATGGTACATACCTTGATAAGTCATAACCTATCATAGACAAGGAAAATACCAATATAGAATATGTAACAATGAAGGAAAATGGTTTATGATATCATATAATATGAAATAACATAATGTACATTCATACTCACCATAACAGCCCAAAAATAGTTATCAAATCTATATAATATTTTATATAATTAGAATATATATATATATATATTTTCAACCAAAATGTGCCCTAAGTACCCAAAATGGATCTCTTACAAATAAAAAATATCCAAAAGGAATCTAGGGTCATTCCAAAAGAAAAAAGATCATCATTTTAGTAAAAACCCCATAATGATCACCCACACTCCACATTCTATGTGTGGGAATTTCTCAAATATTCACATTCTCACCCTCTATATTATAGAGCCTTCCAACATCAAAAAAATTTGTCTATAAAGGTATTGAGTGTGATACACAATTTCGTGGTTTCAACAATGAAGTTAATAACAATTTAGAAGGTATAATTTCTTCCATAAATAATTTAGATCATAAAAAATAAAAATAAATGGAATACTATATAATAATGAGTCTATAAGTAGTCAATGGCATTAAAGATAAACTGCATATGATGGGGGGGAATACCATCCCTTTACTTCAATAAACACCTCCAAATCTAAAATGAATTAAACATGACATCACCATTAGTGGTTGTTTTTCATTTAGAAAATATCTCTCTGATTTACACATATTCACTCACATGTATACGGGGATGTGGGCATTAGAATTTGGGTTCTATGTAACCCATATTGAGGATAATAATTCATATTTTACCAATAAACACAATTTTATATCACATCTAAATGAGTAATGTAATGGGTATAATGGGTTTTTGGAATTTAAAAACTTTTTAAAACCATTTTATTATATAAATATATAGGGACTAGTTCTCATACTACGTATTAAATCTATATATCATTATCCAAGTGCCCACACATTCTTTCATACATTACTAATTATACATTTCTTATATAGTACATAATTCAAATTGAAAATAAAATTTAGAAGCGAATAAAATTTTTCAAAAAATAACTCAATGAGTGTAAGTTATTCAACAATGGAAAATGGTAAATGTTATTGATTCAACACTATATATGTTATGAATATTTTTTAATTAAATAAGAATCTACATTAAATAATGTAATGGGTAAAAAGTACTCAACTTATAAAAATATAATTATAAAAAACTATTTAAATCCAATATTTTCTTAATTATTATCTCTATCCATGTAAATATTTATAGAAAATATTTATTATATTAAGCTCTTGGATTTAATTAAATTTTCCATTCCTGAAAAGGGTTCAAGGATAAGTCTCTATAAGTAGGGAAATAATAATGCACATAGTTACCAATAAAATTAAAGATATAACATATTGAAACCCTAGAAGAGTAATGATGAAATAAAAATGAAAAGAGAAATCCTTTGAAATAGTGAAAATTTGGTGAACATTACGATGATTCCATAGGAAAAAAAGAAAGAAGGAAATCCATATGATCACTTTACATTCACTAATGAATAACCACCACAACTACTACCCTAAAAAATCAATTAGATATGACGATGGTTTTATATATATATTATGGAAATCTATGATGACATCCATTTACTACCAAAAGAAGAGGTGGGTAGATGATTTGAGGTAACCCACAATTATACCTTGTTTGAATTTAGCTTCAATGACCAACATGATTTCTAGTATAATGGATGGAGTGGGGTCCACATGGATTTCAGGGGTGGATAGGGTGATTATGAAAGTGTGTGGGAATGAATTATATGAGAAAAACTCTTAATCCCCTTGCCCTTAATGTACTAATTTTATGCATAAAATATAACATTTCACCTTTTAAATTGAATTTTTCTCTAAAATCTATTAGGTTACAATTACAAATCCATACGGTATGAGATTATTCATCAACGAATAATTATTATTATATGATCCCCACCTAATTTTTAATAATATGAAACTCAGTTTTGAGTTCTTCGTACACCTCATAACTTCCCCTTTATCCTCTAAATCCTTCGAAAATTGTTTAATTACTTCTGGAATTAAAAATATATAAGAAAATAACTATAATGTGAAAATGTTGAATTGTTTTACTTAACCATGCTAGGAATTTTTTTACAATACAAACCCATATATAAAATTATATATTTACTAGAAAATAAATTTAATACCATTAGTAAACATCCGATGATAAAAATTGAGTTGGTAGCTATAGTGCAGGTCAAAAGAGGTAAAAAAATTTAGTCCTTCCAACATCTCAATGATGGTCTATTTAAGCACATCCCAATATGAGTTCCTAGGTATTCCTATTCATTTTAGGGATTATCTAGGAGATAATTTTTTGACCATGTGACTAAAAAGTGTATATGAATGGTGTTTGGAGTCTGAATAATGTTTCAAAATGCTCTGTTTACATGATGCTAATAACACATACCACTACTACAACATATTATCGGATGAATTAATATATTTTATTAGAAATTATCAATATATTAAAAAGAATTAGGACAAAATAATGATAATTAATCGTTAAGGAATATCCATCATTATCATGCGACATATTTCTTAGAGAGATAAGAAATGAAGAATAAATAATCTCTCAATTTGATTAAGTTGTGTTAAGGATATGATTCTTATGAACCATTATTTAATTTATTTTATTCTTTTTATTTTTATTTTTATCTAATTCTAATTTGGGAGGAAAAAATTATATTTTTTACAGGAATATTTATAATTTTACTTTTTTTATTTATTCATTTAATTATCTATGCCTTCTATGTTTTTCCCTGATAAACACTATTACTCATTGATTATATAATTCTCAACTCTTATCAGTGGACTTTGGGGGAAGATCATTACATCAATTTTTAGTTATAACAATAATTAATTTATGTTTTTTATTTATACTCCTAGTTTAATATATTGAAAAAAAATTAAGGATTAAGTGAGAATTAATCCTTGGTCAGGTGAAAATTAGTTTTCATCCATTATTTCTAAGATTCAACTCATTCATTCACTTGTTTTTTCAATTTACAATGGAGTTAGATGGATACACAGAAAGTAGTTAATACTTGCATCCATGTGATGTGTTGAACTAACCACACTTGATTAAATGGTACATTCTATATTCAATTGCCGTTTTTTCAGAATATTAATTATGTGGAATTCATTGAGTCACTAACTTGATGAAATATTGATTTCATCCATAGCATACACAAGGATAGAACCTCAATTAATTTCAATTTTTTCATTTTGAGACTTATAGAAGAGATAATGATAGAAGTTTGAAAATTAATTTTAATACATTGACTGGGGGAGGGTAAAATTAGAAACACCATTATAATAGATGAAAGGTTTAATTCAATAAATCCTTATTTTGAGATCTTGCTATTTTAATATTACATAATTTCAGTTTATTTTAATAATTTTCTTATTTACATCACATTTACAAGAAAAAAACACATTGTTTTCAATGTTTTCATCCTAAATAAAACTATATAAAAAGAATATTAGTGGAATTAAAATAATGTAATATTATGTTTAGTTTTTTCATGTGTATAACATGTGGTTAGCATCCCATTATTAATATGAAGTATTACAAAATAATTATTTAATTTCAAGAGAAATTGAAAAATTAAACCTATATAAATAACTATTCAGATTTTTTATATAAAAAACTATTTGATAAATAAATATAAAAATACTTATATTAATAAAATAATAATGGGAATTTAATGTAATAAATATAATTTTTTTTAATAAAATTCAAATAAAAAATGTATTTATTAACATGTTTATCTATTTTTATTAAACTATAGTATTTTATATTCAAATTAAATAAAAAATTAAATTATTTATATATTTTCAATTTATATTTTCAATTTCTATAGTAGATTAATGTTTGGGAATAAATATATCAAAATTTGTTAAAATATAATTTATGGGAAATTTTTTATATAATTAATTCTTTTTTGGATAATAAGATAAGTCATATATGATATACAATATAATTATCTATGAATCAGAGTATGCTTTTTTGTAACAGCCTCAGTTTTTATGAAACATTTTTTTCAAATAAGTTAATTTTCCTTAATGTATTTAATTGCATGATATCAAACATTTCCTTCACTCAACACCGAAATGGATTTCCCTATGCACAAAACCGACTTTGTGTATGTTACACGCAAAAACGAGTTTCCAAAAAACATCAATTTACTGTAATAATTATTTAAATAACATTGTTATGGCCTATTATTTAGACATAGTAATATTGATTGTAATATATACTTTCAAAATATTATTTATAAAGGTTATATTTTAAAAAAAATATTGATAATGAAAAACATAATGTTATTCGGAAAATTCATTATATGTTTAAAAATATACTTTATAAAATAAACTTCTTTTTATGTCCATCTAGGAAAATAAGTAAAATTAATTTTAGAAACTTATAAATTTTGAATTTGATAAATTAAACATCATTTTTGAATTCATAATGTCAAAATTATTCTAGGGTGAATTTTCTGTATTTTTCTGATAAGTTCCATTTTATGATGAATAATGAAGAATACAACATTATAGTTACAAACTACCTTTTCGTTTAAATAATTATTATATTTTAAGTTTACTTTTAATAGTCAAAATAGATAAATTATACATATATTTATCCAATTTAGGTAATTTTAGTGAATTTTTTTTTTAAATTATATATAAAAACTTACTGAACATTAAATGTTCTTTTTATCCACCTTCTCACCACAACTACGGGATTATCATTAAACTTATTTTTTCCTATTTTGGTGATTGAATATAAAAAAATTCATAAATGGATGTAATTTTTATCAAATATATATTATAATAGGATCAACTAATGTTTTTTGATATTATGACTAATAACATTAGCAAATTTTTATTTACCACATTTAAGTATATATCAGGTAATTAAAGGAGAAAATAGTATTACAATGTTATAAATTTACCCTAACACAAGTAATATTATTATTCAATGAATATGGATCAACCAAAATCTACCTTAGAATGAAATTATAATGTCTTTATTCCAATCGGATATGAATATGACATTTATTATATTTTATTTAAATATAAGCTAATAATGTCATACTCGTATATTTAATAAGTAAATAATTTTTTATATATTGATTTACAAATTATATATTCGACTTTTAATAGTAATTTAAAAAATAATAAATTTATATTCATAATAAAAAATTATTTTTAATTTTTTTGGAATAAAGAATTTAATTAAAGGCTTTTATAATGATGGTGGACTATTTTTTTAATTAATTGAAATTTCAAAATATTATATTACTAATATTAAAATAAATATAATTTAACTTAATTAATGAAATACAATAATTTTTTAAGAAAATTTTATATGTTATTGATATATTATAACTTTAGGTTATATGTTATTATATTGTTAGTGTATTTTTAAAATGATATAAAATTTATAAAAATATTAAATTCTTCTAACTAACAATAATAATTTTCAATATGTCATTAATGATCCATTTTTTGTTTTATTTTCATTTATAGAAACTATATAAACCCTATAGAGTTAAAAACCATGTTATCATCGAAAATCGTTAAGGGTTTAACTAGGCGTTAAAGGAATAAGATATGTTCAATATTGTGAAGTAAACATGTTTAACCACATTTTTTGAGAGTATTTAGAATCATATTAATCTTATATTATAAATAACTCACATTAGGGAAAATTGAAATTGAAAATAAATTTATATTAATTTAATATTTGGATAGTTTCCAAGAGTACTCCTCCCCTCTCTTATAAAAAAATACATCCACTCTCACTTACTCACAATACCATGAGCCTTCTAACTCAACCAAAAACTGAAAATTTATATACCTAACATACTTATACAATTTTTTTTGGTGATTTTCTTCTCAAAATACAAACTCTAGTGTCCCAAATAGATATCATGAGTGAGCTTTCCAAAAATGAGGTAATCTCTTTTACCAACACTCTCAAGAGTATTTCTTCTTCTAAGTACACTTCATGGGTTGTTTCCATTATAGATCAATAAATATTTAATCACCTATATAATTATATGTTATTATGATTATTTAACAACCATATTCCACCTTTCATCCATCTGATGAAACACGAAATCACCATGCATGTGTAGGTATTACCAAATGTCTCCACTTCATGATGTAATATCTTTTTCATAAACACTTTATTTTGATCCATATAAAGTTGGAAATAATAAATATATGTTTTATTTATAACATTATATTTATTCTATAAAAATCATATACCAATTACTCCCATACAATTTCACAATAAAAGGAATTATATCATCATTTGTACGTGCATACGACCTACCATCTCCACGACACGATTTGATTAATTATATTTTATTCAACATAATGAATTATTATAAAAATGTATAAAATAAATAAATATTTTATCAATTAAAATAATATTAATATTTAAATAATATAATTATATTATAACTACATAAACTGGGATGTATATGAAAAAACATCTTTAAGAAAAGGAAGTAGTTAACACCTGAATGAAATATAATAACAAAATATTTTTCACAAATATTTGATAATTTGATAAAATATGATAAAATATGAATATTTTTCATGAACAGGTTAATAAAAGTTTTTAATCCACTATAAAATTGTTGCATATATATATTGAGAAAATCATACGTAATGTAAGGGTTAATTTTACAATCTGATTATTTTTTGAGATTGTTTATACATAATTACCAATATGGGAATATTTATATTCCTTGTCCATGTTTCTTAAAAATGTTTTCCAAAATAATTTTACCATTCTTATATAATGATATAAGTTTATTTTTGCCCATGTTTAAAAATAATATTTTTTTTTCATTTTCCTAATGATGTATTTTTATAATTTTTTAGAAAAAGTATGAGTAGAATGTTTGCTTTTATCTTGTATGGAATGGAATTATTTTTCCATATATCTCATTTATGAATTTCTTGAGTATTCCCATATTATCATGAAAGTTTATTCATAATTAAAATTTTTTGTTTAAATAATTTCTATAATTTTTATAAAAGAAAACCTTTCTAATTAATAAAGGATATATTTCCCAAAAAAATGTTTTTAAACAATCTTTCCAAATTATTTCCCATCTAAGAAGTCAATCATTTGTGTTAAACATCCATTTTTTTGGGAATTTAACCATAGGATCCTTTCATATTCGTTATCTAAATTGTTTACATTTTATGGGATGATGTTTACAAAATCTATTTCTATTTTATAGGTTATGTACTTATTTAACCCTATTATTTTCATAGGTTATTATTTGATGAAATAATTATGAAACCAATATATTTTCCATATTTTATGGTATGATGACATGTTTATGATACCAATTTCATTTCATGGCTTATGATATTATTATTTATGATATTTTGGAATATGTGTGTATGATTTCACTATGAGATGGGTGGAAAATATATCTCTCTCAAGTGAATTAGTTAAAGTTTTATATCTCATGAGATAAACATAAAGGAAATTTTCATCCTAATATGGTCATTAGAGTGAACCATTACTACCAATATAGTGTGGGAATTGAACTCATACTACCAAGACGACCTTGGAAACAACGCTTCAACTACAATGTAAATAATTATTATAATATTTTTTTCTACCATAGTACGATGTTTTATCCCTATGTTATAATTTCATGGAACATGATATTTATTTAATTATGATTAAATATTATGAACTACCAGACATTATCCCATTATATTGTTTATGATATTTGATACGCAATGTATGATGTTCTATTTTCATGATCATGTTCTCATACCCTTATACACATGATAATGTTTATATATCTCCCTTATTTACCCTTACTGAACATCTGATGTCACCCATTTTTATGCTTCCTATCACCTAATTTACAATGATATGTATTATTTTTACTTGTTTAAGAAGGGTGATATTCATTAAGAACATATTGAGAGATAATGCAGCTTAATTATGTACCAGTGTTTATATTTTCATGTATCCAAAAGAACTATAATAATATTGTCTTCGTGAATTTGATTATGTAATGTATTAAATATTCCTCAAAAGTAATTTAATGTTAATGTATGAAAATAGATGGTCATTACAGTTCGTATCATAGAAAAATTTTAGATAAACTTTGGAAACTTTGATGATAAGCCCTTAATGACAACCCTAAGCACATGTCTAATGATAAGAATAAGGATAATAAAAAGTATTGGAAAATGACCAGGAATTTTTTTTAAAAGATAGTGCTAGGGTTTTACTAGCCATAAATCGTTATCTAGATATTAAATATGTGTATGTCTCAAGAATAGATGAACCTTGGGGTAACACCTCTGACAAGGTGTGTTGGGCCAGACTCAATCGTAACCTAATACAAGAAAGTTGGCATTATTTCACCCCTAGTTTGAAACTTCTAGGGGATATGATTTTGGAATTCAAAAACTCTTTATTAACCATTATGAATGATTTAAATATATGTCAGCTATGAAAAACATAGAATTAACATAATGTTTTATAGATTAACGAATGTGTCATTATTTAGACATCGTATTAGTGAATTTTCAGGATAATATGGCTCCCCATTATGATAACTATTTACTACTATATGATTTTACTTTTAATAGGTGTATGTAATGCGAAGGAAACATGATAGTGGTGATTAAGACAGAAAATGCAATGATTTTCCTCTTGAGAAACTGAATTCTAAAGTAGCAGAATGTAAAATCTTATTTCTATACTCACATAGGTTCCTCAGGCCATAAATCATGGTTGAAATCCAAATGATAAAATGTGGGAAGAAAAATAGATTTAGTCTTTGATGAGGTAACATACACCTTCATTTAGTGGGACTTATGATCCACTTATTGCTGAACAATTGATTAATACTACTGAAAAGATATTCTTCAAGCTCTAGTGTTTAGAAAATGATAATTTTATTATGGTTGTTTATCAGTTTGCAGGAGAAGTGGACCAATGGTGGACTCTAATGAAGAATATGAGGTATAAAGTTGAAACATAACTCATGAATTGGGAAAAGTTATTGAACTTATTTTTCAATAAGTCTATTACTAGGATTATTTGTACTAAGATGGATAAAGAGTTACTTGATTTTATAAAACGGGTTGATGATTCTGTCAGCACCTATGAGGTTAATTTCACATGACTATTGAGATACACTTAAGGAATTATCACCCAACCTGAAAGTAAAGTCAATAGGTTCTTTAGTATCTTAAGTCCAAGAATCAGAATTGAATTTCCTATAAGAGACTTTAGTAGCCCCAAATATATTGTGCAATGTGCAATCAAGGTTGAAATAGAGGTAGGATTAATGTACCAATCTCATGGTTTTGAAAGGAATAAGAATATGGATATTAAAAGGAAATATAAAAACCATGAAGAAAGAATAGAGAGCTTCCCTTTATGCCCTAAGTGTAGGATGAAGCATGGACGATATTCTCTTAACAGTTCTAATAATTGTTTTAAGTATAAAAAATAATTTAATCAAGAATGGATTTTCGATGTTATCTAAAAAAATTCAGTTAATACTGAAATTTGAGAGAAAAAATAACATAATGAACCTCCCTTTATTTAGTGAAACATTTTTAAAGAGAATTATAATTATACTAACTAGTGCCTAAACCGAAGGTCTTGTGATGATGATTGACCTCTGCAACCTCATAATACAAGGAATAAGGGGAAATCGCATGCGCTAACAATTATTGATAATGGATGTGAAAATGATGTGGTGAAAGGTACACTAACTATCCACTCTAGAACTATTAATGTCTTATTTGATTCAAGATCTACCCACTCATTCATATCGAAGTAATTTTATAAGGTTGTTAATATTCCACATAAATGATTAGATGTGTAATAGTATTGCAACCCCATAATGGAGTGATTATTGAATATAAATTATATTATTCCTCTCTGGTTGAAGTTTGTGGGAATTTGTTTCCTAAAAAACATTTCATTCTTCCTTCGGTTGAATTTGACATCATCATAGTAAAAGATTGGATTTACCTATATAAATCCCACAAAAATTTTCAAGGATGGGATGTTATATTTAATGTTTCAAACAAACCTTTGATTGTATATCAATGTGACAATAATTATGATCTTTTTATGGATATTACATCTTGTGTATGGGTATTAATTACAATTCATAGTGTCATTTTATCTCAAATGGTTGGGGAGAAAATTGAAATTATTGATATACCTATTGTTTGTGAATTTTTGGATGTATTTCCATAAGATTTTCCATGCATTCCACCAAAACAAGATGTAGAGTTCTCTATAAAGATCAAATCTGGTTCTTCACCAATTTCAAAGACTCCCTAAATAATGGACCCAATTGAGTTATAAAAAATGAAGAAGAAACTCCAAGAAAATCTTGATAAGGGATTCATTCATCGAATTTTGTCACCTTGGGGTGTACAATTTCTTTTTTTTAAACTAAAGATGGATCAATGTGACTCTGAATTGATTATCTGTAGTTTAACAAGATCACAGTCAAAAATAAGTATCCTCTTCCCCTTATTGATGACCTGCTTGATCAACTACGCAGAGCTCAATACTTTTCCAAAATTAAACTTTATTATAGATATAATCAATTGAGTCCAAGATGTATGACATACCCAAAATTATATTACATACAACGCATTGAAAATATGAGTATGTTGTGTGCCTTTGGGTATTACAAATTCCAATGTTATCTTCCTCAATTTTATTAATAGATTATTTACATATATCATCAATCAGTTGTTGGTAGTCTATATAGGTGATATTCTTATATATTTCAAGAGAAAGGACGAGAATCAAGACATATTTAAAATTGTAATAATGTCCCTAAAGAAGGAGAAATTATATGAAAAATTTACAAATTTTGAATTTTGGCTCCAAATTGCTTCATTTTAGGGTCATTTAATCTCAAGACAGGGTATAAAAATATATCCATCAAAGATTAAGGTTACTGAATTCTGACTTAGACCAACCATTATAACTAAAATCCATAGATTTCTTGTTTTAACTTTATATTATTAATGGTTTTTAAAGAATTTCTCATAAAAATATAATCTTTAAACTAAGTTAACTGAGAAGGGTTCTATTTTAATCTAGATAGTTTAATGTGTCGAAATTTTCAAGGAATAAAATAGAAGTATAGTTAGTGCAAATGTGCTTACATTACCCAATATAGGTTAATGGTTTGTAATCTATAGTGATGAATCCATGAAAGGATTGGGTTTTGTTCTTATAGAAAATAAAAATGTTATCACTTATTCCTCATGAAAGGTAATGATTCATGAGAAAAAATACCCATCATAGAATGTGGATTTAGCTATTGTAATTTTTGAAATAAAGATATGGAGGAATTAACATTATTGTGAAAATTGTGATATATATACTGATTAGAAAAGTATAAAATATGTATTCAAATAGAAGGAGATGAACATGAACTATAGAAGATTGTTAGAGCTAATAAAGGTTTATGATTGCTCGAAACATTACCACCCATGGAAGGAAAAAATGTGGATGATGTTTTGAGTCGAAAGGATCACGCTGTCTTTTCCATGATGAGGATCACAAAAAATCCAATATTTCCGGATTTTGAAAATGATGGACCTAGAAATAATGAAGTTAAGGGAAAACCATATCTTTCTCAATTGAATGTTCAACCCTAAATTATTATCATTATTAAATAGGAGGAAAATGAAGATGTATGTGATGAACCATACTTATTTATAATTTAATAACACAACTTCATGGTTTTATTTCATTTAATTTCCACAATGACCAAAACAATACATGAAAAGAAACAAAAGACTATCCTTATTCAATAAACACTAAAAATTATTACACTACAACAAGACCAGATAACCACACTACCCTAGAATACCCACTAAAAGACCTATTAAAATCACAGGGAGACCACCCAATACAATAAAGAACCCAAGCAAATTTTCAGGGTCATTCAGATCTGTCATGATGAACATCAGTACAGTCAGGATCACAACAACCATACTGAGCATCAGAGGAATGATGAACACTATTTTCACCTAGTTCTCTAGATTTTTAATTATCCTAAACATGTATTTATAAAGGTCATTTTTACTGTTGGAGATTCATATGACCATTGTTTTTTTCCTTTTAGGGTGGTTAGAGTTTAAAATAATGTGAACATTTGTATCTTGATAAACCGAAATAATTTATGTGAAAAAATTAAGATAAATTGAATAAATTTTCATAAAACCTATAGAACTTCCTTAAAATTTTTAGTTTTTATGATATGTTTAACATATCTTAAGTTTCATATTTAAATTCATGGTTTTAAATTTAAGTGTGTATTTTATAATACTTAGAGTGATTTAAAAATATAGATGAGTACTTTAAATATTTTTAAAATATTAAAAATATTTTAAATACTCTATAATGATACATTAAAGATGTTTTAAATTAATGGTATTCGGTTTTATAAATTAACATTTTGTATGGTTACATTAAATATTTATTTTAAAACATAACAAATAATGTTCTTAAAAAGTAATTTTAGTAAAAAAGAATCATTAATGTCCTAAGAATTTGTGTAATTTAATATTCCAAAGTGTTAATTTATAAAGGGATCATGTTTTATGAAATTTTGTACTTTTTTTACAATCTTGTATAATAAATATGACTTTTACTTTTCAAAAAATGGGTAAGTACCCCACCTGGCCGGGGTAAACCTAGAAGGCAGCCACTCAAGGCCTTGGTGGGCATCTCACTCATTTCGCCAAGAAATGTCCTAGGGATGTGTGATAAGTTGTTTGCCCTGAAGTGCATATTTTGGACTGAATGAGCATGGGCATTCCTGTGTAATGGTGCCAGAGCGTGCCACCATGCGGGGCAGCACGATGGCACGGGTGGACGAAGAAGCTCGCTTGTAGAGACCCAGTATAGGGTTGTACCATGGAGGGGGGAGGGGGAGTTCTGGACTAATTCCAGAATCCCTAGTCTTATAATGGAGTTTTGAAAAGAATCTCGTTCTGATTTGGGATAGGAATTTTAATGCGGGATGACATTTGGACCGTCTGATCTCGACGCGCATGATATGAGCTGTCTGATCAATTCGGTCCTCGATTTTTAGCAGCTGAGGATTCTCAATTGTGTTCTATCACCCATTTATTCCTGAAGGATCTAATCTTTGTCATTACTTCATTTTAAAAGTCTCGTGTCACCCATAACCATCTTATTAAATTGCATCTAATCACGGCCATTCAAGAATTTCTAAAATGTTGTCTCATGTCATAGATGTCTGATCGAGTCGATATTTAATCTCGACTAGTCATTTACCTTTTAAACCTGGGGATGCACCTCAGCCTTTGGATCAGGGTGCAATCTAATCCCAACCATCCAATATTTTCCCACACCTAACATGTCACCTTATTCTTCTTCTACCCTCATGCACTACACCAGTAGCCTTGCAAGTCTTCCTTACCTTTTCTTCTCATACCTGTGACTCGGGTGGCGCCTCTTCTCTCTCATCTTCCACATGAACGGACACCCTCGGTCTTATATTAAATCAAGGTTCCTTAGTTTCCATATACATATATACTTAAAAATATATTTTATATGATTCATAAATATATCTCAATTTTCACCCGAACCCTATGGTGTTCAACCTCTATAGTGCCTCCATCATGCTTCTACGGACATCTTCTCATTCTTCGAACCAGGTTGGGGACCCAGTTTTCCTTATTTATTATGATTTGAATATATATATATAAATATACATAGATGAATTTATATATATATATATATACATGGTTCAGTAAAAGTCCCAATAGTTTCTCATATGATGGTGAATATTTTTACTTAAACGATATTATTGATTCCTTACCATTCCAGGGATTGAGATATCTTTTGTGTTTGATAAATAAATATATGTATATGTCAATGTATATATATATATATAATTTTTTTTAATAAATAATCCTTTCTAATTTTAAATCATGATTTGAAATTAAGTAAACTTTTTTAATTAATGTGCCTAATATATTTAAGTCATTTAATTTTTATTAAATTTTTGGTTTATAATCCCATTTTACGTTATTTATTTTTGGTTATGAATATATATATACATATAAACATTGATCCTAGATCTAATTTATATTATCCAAATATTTTTGAGATTGAATAATAAATATTATTTTCGAATATGAATTTCATATAAGGGATAATTTAAAAATACAATCCTTTATATACACCTTTGTGTATAAACGGATTACATAACACTAAACCTAGTACTTTTGGAAATTTCAAATGTTATAATTTTAATGAATTTAGTAATTGTGGAGAATTCATGAGTATTAATTTTTGGGGTTTCCCCTTCTATATACATATGTCTAAAGTGTAAAAATGAGTTTTTATATAAACAGATTATTTAACCTACATCAAAGAAGAATTATCATTATGTTAATAAAGAGGGTGTACACCTACCTAATTGTGTTATTTCAATATTCTTCTAATTATTTTAATTGTTTGTATGAATATATATATATGTATATGTATATGTGTATGTATAAAACACTTATTTTCATAAATAGTAAATCGTGTTAGTTATATTTTAGTAAGTGGAGTTGTGGTTTCCATGCTTTTCAATTTTTAACATTGTGTTTAAATAATTGAGAAATACACTTGTCGTATGTTAATATATGAACATGCGAGTAATGGGTGTTTAGAAAACCATGCCATTAATGCTTCAAATGAATATTTGTTTACCTTAAGATAGTTATGTATTCAATCATGGATGAATTGCATTTATGCATTTTTGGAACCTAAAAAGTTTTCTCTCATAGTAAGAATTTTTGAATTTAAGAGTTACCATTTTATGTGACAAACCTGTATTTTATGTTCTTTAGTTATTGTCACATGTGCTATAATCTTCCTACCATACTTTCCTTTTCTTTCAATATCCATGTAGTAGTTATTATTTTTATTGTCACTTATATGCATGACTCACTATGTATATATAAATGCTATAGAATGCAATCAAACTTTTATGGCATTTTATAGAGTTATGAAATCAATTAATCAAAGTGGAATGGGACACTTTAAATAATATTAAATGAGAAACCAAGTAATATGTGACACTGGGAATGATACGTGATGAGTATTTTAATAAATCAAAGTGGTTTGATGCACATTGATTTAAAAGAAATGAGGAATGTATTGGACTTATTATGTGACAGGAAGGGCCTGCTATATCCCCTCGATGCATCGGTAGGTCTGATTAGAACAACTACTATCTTGGAACAGGATCTTGACAAAATGATTAATTATTGTCTTGTCATGAGGCCTTAATAGAGAGTTATGGTCTTAGCACAAGGCCTTAAAATAGTCCGGCATATGAACTTCCCTCATTATGAATATGAAATTTTATTTACCAAGTGAATGTTTGACTAGTAGAATATACTAGGTTAAAGAGCTTGTACTGGCGAGAATTAGGAGAAGTAAATGTTTATGGAATAATTTTTATTCATCAATCAGAGATTTATCTGCCAGATTATGATTTACCAACAGTAGTGAAAGAATTAGTGTTATTATTTTATGTGCAACTCTGAATATGTATTACTCTTAGTTGTAAATTTCGCACTTGCACTTTTTCATGTAACACTTATTAAAGTTAGAATGCCTCTTACATTATATGATGCACACCCTATATGTTTTATGAGCATGATTATCATTTGAACGGGTTTTATTTTGACCTTGTTAGTATTCCTTGAAATGTTTACTGATAATTCTTTGACAAAATGTTATTTTATGATTACAGCTTTCCTTATGAAAATATTTTATTAATAATTTTAATGGAATGTTTTCAAAAGGTTTTAAATGAAATTTTATTTTATTTTAAACCCCATACTGGTCACTCATGTGCTCACCCTATGTTTTAATTTAAATTTTATAGGTTTAGTTTATTTGATTTACACAAACTGGTGACCGCCTTATTGATATTCTTTTCTCTTTCAGTTTTGAAGGGTTGGTAATAATTGTATCTGGTTGTCCAGGAACTAAAAAAATGTTGTTTTTTAGTGGAACATACTGTGTAATTCTTCAGATTTTGTTTTGTTTTTAAAAAAATTAAACTCCATGTTTTATTTAAAACCTCATTGGCTAGGGGGTAGTATGTTTCACGACCCATCCCTCAGGGTTCGTGCCACGACAACTCCAAACCCACCATCCATAGACCAGAGGCTGGAAACTAGCACCAAAGGCATTTTCCCTAAAACTAGGAAAACATTGCCTTTATAACCTATAACACACACAACCAATAACACATCAAGATATGAACTCAAGTAAACTGAATAGTAAATAGAGTGAGTATAGTAAGTAAAAGGGGTCATAATAATAGCCCAACTAGAAACTACAAGAAACTGAAAGTACAAGTAAGCTGAAATAGCTCCTGTGAACACCCGCCATGGATCCTACCTAAAGGGTAGGTACATATCTCGATTGGTCGTCTCTACAGTATGCCTCATCTAAGGTCCACCTCCGAGCTACCTCTAGTCCGGGAACTCTCATCCTCAGTCAGTGCTGTCTGTTATCTGCACCAAACAAAATGAAGTACGGGCATAGCTCGTGCAGGGGTGAGTATAACGATACATAGTAGGGACCCCGAGACCCTCAAGGTCTCACAAAATCAACAAATGATAAACCACACAGCATGAAATCAACTGACATCCCTACTTACATATATGCCCATACATATACCTAAGTTATCAAGTAAACCCATCTCAATCATGAGGAAACACAAAGTCCAACTCTAAATCCCAAATCTCAAATGTTCCACAAAGGAATAAATACTGAAAATGTATGTACCACACAGGTACACCACACTAAAGAATACCACTATGTTATTACCACAAAGGAAAGTACCACTCAGGTATGAACTCAGCTCAGACTAGGTATAACAAAGGTACAGTAGCAGAGATGATTATATGTAACTACTTAATCATCTTATACTATTAAGAGGAAGACCCATGAAGGATCGATAATCATCATCAGACACACATAGGATATCTATGTACTGACCCACACAGGATCGCTCGATGTTGACCCAGACAGGATCACTTGGTATTGACCCGCATAGGATCGCTCCGTGGTGACCCACATAGGATCTCTAGGTGTTGACCCACAAATGATCTCTAGGTGCTAACCCACACAGGATTGCTCGAGTAGTCCATCATGGAATTCTAGAGCGGTTCCATGTGGGGCCCTCAATCATAGACCCATGAAGGATCTCTTCCTCAAGTCATAGCCAGCGACTGGCATCCCGCGCTAAGCTCACTAGTCTCTGGGTGAGTATGATCCTCAAGACACTGGTCGATACTGCAACTACCATGATGTCCCACGAATAAGTATCCCAAATTATCTCCATGTCATAGGGGTCTCAATGCAACATACGGTGCGTCAATCGAACGCATGGTTTGTGACTTATTAGCCTTTTAGTCCAGAGGGCCCGATTAGATTCGTGCTCGATCCAACCCTAATATACTCCAAATTTTTTCAAATATCCAGTGGGATATACTCAAAGGGACCGTCTCGCTCCCAGGTTTTTGGAACCACAGATGGTTCGTCAAACGGATGTCCGGTGCCAAAGTTATGGCCAAATTAGTGTAATGGGTCGAAGTGGGTCTGGGTCCAGTCTGACCCAGTTGGACTAACATGGTACGACCCAGCCTGGGATGACCCAATATGGGTCGACCTGGCCATACCTGCTGTTTTTTTTCAGGAGCACGCTAGGCAACCCGACCCGTGCCGTGTGGCCCGGCCTAGGCATCATGGTGTGGTCACGAGGCTGCGGAGGGTCGCGTGGCCGCGGGGAGGTCGCGAGGTAGTGGTGGCCGTAGGGCGGCGGGGCGTTGTGCTTTAACCAGTGGCCGGATTGATTGGCCGCCATTCGTTCGTCGCCTTCTTCATGGTTCTCAAGCTCCACCGGTGCCAACTGTCAGCACCGGTCACCATCACCATCACGAAGATCACACAAAAGATCCACAAGATTTGAAGAGGGATCGGTCCATGTTTTTTTGTCATGTACACTCAGCATTAGAATAGTTGAAAAAGACACAAAGAATATGATTCAATGTGAGAGGGAATTTAAAATTTATCAAATTGAAACACACCCCTACATTGTAGAATTGTTGACGGAGATCGTGAAATAAAAACAGTGAATGCGAAGAGAGTACCAACGATCATTGATACCACAGTCACACATCCAAAGTTGGTTTGAATGTCATCCATGTACTTAAATTCTAGAGTGTGTTCTTCATTGGAGAGCTTTCTCCCATGTTCTCCCCCTTTCTCATTCGCCAACCAAAAATCCGCTGTCATGAAAAGAGGTGCCAACATAATAAAATATGTTTTTCCAATTTTAAATTGTTGGTAGAAATTAAGTTGGATAAATTAATTAAAGGGGAGTTGGGATAATTAATATATGGAGTTGAGAGGTTTTTCTCCCATAAATATGGGAGTTCAAGGGGGTTTTAGCCTCGGGTGGTCCCCACCACCATAACTCACATTGGAGGATAATTCTAGTGGTCCCAACCTCTATAACCTCACATGGGAGGTTTAATTCAGGTGGTCCCCACCTCTCATCTTCCACATGGGAGTTACAAAAAAATTAAATTTTGCACAATTTAATATTATATTATTCTTTCATGGATATTCATAATTCTATATTTCACCCTTTAATAATTACGATCGAGGTGAAGGTCCCCTTAAGAGAATACCGGCACTGAGGGTTCAACGGTGCCCTCAGATTTCAATTCTGAGCACCAGCTCAAAAGTTACTAAAACCCACTCATACTTTTACTGAAGATACCCGAAAAATAGTTCAAAAAATTTATTCCAGGCACACAGAGCCTCAGAATCAAGCGCCGTCAGTTTTTTATGACCCATAAAATTCTCATTTAATTAAACAAATTACTTGGAAATTTTGAGTCTTAACATTCTCCCCACCTCAGGGCTTTATGTCCTCAAAAGCCACATCACAAAACTAGGAAAAATGGAGGGGTACTGAGCACGAATATGAGCCTCCTGCTCCTATGTGCTCTCCTGGAGGTTGCCATGCTGCCAATGAATGCACAATAGAGTAATCGACCACCCATGAAAGACCCGCTCTAGTTGATCCTCAATCTCTACTAGAACCTCCGTAAATGTCGCACCATCGTCGACATCCAGCTCACTGTGGTTGATGATGTGAGAAATGTCAAGCATGTATCTCCACATCTCGGATACGTGGAAGTAGTCATGCACCTGGTGAAACAGAGGTAGAAGCTCTAAGCAGTAAGCCACCTCTCCAACTCTACTGAGGACCTGAAAGGGTTCAGTGAATCTCGAAGATAACTTGCCTCCATGGACAAATCTCTTCAAACCTCGTTGAGATGAGACCCGTAGAAAGATGTGGTCACCATCCTCGAACTCCAGAGGTCTCTGTCTACTATCGACATATGACTTTTGCCTGATCTGTGCAGTCTTCATCTACTCCTGGATGATATGAAATTTATCTATGGTATCCAGTACCATCCCTAGTCTCACTAGTTTTGACTCCCCTGGGTCAGTCCAGTATAAAGGTGATCTGCAAGGTCGCTCGTACAACACCTCAAAAGGTTCTATCCCAATGGTGGATTGATAACTTTTGTTTTATGAAAACTCCACCAAAAGCAAGTTATCCTAACAACTACGACCGAAGCCAAGGACAAAAGCACACAACATTTCTCCGAGGGTTTGAATGGTCCGCTCAGTCTGACCATCCGTATGAGGATGGAATGTGGTGCTCAAATGAAGTTGTGTCCCAAAAGCCTCCTGCAACCCCATACTTAGCCAGGAAGTAAAATGTGTATCATGATCGGAGACAATCGTCAAGGGTACTTCATATAGTCTCACAATCTCTTACCCATAGAGTCATCCCAATCCCTCTACTGAACCCTGCTCTCTTATCGGTAGGAAGTGGGCCGACTTGGTTAGTTGGTCGATGATCACCCAAATCGAGCCATGACCACTAGATGTACGTGGAATTCCTGTCACGATGTCCATGGATATCTCATCCCACTTCCACTCTGGGACCTCTAAAGGCTAAACTAATCCAGCAGGTACCTGATGCTCTGCCTTCACGTACTGGAAAGTGAGGCATTGAGAGACAAACTCTGCTACTTCTTTCTTCATTGTCGACCACTAGTTATTTTGTCAGAGGTCTTGGTACATCTTCTCCACTCTTGTATGTATCCCTAAAGGGGATGTGTGGAACTCCCTCAACACTTCCTCTTGAAGTTACATGGGTACCATGGTACGTCCTATGAAATGGATGATGTGCTCCCCACCTTCAGAAAATCCATCAAGTTCATGTCCTGTGGATATCTGAGCACGTCGTGTCTCACAGTCTGCGTCCCCACGCTGTGCCTCCTTGACTCACTGAAAAAGTGGGGGAGTGACTGTCAGAGACTAAAGGAAAGATGCTCCATCACGTTCCATGAAAATATCTACAAAGCGGCCAACTACTATGTCGCCTCACCTAGCATCTCTATAGTAGATATCCATCTAATTTCATCTGCTACAACTTTCCCCTTCCAAGGAGTATAGAATATCTTGAAGTCATAGCTCTGTAGGAACTCAAGCCATCGTCGTTGTCTCAGCTTCAGTTCCTTCTGAGAGAATATATACCCGAGACTCTTCTAATCAGAGTACACTGTAAAACGTTCTCCCATCATGTAATGTCACCACATATTCAAGGCGAAGACCCCTGCTACTAACTCTAGGTCATGGGTAGATTAGTTTTTCTCTCTCTATCTCAGCTTTTGAGAACCATATGTGATCACTTCTCACTCTTTCATTAGGACACATCTGATCCCTATCCTTGATGTGTCATAGTAGACTACGTACCCTACACCCTCCTCTAGAAGCCTCAAGATGGGGGCACCAGTCATCCTTTTCCTCTTCTCCTAAAAACTCTACTGACATCTCTCGGACCACACGAAGGGTTGACCCTTCTTCATCAACGCTGATAAAGGATCTGCAACTCTAGATAAATCAGGAACTAATCTCTGCTAGTATCCAGCAAAACCTAGGAAACACTGTTTCTCTGTCACACTCCTTGGTGGATCCTAATAAAGTACCAACTCAATCTACACTGGATCCACTACAACTCAAGCATCTGAGATGACATGCCCTAGAAAGTGAACCTCTCGAATCCAGAACTACCACTTCGAGTGCTTACCATAAAACTGGTGCTCTCATAGTATGTCCAGTACATTCTACATATGATATGCATTCTTCTCTTCAGTAGCTATGTAGATCAAAATGTCATCAATGAATACCACCACAAAGAGATCAAGGTATGGCTGGAAGATTCTGTTCACGTGTCCCATGAACTCTGCTGGAGCATTAGTCACACTGAATTGAAAAACCAAGAACTTGTAATGGTCATACCAACATCTAAAATGCATCTTCTTCAAATCCTCATCCTGTACTCTGAGCTGGTGATAGCCTGATCTGAGGTCTATCTTCGAGAACCACTATACTCCTTTAAGCAGATCAAAGAGGTTGTCAATCCTTGGGATTAGGTTCTTTTTCGTCACCGTAACCTTGTTAAGTCACTGATAGTCAACACAAAGCATCATGCTCCCATCTGACTTCTTGGCAAATAGAATCAAGGCTTTCCAAGTAGAAACACTGGGCAGAATGGATCCCTTCCCTTGAAAGTCCTCTAGTTGTACCCGTAGCTCATGAAGCTCCGCAGGAGCCATCTGATACGCTAGTGTAGATATCAGTGTCATCCCAGGGTACAAGTCAATGTAAAAGTCCACCTCTCTACTCCGAGGGTAAGGCGAGCCAACTGATGACTGATCGACTGCACTCTCCTCCTGGTAAGTCCATCCTGTGCTGCAAAGGCTCACTTCTCGCCTGTGAAGGTAAATCTGGTCCCATCCTTGTGGACACACCACTCTTTTCACCTAATACAGTCAATTTGAGCATGGAATGTAAATAACTAGTCCATTCCCAAGATGACGTCGTAAGGCCTCGACACTGCTACTAGGAGATCCCAACTGAAGATCTAACCTCCTAGAATAAGCTCACACGGTCGGCACCAGTTTTTAATCGTCGAATCCTCTTCCGTAGGAGTCTCTAGTCATAGGGATTGAGCCAACGGATCCGTTGGAATCTCCGAGCTTCGAACGAGGTAAGTGGTAATAAAATAATGACTTGCACTTGTGTCTATATGTACTAAAGCTAAGGTGGAGTAGACACAGATCCTACCTCATATCATCTCCAAAGCATCGTGATCATAGGCCTAAGCTGCCTAGAGCTGAGATCGCCCCTTTCCACCTGCTCCTTGTAGTTGGGGTGGACCACCTTGTGTTGGTGGTGATAACATCTCCAAACGTCGCCCACCGCCAGCTGCACAGCAAGCTCCTCTGCCACGTCTGCCGACTCCTTGAGGAATTCCTTGGTCGAACCTTTTTCTCTGCCTGGGTGGTCCCTCGACCATTTTATGATCATCCGTATGGCGGTTCGGATAGTCACAAGCCATGTGACCCTACCCTCGGCATGTGTAACACTTCCCGCTCTTCAAATGACTAGATCTACCTAGGGTGCCTCGCACAAACGATCCGGAATCATACGGTCGTCCACCTATAGGTCTGGTCCTCTTGGACCTCTAGGTCATATGTCTGCTGCCGGCAGTATAAGACTCTGCTACGTGATGACTTGTAGTGGGTCTCACTACTGGTGACTTCTAATCAAGGTAACTCTACACTAAAAGGGCTCTCTCTAACATCTCAACCTTTTTCGGGATGCTGAGTGGGATCATCGTAGCCCTGATCTCCCACCTGAGTCCCTCTTCGAAGGCCCAAGCCCTAAAGAATGGGTCCCACACCATATCAGTGGATTAGCATCAAAGTTCAGTGAACCTCACAATGTATTGAGCCATAGTCATGTTGCCCTGTTGCAGATGAAGTGGCTCCTGAATGCGCATTGCGCAAAGAGTAATTGGAAAAAACTCTGCCCGAAGCAAGCTCTTGAAGTCTGTCCAGAGAAATGTTACCTTGTTGTGATCCTCGACCATCAAGTTCCACTATCTGCATGTCGCTGCCTATAGAAGGATGGCAGAAAAGATCACCATGAGATCAGCCGGTGTCCCTACCAGTCAAAAGACTCTCACCACAGCCTCCAGCCAATCTTTAGCTGCATGTGTGTCTGTCTCCCCCCTGAACCTGGGTGGCCATTGGAACTGGAACTCATTCAACATGCTCAAGTCATGTGCACCCTCTACTATTGAGGCTGGTGGAATCAATGGCCCAATGGGTAATGGAACCGTCAGTGCATCCACTGGTGCCTCTACTGGAAGAGGGCCCTGTACTGAGGCCTCGTCGCTCGGTGGGCTATCAGTGCGTACTCTATCTGGAACCCTAGCTGGCCATCTATGTTGAGGCATCCTAAAAAGAAACAGGTCTTCCACGGTCAAACAATTATACCCAATGAGCTAACTCAAAGAGTTGACAAACAAGACTCTTGAAAATACACACACAATCAGTGTTTTTGTGCACTGAGTCGGAAATCAGAAGTCATGGTCCTGGTGTATCGACACATCGGCCGTAACACCAACACTGGATTCCCTAAAGAGATAAACACACTCACAATACTTATAACTATTTTAGTTAAAAAGAAATATCATAGTCCTATGTTCTAGGGTTGAACCGGATCCTTTGATACCAATTTGTCACAACCCGTCCCCCGGGGCCCGTTCCGTGACTACCCCAAGCCCGCCTTCCAATGGCCAGGGGCTGGAGACTAACACTGAAGGTGTTTTCCCTAAAACTGGAAAGGCATTTCCATTATAACTTGTAACACACACAGTCAAACACACAACAAGATACGAACTCAAGTAAACTGAATAGTAAATAGATTGAGTATAGTATGTAAAAGGGGCCAGAATACAAGCCCAACTGGAAAGTACAGGAAATAGTAAGTACAAGTAAACTGGAATAACTCCTATGAACACCTACCAAGGATCCTACCTGAAGGGTAGGCACAACTCTCGATTAGTCTTCTCTGCGGTACACCAAAGATAAGGTCCACCTCCGAGCTACCTCAAGACCTGGTACTCTTGTCCTCAGTCAGTGTTTTCTTTTGTCTACACCAAACACAAAGAGGTTCGGGCATAGCCCATGTTGGGGTAAGTATAATGATACTCATTAGGGACCCTGAGAACCTCAAGGTCTCACAAAATCCACAAAGGATAAACCACATAACATTAAATCAACTGACATCCCTACATTGGTATATGCCCATACATATACCTAGGTTATCAAGTAAACATATCTCAATCATGAGGAAATGTAGAGTCCAACTCTAAAGCCCGAAGCTCAATTGTTCCACAAAGGAAGGAATATTGTGAAGGTAAGTACCACACAGGTATTCCACACTGAAGAATACCACCAAGGATTACAACAAAGGTAAGTAATGCTTAGGTACGAACTTATATCACACTAGGTATAACATCGGTACATTAGTAGAGATGATTAGATGTAACTAATGAATCATCTTACTCTATTAAGAGGCAGACCCATGAAGGATATCTAATCATCATCATACCCACAAATGATCTCTAGGTGCTGACCCACACATGATCACTTGGTGCTGACCCACATAGGATCGCTCGGTGCTAACCGACACAGGATCGCTCGGTGGTGACCCACACAGGATAACTAGGTGTTGACCCACATAAGACCACAAGGTTATGACCCACAAAAGATCACTCAGGTAGTCATGCATGGAATCCTAGAGCGGTACCATATGGTAGCCTCAATCATAGAGCCACAAAGGATATCATCCTCAGGTCACAGCCAGTTATTGGGTTTTACCTCTAAGCTCCCTCATCTCCATGAGGGACCGCTACTTAAGAAACCAGTCGATACTCCAACTTCCTCTAAGTCCCATAAAAAATCATCCCCAAGGATCGCCACAACATAGGGGTATCAATGCAATAAACATTGCATTAATCCGACTCCCGGTCTATAAGTTATTAGTCATTCAGTCCCGAGGGCCCGGTTGGATTCGTGCTCGATCCAACCCGACCGTACTCCAACATTATTCAAATATACAGTCGGATATAGTTAAAGGGACCTTCTCACTCCACGGTTTCCAGCACTACAATTGGTTCATCAAAAGGATGTTAGGTGCCAAAGTTATGGCCAAAAGAGTGTAATGGGTTGAAGTAAGTCTGAGTCTGGTCCGACCCGGTCGGCCAACTCGGCCCGACCCGGCCTGGGCTGCCCGGGTCGGACCGACTCGGCCCAACCTAGGTCGGCCTGGGGGCGCGCTGGGGTCGTAAGTCCGTAGAGGGCCGTGAGGCCGGTCAGAGAAGTGGCGAGGCCACGGGAGGCGCGGAGAGGCCACAAGGTGGCATCACCCACGGGGCGACACGATGAGGCTGTGGGGAGGTGGAGGCCATGGGGCGGCACAGAGAGAATGCATGGCGGTAGTGGTGAGTCCGCGAGGTGGCACGACGAGGATGTGAGGCGGAGAAGGCCACAGGGTGGCGTGAAGAGACCGTGATGCGGTGGGGGTCACGGGGTGGCACGACGAGGCCGCGAGGCAGCAGGGGCTGTAGGGCGGCGCGACGATGTCGCGGGTTTCCGTGATTTTGTCTGCAGTGTGCTTGATCGGCCACTCATCATTCATTGCCTTCATCGCGGTTCTCGAGTTCCACCTGTGCCAACCACCGGCACTGGTCGCCACCACCATTGCGAAGAACACACCAAAAGATACAAATTATTTGTGGAGGTTTCAGGAAATGTTTTTTTGGATCGTACCCTCCACGTTAGGATGGTAACAAACAGCTCAACGAAGATTATTCAACATGAGATGGAATTTATAATTGATCAAATTAATACACTCCCATACCATGGATAATTGTTGATGGAGATCGTGAGTTGGAAATTGTGAAGGCGAAGATAGTGCCAACGGTTTTTTCTTTCGCAGTCATGCTTCCGAAGTCGCTTCGAACAGCATCCACGTTCTTTAATTCCGGAGTGCATTCTTCATTGGTGGGCTTTCTCCCAAGTTCTCCCCCTTCTCTTTCTCCAACCAAATACCCTCTCTCAAGAAAAGAGGTAAAAACATAATAAAATATGTTAGTACAATTTTAAATTGTTGCCACAAATTAATTTGGATTAATTAATTAAAGGAGAGTTGGTATAATTAATGTAGGGAGTTGAGTGGTTTTTCTCCCATAAAAAGGGGAGTTCAAGGGGGTTTTAGCTTCAGGTGGTCCCCACCACCATATCCCACATGAGAGGTTAATCCTAGTGGTCCCCACCTCTATAACATCACATGTAAGGTTTAAATATGGTGGTCCCCACCTCCGATAATCCACATGGGAGTTCCCAATAAAATAAAATGTTCAACATTTTTTTATTCTTTCAAAAAAATTCCAAATTCTATATTTCACCCTCGACCTACTGTGGTCGAGGTGAATCTCCCCTTAAGAGAATATCAGTGCTATGAGTTCAACTGTGACCTCAGATTTCAATTTTGAGCACCATTTCAAATGTTACAAAAACTTGATCGTACGTTTACTGAACATACCTAAAAAAATGTTCATAAATTCATTCTGGGCACATCGGGCCTTAGAATCTTGCGCAGTCAGTTTTCACGGACTGATAAAATTCCCATTTAATTAAAAAAATTACATGGAAATTCCTAGTCTTTACAGTCTGGGGATGGGGTGAGAGAATGTCGAGCTACAAAAGAAGAATATAAATGTTCTCATGTTTATTCGTGATCATGATTGAATGACAAGGTTACATAACCATGCATGTATTCCTTCCATACTATATTTGAAGACGGGGATGTTATAGGAATATCGTAGATCTTCATTCTCTATCCGTCCCAGTAGTACAAAGATATATAGAGACTTTAAAAAATAATTCTTGTGGGATGGAATAAATAGAAATATTACAATGTTTATATCCCATTTCTTGGTATTCTAGAAAGCTATGTCTGGAAGAAAAAAATATAATGGGTAGTTGCATCCATTACCCATACCAGAGTGGAAATGGGAGAGCATCACCAAGGATGTTTTTCATTAGACTCCCCAAAACCTCTAATGTGATTAATTAAATATGGGTGGTAGTCGAACTCCTTATTATGTCATCACACTTCATGGAAGTTAGAGTAGACTTGTATTGGGATCAACTTTGTAGTAAAAAAATTATGTAACTGGTAAGTTTTCACAAAGTACCAAAATCTATTTTATCTAATAGAGACATAATGTTCACTTAAAAATTCTAGTGATGTCTTCTGCAACAATCTGACATAAAATTTAGTTTCTTTACTACTTCTCATCTTCATATGGATGGTCATTCTAGAGGAAAAATGAAAACCCTAGAGGATGTGTTCGTATATTTTTCTTTAGATTTCCAAGGTGTATGAGAACAACAACTTCCTCTTCTTGAGTTTTCTTACCACAATAGCTTTACCCAAGTATTCAGATGGATCCTTATGAATCCTTTTATGGGTAGAAACTTAGTGCTCTATCAAGTTGGTATGATGTTAGAGACAAAAATCTATTGGGACTTGATATCATTGAAGATATGGTTGAGAATGTTAAACCATTCAGAATCATATCAGGTAAGGACAAAGTCAGAAATAAAGTAATATTTATAACTGATAAAATGATCTATAATTTAATGTTGGTGATATTTTTTTCTCTGAATTTATCAATGGAATAATGTTATCAGATTCAAGAAGAAATGGAAACTAATCTTTCAATATATCAGTCCCTTTGAAATTATGGATCTAATCGGGATAATAGCTTATCGCTTGGAACATACTCTAAATATCTCTCAAGTCCGTGATGTGTTCCATGTATCGCTTATGATAAAGTAAAAAACATGACCCTTCACATGTACTAAACTTATAGGTCACACCGTTGGAGCCGAATATCTCGAATGATGAACAACCAGCTGAAATTATGGATTGTACAGAGAAGGTTCTCTGAAACAAGACCACTCACCTTGTCATTTTTTTAGATAAATCACCAGTTAGAGGAAGTAACTTGGAAACTTGAGGATATTACTATAATGAATTGTCCTTATTTTTTTGTATTAGAATGATGAATTTCATGGGAGAAATTAAATTTAAGGGGGTAGAATGTAACACATTGAGTTTTTGGGAACTTTTCTTCGAATAAATTAAATTTCATTAATGTATTATATTGTACTAAATCAAAATTTCCTTTCACATGACAATGACTTGTCGAATGCTACACAAATCACTAACTTTCCATACATTACATACAACATTGAGTTTCCACGAAATATCATATTTTTATTTTAATTATTTAAATTAGATGGTTACGACCTAACCATTAAACTTGGTAATATGAATAGTAATAAATTAATTTTCGATATTATTAATAATTTGATTATATAAATAAATCATATTAATATTGAAAAAAGTAATTTTTCTAGTAAATTAATTACATGTTTAAAAAGTACTATTTTCTCAATCAAACATCTTTTTATGTCCTTCTATGAACAATAGTATAGAAATACACACTTATAGTAATTCAATTTTAAAAAATAAAAAACATTTCTAAATTTATAATTTCAAAATATTCTTAGGGAAAATTATTTGGATTTTTTTGAGAAGTTTTATATTTTGATTATTAGTGAAATATACTGCATTCTAGTTAAGAACATAAGTTTTGATTAAATAATAATTATATTTTTCATTGATTTTTAAAATTAAAAATAGAGACATTTTACCCATATTGATCAAATTTAGGTCTTTGGTGTCAATTTTTTTATTTAAATTAGATATAAATACTTATTGAACATTGAACATTTTATTACCTGCATTCTCTCCGTATCTATGGGATTAGCATTAAACATAATTTTTGCACTTCTTTCGATTTAATTTTAAAAAAATACAATCATAGTTTTAATCAGTATGATATTTATAGTCTAATAAAATCAACTTAATTTTTTTGATATTATGAATAGTAAAATTAGTAAAATGCTATTTACCATAGTTAATGGTGAATCAGGCAATTAATGTAAAATTTTTATTATAATATCATACAATTACCCTTAAAATATTCATAATTTATTTTAATCATAATATTTCTAAAAGAATCATCCTTTAGATGAAATTATAACCTTTTACATCACTTGGGTAAAAATATGACATTTGTTATATTTTAATTAAAGATATGTTAAAATTGCCCCACTCATATTTTCAATAAGTAAATGTTTTTATACAGGGTTATACTGATGATAAATTGAAGTGAACATATAAATTTGTACAATAATAAATTTATATTCATCATGATATTTCATTTTCCATTTTTATATAATAAATATTATAATTATGGTCTTGTATAATGATAATATACTAAATATTTAATTAATGGAAATATCAAATAAATTATATTAAAAATATTAAAATAAATATAATTTAACATAATAAATGACATCAAAGAATTTTATAGATATCTTTAATATGTTAGTGATATATTATCAATGTTGGTTCGAAGTTATCATATTTTTAGGATATTATTAAAAAGACTAATATTGAATAGTATCAAAATTGACATAAATGGTACAATAAATTAAATAATAATTAATTAAATAATATAAAATTTATAAAATAATTATGTCCAAATGATTATAATAAGGTTAAATATTTCATTAATTATCCATTTTAAGTTCTATTGGTATTTTATAGTAATTATATTAACCCAAAAGAGAAAAAATACAAGTTGCCATGGTAAAAGATAAAGGGTTTAACTAAGGTGAAAATCCAAAAATAATGTCAATATTGTTATCTAAACTAGTTTAAAAATCATTGTCTAAGATTATTTATACCCATAATAATATTCTATTCTAAATAACTCTCTTCGGAGATATTTTAAATCGAAAATCACTTTATATTAATTTAATATTTTGAGAGTTTCTAAGAGTGCAACTCCCCTATCTAATAAAAAGAAAGAACCTCCCTCACTTACTCACACCACCTTGATCCTTATAGCTAGACCATACTCTACCAATTTCTCCACTTAAAATTCGTATTCATGTTCTTGTATGTGATAGTCTTTTCAAACTACCAAGTATAGTGTCCCTAATATAAGATATAGAGGGAGCTTGCCGAAGAAGAGGTGGTATTCTTTATCGATTGTCAAGAGTATTTCTTATTCTACTTCCTTTTAATGTGTTGTTTCCATTATAAATTAAAATATAAAAAATATATATATTATCTGATGTTATTATGATTATGTAATAACCATTTTCCAATATTTATCGATCAAATGAAAAATGAAATCACCACGAGTTCGTACACATGACCAACTGTCTCCTCACCATGGTGTAATCTGTCTCTCATCACCAATTTATTTGGTTGGATGTAATGATGGAAACAATTAATATATGTTTTAATTATAATGTGATATGAATTCTAAAATAACACAGGTTTCATTTCACAATTAATGGAATGGTATCATCGCTTGTGTGTACGTACGACATACTATCTCCAAGATGTGATGTGATTCATTCTCCATGGTTACCAATAAAAAATGATTATATAAATTTATATAATTGATAAATATGTCATATATTACATTAATGTTATTTTTAACTAACATAATAATATCCTATTCGCATAAACTGGGACTTGTATGAAAAAAATGAATATGAAAACACATGAAAGAAGTGTAATAATAAAATATTATTAACAAATAGGTGATAATATGATCATATCAGATCTCATATAGAATATAGTCCAGAAATAAGTTAATATCAACATTAATTCATTATATAGAATTTCCAGATACATATGAATTAAATCTAACTTATGGTAAATGTTAATTTAATAATCTTATTATTATTTGAGATTTTCTATACATAAAAATATATTAGGGAATATTTATTGTCCATGTCCATGTTTCATAAAAATATTTTCCCAAATACATTAAGAATTCTTCTAAAATTATTTAAATTCATTTTTACCCATGTGTGAAAATGATATTTTTTTCATTTTCCTAACGATGTAATTATTTACTTTTCCATCAAAAGTATGAGAAGAATGTTTCTTTTTAACTTATATATCCTGAACGGATTTTCCCACTTTTGTGACATCATAATTCCTTGAGGATTACCTAATAAAATTGAAATTTCATTTTTAATAAAAATTGTTTCCTTTAATATTTCATTTTATTTTTATAATATAAAACATTTTCAAATAAGAATGGATATTTTCCTCAACAAATTTTTTCAAAAGAACTTTCAAAATTATTTCCCATCTAAGATGGCTCCCATTGGTGTTACTCATGATTTTATGGAAAATTAACCATATGATCCTTTCATATTATTTATCTGAATGGTCTATAATTTATTGAATGATATTTAAAAAATATTTATCTCTTTCATGGGTTATATTGTTATAAAACCCACTTCTTTTCATGGGTTATTATTTTATGAAATGATTATGAATCTTTTCTATTTTCAACAAGTTATAATATGATTACATGGTCATGATACCCATCCAATTTCATGGTTTAGGGTATGATGTTTTATGATCTTTTGACACTTGTATTTATGATTTCATTATGATATGGGTGGGACCAATATCTCCCTCCAATGCATTGGTTAAAGATTTATATCTCAAGAGATTGACATGAAAGACTTTTTCACTAAGATGGTTACAGGAGTAGACCATGCTTTCCAAGATTGTATGGGAAGTGAAACCATACTACCATGATAGCCTTGGCAGTTATTTGTTGGCTACCATGGAAATCATTATTATATGATTATTTTTCTTCCACAGTTCCAGCTTTTAATCCTATGATATGATTTCATGGATTGTGTTCTTTATTTCTATAGGATTCATGTCTTATTAACATCTAATATTTATTCATTGACATTTTTTTGATCATTTATATCCATGGTATGATCTTTAATATTTATGATCATGTTTTCATACCCTTATGCTCAATATTATGTTTACATATCTACCTTGTTTACCCATACTAAGCATTTGAGCTCACCCCTTTTATTGATTCCTATCACCCAAGATATGAAGATATGCATTATTTTTGAGGTTTTTAAGAAGTTTTATAATCAATGAGAACCTATAGGAAGATAATTTAGCACACATATGCACCATTTTTTATGTTTCCATGTTTTTAGAGGCACTAGACTAATAAGGGCTTTTGAAGTTTGTTTGTGTAATGTATTAATTATCCCGCAAATGTAATATAATGTTAATTTCTGAAAAGTGAGGGTTTCTATATTTTCTCTATTACATAATTTATTTTAAAAAAAGTTAAATATGACTACAAAAACTTTTAGTTTTATCTGTAATGTATAAAATAATATATTAAAAATGTTCATAATTTTCTTCATAATAAAACATATATATTAAAATATATTATGTTATTTTTTAAAAAAATATATTATATATACGTAATTTTACATTCATTGAATAAATTTATAATTTATAATTATTATTTTATTATTAATTTAGGTGTAGATTTTTTCCATTTCCATAATTGGATAAAATAAATAAATATATCACTAAATTATGGTACAGTAAATATGTAATGTCGACATTATCCAGTAAAAAAATCATTCATGATTTCATTAATATTTAGATTCATCCAAAATATCAAGGAACAATAATCTATAACCCATATAACATTTAAATTTGAAATCATATCCAATTAAATGACTTATATTTATCCATTTTGCATAGAACAACCCACCAAACTAACTTAAAATACCCCCTCCCAAGTAAAATTTAAACCACTTCCAAATATAGAACATTTATACACATTTCCTCTTCTCTGAAGTATTCCAATCATCCTATAAATATATTGTTTTCACAATTCCTCATGTATCCCTGGTATTATGAACATATAAAAGTAGGAATAAAAATGAAGATATAATATCCCTTATTTATAAATTTTATTTTTGGTATTGCTTTTGTATTTTTTTACACCAATCATTCCTAAATAATAAAAATATGATACTGATGTATTATTTATCTAAAAAAATTATATAAACTGTTTATTTTGTTTGCATATCATAGGTCTCTCCCGTCTATTTTACCACCTAAAGGGAAACTATCATTTTGTTACCTATCTACATATTCACAATTTCGTATATATATTATTATTCAATATAAATATTTAATTTTATTAATTTTTAATATTATGTTTGCAATAAAAGTCATGTACAAATAAAATATTAGTAATAAAATAACAATAAAACTATTATAAAAAGGTATAAAAAACAAGTCATAATGAATGGTATCATTCAAAAAAGATTAATAAATATCAAATAAAAGATATAAATGATAAAAAAATTATTTAAAAAAATTATATCAAAATTTATGTTTTAATTGGTAAATTCTAGTTATACATGATGCTTAACCAAATTGAAAGAATTTATATTTTAATTATAGATTTATTTATAGAATATATCTATTTTGATATTCAATTTCACTCTTCCTTTATATATTTTTTATTCAACAGATTCTATTATAACAATAAAACTACTTTGTAATATCTTATATTTATATATTTACTTCATTAATATATTTTAATTTTTATTTAACAATGAACACTATGAAAATTTACTACATCCATGCATTGATAAGCATTATCTTCCTCTGCCCTCTTTCAAGGGAATCATACGTATTCATCATGATAATTTCAATAGAAAATATCTAATATTTCATATAAGGATTTATATTTAGTTCATATATGTTATATTTTTTCTTCTTCTTATATTATTTTTTTATGAAACTTATGGAGGTAAATATTCTCAAATCCCGACATGATTATTTACCACTTATGATTTTTTATTTTTTTATCCCATCAAATTTCTCTTCCCTCTTCATCGATCTAATTGAATATTATTAAATATTTCATATCCCGTAATAACATTAATTTTTTAAAATAATTACTTACCCCACTTTCCATTAATTTATTTAATATTGATTATATGTTATGATGCCAGAGGAATATATAAAACCTCATTAAATTTCAATATAGGTTATCAATGTTTTGCGTATAGACTTATATAAGGAAAATATATCAATTAAATTCTATGTTACACATACTATTTTGAACTTTCAATTTTGAAATGATTTTTCCAGAATCATACATCCCACTAATTCATTGGGTAATGTTTTTAATTCCTCATATATAATATATTGAGAAATAATAGAAAGCCTAACCTAATTTTACTATTAACACTTGGTAGAAAGTATACATATTATTTTAATGCATGGTCATTTTAATAATATTAATTATATTCCTTATTACAATTATATTGTATCAATTATTCTGTGATGATTATATAATAATTATTATCTTTAAGATTCTTCTTGTATAATTATTGATTCATCTTTCCATTCTTTCTAATTATTCATAAAAGTTCTCTATTTTTTAGCTGAATCATTCATTTATGATTCCCTCCATGTGATCATATGTTTTTAGGAGATTATGATTGTTTTTAAGAGGAAAATATTAATTTCCCTAAAAATTATAAAAATTTAATGTGGAAAATTTTTATTTGGACAAAATTTTTGAATTCACCTGAATGATAAATTTTTAGATGAGTAATATTATATAGTTTATTTCTTAAAATTAATGTAAAATTTATGAAGGTGTCTTATTAATCACTAGAGTTTGTATCATATGAATTTAATGTCAATTAATCTATACTGTTAGATTATTAGGATGACCCATTTTTAAATAATTCCTTTCTAGAGTTTTGGAATATTAGAACTATAAATTAATACATGAGTTATTTATCAATGAATTTGTCATATGGTCTTTATCACAAAATCTTTTTGATTTAAGAAATTTCGGGAACTTATAAGAACAATTTCAATAACAAATTTTAGTGAAAGTGAAATTATCATCTAAATTATATTCTTAATAAAATGGGATATGTAATTTTAAAAAACTCAGTAGTGCTTAACCACTTAATCCATGTTATGAATATAAACATAAACCATGTGGGGAATCCATTTTTTTCAGGAATCTAAATTTAGTATTTGAATCCTTTCTATATTAATGACCGTATTCATTTAATGGTTATTTATATCCAATTTTTATAAAATAATGGGTCAATACTATATAATAAATATTTTATTTAAAAAATTTTTGAGAACAAGATAATGTCTCTCTTTATGTGTAATATATATATGGATGTGAATCAATGATCGATATTTATTAAAAAACAAGTGAATTCCTAGGGTTGTGTTAAATAAACATAGTGGGATGAGATAAATAAAAGATAATTCATATGAAATGTTTTCCTCATAACATTTTTAATAAAAAAGAGATTTAATTTCTAGATATTAAGAAATATTAAAATGGGACTATTATCACATATGGGGAGAGTTTAAATTGGTTTTAATGATATAACTATATTTTTTCAAATTATTACCTAAAAATGAATGGATTCTTTGGTGTGTAAAAACTATACCATAGAAAATATCAATATATTTTTGAGTTCATGAGATATTTATGTGTAGTTTTATATGATCTTGTCGTTGAGATAATGTTTATAAAATTGACTCAATGACATGGACCCATGAATAAAAGGATAGAGTTTAATGCAACTGGATCAAATGATAACGAATATGGTTGAAATAAGACCACCACTATGCACATGTAAAAAAATTAAAAATAATCTCCAATAAAACATCATGAAGGGAACTTCATGTCAATTCATGTAAGGAGAATAATATAATTTAGAACAATATTGTTGGAGCTATATGAATATATTTCTAAATATAATTAAGGATTTAAATGTTACTCTCAATGAACCACCCATGGTTTAATGTTTCAACTATAGTGAATGTGGGAAAATTATTTTTATGTTAAATAAAAAATTGGTCATATTATATAATTGATGAAAAATTCCACCAAACACAAGGGACAAAGGAAGAGAATATTACATCACAACCACTGAGGTGGTGGAAAAAATGAAATCGTAAAATTTTTACATACTTTTTAGTGATGAATTTTTAACATTTAATTTGATTCTATAAGAACACATCAATTAAATTACTGAAGGTATTCTGCAAATAATTAATAAATACATTAATATATTCATGATGAGATATCTACAAAAACATATATTTGTGTTTTTTTTATTTTTCAAGTGAATAAATCATCCCTTTTTAGGGATTGAGGTAAAGTTTCTCTTTTAATTCAAAAGATTATTTAATTGATAGAACTCAATTCAATATTTTTCATGGAATATATAGCATTATATAGAGCCTATATAAGAAATCTGGAATGGGAAATATCATTATATTTTCCAAATAATCTTATGGTTTTTTATAAATTTGAATAGAATATTGAATCTAATTTAGAATGTCAAAATAAGTAAGTGTCTTTTTAAACATACAATAACTATATTCCACTCAAATAGTGAGACAAGGATAAATATTAACACTAAATACATGATTATTATAAGGTAATATACTAATGTGTTCTAAAAAAAGAGTTTTATTAATATTGATTTAGTGTTAAAAATTGAGAGTACACTAGGTTTTAAATCTTTTTTCAATGATAACATTATAATATAGTTGATAAAACTATATTAATTACTAAAAAATTTAATGGTCATTAAGAAATATTATTATATTTCCCATTTCATCACTTTGATGTATACTTTTTGAAGAAGAGTGATGGGTTAATGTTACATTATACTGACTATTGGGAGCTCAAAAAGATTAACATAAGTAATATTTATTCTATATATTTTATTTATGACTTATTTTATTGACTATGTAGAGCTCAATTCCGTTTAAAATTTCTTTATTATCTTAGAAATCAATACCTGATTGTGGAAAAGGAATATATTAAAAATACATCTAACAACCAAAATTTTAGGAACTATTCATAAAAACCCATATAATGGTAATATATATCATGTTCATGCCTTATAAATATTCATTAATTATATTTTATTGAGATATAACCAGTATAATGATTTTATGTTTTTTTGTCTAAAGGGAAAATGATTTATTTCTAAAAAATTATGTTTCCATGAATTATATAGTTTCTTTAGTCTTTATTTATAAAATATATAATTTTATTTTGAGAAAAAATAATTTATTTTTTGATTTAAACCTCTTAAAATTAGTTTATAGTTAATTGTGGATAATTTTTTGAAGAGCTTTATTTTTTAATGAATGTTAAAAATATGGATTTTTATTAAAAAAATGTCTTTTTATTTCATGAATTTAAAATGTTAAATTCTATTTAAACTATTTTCAAAAAATTATTGTTCAATAATGTTACTAATAATCCAATTATAGTATTTTTAATCTATTTTATAATAAATTTATAATAAAAATATTTAAAACATTAAATGAAATTTTTCAATAAAACTATTTTCATCGAGTTTTTCATGGTAAATTTTAAATTAAATTATGAAAATTCTATGAATTGACTTTGATGAAATGTTTTAAAAACTTGTCATTATAATATTTTTTGCTTGTTAATATGGGAAAAGAAAATTTTGTTAGAATTAATACTAAAAATAGTAAAAATAATTTTCCAAAATTAAGGATAAGAAATGGTTTATCTGATGGTTAAACTAAAGAGATATGGGTGAAATTAACCTAAAAATAGTTCCAAATTAAATTTTATATACCAATTTAGACTCTATATCATCTAATATTCATAAATAGTTCGTTTTGGTTCCATTATTTTGAAGAATTCATTAATATATTTTAATCCTCTTTAATATTTCAAGTGTGTTTTCTCCCACACTTATAAAAGGACTCCTTATCTTCTCCCCTATCCATGAATAGTGATCCATTATTTTTATAAATACATATTGAAATTAATTACAAAAATATATTACCATGAACTATATTCAATGTTTTGATCAAAAAATCATCCTTAGAAGGATTTTGGAGTAAACTTATAGAGGGTGTCAAATGAAGAGTTATAATTATTAATTGAGATTTTTCAATTTATTTCTACCTATAACTCCTTAAGTTATTCTTCAAACACAATAAAACTATAAAATTGTAATATTATATAATCTTTTAGTTTTATATTAATGTAATAACCTATATCTAACTCTTCTATCATCAAATGGGAAACGAAACGGTCGTTCGTGTGTACGGAAGAATACCACCACACAAATTTATTTAATTCGTTTTCCTTTATCATCTTTCACATCTTTTTATAATGAT
Source organism: Viscum album (assembly GCA_963277665.1). Classification (NCBI taxonomy): domain Eukaryota; kingdom Viridiplantae; phylum Streptophyta; class Magnoliopsida; order Santalales; family Viscaceae; genus Viscum; species Viscum album. Next base: position 347,579,947 of record OY728126.1, read on the forward strand.
GGATATAATGTATAGATGTTATATTCAGTAAATAATTGAAATTATGAAAATATATCTTGTCATCTCTTTTTCTACCTTACCATCCATTGAAAAATGATAACATTGTTTGTGTGTACTTTTGGATTACCACCTCCCATTAGAGATGCAATTTTTTAGATACCTAATCACATATATAATATAATAAATGTATATTTAATGATATGATAATATTTTTTTATAACATTCACAATTTATTGAATAATTATACTTACCTCTTTTCCCTCATGCGGTTAGAAAAATGAGAACATTGCTCATTCATTTCTATGACCTACCATCTCTAAGATTGTAATTTAGTTAATTTTTCATAAACACCAATCACTAATGGTTATAAAATTATAATTGTTAGGTCCACTAGGCTGAATACCCTGAGAGGGGGGGTGAATTAGGGTATGACTAATTAAAAATTAAAGCCCGTTTGCGATCTTGTTTCGCTGTTAAGCAAAACACTCATCTCTCTCTTTCCTGCTTCACAATATAAATAGAAAGTAAAGCAAGCACAAGACACAACAATTTTACTTGGTTCACCGCTAAGGGCTACGTCCAAGGAGCATACACCGATAGGTTTCCGGTCGTACCAAGTCCACTAAACTTCACTAGCTGTGGATTACAATGTTTGGGCTAGATCACTTCTATGCCTAGGCTCACTGCCTATACAAGGTTTAAGGTTAGCTCACTACTTTCCCAAGGGTCACTCCCTGTTTCTCTCTCTCTCTGGCTCACTTCCAGTGGAGAGGATCACCTTCTTCCTCTTCCTAAGCTCACTGCTCTTGGAAGGGAATCCAATCACAGTTTATAGACCTGTAGGTCTCTTCATTTCCATTAAGGAGTGCATCTTTCTCTGTATGTAGATGCTATGTTGAAGTTCAACTTTCATCTGTAGATGAATACCTCTTTTGCCTCTGAACACTGGGCAAACTACCTTTGGAAAGACCTCCGCAAAGCACTTAACTTCGCTAAGCTCCCAATTTCGCGAAGCTCAACAAGCCTTCGTGAAGCTCCTGCCTTTTCGCGAAGCTCTCTCGCGAAGCTCTCTCGCGAAGCTCTTTCGCGAAGAACTCCCGCGAAGCTCAACTCGTTGCAAAGAAACTTCTCTCGCGAAGCTCACTGAGCCAACGTGGAGCACACAACTTTCGTGGAGCTACAATAGCCACCGTGAAGCTCCTTTTTCGCGAAGCACACTGCCTTCACGAACCACCTTCGCGAACCGAGAGAAATGGATTTTCTCTGAAAATTCTCTCTACTTCGCTCGAAGGGGTCGGCCTCTATTTATAAGCGATTCCACCGACCCTCGTCCCATCTGCGCGAAGTCAACGCCACGTCATCTCAAATCGCGAAGCTCCAAAGATTCCACCGGAATTCTGTCCAAATCGCGAAGCACCACGGCACCATGCCGTTCGTGAAGCTTGACGTAGTCGCAAAGAATCACCGTCAACATAACTTCGCGCCTTCGCCGCGAAGCTCCCTCGCGAAGCCCAACATTCCTTCGCGCCTTCGCCGCGAAGCTCCCTCGCAAAGCCCTTCACCGCCGCGATGCGCTTCAGCCTCTGCCGTTCGCAAAGCTTGACGTAATCGCGAAGCATCACCGCCTCCATTCTTCTGGTCTTCGCGATTTCCAAACCATGCATCCTATCTTCGCGAAATTCATGCCTTTTCCATATGAATTTATTCTCTTCATGGAAATCCACTTTTCACGATGCTCACCAAACTCCAAATTTTGGACCCCAAAAATTTGGCAAACACTGGGAAACGACGCCACCTTGTACTGCTCTTTTATACCGTCTCCAGATCGTCCTTTCCTTTTTCATAGTTCTTTGTCAACATGGAATGTCAACAGCTTCTCGGGAACTCGACAATTCTCCATGGAAACCTGCTTTGTCAACAAACACAATCAACCCAAAAATACTGCAATGTTACCTTGAGGGATTTTTGCCCAACAATAATTTTGTCTAAAAATTATAATTATTGAATGATATTTATTCTATATATCATCTAATAATTATCTCCATTACCATTTTTAACCTAACAATGTCATTTTGGATATGTGATATGAATATCATAAAAACATGTGACATGAACATAAATGATTAAGTAATTGAATATATCATGTGATTAAATAAATTAAAAATAATAATTAGAAGTAAAAAGGTTCTTAAATAAGTAAATAATTATTAAACATTTATCATTTAGGATAATGAAAATATTACTTTATGATTTATACTCGAGGTAAGTTACCCCATAATATAAAACCTCATTTTAAATGTTTGAATGATTTATTTTCAAAAAATATTTTATTCCATATCCACATTATAAAAAATATTATATGGATTCATTTACATAGTAATGAATGAATTATAAAATGAATTATATATCTATTTTTACGTTATATCAATAGTCTTTGAAATGAATACTTTTTTCTTTTTTTTCTTTTTTTTACATTCATTACAAATGGAAAAATTAATAATATATTTTAATGTATACGAAAAAATAGATTTTCTCTCCACTATAACTGTTATTTGGAATTTTTATACCTTTATAAGAATCCATGTATTCTTCATAGAAAATATTTTATTCCATTTTTTCTAGGTATTTTATATTTTAGAATGATTTTTAAAGGGAAATGGTATTATCATATCCTAAAATATCTTCTATTTAGGTTTAAAGGATAATTTTAAATGGTTTATAATGAAATAGTGCATGAATAAATTTTTTTGACCATGACATGATACATAAAAAATGTATGATGTCGGGTGAGCTAGGTACTACTTAAACGTTGGGTGATTCTGATACAGCATATATAATGGGTGATCCTGATGCAACTTATAAAATGGGAAATTCTGATATGACTCCATGATGCATTGGATAATGTTCCTTGCCATCATTAGAAAGGTTGGAGTTAATAAATGATGTTTTTTAAATGGATTTATATGGTACCATGTTATTTCTCAATTGATTTTAATATATGTTATGAATATAATTCCATAAGATTCTTATTCTCAAATATTCTTAAAAGGATTTATATTCTATTTCTTTGTGTTTTTTAAAATTTATTTGAGAAAAAATGAGTCTGTTTCTCATGAGGTTATGTTTTATCTGATACTCTCAATGAATATTGTGAAAAATTTGGATGTTTTTGGGATCTTTATTTTCTCCATTTTACTAACTTGTTTCCCTATTTTATGTCCCATAATGATATTTTTGTGATAATCCAACATTTTTAAATGATTTCTTAGTATTTAAAGAATTGTATGAACAAAGAATAAGACAATTTTAAGGTCAATAATATTTTCAATCAGAATAAAACATGTTTTATTTTAATGGTTTTTTATTTTATAAAAAATGGATACTAAGTATCAATGTTCTCTTTATAATTTAGGTGTTTTATATATAAGAGTTATGACCAATTTCTCTAAAAATTTAAACCGTAATGTTCTTCAAAATGTCCGAAAGTGAAATATTTAGTATAAAATCAATACTATTTATTGTTTATTATTGGATACTTATATTTGGTATTAGTGTAAGGGTTTGAATAAATTTATTCATTATAATAATGTTAATAGATTATGATTAAGATATTCTACATTTTGGAGATAATAATATAAAACATAAATATTTTCTTATTACTTCATCTAATATATATATATTTATAATGGTTTTCTATAGTGGAAATAGTAAAGATGAATTAGGAATATATAAATATATAAATTCATATAAACTACATCTTGTTATGGTTGTAATTGTAAATGAGAAATTTGTTGCACTAATGGCTTAGTAGACATTGGTTGTAAATTTTAGTGAAATGATTGTTTGATAGAAGCAATAATTCTCATATAGGAACATGTATAAATTTTTAAATCTAAACAAACAAAACCCTCAACAAATTGGTGGATCCTTAGATCTAGTGGTGGACAAAGGATGGATTGATGCTCTAGAAAATATATCGAAATTTATTAGACATTACGGACCTAAAAAAGGTAACACTTTTCATCAAATTTTTTAATATTGAAACTAATCGGTGGTACAATTCATAGAATTAAGGTATGATGAATATTCAATAATTGTATAAGAAGACAATTTTAAATGATTGTGTAGGTACAAAAATCATTTTTTTATATACCTTGATATAAAAATTAATATTATTTACTCATGATAGAAACCATGTTTATAAAGGTATTTTTCCACATAAGAAATTAAAATTTATATAAATTTTGTTTATTCTATAGAAAAAGTTTATATGGAGTTTGCTGATACTTATGTTCCTCAAGATAACAAATGTAATCAAAATTCAATCTTCTATGAAATGGAGAAGTAGCCAACATATAAATATTGAGGTAAACCATTGACATGTTACAAGTGTGGTAAAAAAATCTAGGGATTGTTTGACAAGACCTAGAGTGAGTTACTGGTGTGTTACGATTGGTCATCAGGATCATGACTGCAAATAAAAGAGTTCAAAACAATCCCAACATGGGGTAATATATGTCCATCCATTGGTAATTAATTTTAATACAAATGATATGGGGAATTGTGATTATATGTGTCTGAAGTTAGTTTCTTTATGTTGAAATCATCACGATAGAAATAAAAAAAGTTTAAAAGTCATTTTCTACTACAACGGTTGATGGCATACCATCTAATTAAGTGGTAAAATATGTGTTACATTTTTATTCGAATTACTCCAATAATGTGTCTGACATTGGATATTCCTGGTCTATAATTTATGATAAGTTATTCTCGAAAATATTAATTTAAACTATAGAAAAAAAGATTTAACATTGAGTGAAAACTATTTGTGGAATTATTAAAGGAACTAACATTTATAAGAATCTTTCTATAATTTTCCATGTAATGGTCTTTTTTAAAAATCATAAAGAACATCCCATTATAGAGATTTATTTTTTTGGGTATAGATTGGATTTAATTTCATCATTGTATGAAATATTTTTCAGCTAAGATAGTTATATTCAATGATTTCTTACCTGTGATAACATATTAAGAAGATGATAAATTGATTAGAGATGGTAGTGGAAGTTAATAAGCTCAAGTTTCATAAATTAAAACAATTTTCCATGATAATGGTGGAACTATTGTTAGTTGATATATGGTTATATTTCATGATTATTTTACTTCATTAATTCCTAATTGGGACAGTTATTTTACACTTGAGTTAGTTCCTGAAGTTAAGAATATTTTAAACCCCTCTTATATATTCACTCATAAATATTTTAACACGAGTCAAAGAAAATAGCTATAAATAATTAAATATTATGACTGCATGATTCATTAAAATCATAGAAAAGAAAGAAAAAGTAAATGATATTTTGATTTTGAACGATAATGATACATTTACTTGGTTATAATTGGTGCATATAGATTTCTCTAATAATTTGAATATTTTTTTCTCTAAAAATGTGCTTGCAAAAACTTCCTTTGTCTTATTCTGGTGTTAGTATAATCATATCTATTAGAAATAATTATGAAATCTCATAACGAGGATCAAATTTTAATAGAAAAATTAAATATTTTAAAGAATGGAATGTTTCTATAGTTTAATGTTGACATAGTTGGTGTTATAATATTTGGAAACAGATTATGCGTTCCTTCAGATTCATATTTGAAGAGATAAATATAGAGTGAATTTTATAGTTACCAGCATTTTTTTCATCTTGGAATCACTATGATGTACAAAGACCATAGGACGTATCACTTATGGAATGTAATGAAATGATATATTTTTAAATTTTACTAGAAATGTTTTAATTTTATGTTTTTTAAAATAGAATAATATTTTTTAAGGGGGTGCTTCATCATTTTCTAGTTCCAAAGTTGAAATAGAAAAATATATATATGGATTAATTGGTGGTATTGAAAAAGACATCTCGATGTAATAATTTGACTTTGTTTATTATTGATCAACTAAAAAATCTAAACATTTATTATCATTTGATATAATTTTCCTTTAAATTATCTTTCTTGAATATATCGTAGAAATATGATCAAGTTACATGGCGTTCTATATCTATTGTGTTTGAATGTGATCCCAACCTCACATCTTATTTTTTTTAAAGGCCATCTAAATTTGTGGGGTATTACATTAAATTTTAGTAAATATTTTCATCTTGAATCTAATGGATTGGCTATGAAAACCATTCATTTAGTAAAATACATGATCTGTGATTTATGAATGTATTTTGAGGGAGTTTTGTGTTAGAATATTTCAATAGTTGAGTTTTCTTATAATAATATCATTCATTTCAGTACTTATATATAACATTTTTTGGATTTATATAGAAAAATTTATAGGAATCCATCTTTTTGGGAAGAATTATTTGAAGGAAAGTTTTTGGGACAAAATATAATCAATGAAATGGATGAGAAGGTGAATACTATTCAAAAACATATGTATGGAGTTCATATAATAACAAAATATTATATGGATATCAAGAGGAAATATATTTCTTTTGAGGTAGGTTGTCATGGTTTCCTTAAATTATATACAATGTAAACTGTTATGTTATTTTATAGAAATGGGAAAATGAGTACATGGTTCATTAGAGATAATGTGATTTGGAATATGATAATTTATAAATTTAAGGTTTTATGGAAAGTCCATATTGTTTATGAATCCACATGGGAATCAAAAAATTAAATGAAGGAAAAATATCCCCACATACTTATGGAATTAATAAAATTATCAGGGAATATTTTTCCAAATGGGGGAAAATGTAATAACATTGGTTATTTTCATATAATCCCTTTCATCTCTTATAAAAATTATTTAATTAGATTTTCTATATGTAAGATACATACCTTTTCATAGATTACTTGTACTTATTTCCAAGTAACTTTTTATCCAAGTCTTGATAATATTTTTGGATAGATATTATGTCAGATGAGTTCACGTGAGCTTTGGGAAAACAAGGTGATATGTACATTTGACACTAGGTTATAAAAATCGTGTGGTTTTCCCCAATAAATTGCGCACCCCTTTCAATGCCACAGTAGGTGTGTCATGATTTTAACAAACTGTGCAATATACATTCCCAGACCATGAACCCTTAAATAAAGGGGGTTTTATGTTTAGAATTGGTTTTTGTAAACTGTGTCCCCACTTAGATGTAATCATGGAACCTATGAGTACGGTAACATGGTTAAGTTGCACGGTTTGGAAAACCCTATGGCCCCACCACTAGGAAATCGTTCATAGATGATTTTAAACCCTAAAAAATTTATTTACAAGTTCTCAAAAGAACACTTTATAACCCTAATCACCACAGAAATAACTAATATGATTTACCTTGATTTTTTTGATGCTGCCTAGAGAATTCGAAGGCTCCTATTATCTTTTATTCTGATAATTAAAGATCAAGTTGAGATAATCAACCACTCTTCTGGTATGTGATCCCTTCCTACATGGGGTCCTCAATCCACTATTTCACTCCCCATCCAAGGAGGGTTGATTTTTCATTTTTTGGATATTGGTTTTCATCTAGGTATTGATATATCATAGTCTTTTGGATCTTGATCCTTGTTTTTGGTTCAATATCTTCCTCACCAATGTGAATTTTACTAATTTACATCGAATTAAATGTCTTTCAGCTATATTTTATCCCTGATAATATGATAAGTTGTTTAATTACTCATTTACATAGTCCTGATTATGAATGATGTTTTGAAATTGTGTCATTTTCATTTCATATTGGTCAACTGAAACTTAAATTAAATTAATGAATCCATTCCTAAATGATTTTGAAACCCTTCATGGATTTAGTTAGATCCATTAGAGAAAATGAGACTAGACTTAATGGATACCCATGTAAAGTAAAAATACATTTGAAATAATGATTTATGTTTTATAAAATGGGAGTATTTGGATACTGTAATTTAACTAAATCCTAATTTGATAGTGGATAGTGGGATTTAATGGGATTATTTGTTAAAATTTTACGAGTTAATGAACTGTGTGATTAAATTATGGTAATTAGATTAATGGTAAATTATTCCTGTTATACCAGTTGGTTAATGTAAAGAATCAAGGTAGTGATTCATAACTGAAATGGAGCACCATGATGAGAAGGATGTAATAGAAGGTCAATGATGCTCAACCTTGATATTAATGTGAATGGTGTTATGTTTTTTATTCATTGGTAAATGAGGTGTGTTTTAGTGACTGATGCCTCAAATACCCATGGGGTGATAGACTGATTCTATAGTCTCCCAATTCATGTATCTGAACAATAAACCGTTGGAGTGGGACTGATGCTCAAAATACCCAGGAGGTGGGGTATAGGGGCTGATGCTCTATGACCCCAAGAAATCTTCGTTGGAATAATGTTTCGTGTTATTGAGATATTGGTATATGGATTGATTCTACAACATACCAAAGAGGAATTTGGAATTAACATATCAAAAAAACCCATGAAAACAATCCTATGAAATATTCATATAAAGTATTGTTCAGACTACGAGATAGAATGAACCATCTATGATTGGTTCTAGTGTCACTGTGTGCCCAATAGATAATGTTTTGTATTAAAGAATAATTAAATGAGATGCATGATTAATTTGTATATTTTTATTTATTATTTATTCAAATGAATACACTATTATAGAATTGATATAGCCTTAGATACCACTAATTGCAGCCTTTTACAATTTACTCACACCCTGCATGGGCCTCTCGATCGGTACCTGAATAGATATCAGGCATAAAGGATAAGGTAAGGGAAATATCCATATGTTAGATGGGTGTGTTGGGATTTTGGATGGAGCACAAATGAGGAAACCAAACATGATGTCTGGACCTACCTAGGAGTTGTCAGGGTGATGTTATTTTCTATTTTCTTCAGACACATGAAATTTTTTTTCATGATATAATTACTACATTGGTTTTGGATATGGCTCACCTATTTTGGATTTATACATGTGATGTTGGTTGGAAGATGACTATTATTTCTTATCATTTGGCTAATTTTTATTGATTTTTGTTGTCTTGATACACTAATTAAGAGGTTATAGTTACCCCACATTATATAGTTGACCCTAAATACTAGTCAGAAGCCTCTTTAGGATGTGGAGGCACATTTGAGGTCACATAAGGAACCAACTTGGGGCACATGACTGTGGCGCCTAGGCCAAAACCTCACAAATTGGTATCAAATGTGGTTTATTTTGTTTTCAGTTATATTAAAATATGTAAAAGGTAGACCAGATACTAGGATTATTTGGGCCTTGTTAATGATCTCTTGCATATGAGAATCTTACCCATGTGTTGCGGAAAACCCAAGTCCCTTGGGTGGGATTTTTGTTCTGGATGTATGTTTTTATTGTTGAATGTTATTTCAGCTTATTTTATTCACTTATATTTTGATGTTATTGTTTTCTGAGATTTTACTCATGGATCATCATAGAACATTATTTGAGTACACATTCATCATTTGAGTAACTGAAGATTTTATATGACATTTGTCATTTTTTTCATGAATAGAAAAGGAGGTTTTATGTGAGTTATGGAAACGAAAATGATTTTCATTAATTATTAATATTAAGGAAAGTGAATTGGGGACTAGTAAGAAAGTGATAATTGTGAATAACAAAAAAATGGTAATTTTAACTGGATAAATGGGTGTATAAAGAGAGCCTTTTAATTTTTAATGTTCTTTTCCCTATGTGATCCATGAAACAGGTGAGGGATTGTGAAGGGTAGTGAAAGATTCATAGTTATGTTCGTGTGAAAGTGTGTGAGGGGTTGTATGTTATGGATTTATGTGAATCCCTCTTGTTAAATGTTTCATTTGATTTGTTATGTGTCATAAGATGTGTGTTTGGAATGGTAGAGGAATTCTTCCATGACGACATTTGTTGGTAGGATGACATTAGGAAATTGTTGGAAATGTACCTCCGACGGTGGATCTATAGACCCCAATAGTTTTGAGTGAAGGGGGGGAGAGAAGTTTCATGAGAGGGAAGACCAATGATTATTGTGTTATGGATTATGTACATCGATATGATCCTTGAAAATTTAGATAATTTCTTGGATAATGGAGTTAATATTTCTGAATACATGTTATGTGGTCAAGACATGAATTTGTTGGTATATTCAGACATAGGATAAGAAGCTAGAGAACATGGTATGGAAATAATATTATAAGTAGTTTTAGGAAAACTTTTACCCAGCTACTCTCAAGCAAGAGAAGGGAGAAAATTTTTAATGGTTGACCTGAGGGAGTTGGTATGTGATTTACTATACATTAAACTTTACTAAATCATAGTTTCTTTCTATAATGTTGGAAGGTTTTGAGTAAATTGTGGTGAGACATTTCAGGGATTCATATAAAAAGTGATATTAACTATTAGGTTAATATCTTTTAGTTGAAGAAGATTGCTAATGTGGTGAATCAAGATCCCATTTCAGAGCGGAACCTAAAAGATGATTCTAGTAGAGGATTGGTGGTTTCTAATAGTCATCCAAAAGTGTGACATTCCGACCTGGGAGAAACTTGATAGTACCCCATATCGGTGGGTCACAAAGCCTCAATCAAACCTCCCCAAATGTCAGAGGCTTCCAACTAGCAATGGGGGTTTTTGATGGTATATTGAGGATAATATACCCTCAGGACCAGAGTAATACACTGGTGTCCTTACATAATAAATAAGCATAAGCATATTATAAATCATCAAAAGAATATAACATCTAAATGATAGTATTAATAATCAAAATAAAAAATCAATGTCACATACAATATGATGAAAATGTCGTGTATCTATACAAAATGGCAGTCAATACATGGATATAGGAATCTAGTACAATACAAATATTAGTTGTACTAAAATACCAAAAATGAACATCCCTATACCCTTAATGGGCCTATATGAGTCTTTTGATCCCCTATTCGTAAGTATAATCAATCAAACATTGTAAATTAGTCACTTTCCCTGATCTCTACATGCATCGATGAATCCTATCTGCGTACCCAATGACATCCCGAATATGGTTTGAGACAGCAGTCAATAGGCCTCCACTGAGGGTGTCTATAAAACATATAGATTATTAATATAAATTTAAGGATTGATAAATATAATATAAATATAAATGAATAAATAGGTGTAATACTTTCTAGTCAACCAGTTTCAATATAAATAACAACAGTAAGCACATGATAATTTTAAATAATGATAAACCATGAGTGATACATTATAGTTTACAAATATTGATAAAGAAGCCATAATAGGGGAAAACTGTAAAGAATGACAAAACATAAATTGTGCCCTACATTGAGTAATCCAATTTCAAACCCAAAGGGCTGGATGAAATGTAAAAATGACCATGGCATCCTCATTGTGTCAATACTACATGGGTTGGATCATTGGTATAAATTACTAAGTCATCCCCTTGAGTCCATAAGGAATATCCATAGAAATCTTAGCAATGATTTGGGTGGATCCTAAGGAGAAAGTCCATGGAGAATGTATAAGGTGCTCCAAGTAAGCTAGATCTAAGAATTAGAATGTTCTTAGCATCCAAAGATATCTGGATCCTTGAATTATAAATTTCTAGGGAATCCCCAATGAACATTGTTTTGTAATCACGGTTGAAAACATCATGGGACATATCTAAATAGAATATTTTTCCTTATCATCTATATCATTAATCATCTCATAATTCAGTCCAGTAATCAATTAATAACCAGTTTCATAATCATTTCAAAAACCATGAGTTCATCCATATCATTCACCATATTCCATTTAAAGCATTTATGTAACACCCCGAGATTTTATGAAACATATTCTTTTTAATTTAATTAATGTCTTGTGTTGTACATTACACCAAAAGGAGCTTGCACAACATGCATCCCTGACATGGCTTTCATTACATGCAATAAATACCTTCCTCGATAGCGTGTGTAGTACGCAATACCGAGTTTCACTAAACGAGATATTATTATAATATTATTATGAACTGGCTGTTATGAATAGTAATACACACTTTTTGAAATTTTATAAATTTTATATCTCAAAATGGACTTCATTTTTTGATTCGGAATATCGAAATTAGCTTACGGTGAAATTTTGGTACTTTTCAGATAACTTTCATATTCTGATTAATAGTGACAATTACTAAATTTTAATTAAAAACAATTTTTTAATCGAAATAATTAATAATGATAAATTATTAATTTGAGTTGTTTTAAAGTATATTTAGAATATATTTTTACCATTTAATACAATTTTGGTCATTGGATGTAATTTCACATTTAAACCAGACATAAACTTGTGTCAATCTTTTGATATTTATTATCTCTTAAAAACACGCTATTAGTTTTGACGACAGAAATTACTATTTAAATTAATTAATGCAACTAATATGTATTGAATTTGGTAAAATAGACATCATTTTTTAATTCATAATATCAAATATATCTTAGGCCTAATTTTTTTTATTTTTCTGGAAACTTTCATTTTTTGACGAATAGTGAAACCACTAAGTGGTAGTTAAAAAACTGAATTTTTCATAAAATTTATTTTTACCAATTCTATGAGTGGAATTTCGAAAATCCGACAGACACGGTTAATATCAAGGACTAAAATGTGGTTTAATGAGATGAAAATAATTTTTGTTGAATAGTAACTTTTTACTTTTTTTACCACAGTTACATGTAAATAGGGTAATTAAGGGTAAAAGTGTTATTATTATTACCCTAACACATTTCCTAATTCTATTGGATAAGTTTTATTCGACAAAAACAACCTTAGGAATAAAATATGACCATTTAGGTCCACTTGGATTAGATTAGGACATTTACTATTAATTTATTTAAAGAAGTGTTAAAATAGTTAAAATCAAAGTTTAGTAACTAAATAATATTTAATATGGGGTTATACATAAGATAAATTCTACTATAAATATTTATTAGATATATAAAAAGATTTCCTACATAATGGTATTTTATTTGTAATTTTTAGACTTAATATAATTTAATTTATTTATGACACAATGATGATGCAGTAATTATCTTATTAATGAAATGTTGACATAATTGATGTTATAAATACCCAAATAAATGTAATTTGAGACTTTTTATAAATTAAAATAATTTCCTATGTTAATATGACATGTTAGTGTTTATTTAATAAACTTTTTCCGAACTAATCATTCTGTTATGAGTTTCACAAAAAACAATTACCAAATAGTGTCAAAATTGACATAAAATAGTTTTTAAAACAAATATTATATTATTAATTGTTATTATATTCCTAAAAATCTAAGGTTTGGCCAAGTTACTTATATAATGATAGGTGTATCATTAATGGACCACTTGGGGGTTTCTTTTATGTATATGGTATGTTTATCAACTATATAATATAAAAATACAAAGTCACATGGTAAATGTCAATCTAATTAACTAAGAGTTTAAACTAAAAGATAAGGTTAATATAATGACATAAACATGTATAAATTCTATTGGATGAGGGATTTCGACCCATACCCACCTTATATTCAAAATAAATCAATTTGGAGCTATTAAAAACAGAATATGACTTTATAATAAAATAATATTTTTAGTTTTTCCAAAGGTTCTCCTCTCCTCCCTTATAAAAGGGCACCTCCTCCCTCTCTTACTCACACCACTTTGAGCCTTCAAGCTCGGCCAAACCCTGCCAAATTATCTTTTCCACTTCCTTAGAAACATACTAGAGGTACTGGTCTTCTTCAAAGACAAATTTTAGTGTCTTAAGAGGAGGTATCAATGAGGCGCTTCAAAGAAGAGGTAATGTCCTTTACTGATTCATTCAACTTTATTTCTTCTTCCATTTATTCTTATTTAGTTGTTTCATTATGAAGTAATAACATAATTATCCCTCATATAATGGTATGTTATTATAAGTATAAAACAATGCTATTTCACCATCTATCCATCCTACGGAATATGAAATCACCGCACATGCGTACGTACGGAATACCGTCTCCACGCCGTAGTGTAATCTATTTTCCACCACCACCTTACTTGGATGGGTATAATGGTGTAAATACTAACAATATATGATTATTGTAAAGTGATGTTGATTCTGAAATAGTATATATACACTCCAATACAATTCCACGTTCATGGGAATGATATTATCGCTCGTGCGTAAGTATGGAATACCGTCTCCACGATGTGATGCGACTCGTTCTACATGATTTTCATTTCATAATGATTACATAAATGAATTAATTGAATAAATATGAAATTTATTACACTAATACCTTTCTATAAATGAGTTATCTACAACCAAAATAGAAGAATATGAATTTTTCCGAAAAAACACGCATAAGAACAAAAAGTAATAAACACCCGAATAACAAGTAGAAATGAAATATTACTAATAAGAAGATAAGAATATAACCATATATGATATCATAAAAATAAGTATGTTTCTGGAATAATTCAATAATAATATTTAAATCATTATACAGGAGTTTCAGACACTTCTGAATGAAATTAGACCTAAGGTAAGGGATAATTATTCCAATCTCATTCTTATCCGAGATTGTTTATTCATAAGTATTTACTGGGGTAATATTTATCATCCATGTCCAAGTCATATAAAAATGTTTTCATGTATATATAAAGTCCTTTTTCCCATTTTTGACTTTTACTACATGGTATGTACGGAGTCTTTTTTATTGATTACCATACGAGGTACCTTTTGACTTTTCCAAATAAAGTACGAGAAGAATGTTATTTTTAACTTATATGGCATGAACGGATTTTTACGGTTTCATAACGACTCATTTTCATGAAGGTTACTCTACAATATTTTATGACAACATTCAACAAAATACCTTTATTTTAAAATTTCATGGAATTTTATTAAAATAAAATGATTTTGATGAAGAAATAATATTTTCCTCAAGAATTCATTTCAAATGTTTTATCAAAACCATTTTCCATCTAAGATGAAATTATTTCATATGTGTATGTTTCAAGTTTAATGTCTCTATTATTTAGATGGTTTCAATTTTCTTATGATGAAATGATAACCATATGTTTTATACGGATTATGTTATGATGGAATGATGTTTATGGAACCCATTTTATTCTTTGGGTTATTATGAATGATTTATTTTTATGTTGTGGCACAAGTAAGAATGATTTCATTATGAGATGGGTGGGAACAATATATCCCTCCAATTAATTGGGTAAAGATTTATATCTCATGAGATTGACATGGATGGAATGGTAAGTTAGTCTGGTTCAGTGTTACAGGACTGAAATGTGGAGTGAACTCGATTCAGAAAGGGACTTCGTCCACTAAGATGGTCTTGGCAGCAGTGAATTGGCTACTATGGAAATCATATCATGTGCTTAATGGCTACCATAATTACATGTTTTATTCCCATTCTATTTTATAATTATTGATGTTCCCTTATGATATATTCCTTATGTACTTCAAAGATTCATGTCTTTGCACAATATTTTGATGTTTAGATTTTATGTTCAAGTTTTTGAATTCAAATGTTTATGGATTGTTTTATGTTCTCTATTTTTACCCTTACTGGGCATTTGAGCTCACCCCATTTATGTTTTCTTTTCCCTGGGATATAAAAAATGGTTTTAGGTAAGAAAAAACAGGGGAAGATCTTTATTGGGAGATGTTGAAGATCTTTCACCATGATTAGAAGATTTTATTCCGAGTTTCCAAAGACAATAAACTATTACGATCCTTGTGTGTCTATTTTTGTTAAGAATTAAGTATTCCACAAAAGTAATGTATTGTCCATGTACGTCAAGATTTGGGTCTCTACATTTGGTATCAGAGGAAAGGTTTAGTCAACCTTTGGGAACTAGGATGTGAGAACTTTAGTGACATCCCTAGAGATATTTCTAAGGTATGTCTAGGGATGTCCCTAAGGGTAAGTATAAGTATATGCTATAGTCCTAGAATTATGGCAACGATATTAGATTAAACCTAAGATGTTAGATATTGAAGTTACTCCCCCTTAATTATGATTTTTCATCTCACACTATTCTTTTTGGGTTTTAGAAAATGGATGGAAACAAGATGATTCACAATAATGGAGGATATGATGGACAATGGAATGATATTCTTCATGAGAAACCAAATGAAATGGGATTTGGAAGTTCAAACATCATTATTATGCCGAATCAGCAGTCTCATAATATGATCAATAAACTCAAATTTGGTAAGTTTCCTGACTCGTATAATAAGAGAAAGATAGAGTTTCATGATGATCATAGAGGAAAGAAAGTTCAATTTCTCCTATGTAAATCATGTGGGAAGAGGCATCAAGGAGAATGTTTCAATGGAAATAGAAGATTCTTTGGGTGTGAAAAAGAAGGACATAAAGTCAGTGAGTGCAAAGGAAAAGGTTCATTTATCACCATGGATGAGGATAATGGTATTTCTAGGACATCAACAATGGTTAAATGTTTTAAATGTAGAATGTACGGGCATTATGAAAACCAATTCCCTAAGGGAAAGTCTCATGAAGAGAATCAGTATGGTTGTATGGGTAATATTTATGTTGTTGATGATAAAGAGACTACAAATGATATGTGAGATGAAAGAATTTTTGAAGCTCGGTCAATGGTTTAAGAAGGTAGTTGAATGATTAAATTTTTATCAAGTGTAATGTTGTATAAGTAATATCATGGTACTATGGAATAAAGAGACATCTAAGGACTGTTACACTATTTTCTTTCCTTATGTTTTGAAAGTGTGTGATGAATGGTAATAGTATATTTGGAAAGTAGATGATATGCGTATAATGAAGGGATAAGGAGAAAACTAAATATTCGATAGTATTCATGAGCTCATGACTAATATAAGGAGAAGGTTGTATCATGGTTTGAGTATATAGAATAATTGGATTTTGGTATGTGAAAAGAGTTAACTTTTGAAAGCATTCATGTTTTCACTAAGGTTTAATGGGTATTAATTTTTCAAGAGAATACATGATTAAGGTATTCACATGATTGGAATGTGACCAATAAGATAATGGGGGATAAATGATGGTTGGTTGATGACATTTCATGTAATCGTTTTCTTTATACTATGAGCTTGGACCGAAGTATTTTAGATAAAGATTGGAATGGATTATGTTGGACATAAGATAGTATTGTTTAAGGATAGAAGTTTTTTTGATATGATTGATGGGATGTTATAGTATTGTAGTTTTAGAAAATTGAAAACCTACAGGACGGGTGACAACCCATCGCGTCGGACAAGGCTGTGGGAATCGAACCCACAACTGAAGTGCGACTGGCCTTTAACGCCTACCACTGGCCTACAAGAAGTCCCTGTTTAGTAAAAACTAGTTGTATTATATTATGAAGCATGATATATGAAGTATAAGTCCATTTTAGAAACCATATATGATTAATCTCACTATATATTGACTTACGTATATTTAATAACTTTTGCTAACCTTTTGTTTGAGATAGATGGAATGACCCATCATTCTATCTCATGATCTGCTAAAAATTCACGAATAACAAATTCAACATCATTTCATTAAGAGATGAAGTGGAAATTGTTCAAGTCACGAACAACAGTGATATTGTACCAAAATAAAGTAAGTATTTATTCTAATATAAATTCTTCAACTTTAGGGAAATTATCTTGAAAACCATAATTGTTGTCATAGTGCCCTTGTATCCGATGAATCAGATGGTACCCTAGATCATCACTATTTTATGGCTTTGTGATTATTGGATTTTTCATATCCATGTTCTCTACCACTCTCCATCAGAACTTGATGGTTAGATTTTTCTTCCATATCCATATTTTCACCTATGTTCTCCTACGTGAAAACCTAGTGATGAGTTAATTTGGGTAACTGTTATGTTTCATACTTTAATTTTAAAGCCATGTTTTGGTATTCCTTTTTACGATGTGGGTTTCTATTAAAGAAACTTTCGAGTAGTAAACCATTTATAACCCTCACGAATTTCGAGGGTGAAATTCATTTTAAGGGGGGTAGAATGTAACACCCTGAGATTTTATGAAAAATATTCTTTTTAATTTCATTAATGTCCTGTGTTGTATGCTACACCAATAGGAGCTTGCACAATACACATCCCTGACTTGTCTTGCATTACACTCAATAAAGAACTTCCTCGATAGCGTGTGTAGTACGCAATACCGAGTTTCACTAAACAAGATATTATTATAATATTATTATGAACTAGCCGTTATGAATAGTAATACCCACTTTTTGAAATTTTATAAGTTTTATCTATCAAAATTGACTTCATTTTTTGGATTTGGAATATCGAAATTAGCTTACGGTGAAATTTTGGTACTTTTCGGATAACATTCATATTCTAATGAATAGTGAAAATTACTAAATTTTAATTAAAAACAATTTTTTTATCGAAATAATTAATAGTGAGAAATTATTAATTTGAGTGGTTTTAAAGTATATTTAGAATATATTTTGACAATTTAATACAATGTTGGTCATTGGATGTAATTTCACATTTAAACCAGACATTAACAACTGTCAATCTTTTCATAGTTATTATCTCTTAAAAACACGCTATTTTTTTTGACGACGAGAATTGATTTTTAAATTAATTAATGCAACTGATATGTAATGAATTTGGTAAAATAGACATCATTTTGGAATTCATAATATCAAATATAACTTAGGCCTAATATTTGGTATTTTTATGGAAACATTCTTTTTTGGATGAATAGTGAACCACTAAGTGGTAGTTAAAAAACTGAATTTTTCATAAAACTTAATTTTACCGCTTCTGTGAGTGGAATTTCAAAAATCTGAGAGACACGGTTAATGTCTAAGATTAAAATGTTGTTCAATGAGATGAAAATAATTTTTTGTGAATAATATCTTTTTACTTGTTTTTACCACGGTTAAAAGTAAATAGGGTAATTAACGGTAGAGTGTTATTATTATTACCCTAACACATGAACTAATTCTATTTTATATGTTTATTTCGACCAAAAACAGCCTTAGGAATAAAATATGACCATTTAGGCCCACATGGATTAGATTTGGACATTTATTATTAATTTATTTAAAGAAGGGTTAAAATAGTTAAAATCAAAGTTTAATAACTAAATAATTTTTAATATAGGGTTATACATAAGATAAATTCGACTATAAATATTAATAAGAAATATAAAAATATTTCCTAAATAATGATATTTTATTTTTAATTTTTATACTTAATATAATTTAATTTATTTATGACACAATGATGATGCAGTAATTATCTTATTAACAAAATATTGACATAATTGATGTTATAAATACCCAAATAAATGTAATTTGAGACTTTTTATGAATTACAATAATTTTCTATTTTAATATGACATGTTAGTGTTGATTTAATTAATTTTTTTGAACTAATCTTTCTGTTATGATTCTCACAAAAATCAATTACCAAATAGTGTCAAAATTGACCTAAAATAGTTTTGAAAACAAATATTATATTATTAATTGTTATTATATTCATAAAAATATAAGGATCATCCAAGATACTTATATCATGATAGGTGTATCATTAATTTACCACTTGTGGGTCTTTTGGATGTATATGGTATGTTTATCAACTATATAATATAAAAATACAAAGTGACATGGTAAATGTCAATCTAATTAACTAAGAGTTAAAACTAAACGATAAGGTTAATATAATGACCTAAACTTGTCTAAATTATATTGTATGAGATGATTTAGATCCATACCCAACTTATCTTCGAAATAAATCAATTTGGAGCTATTAAAAATAGAATATGACTTTATAATAAAATAATATGTTTAGTTTTTCCAAAGGTGCCCCTCTCCTCCCTTATAAAAGGTCACCTTCTCCCTCTCTTCCTCACACCACTTTGAGCCTTCAATCTCATCCAAACCCTGAAAAATTCTCTTCAACACTTCCCTATAAACATATTATAGGTCCTGGTCTTCTTCAAAGACCAATTTTATTCCCCTAAGAGGAGGTATCAAAGAGGCGCTTCAAAGAAGAGGTAATGTCCATTACCGATTCTTTCAACTTTATTTCTTCTTCCACTTCTTCTTCATTAGTTGTTTCATTATGAATTAATAACATTAGTATCAATCATATACTGGTATGTTATTATAATTATAAAACAACCCTATTTCACCATCTATCCATCCTACGGAAAACAAAATCACCGTGCATGCGTACGTACGGAATACCGTCTCCACGCCGTGGTGTAATCTATTTTCCACCACCACCTTATTTAGATGGGTATAATGGTGTAAATAATAACTATATATGATTATTTTAAAGTGATTTTGATTCTTAAATAGAATATATACACTCCAATACAATTCCATGATCATGGGAACGATATCATCGCTCGTGGGTACGTACGGAATACCGTCTCCATGATGTGATGCGACTCGTTCTACATGATTTTCATTGCATAATGATTACATAAATGAATTAAGTGAATAAATATGATATGTATTACACTAATACCATTCTGTAAATGAGGTATCTACAACCTAAAAAGAATAATATGAATTTATTCGACAAAACACGCATAAGAACAAAAAGTAATAAACACCCAAATAACAAGTAGTAATGAAATATTACTAATAAGAAGCTAAGAATATAACCATATATGATATCATAAAAGTATGTATGATTCTGGAATAAGTCAATAACATTATTTAAATCATTATACAGAAGGTTTGGACACTTACGAAGCAAAAGCAAATCAAACCTAAGGTAAGGGATAATTATTCCAATCTCATTCTTATCTGAGATTGTTTATTCGTAAGTATTTACTAGGGCAATATTTGTCATCCATTTCGAAGTTTTATAAAAATGTTTTCATGTATGTTTAAAGTCCTTTTTCCCATTTTTGACTTTTACTACATGGTATGTAAGGAGTCTTTTTTTTATTACCATACGAGGTACCTTTTGACTTTTCCAACAAAAGTACGAGAAGAATGTTATTTTTAACTTATACGGCATGAACGGATTTTTACGGTTTCATAACGACTCATTTTCATGAAGCTTAATCTATAAGATTTTATGAAAATTTTGAACAAAATAATTTTATTTTAAAAGTTCAAGGAATTTTGTTAAAAGAGAATTATTTTGAAGAAGAAAGGTTATTTTCCTCAAGAATTCATTTTAAATTTTTTATCAAAACCATTTTCCATTTAAAATGACATTATTTAATATGTGTATGTTTCAAGTATAATGTCTCTATGATTTACATGGTTTGACTTTTATTATGATGAAATGATATCCATATGTTTTATATGGATTATTTTATGATGGAATGAGGTTTATGGGACCCATTTTATTCTTTGGGTTATTATGAATGATTTATGTTTATGTTGTGGCACAAGTAAGAATGATTTCATTATGAGATGGGTGGGACCTATATCTCCCTCCAATGCATTGGGTAAAGATTTATATCTCATGAAATGTACATGGCTTGAATGGTAAGTTAATCTGGTTCAGTGTTACAGGACTGAAACGAGAAGTGAACTCGATTCAGAAAGGGACTTTGTCCACTAAGATGGTCTTGGAAGCAATACCATGGCTACTATGGAAATCATATCATGTGCTTAATGGTTTCCACAATTACATTTTTTATTCCCATGTTATTTTATCATGATTGATGTTACCTTATGATATATGCCTTACGTACTTCCAATATTCATGTCTTTGCTCATGTTTTTTATGTTTAGATTTTATGTTCAAGTTTGTGCATTCAAAAGTTTATGGATTGTTTTATGTTCTCTATGTTTACCCTTACTGGGATTTTGAGCTCACCCCTTTTTTGTTATCTTTTTCCCTGGATATAAAGAAAGGTTTTAGTTAAGAAAAAAAAGGGAAGATCTTTATTGGGATATGTTGAAGATCTTTCACCAAGATTGGAAGATTTTATTCCGAGTTTCCAAAGACATTAAACTATTACGATCCTAGTGTGTCTGTTTTTGTTATGTATTAAGTATGCCACAAAAGTAATGTATTTTCCATTTATGTCAAGCTTTGGATCTCTACAGTTTAACCACTTTAAAAACATGTAATCACTTGTAAAGGAGGAATTAGCACTCTCTTAATATCACACATAATTCATTTTGTACCCCCTATGATGGAAGGATTACATTCACCCAACATTGTTGTAAATCGAGGGGTAGTCACATACACTCACCTCATAGGTTGTCTGGGTTGAGGTTGACAACCTCTAACCATCACATAGTACCATGTAAAAAACCTATCATGGTTCTAATGAATTTAATAAAATAATTTATTTAATTTTTTAGAAATTCATAGAAGGTCTAGTGTGAAGAACAATAATGACAAGATATAAAATAACTACACGTTGTGGGAAAAGGTATAGACCACCTACCTAAAGTATGTGGTAGAACAGTCATCCAACATCAGATCTTAACTCAACCCGAATTGGAATAAAAAAAGAATAATGGATGAATACATTAGATATTGGTAATATTATCTTCCACCAAAACAACTCTGATGGCAGGAAAACAAATGAAGAAAGGCATAATATGAATAGATAAATCCACAACCTGGAACCAATGAGGTGAACAACAATAAAATTGGACTTCAAATAATGAAAAAAATATATTCCTATAATTAGGATCTTCAATATGAGAAGATAACCCCCTCTATCCATAGTAATTATGAATGAAAGAAAAAAATATTTTTTAAAAATTTATGGAAAACATAATAATTTTACCCCTTTAAAACAAGGTTTTATGGTTTGGTATTGCTGTTTTCCATATCATGAACTAACCGTGACCCATTTACTAACTTAGAGAGGACCCCGCATAATAAATTTTCATGGTTTGGGACACCGGGGGAAAACTATGTGATTTTTCGATTCGAATGTTTTTTGGTGTACTGCATAGGGGTCTGGCCCCGACTACATGAATTCATCAAACTATGTGGCCGTGTAAAGATCCATTGATCCCCCAAGTGGTTTACTCAAACCATGCAACCATGGTCTAACCATTTATATAAACCCTATTTCCCATATTATTTTTTAAAAAACTAATCCTTCGGGCTATGAACATGCCCGGATACCCCATAAACTTATGTGACCTCATTAAGTACTCACATTATGTTAAAACCATATATCTAAACAAAAATTCCAAAGGTCCGAACATTATAGAAAAACCTAAGAACTTACAATCATCACCCTTAATGTAATTCAACCGTTAATGTCCCTTCTAAGGGTCATCATGATTTTTTTAGAATAATTATGACCACTTAGCACTTACACGGACCTCCCACTCTAGAGTCTCTTCCTATAAAAAATCATGCTTCCATAACACCCATACTAGATAAACCAAATGTCCTCGGAGATCCATTATGATCTAATCAAAAATATTTATAGAATGTTCCTTGAAGGATAAATCTATTTATAAATCATGCTCATCTGGATGAAGAGTATTAGATGATTCTGTATTATAATGAAGTAGATGTGATGCATGGAATGTCTTGCATAGCTCAATACCTATGACATAAATGAAACCAATAGGATACCTTCACGAATCTCTCTATAATCAATAATCACCAAATATATCACATTGAAATCATACACTATATCCCAATCCATTTATGAACATGCCTACGTGAGATACAAAAAAACTTATAATCCAAAATCCTGAACTCTAGAGGTCATCAATGGTGTTTGGCATTGGATTCTAGTCAATATTGGGATTTATCCATCTATTTTTGAATTAGTTGAACCTTCTATAAAGATACATTAATTAAGTGAGGTCTATGTAGTGCTATCTCTCCTTCCTCTAACCAACATACAGGTGATCATCATAGCCTACCACAAAATGCCTCATAAGTTGAAATTTGAATAGTCTCAAGATAGCTATTATTTTATGAAGACTCAAACAAGGGTAAATAACTCTGCCAAGAACCCCCAAAAATGTTGAATCTTTTTCTATGAATGTCCAATAACAATTATATTCTGTTCTTCGACAGACAATTGGTCTGATGGTGGTATTTCATTCTCAAAAGAACCTATGCACCCAACACCATCTGTAAGACTTACCAAAACTGAGATGTAAACCTAGAATCCCTATCTTATATAGTGGTATAAAGAACCCCATAAAGGGGCACAATATCATATGTATAAAGACTCCCATATTCATAAACTAAGTAGGTATCTCTAATCAATAGAAAATACATGAACTTCCTGAGCTTATATACAAAACAATAAAGTATCACTACTTCAAGGTGACTGTAGAAACCTTGACATTAAATTCCTTGCATCATCATACCATTTCACAAAGTAATAGAAAACTATAATAATATCCAATCTGGTAACCAATGTTCTACCTTCACCAGCTGATAGATGGAACACCTCTTAAGAACCCATCTACCTCACCTTTCATACCCATCCACCTATATTGGTGACACATGTACCAATAAATCATAGTAATGTCGAGATGTACTTAGCATGTTGATCTAGGAAATTATCACATAATATCCTCTCATATGTCTATTGGAACCCAAACTCTACCATTTAGGAATTGAATTTCAAGCTCACAAATGGTCCAACTAGGATTTGGGTAACCACCTACTAGACATTCCCTTAGTAATATGTAATAAAAATTTGATAGGTGTATCATTATCACCCCATCCAAAATAGTGTATGACATGTCTAATGATGAGAGAAAGGTCGACCCATAATTATCCATCACATCTATGTTCTTTTATGAAAACAAATATATAAGATACCCCTAATTTCTAGCCTTTATAACTTCCAATATCTAAGTCATGTAGCTTAGTGCATTAAAAATTTCATTTCACTTTTTAGGAGTGTTGGTTTGATTGATGTCAAAAGAATGTACGTACTAAAAATACCAATTTTTTTAATATTCAATTTATTTTGTGTGAATATATACATAAGTATTTTTTGGTCTATGTACACCACAAAATTTTCTACCAGTAAATAAATTCTCATATTGCACATGACGTGTACAAAAGTATAAAAATAGAGATCATGTGTTGGGTATTTCCTCTCATCTGGCCACAATTGAAAAAAAATTTATTCCATGATTCACTAATCCTACATCATAACTGCTCCTAATTTGATATATAATTTTTCATAATATACCCTATAGCTTATGCCTATATATAGAAGAATCTGGACTTGCACTGAAGTTAGTATCCCTTTCTTCTCATGAAAGGTTATCTTGTAGATATCTGACGTAGAAAACATCACACAATCCTTAGTAAAGTATGTAAGTGGTGATAATAATTGAAAGAAGCCATGTATGAAATTTCTATAATAACCATATTACCCCCAACATAGACTTTATGTCAATGAAAATCGTGGGATGCTCCCAAGAAACTACAACACACACCTTCTCTAGATCAACTAATATTCTAGTCCCGAAGATAATATTACCCAGTAAGTGAATCTTATCCAACCAAAAGTGGAACTTTGTATGATTATAATATAGTTAATTATTTCTAATTGTAATAAAAATGATTCTAGGATGTTTCACATGGTTTGGTTGATTATGGGAATACCCCAAAATATAATCTATGAATACTACCACAAATGAATACAAATAAGGATAGAAATCTTGGTTCGTAAGTTCAATGAAAAATATTGGAAATTTTTAAGATCAAACGACATAAATAAATACTCATATAGACCATATTTAAAATGAAAATCTATTTGAGGTATGTTTAAGAGTCTATTATGAACCAGATGATAACCTGATATCATTTGCATCTTTGAGAATACCCAAAATCCTTGGAGGTAGTTGAAGAGATTGTCTCTCCATGGAAAAGGATACCGGTTCTTAACTCTCAACTGTTCAGTTTCTTGTAATATAAACATAGGATAAGGGTTCTACATGATTTTTCAAAAAAATGACCAAAAAAAACCAACATATATGTACAAGGTTATATAAACCTCATTAGCTTTCAAATCTTCTATCTACCCCTGGAAATCCTTCAACTTAGTAGTAGACATCATATAAGGAGGAATGAATACTGATGAAGAACCTAAAACTAGAACAATGGAAAATTATGCCTCTCTATTAGGATAAAATATAGAATGTTCATCAAATAATATGTCCCAAAATGATCAAACACTAGAGAGAAGACCACCCACCATGTTCCTTGAGTATCCAGAAATAATCAAACAATCTGGGTTGAAATCCCACTTAGTCCCCTATATTAAGGTCCATCTTGGCTCTCCTAGAAATCCCCTTAATCATTTTGAATGAAAGTTATGCCATATGATGACTTAAAAGTCACGATATGGTTAATGGAACCCACAAAATCACAATAGGTAACCAACTAGTATATACCTATGATGATGTCAAACCCTTTCATTATAATGACAAAGAGGTCCCACGTTAAGTGGCACACACCTAACTCAAGAGGAACACAAAATCCAAGTGTAAACTCTCTAATTAAATCCCCAAAATAGTTTCATGTTTTACTGAAACATCATAAAGTTATACATCAAGACCAAGGAACTGCACAACATGTAAAGATATGAATGAATGTTAATATTTGGGGTCAAAAAAGATTGATACTAGAGTAGAATCTACTAAGATCCTACAT
Organism: Viscum album; assembly: GCA_963277665.1. Taxonomy (NCBI): domain Eukaryota; kingdom Viridiplantae; phylum Streptophyta; class Magnoliopsida; order Santalales; family Viscaceae; genus Viscum; species Viscum album. The sequence continues at coordinate 347,606,577 of OY728126.1, forward strand.
CTCACTGTGGATTTTATGGAACACTACTCCTCAATTGTTGGTTGTATTGAACTTATGAAATGAACCATCACCCCAATAATCAAACCATCTACCTTGAGCTAGACAAATCTATTTTAGAGGTGAAACTATTGTCTCTCTCTCTCTACCACAACCTCCCCCTTGACCTAAACGAGTAGTAGTACTCTAGATCCTAACCTGACATAGAGTTGTGATTCTTGCTCCAAAACCTAAAGATGGTTTAAACCCCCTCTCACTAACCACTTAAGGAATGTTCCTTCAAAAACATTATACTCCGACCATCCTTCTATAAACTCGACACTCAAATGGGTCTCTATCACATTGTATCCACATTTTTCCTCTTCTCATACATTGATGATATAATACATAACTAGTAAAATCATGCCATGTATGCTATTACCCTATTGATAATTCTGAAAACAACACTTCCTAATAGTTGTCAATAAGACACCAGTTCTAGAATCTAGACTACCCTTCTTTGGGCATCCAACTTCCCTTAGGTTACATTTAGTAATAATCACCTGATTCACTACCTCATTTATCGAATAAAACTGAAAACCGTTCAATTGTGATCATACAACATTCATGAGACCTTCCTTGAAGTGTCTCTTCCTAGATGGCTCCTAAAAAAGATATACATACAGAAATAACTCAATCTACGTAAATTGAGCTGAATATTCCATAATGTTCATTGTGACTTACTCCAAACTGGTAAAGTCACTATCTCATTTACCTCTCAAAGTATCTAAAAAGTATTAGTCATAAAAAATGGATGAAAATCCATCCCAACCAAATCTTGAAGCCTATAATCCTTGTTTAGAACATCCCACTAGTTCTTAGCAGCTCCCAAAATCATATATGCCATGAGATTCGCTTTCTTATCTTGAGGTTTCTACTAATGATCAAAGATAAACAAAATAGTATATTGCTTCAACTCCTTGGCATGTATCTTTACATCCCATTAAAATACGGGTTAATTTTTCTTCTGGAAAACATATATCAGATCATCCATAGTCTCAAAAGGCTACATGGCTCAATCGGTGGCCTACATAAAGTGAAGAAAACCCTCTCATAACTAGGAATCAACACCCATATCAGGAATAATTAAAAGTATCAAGAGTGTTAGTACAAGAGGTTCTACTAGTGGATGAGGTCCCACAACCTCAAGAGTATAGTCTTATCCACCCTTCTTGTATAGAACTAGGGGTCTTCATGGTGGAATATATCTAAAAATTCCAAACACATTCCTCATAAAAGATTTGGTAACAACCCAATCTAATGTATAAACATAAGAAAGGTTCAATAATTCCTATAAACAATTCCCACCCCTCTTCCTACTCCTAAATATTGTACTTGGTTATAGAAACAACCATAATGATCACCATAGACACTACCTACGTCCCAATCTAAATATAGGTTTGTGTCAATCTGTTGGTTTAACAATAGAGGTCCCAGTATATGGATTGTCAATTGTAATTGGAAACACTATTTAATGATGAACTTTCCATTCTTGAATTTCAATTTTATTTAAATTCATATTTTTTACAATAATCTTTAAAATTTTAAACCAAATCAATCATCATGTTCAGTCTATAAGGGCTCTTATACCTTATAAATCGAAGTGTGGAATCAATTTAATCCCAACCATAACAAGTTCAATCCATTGTGAACAATTTTCCATGACTCAACATTCCATAATTGACTATGTATGTTTTCTGTTGTATCATTTTACAAACAATGTTGTTTACATTATGGTAGGTACTCTGAGAACAAACTAGGTTTCTCAAACATCTATAATAATCATTAATTAATAACACTTATATAATATAAATCACAAGTAATAAATTTCATGCAATCAAATAATGCATCATATATGAAAAGTACTATTCACAGACATTGAATCTTGTAAGGTTCCTAAAAAGATACTCAATCATTGATTCCTCTCTGCATTGTGAAAAGAAAAAAATAAAATTCTATAATAATAGGAATAATAAAATTAAATATGATGTTCATCGCTATATGGTGGAAACAATTCAAACAAAAAAAGGAAAAATCTAGAAAAAAACTCCTCATTCAGGAAATTTAGATTTTTCTTATATGTGGGTTTGATACTTCCAGAAGAATCTCATTACAAAATTCCAATATGTTCTAAATATTCTGCCTATTTTCTCAAAATATTAACGTTATAAAAAAACCCCTATGATACCAAATTGTAACATCATGAACTGGGACACACTAAATAATTCCACGAGCTGCTTGGTCACCAGTCCTCATGCACACCTCCCCATATGCTAGAGGAAACCAAATATTAGCAAGGGTATGTGATGGTATGGTGTGGAGCCTACACCCTCATTATCGGAGTAGTGGTGTGGTATCACAAGTGAATAAATAATCATAAGAATTGTAAAATTCATCGATAGAAGATAATATCTAAAAGAAAGTAATAATAACAAAATCAAAAGTAGTGTTATATACAATTTGATGAACATGTCATATTTGAATAAAAAATGGCAAGAAATTCAAGGAAACTAGAATCTAGTACAATAAATGTATCAAAAGTACAAAAATAATAAAAAATAATATATCCAAATAGCATCATGAGTCTATCTCAGTCCTATTCTTCCTACTCTTAATCTTAATAAATCATGTACCATAAAGAGGGTGATTTCCCTGGTCTCTACTTGCATCCATGAAGTCCTTTCGGGTACCCAATGCTGGTCTGAACATGGTGTGAGATAAGACTCATTATTCAACCACCAAGTGTGTCTAGAAAAAATCTATTTTATGCATATAAGATGATGGTGTGTTAAATATTATGCTAAAATAAATGAATAAATAAATCTAATATTGTATATATAATAAACTTCATTGTAAGCACCAACCATAAACATAGGCTCGCTATAATGAATGATAAATCATGAGTGATATTGTCATGTCTTACAACTATGGTCAAGAACCCATAACAAGGGTAAACTATAAATAATGATAAAACATCTGCTATCACCCATGTTTTCTAATCCAATGTTAGAACCAAATTATTGGATCTAAGGTATAAATGACCAATGCATACTAATTGTGCCACTCCTACATGGGCTAGATCAATGATATTGATTACCAAATCATCCCCTCGAGTCTATGGATCATCTCTTTAGAAAACTCAGTAAAGACTTTTGTAGATCCCAAGGATTGTGTCTTTGGAGGATTCATATGGGGATCTAATAATGATGGATCCAAGAAGTAGTAATATCCTTGGTATCCAATAAAATATATATCCATGGATTAGAGATGTCCATGGAATCCTCAACAGCTATACAGGTATTAAAATGTCAGACCTCATTGATATGGATCCAAGGAGTATAAATTTCTTTGTAATATAATTCATTTATCATCTCATAATTTATTTCATTAATCAAATCATAACTGATGTCATAATCATTTCGAAACCCATGACTTCATCCAACTCATTCAACATATAACATTTCAAAAAAATTAACCATCTTAACAACATGTAATCACATGGAAATGAGATATTAAACCTCCCCTAAAATCACACATAATTGATGAATGATCCCACTAAGATGGTGATCTCAAACACACTAAACATGGTAGTAAGATAATGGGTGAATATATATGCACACCTCGTAGGTCATCTGAGTTGAGTTTGACAACCTCTAACCATTACACGGAATCATGTGGTAAACCTATAAATGTTATAATCAATTTAACCAAATAATCAAGTTAATTTTTTTGAACACCTAGTGGGTCAACATGTGGTGAAATGGAATATAGATATAAAACAACTGGATTTTTTAGGAAAGGGTATAGACCACCTACCACACGTATGTGGTAGAACACTCATCCATTATCATCTTCTAACTTAACCTATATTAGAATAAAAAAGAGGAACATATGAATTACATTGACATAGGGAATAATATCATTCACCAATATAACTTCATCTATATAATGAGAAATGATGAAATGTGTAATATTATTAGAAAACTCACCATTGTGTAACCAATGAGATGAAGAAATTCCAACTTGGACTTCACATGATGAAACAAAATCCAATCCTATGAGGAGTGTCTTAAATGGGAGAATTGAACCCACTCAGTTCGCTGGAATAACTAATGGAATAACATATTCAGTTTAATGAAATTTAATGAAAAAATAATGTTTAACCTTTTGTAACTATTTCACATGGTTGGGCCACGCGGTTAGATGAACAATGCACTAAAAGTGCACTCTTCACTATCCCAATGAGGACAATGCTCTATTTATATACATGGTTTTAGAAACTATGCATAAACTGTGGGACTTTTCCCTTCTAAAAATTTAAGGTGGGTCACACAATAAAAAAGATCTAGAAGTAAAGTATCATCAAACCATGTGTCCTTGGAAGGATCCATGGACCACCCAATATGGTTTACTCAAACTATGAATCTGTGTACACATGGATTCTAATACCCTTTTTGCTTAGATTCCTTTCCCAAAAAAGGCTCCAATCTCTAAAAATTCCATGGATACACCTGAAACTATCATGACCTAATAAGGTACTCACATTAAGTCCCAAATGTATAGTAAAACCTAAATTCAAAGGGATTCTACCTCATAGAAAACCTTTTGAACATAAAAATATAACATCTTCTAAGGTTAGGAAGTATCACTATGAAAATCTTACTTAGAGTAATAGTCAAAAGAGTTGTAAAGGGGAAGGATTAGTCAGCCAGGGAAATACTTTAGTGATTTTCCATTATCGTGGTAGGCCGAATGATTTTTGAAATTATTGACATCAGCCACCAAGAGTTCAGATCTAGTGGAAATATGGGGTATCTATAACAGTTCTACAAAATCCCCTGATAGATGGGTAATTATAGAGGGTATAATTGAACTAGATTATGGGAAGGGGGTCTACTACACCATTCTGATCTAGTAGTTGGTGTACTACTGGACAAATGTTTCATAGTGGTGGATGTAGTACATCTGGGGAAAATAAATCTTATCAGTAAGGCAGTGAAACACAGGGGACTCATACTATTTCATAAGGAAAAGTGGCATGACATTTTCAATCAGTTCAACCGGAACTTATGGATAGTGTGGTTTGGTCATCTATTGTCAGAAGTACTTTTCTTCATTCTTCTATGCGTCCTAGAACATTATTCGATACATCAGCCTCACATTATTTTATATCTTCTCAACTTTTGATTAGTTTGAGTCTGGATGTGGAATTATTTAGTGGGTTTATAATGATTGGCACACTTTTTGGAGTGCGGTCGGGGGACATCTGTTTATGCATGGGGTGTTCTCTCAAGTTTTTTGTGTATCAATTACTTTGGGAACTTTTCATAAATGACATGTAAGGTTTTTACATGATTATGGGTATGGTTTGGCTGGTATCATACCGAGTATTCATTGATTATTACCATAAGAGAGAGACATTTACAAATCATGAGGTTAATAGTTAAGTTCGTTGTGAGGAATCAAATATCTTCTGTAATGGACCCATCTCTAGTAGCCAAGAGCTAAAGCATTACATTAGAAAATTAACTCAGTTATGAGATTTGAATATCAAATGACAGAATCGTTTAGTATATTTTGTAAAACCAAATAAAAACATAATTGTTTCATTACAACTTGAATAGAAGAAAAATACTACAACTCCATTGGTAACACACATAAACTCCAATATTTTCTCTGAAATTCATTCATAATATTAATCTTAATAACCTAGGGAAAGAATTAAAAATAATGGCTAAGGTCAAGTGCTCAGTAAAGATAATCAATACAGAATAATCTAACGTAAAAAAAATAATTTAAGGTGAAAAACTAAAAAACCACATTACATTAAATCATAATAATAAGTATAATGTGGTAGCAGTAAAAGATTAATAAATATGTCAATATAAATAAGCATATTAGAATAGAATTTATCCATTGATGTTCTACTAGTCAAATAATTCCATTGATTATCAATTACTAATATCATAATAAGGTAATGAATAATGTGGGACCTCATAAACACATTTTCAAGGATTTATTCGAAGAATCTATACTTAAATTGGTAAAACCCTGTTCTAGATTGTCTCATGGGGCCTATCATTGCATCAAGGTATATATCGATCAATGCATGTCACTTAATATGTCCAATGAATTCCCCATATGAAAGGGTTGGAACATAATTCACATATAAATTTATATTTAAACAAGCGTATGGAATATTAATAACCATCCTCAAATATTAATCATAATAAAAAAACACCAAGTCTAATATGGCGAATGCTACCAAGATAGTGCATCCCCATAAATAACCATTAACCATTCAATAATATCTGGTATATCATAACATAAGAGATCAATATCAACAAATCATAGGATTCAATAATGTTTGTTGAAAAATAATAAATAATTTTAATAAAATCATAGATGAATTATTTTGAGAAATACCTTTTTTTACTTTTCAATGAATAATTATTTTGGAAAGTCATTTGTATTTTTCATTAATAAATAATATAAACATGAATATTCTGAAAAAGAAAAATTAAATTAAGTTTTTGGAATATTATAAGAATATTCTTACTGAAATTTGGAAACTTAAGAGAGAGCCTGTGAAAAAAAACTTTATGATTCCTTAGAAATGAGCCTTTTTAATGCAGTTTAAGGGATAATATAAATGAGACTTTAAATCATAAAATGGAATAATTATTTTCATAAAACCAAAAAAAAACTAAAATTGATTTTAATGATAAATGTTTTTATTTTTTAAAAATATTTATTTCATAAAATGGATTATATATTGTACTTGAAAATGGTTATGAAAATGGGAAGTTCCCTTTAATCGTGCTTGCTTATCAATAAGAATTAAAAAAGGAAACTTTACAGAACAAGTATTTCTCCATCAAAGAAAGATAAAATGAGAATGTTACATATGTTTCTAACATACCCACATAATGTAGGATGAGTAAATAAGAATAATTAAGATTTAAATTAGGGTAATTATAGATAAATCGTAACCCGAATGAAAAATAGAGGTCTGGGGAGTTTCCCTTACAACTTTGTAAACAGTCGAACCGTATGTCCCATAAAATTAATGATCATAAAATAAAACACTGAATACCATGAATATAAATACATTAATGATATTATATATCAAATTTATATATACAAACACCTCACACATAGAATAGGTGGTGAGAAAGGCATATCTCATAGATATAAAAGTGAGATAAGAAAACCCTTACCATATGTCCAAAAGTGTTCTTCACTTTTACATAATCTACTGGATAATGAATTTATATTCATTAATAAATCAATTAATAACCTATTAAATTTTTATTTTATTTATTATAATTTTATTATGTTGATTTATGTCCTTCTTTATGAGTTATAAGATAGAATTTCATCATTCAGGAGTGTTTGTTTCCTTGGTTCATGATCGGTTCACTTTTATACATGTATGAAAGATATTGTAAAATGGGAACAGTTATCTAGAATTGAAATTATATGTTATTAATTAAATTATAGAATATTAAATGGTATAAGATCATTTTTTTCATATATAACTATTATTTTTTAGATAAAACATTAATGATGGTTGTTTAGATTATTTTGGCATTTTTTGATCATCGTGCATAATGTTTGTTATATTAACTAATATTATCTATATATAATGATTTTAGAAAATCACATAAGTATATATATATTATAATCGTATTTGACAATAAAAATGGTTTTATGACAAACCTAGAAGGTGGTAATTAAAATAAAAAACGTGGTGACTATGAAGGTGGTGAATCAGCACCTCACAGATGATGTTTTCATTTATAGAATAAAAGTATAAGTGAAGAGGCTTGATTTGGAATACTAAACTAACATAATAAAATTATATTATAAATTTTATACTAGATTTACCATTACAATTTGGATAGTTGAGGTGAGTATAGGATAATAAAACAAATGAAATTAATAGAGGAAGAGGGAGGGTTTTTCCTCTTGAGTGTCGTCTCGTTGAGAACCTCTTTAAGGCACTTGGAATTAGTCATTTTGTTAGACAAAAAATACTAGAATATGTAAATTGTTGAGGAGAAGAAAATTTGGTATAGTATAGTCGATCAAGAAGATGCAGGGTGACACAATGGAGTTAATAAAAAAGTTCCTTTTGTAATTAAGTTGAGTGGTAATTTAGGACATAAAAAAAATTAAAAAATAATTTACGCTACCTTTATATCCAATACTTCAAAATCTCATAAAAACCATTGGGGATGAATGTTTGGGAAACTTATTATCCTCTATTTCATTAGTCAAGTTTATCATTATTTCTTAATATTTTAATAAAATATTATTTTCATAAAATATAATTTTTTTCAACTTTAATAAAATTCATTATTATGATTTTAAAAATGTCAGAAAAGTTTCTAATTTGAAACCAGTATTTTATCATATAATATAAATTTTATAATAATATATCGAATTCATGGATAACCTAAAAATCTAAAATTATATTTATTTTCATATTTTTAATGTCATTTATTTCATTTTTATATTTAATTAAAAATTATTGCATCATCACTATAAAATCTATTAAGGAATTTTTTGTTTTCTAAAAATTAAAAATTAATTATCATGATTAATTCAAAAATTTTATATTTCAAATGAATATTTATGGTCAAATATTTCTTCCTAAAAATCATATATTAAAATATTATACTAATCAAAAACTATAGTGTGAATAGTTTGATATTGTTTTAAAAATAATTCTATAAGGGTATTAATCATATCCATATAGCTACCAATGGTAATTAATTGGACACTTCATCAAAAAATATCAAGTTATAATTAACCAATAAAATTTATCCATTTTTTTGGTTATTTAATAGTTATTATAATTTTCATTAAATTCATTTTATTGATTTTTCTCTTCTGATTGCACAAGCACTACATCTGCAATGCATAAGCATTGAAATTATTAATTTTATATAAAAAAATAAAAACAATTACTGTTATAAAAATTAGTTAATTTAATAGAAGATAATAATTTAGATTCATTCATTATGTATATTTTCTAATATCCAATTTAGGAAACTTATTTTATTTATTAATTTGACATTTCTTGAATTGAGCAAGCATTGCACAATAATTTTCAAAATTTTAATGTTATATTACAGTAAAATTATAAACAATCTACTAAAAATAAATTATAAATAATAATTCATAAAAAAATCCTGAAAATAATTTTTATTATTCTATTTTTATCTATAAGGAAACAAATTGGTCTTTCTCAATTTTTTATAGGCAGTGTGTCAACACTGACAATGATTTTTATACTTATCATGAAATAAATTATAATTTACATGTTTCAAATTATTTTTGTACAATATTTCTATTATAATATAAAAATTCAGTCACTAAATATATTTAATAATGTTTTTATCCTAATTATTTATTTATGATGTCACGAAAAATTGTATTTTTTTAGGATAATATATTTATCACTATTCAACAAAAATTTCATTTTTTCAAATTTTTATCAAAATTTTATCCTAACCATTTTTCAATATCTATATTTCAAAAATAATAATCAATTTACAGAAAAAAATTAAAATATGATAAATTTAATAGAAACAATATTTATTTGAAAAATATTGATTTTAATGTTATAACTGATTTGAGGATACTTTCAAAAATTATTTATAAACTAATAAATTATAATACAAAAATTTGTCAAATTATGAATATATTCTTTTAATGTGAGGTTATTTATAAATAATTAATATAATTATGAAATTATAAATAATAATTTACGTTTCACAAAAATACGAACACTTAATTTATGTTTTTTTACTTATTCTATGACATAAATATATCAGGTTTTCATGTGTGAAATATAAATTTTTTTTATAATTTCATAAGTGAGGTTATTATACCAATGCCCACATTACTATTCCTAACAATTAGAATACTATTCCTAATTCCATGTTAATGTTTAATAGTATATCCTGGATTATTTAAGATATAAGTTATCTAATAAATTGAATTATTTTAAGGAGATGCATTCTATAAAATATTATGGTGTTACATATTTCCTTCCTTCAACAAATTTGATCTATAAAATTTTGAAATTGAAATTTGGAAAAAAATGTTGAGATAGGAAAATTAATATGTGGGAATCCCACATTGTAAATATGGTTAATAATACATCCACATAATATGATGGAAAGAAAAATGAGAAGGTCACCACAAAAATTATCATCTGCAGTGGGTAGCATTATTACAATGTGAAAATACCGACATGGATGAAAACATAACTATAATGTTCTGATGTATGGTGATAGAGAATGTGGTCATTATAAGTTTCACCATCAAAATCCTTAAATCTATGATCGATTAAAATACAATTGATTTCTCATAAAGAACATTAAATAGATGAACTCATTGTTCCAAAATCCTTTTCCTAGAGTTTAGGGATTCTTTTACTATTTAGTGGTCCACATCAAAAAAACATAATTGATTCCTTTCTATGTCATAGTCTCATCCTTTGGTGGTGTCGTGATCTATATCCACTTTATTTCATAAACTAAAATATGGATATTCAAGATGAATTTTTTATGTCTATTGCACTTTTATCTAATGATCCACAATTCATTCCTTTAGCCTTTAAATGTTTACTAAAACAAAAAAGTTTAGAAAAGGTTATCCAATATGATAAATCATTCTTTAATATTAACCAATAATATCCTTAATCCATTCCATAAGTAGTTAACTTTAAGACCCATCCAAAATACATCTGTCTAAATTCAAAGACCAATGATTTAAAAGAAATGTTACTTAACATCATATTTTCCCCAAAACAACATAATCTATATATTATTATCAAATACTAAACATATTATTACCTTGATCTTCTTTAAATAGTTATAAAACATGTATATTTTCATATTAAAATCACAGGTTTTCCTTAAATCCAAAAATATATTAATTCCATAATAACATAAACCATTATATCTCTAACCACCTCCATGGTCACCAATAATATCCTAAAAAAACAATTTATTATTATCTCAACCCTCAATCACATATTTAGGTTTATCCTTTACAATTCATGTGTTTTAAAAAATATCATCCTACAATGGAATCATTACTCCCGATTATTAGTTATATTCATTACATGCTTCCTTTTCCTTAATGTTGAATTACTACTGTACAATCCTTATATATGTTATTAATCTTATAAATAGATCATTATTTATAAAATACTCAAATAAAAAAATTATTGAATCCAAACACATGCATATTAATCATTCTTCTTCATCTGAGTTAGTAGCATAAGCTTGACCATGACCCATCTACTTCTTCTAATGTATATTCCCTTGACTATTGGGATATTTATTTGTGTAGTTCTCCATCTACTTATTGTTGAATCATGGTAGAATATATTTATTTATGTTTTAATCATGATCTTTATATGCTTTCTTTCTACACTTATAAAAATCTCCCATTCTCTTCGAGGAATATATGGGTGTTTCCTTCCACATGTTTCACATGTGGGAAATCCTTCTTTCCCTTCTTACATTTATCTGTATTTTTATCTGCCATCCTTCTCTTATATTTATTAATTTTTTTGTAATAATACTTGGATAATTATTTATTTATCTTGATACCACATGATACTATGGCCTTATATGATGATATTTTTTTGGACACTTGTTCCCTTTCAAATATTTAATCCTTTATACTATTTAGTTCATGTGCATAAGTGAGGTTCTCATTCCTTCAATGAGGTTCCATTCCTAAATAAAAACATTGAAAATACTAGTTAATATCATTATTAAACATAATTCAAATTCAAAAAACTATTGGAATACATGAAATAAAGTAAAAAAATATGCATATCTAAACTCATAAAAAATGATTTTTTGGGACTTAATTTTATAGCTATCATTAAAGTATGTGTTATGTTTATTCTCCCGAATCCTGTATTTCCTATATCTAGTTTCCAATGTTTTTACAAAACATTCTCTAATAAACACAACAGTGACCTTGTCCCCAATAGCCAGGATCTAGTGTCTTACATTATTTCATTAGCATAGATACAAGATTTAAATTCCAAAGTACCTAATAGTTTAGTAGCTTTTAGAAAACTAGATACAAAAATTATTATTACATTATAACTTTAAAACAAAAACAATACAGATAATCAATTGTAAATTCCCGTAAAATTCTATATTATCTATATAATTCATCCATAATATGCACTATAATAATCCATACTTTACATACATTGTTATTACTTCATAATTCAATCATACTAATTAAAACATATAACAAAACCATGGTAGGACTGTATAGGTATAGTTTCTTTAGAAACTGGTAAACATAAACAAATGGTTCATAAAGGATCTACATTTTCTCCCATTTATTTCATCATATATAGAGTACCTTTTGGAATATCCAACTTAAAAACTTTATTCCTGACCTGAGGAAATAAAACATACAAAATGGTGAGTTCAAATGCTCAGTAAGGGTAAACAAAGGAAATATCCTATTCATAAGAACATAGCATTTCGAAAATCTTAACCTGCAAAAGAGATCATAATATCATAACATGGGATAAATTATAATGGTGAAATGTAATCCCAATAATCATAACATAAAACATGAAACTTTTTGGCAAACACACATAATCATATGAAATCATTTCATATTAGTCAAGGCTCTTGCCAAGACCATCATAGTGGACAAAGTCCATTACTAAACCGAGTTCACTCCTCGTTCCAGTCCTGAATCACTGAACCGTATTAACTTGTCGTTCTGGACATGTCTATATCAGGAGATATAAATCTTTACCCAATGCATTGGAGGGAGATATAGGTCCCACCAATCTCATAATGAAAACATTATTATGTGTGCCACAAAATCATAAATCATACATCATAGCATAACCCATGTAATAAAAATGGGATTCTTAAACATCATGCCATCATAACATAATACATATAAGACAAAAGGAATTCATAAAAATAATTCCATCATAACATAATCAAATCAATATAAAAATAGGGAGAGAAACATAACCCTATATCATCTTAAATGGGAAATAATTTTGATAAAATAGTTGAACTTCATTCTTGAGGAAAATATCCTTTCTACTTAAAAAACCTTTTTCCTTTCTTAACATGTCTTAAAATTTTAAACTAAATGAATTTGATTAAAAATAAACTTTAAAACTTGTAAATTAAGCTTCATGGAAATAATTTTCTAAAAATCCATTCATGCCATATAAGTTAAAAAACATTTTTCTCGTACTTTGGCCGGAAAAGTCAAAAAGTACCTCGTACTAAAAACGACAACAGATTCATTTCATATCTTTTACTAAAAACTCACTAATGGGTAAAATTGGATTTAAACAATTTTAGGAGGGTAAAAATAATATTACATATTGAGAAAACATGGATTTGGATGACAAATATTCCCTAGTAAATTATGATGTATAAACAATCTCGGATAAAAATGTGATTGTGAGATTTCCCCTTACCTTAGGTCTGATAAGCATTGTACATGTCTGAACCTCCTATATAATGATTTAAATAATGTAATTGAATTATTCAAGAATCATACACATTGTTATGATAACATATATGGTCATATTCTTAGCTTCTTATTAGTAATATTTCATTGCTACTGGTTATTCGGGTGTTTATTGCTTTATGTTCTTATGCGTGTTTTGTAGAATAAATTCTTATTTATATTTTTAGGCTATAGCTACATAATTTACAGAATGGTAGTAGTATAATATATATTATATTTATTCATTCAATTCATTTATATAATCATGGTTTAGTGAAGATCATGTAGAACGAATAACATCGCATCATGGAGACGGTAAGCCGTACGTACGCAAGAGCGACCATATCATTCCCAATAATTATTGAATGGTCTTGGAGTGGATGGTATTATATATCAGAATTAGTATCATGTTATAATAATCATATTAATATTAATTATTTGCACCATTATACCCATCCAAGTAAGGTGGTGGTGGAAAACTGATTTCACCACGGCGTGGAGACGGCATTCCGTACGTACGCATGTGCAGTGATTTCATTTACAGTAGGATGTATAGAAGGTGAAATAGGGTTGTTTAATATTTATAATAACATATCAGTATATGAGTGATACTGATGTTATTACTTTATAATGAAACAAATAAATAAGAGGAAGTAGAAGAATGAAGAAACTAGAAAGAATCGGTAGAAGAGGTTACCTCTTCCTCGACATGCCTCCTTTAAACATCCTCTTAAGGGTAGAGAGTTGGTCTTTTGAGAATACCAAAACCTCTAATATGTTTATATGGATGTTTATAAGGGAAATGGGTAGGTTTTTTCAGAGATCAGAGGCTAAAAATTGTGTATATAGGAGAGGGAGGAGGTGCCCTTTTATAAGGGAGGAGAGGGGCACCTTTGGAATTATAAGAAATATTAATTTATAATAAATCAATCCCCACTTAAAAAGCTCAAAAATTGACACATATTTAAATATTAGATACTATAGGGTTGTAATCTTCACAACCAATAAAATTTAGACATTTTGTGAATTTATTTTAAACCTTATCAAATTGATTTATCCTTATTTAATATATTTAATTTTATTTGTGGTAATAATATTCTAAATTTTAAATTGATATAAATAATTACTTATGTGCTTTGAATTATCCATAATTAAATAATTTATGACATTTTAGACAATATATATTTTAATTTATAATTTTTAAATATTTTTGTTATTTTGAAAAAAAATTATATTATATTTTTTTTATAAAATAACATTACTGTCATTTTTGAAACTATTCATTTAATTGAATTTAAATAAAATCCACACAGAAGATATGTTTGAAATAAAAAATTTAATAGATTCATAACATGTCATATTTATCTATAAATTTCGTGTAGCACATTAAATAGTTCATATAATATTTATTTTAATATTTTTAAAAACCATTTATTTGATATTTCAATCAAAAAAATAATTTCAACATCACTATTGTGTCACCTTTAATGATAATTCTTTATTCCCTAAAAATTCTAAATAAATTCGCATGTTGTATATAATTTTATTTTATTTCTAGAGACAATTCATGTTTTATGTTTCATGAAGTTTATCACTAAATTAAAATTCTTATACTTATAAGATTTAAGAGAGTGACATGTTGTCACTTTCTTTAGTTTTAATTATAATTACATAATTTTCATGTTCAAAGGTCCATGAAATGAATCTATTTCGACCCTTAGGTGATATGGGTCGAATTTTATTCATCCAATAGAATTTTTTCAAGTGTTAGGGTAATTTTAAAATCTTATTTTTACCCTTAATTACCTGATTTACCTTTAACTACAGTAAATAAAAATTACCGTAGTTACTTTTCATAATATATAAAAAAATAATAGTAACATATTATCATAATTTGGACCCCATGAATTCAAATATGGAAAACATTTTTCCAAATTCAAAACATAAAAGATGAAGTAATAAATTTAAAATTAATCTCATTGTTAATAAAATGGGTTTTAAAAGTTAAAACATTGCCAAAGATTGAAATGTTTTTACCTATGAATTCAATGTAAACTTAATGGTAATGAAATAAATTATATTAAATGGTAAAAATATTTTCTAGTTATACTTTAAAACCATTCAATATTATAATTTAACCATATAAATTATTATGATGAAAAAAGTTGTTTTTAATTAAAATATATCGTGTTTTTACAATTCATTAAAATATGAACGTTATCAGAATAATATGAAAAATTTATCCAAAGTAAAATTTTATATCCTGATTTCAAAGAATAATTTTATTTTGTCAAATTTAACTTATAAACATGTCAAAAACTATATTTAAAGTGGGTGCGCCATCAAAAGGCGGCAAAACTGCATTTTTTTAAAAATACTTAATTTACCCAAAAAAATTATTTTGTTCTCATACCATGTTATAGAAAATGTGTAAGATGAATAATAATTTTATAAAATTCAATATTTAGTTAATAATATTCATAACGGATAGTCCATAATAATATTATAACAATATATCGATGTTTCATGAAACTCGGTATTGCGTACTACACACGTTATCGAGAAAGGTCGTGATTGCGTGTAACCCAAGCCAAGTCAGTGTTGTGTATAGTGAAAGATTTATTTGGTGTTGCATATAACATAAAACATATAAAAATAATTATTATTATTATTTCTCATAAAATCTCTGGGTGTTACATTCTACCCCCCTTAAAATGAATTCTGCCCTCGAAATTCATTATTTCGTAACAAACAGATGAGGATACCTCCTCCTCATCATATCCTCAAGCTCCCATGTAGTTTCTTATAGGTGGTGGTTCCTCCATAAAACTTTCACCAAGTGAGTGGTCTTGTTTTATAGAACTTTTTCTCTATGATCCAGAATCTATATCGTTTGTTCTTCATTAGAAATATCTTGCTCCAGCGGTACAACTTCTGAGCTTAGCACATGTGAAGGATTAGGTATGTACTTTCTCAGGAGAGATACATGGAACACATCATGAACTTGAGAGAGATTCGGTGGAAGCACCACTCAATAATCTGTCTTCCCAAAACGATCCAGTATTTTGAAAGGACCTATATACCTAGGGCTCAGCTTTCCCTTCTTTCCAAATCTCATTACTCTCTTCCAAAAAGATATTCATAAGAACACTTTATCATGCACTTTAAACTCTAAGTCTTTTCTTCGGTTGTCGGAATAACTTTTTTGTCGACTCTAAGCTACTCTTATGTGTTGTTGAATAGATCTAACCTTTTCTACCATCTCATCAACAAGATCATTTCCTAATAGCTTTCTTTCCCCAACATCATCCCAACAAGTTGGATTCTTTCATTTTTTTTCCATAGAGAGCTTCATAAGGAGCCATATGAATACTGGAGTGAAAGCTATTATTATAGGAAAATTCCACCAAAGGTATATGTTGATCCCAACCACCTTTTAAATCTATAGAGAAAGATCTTAACATATCTTATAGAGTTTGAATTGTTCTCTCAGACTGACCATCTGTCTGAGGGTGATAATCAGTGCTGAAACTCAACTTTGTATCTAAAGTATGCTGAATAATTTTCCAGAACTTCAAGGAAAACCTCGGATCCCGATTAGATATAACAGAAAGTGGTACTCTATGCAATCTTACAACTTCTTTTACATATATCATGGCAAGCTTATCTAGAGATAAATCTTCTCTAATCACAATGAAGTGTGCCTACTTCGTAATATGATCATATATAACCCAAATAGCATTATTTCCTTTAGATGTTTTAAGAAGTCTGGTGACAAAGTCCATAGTGATGTTTTCCCATTTCCAATCGGGTATGGTTAATGGTCATAACATCCCCTTAGACTTCTATCTCTATGCTTTAACTTACTGACAAACCAAGCATCGAGATACATATTCAACAACATATTTTTTCATGCCATCCCACCTGAAGTACTCTTTTAGGCCCCTATACATCTTTGTTCTTCTAGGATGAATAGAGAATGAAGAACTGTGAGCCTCATCCTGTAGCTCCTTCTTTAATTCTGGGATGGGAGGAACACAAACCCAATTCCGGACCCTTATTATCGCATAACAATCATGGTCGAATTCAAGAACATTCCCCACCTTCTTTTGTAACTCTACATATTCTTTTTGTGCCTCTTTAATATTTACATGTATAGATGGTTGAACATTCATTTGAGAAAGACAATATTTTTCCCCTTCCATTATAATTCCAAGATCCATCCTTTGTAAATCAATAAATATTTGATCTTTTTGATCCTCATCATGGATAAGCTAGCATGGTCTTGTCGACTTAATGCATCTTCCACCTTGTTTTCCTTCCCAGGGTGATGATGAATTGAGGAGTTGTAGTCCTTAATCAACTCCAACCATCTTCTTTGGCACATATTCAGCTCCTTTTGTGTGAAAATATACATTAAAATTTTATGATCAGTATAAATATCACACCTTTCACCATAAAGATAATGCCTCTATATTTTTAATGCAAAGATTACCGCGACTAACTCCAAATCATGAGTTGGGTAATATTGCTCATGGATTTTCAACTATTGTGAGGCATAAGCTATCGCCATATCATTTTTGCATGAGAACACACCCCAATCCCTTCTTGTATGCATCAATGTAGATCACAAACCTTTCTCCACTACACGGCACTATGAGTATAGGTGCACTGGATAACCTTCCTTTTAACTATTTGAAATTCTCTTCACACTCCTTTGTCCAAATGAACTTAACTCCTTTTCGAGTCAACCAGGTGAGTGGATTAGATAACCTTCAAAAATCTTTCACCAAATGTCGATAGTACCCAGCTAATCCAAGAAAACATCGGATCTCAGTTACTGTTGTTGGTCTTGACCATCTTTAGATAACCTCTGTTTTTGCTGGATCTATAGATATCCCTTCTTTTGAGATTATGTGACCGAAAAATGAATCTTTTGGAAGCCAAAGTTCACACTTGGTAAATTTTTCATAAAGCTTCTCCTTTCTCAGCGTCTTCAATACAATTCTCATGTGATCTTCATGTTATTCCTTGCTCTTTGTATAGACAAGAATATAGTCTATAAATACTAAGAAAAACTGATCCAGATAGTCTCTAAAGACTCTATTCATTAGATCCATGAAGATAGCAGAGGAATTAGTAAGACCAAATGGCATCACTATAAATTCATAGTGTCTATACCTTGTACGAAAACTCATCTTTGGTATATCCTCCCTTTTGACCCTTAATTGATGATACCCTGAACAAAGATCAATCTTGGAAAAGTATTGAGTTCCGCGTAGTTGGTCAAATAAGTCATCAATGAGTGGGAGAGGATATTTGTTCTTGA
This sequence comes from Viscum album, assembly GCA_963277665.1. NCBI lineage: Eukaryota > Viridiplantae > Streptophyta > Magnoliopsida > Santalales > Viscaceae > Viscum > Viscum album. Next base: position 347,625,484 of record OY728126.1, read on the forward strand.
TAGTGATCTTGTTATGTTCTCAATAATCAATGCAGAGTCTCATTGATCCATCTTTATTCATAACAAATAGAACAGGTTCTCCCTAACATGATGAACTAGGGCGTATGAATCCCTTATCAAGATTCTCTTGGAGTTGATTCTTCAATTCCTGGAACTCAATTGGGGCCATTCTATAAGGTGTATTTTAAATAGGTAGAGCACCTGGTACAAGTTCTATTGAAAACTCAACTTCACGATTTGGTGGAAGACTTGGAAATTCCTTCAGAAATACATCATCAAACTCTCATACAATGGTCATATTCTTAATCATGAGTTTATCTCCAACCATTTGATAAAAATTACCTTCATTTATTGGATTCAAGACCCATAAGATGGAATAAATTTCCTCTTGCAGGTTATATTCATCCTTGCATCGATAGATGATCATAGATTGGTCAGGAATATGAAATGTGACTTCCCTTATTTGAAAATATATATGAGATCTATATAAAGAAACCTAATCCATGAAAATAATCACATCAAATTCCACTATAGGAAGCATCACAAGATTTGTAGGAAACACTTTCCCACAAACATTAATCGGTGAAGAATTGTAAACATTTGATGCGACCGTTGTGCCATTTGGAGTTGTCAAAGCTAACTCAACAACTAATTATTGAGGTAATATGGTGATAACCTTAGAAAATTCTTCATAAATAAAAGAGTGGGTGGATCCAGAATCAAATAAAACATTTTCTACTTTAGAGTGGATGGTAAGTGTACCATTCACCACTTCATTATCGTACTCCACATCGCTGATAGAAATTGCTTGTGACTTTCCTTTGTCTTTGGCCATAAGAGTTTGTTGGAGTCGATCATCATGAACAACCCTTGGATTAGGAAATTGATTAGCATAATTCCCCATTTCCTTACACTTGAAACATTGAAGTGTATGAGGTTAATTCTGTGTATCCCTTTCTTTGTTCGCATCATTAGACATCTTCTTCCCATTATTTCTACATTCAACAGCCCAATGAACATTATTTCCAAACCTAAAACATTTACTTGTCCTTTTAAGAAAATTCACTCCAGGTTTCTTTCCACACTTCTAGCATAAGGGAAAACACATCTTATTTTCAGTGTGCTCTTTATATTTTCCTTTGAATTTCATTATCCTCTTATTATCAAAAACATATGATTGATGGCTTACTCCAATCTCCATCTGAACCTCGAGAGAACATCGAAAAATTTTCTCATAGCTATTGAGGTCGCTTATGGCTAACGCCCTTCGATGACTTGGTTTTAAGCCACTAAAGAATCGATCGATCTTACTCTCAGGATGGATAATAATCCCAGAAGTGGACCTTGCATGTCTTGTAAAATTTTCTTCGTAGGTACCAACAGATTCATCATCCTTTTTCTTTATTTCAAGAAACACTTTCTCCATCTTTGTTCGAAGAATACGAGGGAATTACATATTGAAAAATAAGTTCTTGAACTCATCCCATTCTATGGACTCAATTTCGTCTCTTTGCCTTGTATTCTTTATAAGATTCAACCATTGATCCACATCACCTTCCAAACGATACACTCCTAAGATAGATTTATCTTGTTCAGAGCATTGTAGAACTGAAAATATCTTTTTTGTGGTACTGATCCATTGTTCGACCACTAATGGATTAGAAGACCCACTGAATGAAGGTGGACGCTGCCTCATTAAGGATTCAAAATATTGTTGCTCCTTCCATAGATCTTTTGGAAGTCCTGCATGATTCATATCTTGAGAATGTTGTGTGATCATGGCTACAGGATTTTTCATTCATGCTCTCATAACATTTGGTTTCTCAGGGGGAAAATCATTTCATTTCCCATCACATTCAGCATTAACATAGTTCCTTAGGGTTCCATCCATTGACTAAAACCAATAAGCATAGTGTGAGCAACACTAATCATAACAGGAAAACAACATAATCAAGAATTAAATTTCACACTATAGGTCTTAACATAGGTTATTCCTGGCCATTTCTAAAATTCTAATATTGTGTTCTATGATTAGACATATCCTTAGAGTTCTTACTAAGGCTTTCACATCCTAGCTTTCAAAGGTTGACTATACCTTTCCTCTGATACCAACTATAACGACCCATACTTTACATACATTGTTATTACTTCAGAATTTAAGCATACTTATTACAACATATAACAAAACCATTGTAGGACCATATAGGTATATTGTCTTTAGAAACTGGGAAACATAAAAAACTGGTTCATAAAGCATCTACATTGTCTCTCGTTTATTTCATCATATCTAGAGACCCTTTTGGAATATCCTACTTAATAACCTTGTTCCTGACCTGTGGAATGAAAAAATAAAAAATGGTGAGCTCAAATGCTTAGTAAGGGTAAACAAAGGAAATATAATATTCATAAGAACATAGCATTTCGAAAATCATAACCTGCAAAAGAGATCATAATATCATAACATGGGATAAATCATTGTAGTGAAATGTAATCCCAATAATCATAACATAAAACATGAAACTTTGTTGCATACACACATAATCATAGAAAATCATTTCATATTAGTAAAGTCTCTTTCCAGGACAATCATATTGGACAAAGTTCATTACTGAACCGAGTTCACTCCTCGTTCCCGTCCTGTATCACTAAACTGGATTAACATGTCATTCCAGACATGTCTATATCATGAGATATAAATCTTTTCCCAATGAATTAGAGGGAGATATAGGTACCACCCATCTCATAATGAAACCATTCTTATGTGTGCCACAAAATCATAAATAATACATCATATCATAACCCATGTAATAAAAATGGGATTCTTAAACATCAGGTCATCATATCGGAATCCATATAAGATAAAAGGACTACATAAAAATAATTCCATAATAAAATAATCAAATCAATGAAAAAATATGGATAGAAACATAACCCTATATTATCATAGATGGAAAATAATTTTGATAAAATACTAGAACTTCATTCTTCAGGAAAATATCCATTCTACTTTAAAAACATTTTTCCTTTCTTAACATGTCATACAATTTTAAACTAAAAGAAGTTGATTAAAAATCAACATGAAACCTTGTAAACGAAGCTTCGTGAAAATAATTTTCTAAAAAAACCATTCATGCCTATAAGTTAAAAAAACATTCTTCTCTTACTTTGGCCGAAAAAGTCAAAAAGTACCTCGTAGTAAAAACAAAAAAAGATTCCTTTCATATCTTTTACTAAAAACTCTCAAATGGGTAAAATTTGATTTAAACAATTTTATGAGGATAGAAATAAGATTACATATTGAGGAAACATAGATATGGATGATAAATATGCCCCAGTGAATTCTGAAGTATAAACAATCTCGGATAAAAATGAGACTGTGAGATTTTCCCTTACCTTAGGTCTAATTTGATTTGTACGTATCTGAACCTCCTGTATAATGATTTAAATAATGTCATTGACTTATTCTAGAATCATACTCATTTTTATGATAAAATATATGGTCATATTCTTAGCTTCGTATTAGAAATATTTCATTGCTACTTGTTATTCGGGTGTTTATTGCGTTATGTTCTTATGCGTGTTTTGTCGAATAAATTCTTATTCCTCTCTTTATGTTATAGATAAATAATTTACAGAATGGTAGTAGTATAATATATCTTATATTTATTCATTCAATTCATTTATATAATCATGGTTTAGTAAAGATCATGTAGAACTAATTACATCTCATCATGGAGACGGTAAACCATACGTACGCACGAGCGATGATATCGTTCCCATAATTATTGAATGGTCTTGGAGGGGATGGTAGAATATCTCAGAATTAGTATCATGTTATAATAATCATATACAAATTTATTATTTTCACCATTATAACCATCCAAGTACGGTGGTGGTGGAAAACAGATTTCACCACGGCATGGAGACGGTATTCCGTATGTACTCACGCGCGGTGATTTCATTTTCAATAGGATGAATAGAAGGTGAAATCAGTCTGTTTAATATTTATAATAACATATCAGTGTATTATTGATACATATGTTATTACTTTATAATGAAACAACGAAATAAGAAGAAGTAGAAGAAGGAAGAAACTTGAAAGAATCGGTAGAAGAGATTACATTTTCCTCGATGTGCCTCAATTAATCTTCCTCTTAAGGGAATAGAGTTGGTCTTTTGAAAAGACCAGAACCTTTACTATGTTTCTAGGGATGTTGAGAAGGGAAATTGGTAGGTTTTGGACGATCTTTAAGGCTAAAAATTGTGTAATGAGGAGAGGGAGGTGGTGCCCTTTTATAAGGGACGAGAGGGGCACCTATGGAATTATAAGAAATATTAATTTATAATAAATAAACTCCACTTAAAACCCACCAAAAATGACTCATATTCGAATATTAGATGAGATATGGTTGTAATATCATCAACCAAAAAAATTTAGACATGTTGTGAATTTATTTTAAACCTTCTCATATTGATTTATCCTTATTTAAACTATTTAATTTTATTTGTGGTAATAATATTCAAAATATTAAATTGATATGAATAATTACTTATGTGATGTGAATTATCCATAATTAAATAATTTATAAAATTTTAGACCATATAAAGTTTAATTTATAATTTTTTAATTTTTTTACAATGTTTAAACAATTTTATATTATGTTATTTTTATAAAATAACATTAGTGTCAATTTTGACACTATTCATTTATTTGAATATAAATAAAATCCACACAGAAGTTATGTTCTGAATTAAAGATTCAATAGATTCATAAAATGTCATATTTATCTAGAAAATTCTTCTATCACATTAAATAGTTCATATAATATTTATTTTAATATTTTACAACCATTTATTTGATATTTCAATCAATAAAATAATTTCAACATCACTATTGTGTCACCTTTAATGATAATTACTTAATCATTAAAAATTATAAATAAATTCAGATGATGTAGATAGTTTTATTATATTTTTGGATACTATTAATGTTCGAAGTTTCATGAAGTTTATCACTAAATTAATATTATTATACTTATACGATTTATAAGAGTGACATGTTGTCACTTTCTTTAGTTATAAAAATAATTACATCATTTTAATGATAAAAGGCCTATGAAATGAATCTATTACAAACCTTAGGTGATATGGGTCGACTTTTATTCATCCAATATAATTTTGGAAAGTGTTAGGGTAATTTTACAGTCTTATTTTTACCCTTAATTACCCGATTTACCTTTAACTACAGTAAATAAAAATTACTGTAGTTACTATTCATATTATATAAAAAAATAAGAGTAACCTATTAACATAATTTGGACCCACTGAATTAAAATATGGAATTCATTTTTCAAAATTAAAAACATATAAGATTCATTAATTAATTTAAAACTAATCTCGTTGTTAATAAAATGGGTTTTAAAAGTTAAAACATTGCCAAAGATTGAAATGTTTTTACCTATGAATTTAATGTTAAATTAATGGTAATGACATAAATTATATTAAATGGTAAAAATATATTCTATTTATAATTTAAAACAATTAAATATTATAATGTAACCTTATAAATTATTGCGATGAAAAAATTTGTTTTTAATTAAAATATAGCGTGTTTTTACTATTCATTAAAATATGAACGTTATCAGAATAATATAAAAAATTTATCCAAAGTAAATTTTTATATCTTGATTCCAGAGAAGAATTTGATTTTGTGAAATTTAACTTATAAACATTTCAAAAACTAAATTTAATGTGGGTGTGCCATCAAAATGCGGGAAAACTGTATTTTTTGAAAAATACTTATTTTACCCGAAAATTTTATTTTGTTCTCATATCATGTTCTAGAAAATGTGTAAGATGAATAAAAATGTTATAAAATTAAAAATTTAGTTAATAATATTCATAACATCCAGTCTATAATAATATTATAACAATATATTGATGTTTCGTGAAACTCGGTATTGCGTACTACACACGTTATCGAGAAAGGTCGTGATTGCGTATAACGCAAGACAAGCTAGGGTTGTGTGTAGTGAAATATTCCTTTGGTGTTGCATATAACATAATACTTAAAAAAATTATTTCTCATAAAATCTTAGGGTGTTACATGCATCTTCGCATCCTGGGGAAAAATAGAACATAATAAAGGGGTGACCTCAGATGCTCAGTAAGGGTTTGTAATACAATGGAACCTATCATAAACCTAAACAATAAAAAAAGGTGAATAACTAAAAAACACAATCCATTGAAATGTAATCCTGAGAACAACGGGGATAAAATTAATTCTAAATAAGTAATTCTATATAAATAATAAAATAAGAATGAAACATAACCATAGATATTATACTAGTTGAATAATAACATGGATTATCAATTAATAATATCATAATGAGGGAATTCATAATATGGGACATCATAAAATATATCATCAAGGCTAAGTTCTAATAATAAATTCATAAATGGGTAAAAAAATTGTCTAGTTTGTCTCCTGAGACCTATCGATGCATCGAGTGGCTATAGTGTTCCCTTCCCATCACATAATAAGTCCAATTCATTCCTCATATGAAATGGGTGGAATATAATCAATACATAAATTCATATTAAAACTATCAAATTTAATATTAATAACATTCCCCAAATAATAAACACTATCAGAAACCATCTAAAGTAATTTGGTGAATGGTATCAAGATATCACATCCCCATAAATAATCATAAACCATTAAATAAAATTTTGCAGATGGTAATATAAGAGATTAATCTCAATAAAGCATAATATTCAATAGTGGGTGTCTAAATAAATGAAAATATTCTAATAAAATCATTGAGGATTTTTTGAGAGAAATTCCCTTTTAATTTAGAAAGAAGAGTTATTTTGGGAAAATAATTTTCATTTTTATATATATATATTGTAAACATTTATATCCAATAAAATTAAAGGAAATTAAAATAAGTTTGAGTAATATTAAAATAATTTTCATTTATAAATATTTCAACAAAATTGTAAACATGTAAAAATATGGATTAATAAACATTATCAATGAGCCACTTTAGGTCAATTTAAGGGAAAATATAAATGATTGTGCAACCCAACATTGGAAAGCTAGTCGAGTAGCCATGCGATGGTGAAGGTTTGAAGCAATGATGTAATCCCTAGGGAGGGGAATTTCTTGTAGTAATTATCTATGTTTTCATTCATTTTAATGGTTTTTTGGGTGAAGATACTAGGATTCAGAGTTCGACTTTAAAAGTTTCATTTTAAAATATAAATAAATGGATTCTTCTAAGAGGAAATATAAATTAGACGTTAAAGAAGACAAAGCCATAATTATTTTCATAAAATCATAAATTAAATAAAAGGGTTTTTCATGATAAGAAGATTTATTTTATAAAAATAATGGTGTCTTAAAATAAATTATGTAGTGTACATGAAAATGGTTAAGAAATTGGGATGTTCTCTATAATAGAGCTTTCTTATCAATAGAAATTACAAAGGAAACCATACAAAATAAGTTTTTTGAAAACAAAGAAAGAACAATATAGAGAGTAACATATGTTTGTAACATACATACTAAAATTTAGGAGGAGTACCGAAGATTAATTTATAATTACATTGGATTTAAGAGAGAGAAAGCATATCCTAATGGAAAAAATGCAGGTTTAGGGAGAATCCCTTACCCCTTTGGAAACATTCCAACTGTATGTATAGCTACCCGACTTTTTTCCCTGATTATTACATTATTTTTAAGATAGACAACATAAAGGAAATATGTAACCGTGATCCAATGGTTTAGTTTTGTTTTAAAATTAAAACCGTATATATCATTTCTAAAATAAAACGTAAAAATTTATTTAATTCCATTTTTATGGCCTCTAAGTTGCCCTTGTGTTGTTCAAATTATATGTAATCAACTGAGGATATTCAACAAAAAAAGGTGTGACTTAAATTCCAAGTAAGAGGATAGGTAAGAATATGGATCAATGTAACATGGGCTGATCATAATCATCATCATCATAACATAATAATGGTCTTATAATCATAATCAAGAGAAGAAGCATTAGATTTAGGACATAGAATGTGGAAATGCATGAAAATTAATAATCTTGTCTTGGTTGTCAGTTACTTATCATAGTTAAGAACAATTCTAGCATTATATTCACACATATTCTACATTATCTCATGAGATTCATCACATTACCCAATGAATTGGAGCACTATATAGTTCTAGGTACACCCTTCACATTATAAAATATACATGCACATTATTATTTTGGGCGCAGTCATTACCTCATAACATTTAAATTATCATGCATGCCACATAGACATTATATCAATCTTAGACCTAATATAACCCACGGTAATGAATGAATTTAATTTAATAATTAAAAAAAATTATTAAGCAATGGGTTTCCCAAAAGAAATAGGGAATAATATACATGGTATAAGATTCATCAATATTGAGTAAAAAAGAAACAATCTCACGAGAAGTAAAAGATGTATTTTTGGAAAGAAGAGTAATTTCGGAAAAAAAAATTAGATTTTATCATAAAACTATATTAGATACATGTATACTATAAAATATTAGGTAAGGAAATTAAAAATTATATTAATAAACATTAATGGAACATCCATACTGAAAATGTAGTCATATAGGGAGAACCCCAAGAAAGAGAGTTGGGATTGAGAAACCACTAACCTTATGTAAAAGAGCTTTATTCAATTCAATATCCTGGATAATCAAATAAGATTCTTTAATTAAAGAACAAATAACCCCTTCTACATGTATTTGATTTATAATTGTATTGTTATGTTCATTTATATCTTTTTAGATGATTTATATATTTCGATTCTATCGTTCGAGAGTGTTCATTTTCATGGGTTTCATGATCAATTCAATATAATATTAGTATAAAAGTTTATATAGAATGGGTGTAATTTTCAAAAATTGAAATTATTTTTTATTAATGAAAATATAGAGGTTTAAATGGTTATTTATATAACTTGGTTAATTGGTATGAGGATGAATCATTAGATAAATGTTTAGTGATACACATTTTGATTTTTTTGGCTATTTTTTGATCATCAGAAACTAGTTTTGTTAAATTATTTATTATTGTGTATATAATATTGATAAATAACAAATAAATAATTATTATATACATTTTATATTATATAAAAACCATTATAGTGGTTTTATGAATAACATTGATGGTTTTAATGGAAAATTAAAACGCATCATCTATGATGTTGGTAAATTAACACATCGTGGGGATTGATTTCATTTTTAGAATAAAAGAGAGAGAGAGAAAGTACATTGATAATAGATATTCCATTAACATGATATAATTATATTATATAAAAGAAACTGGAGTTATCATGAAAGTATTTATAGAGGGGGTGATGAGCGAATTGGAAAAGGATAATAAATTTATAGAAATTAAACTTAAAATAAAGAGGATTTTAGCTCTTGAATTATCCCCTTTGAGAACCTCTTTAAAACAACCAGGCATGGTCTTTTGTTGATACCAAAAACTTTTGGTCATTTGGAAGGGGATTTGGAAGGTAATTGGGATGAATTTGGACAAGGATCAAATCATGGAAGGTGTGAGGAGAAGAGGTGGTGAGGGTGGTACTTATAGAGGAGTAGATGCATTTTTTCCATTATTTTATTCATTAGTTTATTATTTTGGATCATGAATATGAATATTTTGAGCATTGTCACTAAAAATATTAAAATATTGAATGATAGTATGATATTATGGGCTTAAATCATCCATACATCATCCACGACTCTATAAATTAGATATTTAGATTTTATTGTAAATTATTGTATTTTAATATTCATGAAAAATCAATTATTTTAGAATGAAATCCAAATTTTCACCCTAACAATTTTCAACATGTATAAATAAAAAATTAACTTTATTTAGTGGATATAATTTCCTAAACATGAGAAATTATATTTTTATTTAAAATCATTATTTATTCAAAAATACCAACTTTAAAATTATAAAAAATTTAATGACACATTCAAAAATTAACTAAGGCCTCCTGAAATTATATTGTACACATAAGACAATATAATATTAATTTATGATTTTATATTATGAAAATAAATTTTCATTTAAATAATTATATAAATTATATAATATTAAACATTTATTTATGACTTATAAAAATACCAATACATAATTTATCATTTTTGAAATAGTTATTTACTTATTTTATAATATAAATAATATTTTCATTCATAAGATACCCAAATATTATTTAAAAACTTGAAGGTTATGTTACTATTCCATGGTATGGATTATTATTCCCAAGGGTCATGTTACTATTCCAATAGTCATGTTACTATTCCATCAGTATAGGTTCCTAAATTTCAAAAAATACAAATTATTTCAATAATTCTTCATTTAAAAAGTTTTTATTATGTTCTCTATGTGATTTTAATTGATTTTTACTATATGATATTTATTTGAGAAGGTTGAAATTCAAGTTTTAATATTTTGGGTAGGAATATTCATCCCCACTTTTGAAATTTCTGCCTCCAAATTTCATTTTATATAAACAAGTGAGGGTACTTCTCATTTATTACCGCCTCTAATTCCCAATTCTACTATTCATACTTATGATTCCTCCAAAACAATTTGAGAAGGTGAGTTTTCTTGTTTCATAGAATCTTACCTCTATGTTCCATAATCATTATTGATTACACCCCGTAATAGATATCGTTTTCTATTTGTACCACCTATGAGTTTAGTTTATGTGAGATATCCATTTTGTACCATCTTACGAGAGATATAAGGGAAACATCATGAATCAGACCCATACTTGGTGGATATTCATTTCGATATGCCACTTATCCTATATGATCTAAAATCAAATGGAGGACAATGTACAATGGTATAAGATTCCCTTTCTTTCCAAACTACATGACTCTCTTCCACAGTGATATTTGAAGGAATGCATTATCAATAATGTTGAACTCCAAGTCCCTTAACGGTTTTCCACAAATAACATTTTTCGAATCTAAGAGGCTTTAATATGTTGTCAGATTTCATGAACTATTTTCATCATCCCTTGTACAAGATTAAGTCCAAGTATATTTCATTCACTAACTTCATCCCAAAAAGTTCAAGCTCTACATTGGCGTCCATATATACCTTCATATAGATCCATCTAAATAATAGAGTGAAAGATGTTGTTGTATGAGAACTCAATCAATGGGAGATGTTGATCCCAGTCACCATTAAATTCCACTAAGAAAGATCTTATAATGTCCTCAAGTTTCAGAATAGTCCCTTCGGATAGGTCATAATATTGATGGTGATTGGTTATCCTGAAATTCAATTTAGTACTCAAATAATGTTGGAGAACCCTTCAATATTTATATGTGAACCTTGGATCACAATCCGAGATAATATAATGTGGAACCCCGTGTATTCTCACTACTTCCTTCACTTATTTCATTGAATTTTTCTCAAGAAATATATCTTCCCAAATAGTGATAAAGTGGGATGTTTCGCTGAGTCTGTACACCATATCCCATATCGCATTATTTCCCATGGTTTCCATCAGAAGACCAGTGACAAAGGCCATAGTGTTGTTGTCTCATTTCCACATGGGTATAGGAAATGGTTGCATTATCAATTTGGACTCATGTAACTCTACTTTAACAATATGACATATCCAGCACCTTGATATATACTCTACAATCTCATTCTTCATTTTATCCCACCAAAGGTTTTCTTGAAAATCATGTTATATCTTGGTACTCCTAGTTTGTATAGAGAATGTTGAGAAATGTGGATTATCCAATAGATCCTTCATTGACACATGTGATGAAGGCACATAAATCCTCATTCAAAACTAAATTACACTATCGTTATTGATATGGAAATCTTGCAGCTTCTATTACATTACTTCATTCACCTTCTTTTGTAACTCAAGAACATCCCTTTATGACTCCTTAATATTATCCTGAATAGATGGTTGGGAAATCATTTGGGAAAGGCAGGATGTTTTCCCTACCATCATGATTTTCAAATACATCATTCGCATATCCATCAAGATAGGGTCTTTCTCAATCCCCAACATGGATAGAGTATCATGTTCTTTTATACCAAGAGCATGAGCTACCTTGTTTTCCTTCCCATGATGAAAGTGTATAGATTAACCATAGACCTTGATTAACACAAAACATATCCTTTGACACATGTTTTTATCCTTTTATTTGAATATATAATTTAGGATCTTATGATCATTATATATGTCACACTTTTCACCATAGTGATAGTGCATCCATATTTTCATGGAAAAATAAATAGATACTTTCTCCATATCATGCGTTAGGTAGTTCTTCTCATGGATAGTCCACTGCCGTGAGGCGTTGGCTATCAATTTATCAATTTTAAGGAGTAAAAAACCGATTCCTTTCATTGAATAATAAATATATATCAAAAAACAATCTCCACTTTTTCGTAAAGTGAGTACAGGTGTACTGATAATCCTTCTCTATATCTCCTTGAAACCTTCCTGACAATCTTTTGTCCAGACATACTTTACCCCTTTTCTTGTTAATTTATCTAGTGTTCCAGTCAATCATGATAAATTGCACCCAAATTTTCTATAGTTCCCTTCTAATCCAAGAATATGTGGGATTCTCTATCACTATATGGTCTGGTCCATTCCTCAGTTGAATTTGTTTATGTAGGGTCTATAGAAATTACCTCTCTTGTGATCACATGTTCCTAGAATGTGACATACTGCATCCAAATGTCACACTTTATAAACTTGGAATATAATTTGTCCTTACATAATGTCTCTAACACAATCCATAGGTTTTCTTGACGTTCTTCATTCTCTTGGAGTGGATTATAATATCATCAAAAAAAGATTCGAAAAAATTTGTCTGCGTAATGTCTAAACACTTTATTCATGAAATCTATTAAAATTTCATGGGAATTAGTAAGTCCTAAGGGAATGACTAGAAACTAATTGTGCCCATACCTTTTATGGAAATATATCATCTGAATATATTCCATTTTCACCTTTAGTTGATGAATTTAGAGACAAGATAAACCTTTGAGAATTATTGTGCTCCTTGTAGCTAATTGAACAATTCTGAAATCCTTGGAAGAAAATACATATTCTAAATGATGATCTTGTTAAGTTCCCAATAATTGATACATACCTACATCAATAAAAATTTCAAATTTAAAAATTTCTCTATTGTACCCCAATGAGATACACTCGAGAATATTTACCCTATGTCCAAATTCTCTTACATCTACTTCTTTAACTCCACCAGTTTGATGGACACTATCCTATAAGGGAATTTTAACATAGGTGTAGCTATAGATATGAGTTCTATTGACAAATCAACCTCATGATCTGGGGAATGTATGAGTAACTCTTCAAGAAATATATATCTTTATTCCCATATGATGGGAATTTTTACTAGGTAGATGCCTCCCTTTGACTCAACCATCATAGCACAATATTCCTCTTCATAGGGAATCAAACACCACACAATTGAAGGATTTTACCAAGGAGATTCATGATCTTCCTTAAATTTGTAGAGGAAAACAGGATGTTTCAAAATATTAAATTATATTTCCTTTTCCTAATAGGTTATGTGTTCCCTATATAGTGAGAGCATATCTATCCATAATAGAGCTTAAAATTCCACGAAGGGTGAAATCATTATATTATTATGGAGAATATTCCCACATATACCAACAGTGGAAGATTATCACACTCGGTTTGTAATGATGGAACCACTGTGTGTTTTGAAGGTCATATCTACAATAAGGATTGGGGTATTTGTTTCAATAGTACTTTGAAAATTGAAAGATATAAAGGTATGAATAGATCCATAATAAAATAATAATTTTTCCTTTGTTGAGTGAATAGTAATTGTACCTTGTATGACTTTATATTCTTGCTCAACTTTATCAATAGAGGTGAAATAAACCTTACCCTTCTCTATTTTCTTTGATGACTAATGATGCTAATTACTATCAAAGAATTGAGGTTTAGTGAACTGGATTACATTGTTCCCTTTCTCCCAACAGTAGTACCATTGGACTATGGGTGGTTCTCACCATTCCTCCAATTTTTTGGCCGAATTCATTGTGTCACATCAACATTCATGACCTTGGAGGAATTATCTCCAACAAATATAGAATTTCACTATCTAGTTGAGGTATTTCTCAGGATACATCTTCCCACATTTTTTACATGTGAGTGGTTAATATATCTTCCAACATTGTTCATGAGATCCTCGTACTCGAAACACCATCATTCATTTCTTATCACCATAGTCATGGGACCACTGTTCAAACTCCATCTCCAATTTGAGAGAAATTCAAACTAATTCTTCATAACTCCCAAATTATTGAATTGATAGATCCATTCGAACATGTGGTTTCAAACCGCTAATGAATCTATAAATGTTTATATCATTGTTGATAAAAAACCCAAATCATACCTGGTAAGCCTTGTGAATTATTCTTGTGACGTCATGAAAGATTCACCATCCTTTTGTTTCTACTATATGAATTATATCTCTATTTTTTAATGAATATATTGAGGGAAATACTTGTTAAGAAATATTTTCTTAAATTATTCCAATTCCATATCATTAATTTCTTCTTTTGGATTGGTGTTCTTAATAAATGCCCACCATTGGTCGGCCACTCCATATAGATGAAAAATGGAAAGAGTCACTTTCTTTGTCTTAGAACAGTGAAGAATAGAGAAGATACTTTCCATTTAGTTGACCCAATATTCAATTACTAGTGGATCATAAGATCCACTAAATTTTGGTGGTGGTTTCAGCATAAAGGAATTGGTATCCAGTTTCTCCCTTTTAGGAGAAGGATAATTTTCAACATTGTTCAGGTTATTGTTCATATCCTGACATGGCTAGGTAGTAATCACCATAAAATTTTGAACTCCACCTCCTAAGGCATTGGGGATGTCATTTGATAAATCATTGCATTGTCCATCACAAAGATTTTTGGTCTGTTTTCTTTTTCTTCCCACCATTTTCTAAAATATAAAATTTTATAACAAAAAAGAATTCAAAATGTGATGAATAATTTATCCCATTGTGCAATTAACTATAAAGGAATTTCCTATGGGATTTGAGTGTTTTTAAAATCTTCTTGCGTGCTCACATATAATTGGTCTCGTAAAATGGGATTTCAATAAGGTTCTCTAATCATAATTCCCAAATTAACTAGACATTACTCTGATACCAACTATAGTGACCCTATATTTTCATAAATATTATTACATCATTTGAAATATAAAAAACATAAAATCATTACAAAATGAGGATCCAAAGGTTTAGTGTCTCAGGAAAATTTGGAGGATACATAAAATTTTAAAAAATAAAACATAAATATTTGTTTTACACCTTCTTATCAAGATTATTAGTGGTCCTTGTGGTTCTCTTTAGTAAAAGTAATCTGATGAGGATATAAATTAAATAAACGAGTCATATAAAATCCAAATAATAGGATAGATAAGAACATGGATCAATATAACATAGGCTGAAAATAAAAATCAACATCGTAACATATGTATGGTACCATAATCATAATCAAAATAGAAATAATTATATAACGGCATGGAATGTAGAAATTTATAAAAATGAAACATAATGTATTAGTGGTTAGTTACCACACATAGCTATGAACGAACCTTGAATCATGTTCACAGATATTTCCCATTATATCATGAGATTAATCAAATTACCCAATTCGTTTAAGAGGTATATAATTCTAACTTCACCTCTTACATCCTAACTTTTAGATTAACTATATAATTTTGGGTGCACCCATCACATCATAACATTTACATTATCAAGCATGCCACATAGAACGTACATCAATATTGGACATAAAATAACACATGGAATGGAATGGTTTTAATTTCATAAGGAAAAAACCATGAATAAACGTTTGGGTTCCCAAAATATAGAGGGTATAAAATATTAGGTATAAGAATCTTCAATATTGGGTAAAGAAGATACAATCTCAATAAAAGTAAAAGATTTATTTTTTCAGAAAACTATTATTTTGGAAGAAATCTTTTCAATTGTCATAAAACCAAATTGGAAACATGTATATCCCTAAATGGAAAAGGTAAGTAAAAAAATATATGATATATAGGGAAAATTAATGGAACGTACATACTAAAATGGAGGGAAAGAGGGTACACCCAAAGAGGGTTGGGATTGAGAATCCCCTTACCTTATGTCTAAGTCCTTTCTTCACATTAATATCCTTGATAATCATATTAGAGTAATTAATTAACAACTCCAGTACCAATTATACTTGTATTTTTTTTATTATAGTTCAATTAACCTCATTATTATCCTTTTAGATGAGTTATATAGTTTCATTCCATCATTCTAGAGTATTCATTTTCATGGTTTTCATGATCGGTTTACTTGAATATAAGTTTGGAAGTTTATATAGAATGGGTATAATTCTCAAGAATTGAAATTATATGTTATTAATAATAATATATATGATTATTTGTTTATATATATTTTTTGTTTAAATGGTATGAGGCTGAATCATTATAAAAAATGACAGTGGCACTTGTTTAGATTTTTTGGCATTTTTCGAGAATCAGAAACTAGTTTTGTTCCACTATTTCATAATTTGTTCATTAGTTAGATCTTGAAACAAGACAGAGTTAAAACCTAAAATTTACAAAATTTACCAACAATTATAGTATATTTATGTACATATTTTATGTTTTCAATAAAAAGTTGAAACACATCGTCCACAATGTCGGTAAATTGACACATAAAAGGCAATGATTTCATTTTTAGAATAAAAGAGAGAGATAGAGAAATTATTTTGATGATTTATCTTCCATTAACATGATAAAAATATTTTATATAACATATTATATAGTTATCATGAAAATTTGGATTGGGGAGGTGAGGATAGAATATGAAAAAAAAATTAAAAGAAATTAAACAAAAAAAGAAAGAGGATTTTACTTCTTGAATTATCCTCTTTAATACCCTCCTTAAGGTACCAATGTTTGGTGTTTATTGGATAACATAACCACCTAGATTTGGGGAATTCACTTGGTAAGATAATTGGGTATAATTCCAACAAGGATCTAATCTTGGAATGTTTGAGAATAAGGGGTGGTGAGGGGTATTATTCATTGGTGATTAGAGGGGTGTTTTCCCGTAAATTTATTTATTAGTTTATTATTTTTGCTCAAGACTATGAATGGTTTGAGAATAATAAATAAAGATATTAAATTATTTAAGGATATATCAATATTAGGTGCTCAAAACATCCATACATCATCCATGAATCAATAATTCATGTACATCGCTTTTATCATAAATTATCATATCATATTATTTACAAAAAATATACTATTTCAAAAAAAATATGAAATTTACCATAACCATTTTTTTCATGAGCAGTGAAAATATGAACTGCATTTTATTGAAATAATCTATTTAATATGATAAATTTATTTTTTTTCATTTAAGTCATCATTTATTTGAAAAAAATCAATTTTAAATTAATACCTCAATTTATGACACTTTTAAAAATTTACTAAGGTCTCATAAAATTATATTATAATAATAAGATAACATAATATTAATTTATGACTTTATTTTATAGAAAAAAAATTTCTTTTAAATCATTATATTAATTATAAGATTTTGAACAAATATTTATGGCTTATAAAAATTCAAATACTCAATTTATCATTATTACAGTATTTATTTACAAATTCCATGATATAAATATATAATATTTTCATTTATAGAAAAAAAAAATTTATTTATATTTTAAATTGAAAAGTTACAATTCATATTGAGGGATTAATATTCTTAAAGGTCATGTTACTATTATAAAGGTCATGTTACTATTCCATCAAAATAGGTTCCTTAATTTCTAGAAATACCTCTTATTTCATTCATTATTCATTAGACAG
The DNA here is from genome assembly GCA_963277665.1 of Viscum album. Lineage (NCBI taxonomy): Eukaryota > Viridiplantae > Streptophyta > Magnoliopsida > Santalales > Viscaceae > Viscum > Viscum album. The sequence goes on from OY728126.1 coordinate 347,643,478, forward strand.
TTTTTTATTTTGTTATCTATGTGATTTTATATTTTTTATAATATATGGAATGAATATAAGGAAGGGGAAATTCCATTGATAAAAGTTTGGGTCGTTATAGTATTCCCCATAAAATTAATGATCAGAAAATGAAAAATTGAATACCATGAACATAAATAGATTCATGATATGATATTGAAAATGGTATTATACATGCAACACACATAAGAAAACATGAGCGGTATGGAATATCTCATAGAAATAAAATACCGATGAGAAAACTCTTAGCTTATGTCCTAAAGTGTTTTGTACTTTTACTTAATGTCCTTGATAATGAAATTCAATTCAATAATAATATAACTCAAAACCTATTAAACAACCATTTGATTTATTATAATTTTAGTACATTCATTTATCACCCTTTTTAAGAGTTATATGATTCAATTTCGTCATTCTAGAGTGTTCGTATCCTTATTTTTCCTGATTGGTTCACCTGTATACATGTTAGAAAGATCATATGAAATTTTAATAGTTTTCCTAAATTGAAATTATATGTTATTAATGAAATTTACGAATATTAAATGGTGTTATATAATATTTTTTTCGAATATTATGATGATTTATTAAATAAAAAATTAATGATAACCATTTGGATTATTTTGGTGTTTTCGATCATCACACACTAGTTTTTTAATTAATATTATGTACATATATTAGTTATATAAAATTAAATAAATTTAAATACATATATTATTTTCTATTTTAGACATAAAAATGGTTTTATGACCAGCCCTGAAGGCAGTAATGAAAAGTAAAAACTAATCATCCACGAAGGCGGTGAATCGACACCTCACGGGTGGTATTTTAATATTTAGAATAAAAGGAGAAGACACGATTATTAATGATGTATATTCCATTAAAATAATACAATTCCATTATATATGTCATATTTTAGTTACCATGAAATTTTTTATAGTGGATGTGAAGAGAGGATAAGAAAAGAAATGAAATTAAACTAGGAAGAGGGAGGGTTTTACCTCTTGAGTGTTGTCACCTTCGTAACTTCATTAAGGAACTTCGAAGTTGTCTTTTTGTGATACCAAAAACACTATATTGTGGAAAGAGATTATGATAATATATTTTATCTCGATATATTTGATCTATAATGCTCAAGGGGATGAAATTAAGTGAAGGAAAGATTACCTTTTATAACTAAGGTGAGGGATAATTTATGAAAGACATTGAATATTAAAATATAATTTAGTCTATCTTAGGTACCACGACATAAAAATTGATTAAATAATAGGGGCAGAATTTTATACAACATATTATACCATTTTCCCTAATAATATTATTTTGTTATTTTTAAATAATTTAATAAAATATTATATACATGAAATATAATTTCAAATGTAACAGCATTCATTACTATAAATTGTAAAACATCAAAAAAGTTCCAAATTAGAAATAAATATGTATTTATATCCTTTACATTTCATAATCATGTATTTATTTATTGTAACAATTAGAAAATCATAAATTTTATTTATTTTAATACATTAAATATCATTTACTGTGTTCTATTAAATTATTAGTAATAGAATCAACACTATTCAAACCTTTAAGGTATTTATTTATTTCCTAATAATTAAAAATAAATTATGATGATTAATATAAATTTATTATATTTAAATTTTCTATTTTTTCAAATACATATTTTTTAAAACAAAATTTTATAATAAATACTAATTAAAATCTATAGAGTGAAAAGTTTGACTTTCTTTAAAATAATATACTATATGGGTCTTAGTTATATCTAAGTGGCTCCAAATATTCATTAATTACACCCATATAAAATCATGGTCAATAAATAATCAAATAATAAAATGCAACCAAATTGTTTGGGTCATTTAATACATTTCTCTTAATCAAAAATAATTTTATTTATTTATTTCTTTTTTTCCTATATTAACTGCATCATATTTGCATGAGAAATATAGTTCATTATTTATTATATAAATATTTAAAAAAAATTAGTATCATAAAGATAAATAATTTGGTTCAAGATAATAATTTGTATTGATTCATTATATATATTTACTTATATCCATGTCATGAAAACTTCTTTAATTTGTTATTTTCACCTTTCAGGCCTTCTGTAAGCATTACAGATGCAGTTCGATAGAATTAATCTTATATAACTCTAAAAATAAAAGATATCATCTAAAAATATCAATTATACATAATAATTAAATACAATTTCATGCAAAGACATTTTAGCACTCAATTGTTATCTATAAAGAACCCAAGTTGACTTTCTCAATGTTGTGAAGGCATTGTGTCAGCACTAACAATAATTTTTATACTTATAATGAAATAAATTATAATTTTCATTTAATGATTTTTTTTAAAAAAATTATTTATATTATAATATAAAAAATAAAACATTTCATATGTTTAATAAATTTTATATCCTAATTATGTCTTGTCGATGTCACAAAAAAACTATATTTTTTAATATTCACAAAAAATTTAACATTTTCAAAAAATTCTCAAAATTTTATCCGATCTATTTTTGATGTTTAGATTTAAAAAATGGATTACGTTATATGAAAATAATTTTATAAATTTTTACATTTAATAAAATTATCATTTATTTGAAAAATTCCAATTTTAATGTTATAACTGATTTTACTAGACATTGATAAATTAATTACGCTCTCATAAAAATATAATACAACAAAATATAAATTCATTAATGTAACGACCCAAAGTTTAATTAATGGAAAATCCCTATTGATCTAGTTAAATGTCTCATTATGAAAAATATTTTTATAAGATGTCAACTTCTTTGGTTTTATGTTAAGAATTATGACCGTTGCTAATATAGTCGTTGAACATTAATCACATGATTTGTATAAATATAGGACTTTAACAAATACAATTTACTCAGACAAAGGAAGCGATGGCCTCATCCAGTAGAATTGGCCCATACGAATCCCATTTTTCTGAGCTCCGAAAAGAGGTTTTATCTTTGGGCTACGCCTTTAACCAAGCCCAAGCTGAGCTTCATCATGTCAAGCTCGAACGTGACCGTCTACGGGAAAAGTTGAAGTTGATTGAAATTACCACTCGAGCGATGTTATCCGAGCCACCCCAAGAGTCTGTCACCATCACACACCTTACCCTTAGGTCTTGTGCGGCTGTTTTAAGGGGTTATATAACTAATTGATAGTACTATGTTCATGTACATTATTTTTTGTATATAATAATGAATATAATTTCTAGTCGTTTTTGATACATTGTAAATAGTTTTTAATGTACAAATGGTGTTTTTAGCTATTATTTAATTAAGAAATCTATTTTATTAAATTAAGGGATTTTTGAATTAAATAATATTTTAATAAAATAATAATATTAATATTAAATTAATTTTTATTAAATATAATTGATCTTATAATTTTATAAATGCAATTAAATTTTTTTATTAAGGATTGAAAACCATTTCTGTCAAAACCCGTGAATTTTTTTATAAATGTCGGTTTTTATTTTAAAAGTGAAAATTAACATATTTAGAAAAAATTTTAGATTAAATAAATTTCTTTTCTGGAATCAGGACATTGAACTTATCCAACGGTGAATTTTTCATAATTTTCTGAGACAGTCAAATTTTTGGGTAAAAATTAAATGCCGTTTAAATATATAATGTGTTTTATGACATCATAATGACCCAATAGTGATGTAATAAAATACTATAATCTTTATTTTCGGACAATATATGTTTTATCATTAAAATAATGTAATTTTGTGTTAGTTTGAATTACTTTTCAAAGCATTAATGGACCCCTCAAGACATATTCAACACCTTGTCTTTTTAAATTAATTTCCATGGGAGTGTGACTCACCTCCACATAAGCAACCCAAATATTTTAAGAGGTTTGGACTTTGACCTAATAAAATATTTATTTCCTCTTCCCTTTTCCAAAAAACATGGGAAAAAACCATGGGATGGTTTGTGTTTTGGGTTAATTTAATGTAAGGGGATCCACACCTAAATAATAAAGAATTCCATCACTTTTCCTATATAAACCCACCCAATCTCCCACTTCCTCCACACTAAAATACCTTGGAGTTCGTCCAACCTCTTCCATACTCTCTCTATAATCTTCCCAAGGTGCCCCAAGCTCCCAAGAAACCTCTCACAAGCCTCTCTCTAGCCTTTGGAAGCACACTTCCAAGTAAGGGTTTTTTCTTCCTTTATCATTTTTGTCCAATTTTCTTTAAGTTGTTTTTGCCTTTTAATTTTAATTATGAATGTTGGGGTATGGTTTAGCACCTCCCTCATACTTCCCTATTTATGTTTGAATGATGGGAGACCCTTTCTCTCTTATTAAATGCCTCCCATGTACACCCGTTACTATGCTGAAATTCCGAAAGGAACTTCTCTCTCCAATTTTAAATTCAAGAAATACTTTTGTTTCATGAATCTAAATTCCATTTCTATTTTTGGAAATGTATCTATATGACCTACTTACTTTCCATTACATGTAAATATTATTATGATCCTCTTTCTCTATCATCAACCATTTTTATGAATTATTATGTCACGCCTTTACACTGATGAAATTACACCGGTTTTCTAAGCCAATGTCATTGTGTAGTGAATACCATGCCCATTTCTCCATCAAGGGTATTCACCTTTATGCACATTTACATATTGATTATCATGTTTCATGTATGAATTCCACATTCCTTTATTGTGGAATAAATGATTATGTTTTATGAATCAATGTTTTATGATCCATGTGGCACACTTATACATGAAATGAAATGTTTAAGAAGGGTGCGCCCTTATAGCACTCCAATGCATTGGATAAAGTATAGTATCATGATATGTCATGTGAAATGAGTGTTGACTCTTGATAATTCAAGTGCAATGAGGTTTTACTCATTCTTTATGTGCAATGAGGATTTACTCATGCTCCATGTTCAATGAGCCTTGGCTCATGCTAATTCCATGTTAAGTGTTGTTGCCACATTTCAATGTTATGATTATCATGCTTTGTCATGCCTTTATGTTCATGTTTCTTTTATGCTCTATTGATATTCCCATTGTCTAACATGTATTTTACTCCTCATGTTATTCCATGTGTACTCCCTTACTGGCCTTTATAGCTCACACTTTTCGTATGCATGTCCTCAAGTTATCCCATGCAATGCTAAGTACGAGGGAATGTAGTTGTCATGTAAAGTATGTTTTCATTAAAGATATTTTATTTCATGTTTTAAGTTTTTATTTAATGATCCTAATCCCCAAATACACTAAACCTATCTATCTTATTTGTTGTATCAAGTGAATTTTTATGTAATTAATCGTGTTTAAGTTATAATAAAGAGCATGGTTGTCATAATTAATCTATTATAATAAAATGAAGATCCATTAAAATCATTAAATTAATTATTAAAATGAAAATAATAATTTATGTTTCATAAAAACACAATCACTAAATTTATTATTTATTTAGTTATTCCATGTTATAGATATATCATATTTTGATTCATGAGATACCTAAATAGTATTTATAATTTAATAGGTGTGATTATTATTTTAATGGAAAAATTAATATTCATTATGGTCATATTACTATTTAAAATGTCATTTTAATCTTTAACATTATATCATGTTTCATTTAGGATATAAGATTTCGAATAAATTGAATTTATTTAAGGAGATACATACCAAATATTTTGTGTTGTTACATCCCGCAAAGCCATGCATGGCCAATACATCAACAACTAGTGGAGATAACCATCCAAGTTTTAAGTATTTTTTTGGGGTAAGTGGGTGTAAATTACTATGTATTTTTACCCATTGTGGACCAATTTTAGAATGTTTTTTCTTAGGACATCTCAGGGCTTCCACAAGAGACTAACACTGAGCTTACGATTGAGATAATGCATGGAGATGAAGCGGTTTCCCTTTCACCTTACCAATTGGAACCATAAATAATTATAGAGATTAAGACTCTTCTTTAAGAACTTATGGAATAGATATTTATCCATTTTATTAGATCACCATGGGGTTCTCAAGTTTTTTATGCCAAAAAGGATGACATGATGTTCCATTATTTGTGGTTTGGGTATCATTATTTTATAGATAGACATTATGATATACCAAGAACTTATTTCAGAAGTAGGTATAGACTATATGCATTCTTCATGATGTCATTCTCACTGATGAACACTATGGATATGATTATTTCCTTGATGAACCAAAACATACACCAGTACCTGGATCAGTTTGTGGTTATATTTGTGAATGACATCTTTGAGTGCTCAAAGACTAATTACAAACATATAGAACATCTTTAAATCATTCTGTGTACAATGAGAGACTATCAGCTATACACTAAGATATCTATGTTTCATTTCTGGATCGATAGGTTATAAATATTGGGCCATGTCAAATCTTAGGATGGTTTTTCAATGAACCCATAGAATGTTTAGGTATTGGTTCTTTTAGAGAAGGCCAACACGTTTTTCATATATGATGCTTTTTGTGGTTGGTGGGTTATTATCAGAGGTTTATGCAGGACTTTTCCTATGTGGGGGCACCACATTCAAGATTCACTAATAATGATATATTGTTTAAATGGTATAAATACTCACAGAATTATTTCCTAGAGTTGAAGAATAATTTAATTACTGCAATAATTTTGACCCTACCAAGGCCATTTGTGGAGTATACCATGTTTTGCGATGCATCCAGAGTTTGAAATGGAGCATTATTTATACAAGGGGATATAGTTTTACTGTATGGTGTGTGAAAATTAAATCCACCTGAATTCAATTAACCAAAACATGATCTCATGTTACCTATTGTGGGTAATTCCTTAATTTTTTGGTGGAATTACTATTGGGTATAAAAGTTAACATTAAATACTAACAAAAACATTTTGAAATAAATACATTCAAAATGATGTTTGAGTCTTTCAAATTGAATATGGGTTGGGTATATACAGTTTTGTAATATTGAGTAACAATATATGCACGAGAGGGGAAAAATTTTTCCACACTTTGAACTGGAGTATATAGACATGGGAAGTTCGAGACTCTAATTCTTATTGAGTGATGATGAACTTGACGACTGATATGTATATTGAGGTTTAGAAGGTCCCAAAGTAAAATACCCTTGTATTCTTATCAGTTAAGGCCACACTTTTGATCTAGACCTGGGAGAGGATTTTTGATGATATGGAGTGTTTGGGATTGAGGGAAATACTTGACAGAGTAGAGACAACTTTTTATTGGACTATAAATGGGGATGATATCATCTATGTCCAAAACCATTTTGTTTTGCCTTCATGTTTGTATAACGAAGATAATAAATGAATTATATGCCTTGAAGTGGGTAGTTTCCTTAGTTTTTCCAAAATGTACCACAACCTAGGTTGAAATTAATTTTTTAAAGACATTAAAAGTGAAACTATAGGTTTCGTGGTATGATGTTACACCTTTCAGTAGGTGAATGTCAGTGATCAACGACCTGGTGGTTTTCAAAGTTCATTTCCCATTCTAGAATAAAAACGGGAAGATGTTAAAATGTACTTTTTTTCTTGTTTCTTCCAATGATACCTCATAAGAACAATGTTATTAGGGTGATTGTGGACCGGATGAAAAAATTAGCCCATTTCTTGACTATCTGGGATAATTTCACAGTGCATTATTTGGTTTACATGTATGTTCAAGAGATTGTTTGTTTTCAAAGGGTTATATTAATCGCAATTCCAGATCAGGACTCACACTTTACTTCACACTTCTTCCATGACTTGTAGGAGGCTCTTGGTATAGAAGTATTTCTTGGTGTGTCCTCCTACCCACATACATATGGGAAAATCAAAGCACACTATCTAGGTGCTAGAGGATATGTTGAGAGCATGCATCTTTCATTTGTGTGATTCTTGGAAGAATAACATAGCTCTAATTGAGTTATCATATAACAATAATTATCAGAAAATAATACAGATATGGCCAAGATGTTGAACATTATTGTAGGGTAGAAGATCACATCTATGTTGGATAGAGGCAGGTGAGTCTAAGTTCTTGGGACCAAGTATCATACAAGAATCATTGGATCATGCTTAGCTTATTCATAAGTGTATGGATATAGCTTATAGTATAAAAATAAATTATTTTGATCAATTTCAACATCCTATTGAGTTTATAGTGGGATACTATGTATTCTGTTGGGAGTCACCAAGACTAGGACACCATAGGATTCAATGGTATGGCATGTCACTCCCACATTTGGTGGATCATTTGATGTTATGTAGAGGACAAGATAGGTGGCATATCAATTGGATATTCCATATATATATATATAGATAAATACACTTTTTTTAACACATCTCAACTTTGAATGTATTTCCCTGGGCCTTTTCATGTGATCGACATTGATGATGTTGAGCTCAAGGATCAAGCTTCTTTTGAGGAGTAGCTAATTATTTTCATGGGTCACGATGAGAATGTGTTGTGGAAAAAAGTCGTGTTGTTATTCTAAATGTTTTGGTAGCACAATCTTGTTCTAGAAGAAACATGTGAGATAATAGAAGATATGTGGGCTCAATGGACCAACATGTTTACCTCACAGTCTTAGTGATAATGGGACTACAACATGAGGATGAGTTGTTAGAAGTTGGGGAGATTGTAAGATCCCAACCATTCTAGAGATGCCTTGTATTTTTTTCAAGTACCTTCTTATCCTTTTCATGGTCATATTTCTGGTTTGATCTTATATCGGGTGACTTTGGTAGCCTATTGGGGCTATACATGATTGGTGCATGGTTAGGGGAAACCATGCGGTTTCCCCCGAGAAACCGTGAACCCCTTTTTGTTACCACTAGAGGTGGTGCATGGTTTTACCAAATCATGCGGCCTCCCTCCAAAAACCATGAAACCTTTGAAGTAGGGGGTTTTCATGGTTGGAACAAAATTTGGAAAATTGTGCGCCCTCTTATTAGTAAACATGCTCCCCATGAGTAGGGGCTCACATTTAATGTGCACGGTATGGAAAATTGTGCACCCCGCCTAAGAAAATATGTGTCCGGGGTATTAAACATTTGAAAATTTATTTAAAAATTCTTGAAACCCCGATAAATTTCCCCAATCACCCCAACTCAACCAAATATGATTTCTATTTCTTTTGGAGCCTCCTGGGAGGATTCCAAGGCTCGTCGAACCACTTATGGTTTGAATTAATGATCAGGTGGAAGGCATCTGCCTCTCTTATGGTATGTGATCTCTCATTATTTGGGTTCCTCTCCCTCAAATACTTCTCCCCCTTTAGAGATGGATGAATTTTCCTATATTGGATATTGGTTTTGTTTCAGGTTCTGATGTGTCTTTTTCCTTTGGATCTTGATCACATGTTTTGGTCCTAGATCCGTTTGACTATTGAGAATTTGACCGATCAACATCGAATTGAGGGTTTTTTTGTGAGAAGTCATTAATGATCTTGTGGTAGGTGGTCCAATTGATAATTCCTAGAGTCTTTATTATGGTACATGTGTTGTATTAGTCCCGTAACTTTTTCATTTTCGAAAATTTCAAATAAAATTTAAATAATAAATTTATTCCCCTATGATCACAATAGGAAAAATGGCTATTTACGACTGGTTATTTGTGATGGACCCCTGATTCGTCACCAATAACCCATCTAAAGGGGTTATTTACGACAGGCCGATTAACCCATCAAAACAAATATTATTTAGGATGTGCGGTAAGGAACTATCGTAAAAGGTTATGTGAGAAGAACGTGCTAAATCGCCTGCAAGGGTATTTGTGATGGATTCCAATTCCTGTCGCAAATAATCGGTGAGAGATTTTAGTATTTTTGACAGGTTACATATCTCGTCGCAAATACTTTGTTGAAAGGTACCCATTTGTGAAGGGCCCCATCGAAGATAACTTCTTAACAACCCATGGTAATAAATGCTAGCAATGTCATTTGCGATGGGGCCTGTCGTAAATACCCCCGTTATAAATAATCTAACATACATATACCTCTGTCTGTTTTTCTGGTCACTTCACTCTTTACTCAACTTCTATCTCTATCTCTTTTGAAAAATTCTATTCCAAATTTATTTATAGTTTAAACATTTATTTCAGAGCATTATCAGCGACTTTGATACTCTAAAAACTTTAGTTTCAAGGTATTTATCTATTTTTTTATTGTTTAGTCAATTTATTTTATTTTAAATTAGTTATAATTTTTGTTAATTAGATGTAAACTAATTTAATAAGAACTATATATTTATTTTTTCCGTATTTATTTTTATGAATAGTTATATCTAAGTGTTAATTAGGAATAAATTATAATAGTTAGTAGTAATTTCAAATATTTTGTTATAATTTTAAAAAAAATTAATAAATTGCAATAAATTGCTATAAATTTTAATAATTAGTAATAACTAGTAATAATTAGTAATAACTAGTATTAATTAATAATAAAAAATAAAAAATTGTATTAATTAGTAACAAATTGTATTAATTAGTAATTATTAGAAATAATTAGTAATCATTAGAAATAATTAGAAATAATTAGAAAATATAATTAATAACAAGAGAAAATTAATAATAATTTGAAATAATAGGAAATAATTGGAAATAATCCATCATAATTAGAAATAATTAGAATAAATTCCTAATAATTAGAAATAATTCGGTATTATTATCAATAAATAGGTATAATTTTTAATAATTTGTAATAATTAATAATAATCAGTAAAAACTATAATAATTAGAAATAATTATTATTAATTTGTTTTAATAGTAATAATTAGTAATAATTAGTAATAATTAGGATTAATTAATGATAAATTGTAAATTTTAGTTTTAATTAGTAATAATAATCAATAATTAGTAATAATTATCAATAATTAGTAATAAATAGTGATAATTAGTTATAATTATCAACAACTCGTAATAATTGGGAATACTTAGAAATAATTTTCAATAATTAGGATTATTTAGTAATACTTATGATTAATTAGTAATAATAAGGATTAATTAGTAATAATTAAGATTAATTAGTAGTAATTACGATTAAGTAGTAAGAATTACTATTAATTAGAAATAATTAGGATTAATTAGAAATAATTATGATTAATTAGTAATAATTGATAATAATTAGTAATAATTAATAATAATTAATAATAATTTGGAATAATTAATAATAATTAAATACAATTTGTAATAATTATCAATAATTTTTAATAACTATCAATAATTAGAAATAAATTGTAATAATTAGATATACATATTAACAATTAGTAAAAATTTGTAATAAATTTTAAAAGAAATATAATAAATTGTAATAGATTGTAACAAGTAATAATAATTAATAATAATTAGTAACAATTTGTAATAATTAGTAATAATTAATAATATTTAATAATAATTAGGAATAATTAGTAATAGTTAGTAACAATTAAAAATAATTAGTAATAATAAATAATAATTGGTAATAATGATCAATAATTATCGATAATTATCAATAATTATTAGTTATTATCTATAATTACAAAAATTGCAATAATTAGTAATAAATTGTAATAATTAGTAATAATTAGTAATAATTGGTAATAAATTTTAATAAATTGTAGTAAATTGTAATAAATAGTAATAATTATAAATAATTTGTACTAATTAGTAATAATTAGTAGTAATTAGTAATAATTAGTAATAAATAGTAATAATTAGTAATAATTAGTAATAATTATTAACAATTATTAATAATTAGTAATAATTAGTAATAATTATAATTAATTAATAATTAGTAATAATTAAGAATAATTAGTAATAAATATAAATAATTAGGATTAATTAGAAATATTTAGTAATAATTAGGATTAATTATCAAAAATTAGTAATAATTAGAAGTAATTAGGATTAATTGTCAATAATTAGTAATAATTAGGATTAATTATCAATAATTAGTAATAATTAGTAATCATTATGATTTATTTTCAATAATTGGTAACAATTACAATAAATTAGTACTAATTAGGATTAATTAGTAATAATTAGGATTAATTAGTAATAATTAGAAATAATTAGAAATATTTATTAATAATTTATATTAATTAAAATAAATTTGTAATAATTAGTAAGAATTAGGATTAATTAGAAATAATTAGTAATAATTAGGATTATTAAGAAATAATTAGTAATTATTAGCATTAATTAGAAATAATTATGAATAATTAGGATTAATTTTCATTAATTAGTAATAATTAATATTAATAGGTAATAATTTGGATCAATTAGTAATAATTTGGATTATTTAGTAATATTTATAATTACGTAGAAATAGTTTGGATTAATTAGCAATAATTAGTAATAATTAATAATAATTAGAAAAAATGAGTAATAATTAATAATAATTAATAATAAGTAGAGATAAATAAAAATAATTACTAATAGTTTGCAAAAATTAGTAATAATTAGCTAAAAATCGTAAAAATTAGGATTAATTAGTAATAATTAGTAATAAATGATAATAAATCCTAATAATTTTGAGTACATTTATAAATTGGCACAATTTCCAGTGGATTTGTGGCATTCCTTTTGATTGATGCCACAAATCCTTGTAACTTTTTCCCACTGAAATCATTATGAAATATCATCTCAGATATACATTAGAGTATATTTATATTAGTGATTTAAGTTAGATAAAGATGCAAGGTGGTGAGCCATCCAGAAAAAAAAGACTCTTTTTCCTGAGGACTCATCCCCATACAACTTTATGCGACTAAAATCACTTTGAATAGTATGATATGACGTACAAATACACATTTTCATATGCATGAGAGCATGGAGAGAAGCGCAACGAAGAATCCCTACTCTCCATCCTTGTGCATATGAAAATTGATATTTGTACTTCGAAGCTGACTTTTCATTGTGCTTTTAGTTGAGGAAAGTTGCAAGGGGATGAGTCATTAGGAAAAATAGATGCCACCAATATGTTGGAAATTGTGTCACTAGTAATTAACAATAACTAAAAAAATACTAAAAATTAATAATAATTAGTGGTAATTAGTTTAAATTTTTATAAATGAGTGTATATTAGTATAAAATCCTTAAAAAGTATAAATTACTATATAATAAAATAAATTATGAAAAATTTCTAGAAAAGAGAATTTATTTGTCTTTTCTTTTCTGGATAAAGTTTCTCTTATATCTAGTTATTCAAAAATAACTAATTATTTCATATTTTTTTGTAAAATAAGGAAAGAGGAAGTAGACATACATCATTATTAGATGATAATGTTTGGATAAATCAGCACAGGAATCCAAACAATTCTAGTTTAAATCCTATATATATTGACGGTGTTCAAGCTTTCTTATTATTTGCATCATCGACAAAAAAATTATTTCAGAAGGGATAATTAGGTGCCCTTTTAAAAAATGTTCTCTAAGGACATATGACACATTTGAAAACATTAGTGGTCATTTATTATATTTTTGTTTTCAACCAAATTATGTTTTCTTGGTATCAACATGGTGAACATGATTCTAGAGAAGATACTAATAATTTAGTTCTAGCTCTAGCATAGTTTAATAATTAATTACATGATGTGGCAGGTACGTCTGTTCGACAAACCGAAACTCGGGATGATATTGATTTAACTCTTGATTTGGAACCATCTCATTTATATGATTTGTTGAGGTCCACTAAGGATGTCATATATCCGAGTTTTAGGATAATAAATTTTGATGTAGTTGATAAATTTATGGCCATTAAATTAGATAATGGAATGTTAAATAATAGTTTTGATCAGATATTCTATTTGTTAAAAACACTACTACCTCAATGAAATGTGTCGCCTATAAATTTCAATGAGAGAAAAAGGTTGGTTCGTAATCTGAGTCTTAGTTATCAGAAGATTCATGGATATTCAAATGACTTCATCTTATAATATAGTGAAAATGAGTTATTGCATAGTTTTCCTACATGTGGAAAATCAAGCTATAATGAAGCTCAACCAGTGAAGTCTGGATTTTTTCTTCTAAAACAATTGAGATATTTCCCACTCACACACGGATTCATGCATTTTTTTATTTCTCAAAACATAACATTATTGATAATAAGTAAAAAACCAATATTTACATAAGAAAAATCTTAAATCATCACTCTAATGATGATTCATGGAAACATTTTGACCAAGTCCTTTCGTCGTTTGCTTTAGAAGATCAAATGTGTGATTGAGTCTTTCTACTGACAGTTTCTGTCCATTTGGTTCTTATAGTAGTTGGTATTCATGTTTACCTAACTTTATAACACTTTATAATTTACCTTCATGGATGTTGATGAAGGAGAAATATATCATTTTGACCATATTAATTCCATGTTATCCAAAAATGAATATCAATGTTTATTTGAAACCATTGATTGATAAGGTGAATTCACTATGGAGTAATGGTGTCAGTACTTATGATGTTTTTGCAAAACAAAACATCCTACAGAAAGGTGCATTGATGTGGGAAATTAGTGTCTTCCCGGTATATGAAATTTTATTTGGCTGAAGTATACATTTACCAAAATTTTGTTTGTACCGTATGAGAGACATCAAAGTGTTTATTCTCATTAATTGAAAAAAACCATTTTTTTTCGATTATCATTGTAGATTTTTTCCAACCGATCATCCTTTTTGAAGAAACAAATATCATTTTAGAAAAATAAATAGTTGAAAAGTATGGGCCTCCAAAAATGATCTCAAGTACATAGTAAATATCAATTTTTCTCTTTATTACCTCCCATCACATTTTGACTAACAATAAACCAAAAAAAAAATTGATTGGTTTGGAAATACCACAATTGGATACAATGGGGATTTTTTTGGGATTTACCACATTGGTATGATTTTTTGGTATATCACATGTTGGATGTGATTCATATTGTGAGGAACTATTTTGATAATTTATTTCATATTGTTTTGGATACTACATGTAAGACCAAAGAAAATATAATGGAATGATTTGATCTTGCCCAAATTTTCTAGTGACCAGAACTAGAATTGTTTGAAAATTCCAGATCATAATATTTAATGAATCCAAAAGCATTTTATAGAAATTATAAATATAGTCACTTATTAACTTGTTATTATATTACATATTTGAGATTTCCTTATGGTTATGCTTCCAATTTGATAAAATCTATCAGAAATGGTCATATTACTGGATTTCAAACTCATTCCTATCATATTTTAATGGAAACACTTCTTCCAAATTGGATTAATAGGTTTTTTAAATCATATGATTTGGGATTAACTTACAATAATATTATATTTTTTCGAGACATTTGTGTGTCAAAAAAAGACTACGATGTCATAAGTAAACAACCAGAAGATGTCGTTTTAATTTTATTTAAAATAGAAAAAAAAATCTTCCTGCTAGTTTTGTATGACTCAATGGAACATTTGATATTAAATTTTCCTTATGAAACAAAATTTGGAGGTCTTGTACTATTCCATTGGATGTAACCATTTTATAGATGCATGTAGAAATTGAAAAAAATGTACATAAAAAAGAATCAGTTGAAGGCTCAATTGTAGAAGCTTATTTTCAAGAGAAATTTTTTTATGCTCTCATTACATTCAATTTGAATATCCTTACAAACACAACTGCATGAGCTGTAATGAGGGAAATATTGAATATTACATGATTAATAAACTATCATTTTTTAATCACCATGAACATGGCATCAGTGGAGTTAATGAAGAATGGCATTCAAATGATGAACATCACAGAGCTCATATATGTATTCTGATCAACTGTAAAGAAATTACACCATTTATAGTGTGAGTTCTCTTATCAATTATTCAATAATTTCTATAACAATACATTAATAATATTTTATTCGTATGTTATATGATAATAATAACAAGAAACAGTTTCCACACTTTATAGTAATTTCTCTAGAATAACGGTGTCAAATAAATTTCCTTCTTGTTTCAAAAACTGGTAACATAAATTATTTTTTATTTCACATAAAAATCAATTTAATAATTGTTATAGTGATAAATTTATTAAAACATTTTAGGTATCTCAACATGGTGATAAAATTGATAATTTATTGTCTTTATTGAGTAACCCACCATCGAAAATAGCTTAAAAATTATATTGCTGTCGTCTTTAATGGTTTTCGATTTCATACATGTGCATATAGGGAATAAAAAATCCAATGAACATTGGTGTTTTCTTGAGATAATCTCATCATAGAGAAACTGAATTTGACTTTTAAGGCATGTTGGAAGAAATCATTGAACTGTGTTATCTGGGAAAATATTACATAACTATGTTTAAATTTCAGTGGTTGGATACTGAGAGAGGCTTGCACGTTCATTTGATCCATAGAATCATTGATATTAAATATAAAATTCATCATGAATTTAATGAACCATTTTTATTTGCTCATCAGTTACATCTAATTTATTATGCAAACTACTATTCTATTTCTAGGGAGTTGGGTGATTGGTGGAGCAGAATAAAAATTAAATCTTGAGAGAATAAGTTTACTAAAAGTGAATGTGGTTCCGATAAATTCCAAAGAATTGAAATTTTTCAAGAGACTGCTCTGAATCCATCTTTTTCAAGAATAGACACGAATATCATTGATGGAACTCCACAATTAAGTGTTGATTGTGACAATGATGTTAATGATGTTACAACTGAATTTGAAATGACAACAGATGATGAAACTGAAACTAATATGGAAATTGATGGTGCTGAGGAGGAAGATGAAGACATTAACATCGATAGATATGAAGAAGTGGGTGAAGATGGAAATTGAAACAATAAAATACTGGTTATAATCATATAATATATATCTATATATAATAGTTATTTTCAACTATTTTTTAATAACATTAATTTCGTGTTTCAAAAGGATGAGGATATTTATCATATGCTACAGGAGGATGATATACCTTTGGATGAGAATGAGGTCAGATTAACTAGCCCTTAGACTATTTTCAGATTAGGGGGAACTCTGAGGGGTCGTAGTCTTACTCGGCTGATGATTCTCGACCCTATCCTCGAGCGACATCCACATCGTAGGTTAGATCCACAAATGCAGAGGTATGTTTACATGTGAATTTTAGTTAGTTTTCATTAATTTATTTATATTCTAATTATTTAATTACTTATTTGTTTTCATAGATTTTATTATATAGTTATTGGACAGGGGAGCGGTATATTGCACAATTATTTTTCTAATTAATGGGTGTTATGGGATCGGATTTGTGTTGATGTTCTGCAGCAGATGTTCGAGCATTGGATGGAACGCAAATAAATAATATTTATTTTGAAATTAATTTCATTAATAACATGATATAATAAATTATCTATAGGGTTTAGGATATACCATTGAGGAGAGAATGTGTGAGTCTATTTGGACGGCATGGCAAGAAGCTATGCGACTGCGTTGCTCTCATTGTTTGCACATTTTGAAAAGGAAAGCAATGGAGAAAGTAGGAGTGAAGTAGTTTGATGAGACTTGTTGCATCCACTGACCTGGTTATATTTCATCTCAGGTTTGTGGTGGATTATGTACATAATAGTTAAGTATGTGGTTTTAGAGTAGATCATTAGTAGGTTGGCCAAATCGGGGGAGACGGGAGGTGACAGATCGAGATGGTAGTCATACATTCAGTACGCATATGGAGAATATGGTAGGTACATTTTTTTAAATATTGTATATAACTGTAAAGGTGAGCGGTTTATTTTATTTTTATATAGGCAGTCGCACTACCCAATATTAATGAGTACGATGTATATAGGAGGATGTAAAGTGATCCAACCACTAAGGAGATTAGAGTTTCTCTCCAGTGTCTGATTGTGGTCCGTATAAATGTTTTAGAGAATTTAAATTTAATTACAAATAATATTTTAACTATTGTAGTTTTAAATTGCAATTGAAGGAGTAATATGAGGCTACGACGTCTCAGACAGATATTGATAGTCAGGCAGAGACTGATGGTTAGACCAGTGCCCCCCGATTTGATGAGGCAACACCGAGGAAGGTGACTCAGTATGGCTTTGAGAAAGGCTGAGTTGTTGGTCTCGACTCTTGAGAGACCCCTTGGGGGTTTCATGGCACTGCTGCGATGTCAGTGTCTATCTCAAGAGAAGCTCACAAAATAGTCATCATTATCTCACTCAGAGTATCAGGAGGAACTTTGAGCTCATAGTGATCTTATAGAGACTATGTGTAGTGAGTAGTCGGAGACTCATCATTGGAAGCAGCAACATCAGAAAGAGTTCCTCTAGTAGAAGCAACTTCAGCAGGAGATATAGGATAAGATGTATCGATGGTGGTAAAAGCAGGAGTAGGAGAAGATAGAGTACATGCGACGTCAAACTCGCGGTTCATAGATGGAGTTCTCTCCACCATCTCTTCGAGATCCTCCATACGACCCTCCCCCTACTGATGTATTTTTTTATGAAACATTTTAAATTATTTTTTTGTAGTATTAACTTTTTAATGTTTTGAATAGTGTGTGTTTTATATTGTCTAAAAATTAAAAAATTTAATTTTTTATTTAATTTTTTTTAATATATTTATTATTTTATTAGTTAATATATATTTTTTATTTTTTATATACTCATGTTTTATTATATTATTAATGTTATTATTATTATTTCATTAATATTTATAATATTATTATTATATTTGTAATTATTTTATAATTAATTTTATTTTACAAATATTAATATTATTATTTTATTTATATTAATATTATATTATATTTATTATTTTATAAATAATATTATTCTATTTATATTAATATTATGATTTTATTTATATTATTATTATATTATTATTAATATTATTATATTTTATTTATTATATTTATTTATTTTAAAAAATTTCTACTATTTGCGACGGGCCCATCGCAAATACTAATTGTGATAGTCCATTGAAAAAGGTTTTATTTCCCTCACAAAAAAGTTAAAAATGGGAAACTGTTTGTAACGGGTCACGGGGCTATCACAAATAGTTTATTAAAAAAATTGAATGTTTTTGCGACTGTGCTACTACCCGTCACAACTAATAAGTTTTTGCGACTCTCTATCACAAAAAGTAATTTTTGTGATGCCGTTTTCTGCAATGGGTCATTTGCGACGGTGTCCAATCACAAAAAACCCATTGCAGTAATTCATTTTTTCAGTAGTTGATTTTGAAGAAGTTCACAGATACCATTGTCCCCGTTATAAATTTTGAGATGGACTTGATAGAAACCCATGGGGATTTCAAATAATTTTGAAATTATGATTTAACATTTATAAATAGGACAATACTGGGTTAATAATGGGATTTATTTGGATGATTTTATTATGTTTGATGATATTTATTAGAAATATTTTATGATATTTGTGGAGTTGATGAATTGTATGATTAAATATTGGTAATTAGATTAATTTTAAATTCATTCATTATATTCCATTTGACTAAATTAAATAATCTTGGTTGTGATTGATAATTTATATGGTGTACTTTGATAATGATTATTGGAAATGGATATTGATTTTAATCATTAGATGAATGTGAAATATGTGATATTTTTACATTGATTGTTAAATGAGGTGTGGGTCAGGGAATGGTTCTCTAAATACCCATGGGATGCTGAACTGATTCTCTAGGACAATGATTCATGCATGTGGACAATAAAGTGATGGAGAGGGAGTGATGCTCCAAATAACCATTAGGTGTGGGATAGAGACTGATGTTTGAAATATCCACGAGGTGCCAAACTGATGCTTCAGGCCACTAAGATATTGGCAATTGACTAATGTTTCAAGTGCCGATAAAATTATTACATTGTTTAATACTCCAAGATACCAAAAATTAAATTTTAATTAAATTAATAATGAAATACCTTGAAAGAATTAAATGTGATATTACTATGATGAATGGTGCAGAATCTAACACGAGCCAAAGCCTGTATGATTTTTTCATGTGTCATTATGAAGCTGGAGGCATATGTGGTTAATTAAAGAATAATTAAATGTGAAACCAATTTAAAATATCATTTTCTAATTTATTCTGTATACAAATTAATACAATTTTATAGATTGTATATTGATTTAGATGTCGTTTGTGATGGCCAATAATGTTTTAATCACACCCTTCTCACACAAGCTGATTGGTACCAAAAAACATTCCATGTTTGTAGGATAGTATTGTAAAAACCCAGAACTTCCGTGGAATTTTTTTTTCTTAAATTCATGGGATTTTTACGACTCCGTGAAAATTTACGGTGCTTGATTTCGAGGCCTGGTGTGCCCGGAATCTATTTTTGACGTTTTTTTTGGGTATGTTCAGTAAACGTACGAGCATCATTTTATAACTTTTGAACCAGTTCTCAGAATATAAATCTAAGGGAACTGTTGAGCTCACAGCATCAGTGATTGGTTAGTGAGACCTTCTCCGTAGTTGAGTTCTAATGAGAATGGAGGTTAGATATTGGGTTTTTAATTAAATTTAATAAAAATAAAGTGTTAAATGTTTTTTATTTGTGGTGGTTAAAAGATCCAAGAGGAGGTTATTGGTGGGGCCCACCAAACAATAACCTCCCATGAGAGGTTATGGAGGTGTGTCCCTCCCACACATAACCTCCCTTGGGAGGATATTCATTGGTAGGGACTACCTGGGGGTTGTAACCCCTTGGAACCCTAAATTAAATGGAGAGCCTCTTCACCTTCCTCCACCATTTATCTGAGCCAACACACTTCATTTATTTGAGCCAACACACTTAATTTATTTGTTTAAGTTTCACCAATTAATTAAACTCCACCTTTTTAAAACTTTTGAATTCTTTCCAACAATTAAATAATATACAAACCGATTAATTTATTTTGGTTGGAAACATTAACTTAGAGAGAGGAGTTGGAGACTTTAGAGAACTTCATCCTCTCAATGAAGAACATGATGAATGCCACTTCATCATTCACCAAAGATCATAGAACTCATTCATTGATCTTCAACCATGCCAAAAGAGAAGGAGACGACTGTGAAGAATGCCATATTTGACTTCGTCCCCTCCGAACGCTAATCCGTCAACAACGGTTGTCCACTTCTTTTTCCGACATCGACGAGTCGACGCCGCCTTCCCGCAACTTCATCAATGATCGACAAGAGAGGTAGGAGGATTTGAGTTGATTTTTGTACCCATTATTCATCGTTTAATTTATGGATTGAGAAATGCTGAAAGATACCACCATAACGAGGAGGGCTCGGACTGCAGTAACATGGCCTCACCCTGCACCCCCCCCTTATTGTTTTCGTTTGATGACAATGGAGGCGGAGCAACACGACTGGCGTCAGAACCGACACGGATAAAACTGGCGGTGCAAGGTCTTCGGGTCGCCAAGAGGGTGCGGCACGATCATGCCACATGGAAGGAGTGTCGTGGCCATGCCGATTCATGGCAGAGGCGCGCGGTGATGTCGCACCATGTGGAGGGCAGCAGGGGGTCGCGGCCATACCGGGCCACGGCGGGGGTGGCGCGGCGTCGTCGCTCTGCGCAGAGGACCTGGAGGTTGCGGCCAGGCTGGGCTATAGTTTAGGAGGTGCGGTTCTGTCATGCTAAATAGAGCAGGGGAGCCGCGGCAGAGCAGGTGGAGCGGTTGGCCGCTCGGCCAGCCGGGAGGAGTGGGACCCCGTCGGGTCCCACGTGTGCTGGACCGGCGCCACCTGGCGCTAGTTTCGGCTCCTAACCGAATGACAGAGCCATTCAGGAGTCAGGGTACAAGCGGCTTCAACCCCAGACGCGGTTGGGCAGCCCCGCGAGCCGCTGGGCCTCCAGCCGGCCGGGCCACCAGCCAGTAGGGCTACCGAGCCGGATCTCCCTCAGGTCGGGCCGCCGGCCCGGTCCGGGCCGCCCCATCGAGTCAGGCCGCCCCATCGGATCGGGCCGCCCTTGGGCCGGGTTGCGCCCTGTGGCCAGGTTTCCCCCTCCCCCCCCCCTCGGGTCGGGTCAGACCCACAGATAGGGTCGGTCCGACTGGGTCAGACCAGACCCAGACCCATTTGGTTAGTTTACACCTTTTCACCCATATCTTGGGCTACGACTGTCTGATCGACGAACCATCTGTGGAGACGAAATGCATAGGAAAATTCGGTTCTTTTGGAATATCCCACTTGAGGTTTTCACGTATTTGGAGTATGTTCAGGTTGGTTTGAACCTAAAAACCAACTGGGCCTCCGGGACGGAAATGCCAATAACTCACAGACCGGGCGTCCGATTGACACGCCATTTGTTGTGTTGGGACCCCTATAACAAGGAGGACCTTTGAGATACATCTACATGGTATTTTTTGACAATTGGAGTATCTACTAAAAGCTCGTGGAGCAGATCCTTCCAGAGACGAGTGGGAGGAGTACGAAGACCTTGTAACTCGCTGAGACCTGATGACTGCTGACCTATTGACTCGGAGTGTTTCGACTAACCCAGTGGGAAGCGCCTCTTTTTGACATGGAATAACTACAGTGGGGAGCTCCTCTCTATGACACAACAGGCCCATGGTACACTATAGGAGTAGTACCACAGTAGGATACAAGGGGGAGCACCTCTGTGTGACACGGCAGACCCACAGTGCGGAGCGCCTCTGTGTGACGCAGCAGACCCACGGTACTCGACAGGAGGTGTACCACAATAGTCCAGGACAGTGAGAAGCACCTCTATCTGACACGGTAGGCCCACAGTACTCTATAGAAGAGGAGTAAACTAGCATCTGAGGTATTGACAGTTTGATTGGGAGTGTTACATTTTACCACCAATAGAATAAATTCTTGGGTTTAAGCTGAGTCAATGACTTTTGTGTTTTCCTCATGATTGAGATGGGTTACTAAATAACTTAGGTATATGTATGGGCATATACCTAAGTAATGGTTATCTATTGAATTAATACTTTGTGGTTTATCCTTATTGGATATTGTGAGACCTTGAGGGTCTCGGGGTCCCTGCTGAGTATCATTGTACTCACCCATGTACGGGCTATGCCTGCACCTCATTGTGTTGGTTACAGATGATGGAAAATGCTGATTGGGAAAAAGAATAGTAGTACTGGTCCTTACCCAGATGTGGACCACTCGGAGAGACGTACAGAGAGCGGAAGAATAGACTTTGATTGCCGTGGAGGTCATATGTACCTACCCTTCAGGTAGGAACCTCGCAGGGCGATCTAGTAGTGGATTTAATTTGTTTGCAGTTGTACTTGCTTTCAGTTGTATTTGTACTTTACAGTTGGGCTTGTATTTCTGGCCTCTTTTACTTTCTAGAACTTCTTTTGTATAAAGTTTTACTTAGTGTTTTTCTTCCAATTGTGTACTTTGATGCGTGTGTTTACTTTTATATAATGGAAATGCCTTCCCAGCTTAGGGATTTACACCTTAGGTGCTAGTCGCCAGCACCTGGACTATGGAAGGTGGGCTTGGGTAGTCATGGCATGAGTCCCGAGGATGGGTCATGACAAGGATAAGGGAAATAGCCCTTTATTAGATGGCTGATTTGGTATTAAAGATGGATCATGAATGATGGACCTGGTAATGATGCCTCAACACACCTAGGAGTTGTCTGTGTGTCTTTATTTTGGGTTTTCTTTTGTCACTTAACACTTTTATAGAATGACATGTTTACAAATTCTTTTCTTGTTATTGTACACATACGTTTGAATTATTCTTGCTATTTTTTTGGTTATTGAAATTTTTTTTAATCATTTCGCTATTATTTGTTGATTTTGGCTTTTGTGGTGCTCTGACAAAGAGAGTATAGTCTCCCTACATTATTTTTTTGACCCTTCCTAGTAGTTGGCAGCCCCTAATGTACAAGGAGGTGCCAATGAGGTCACATAATGAACTATCTCATGTGATAGGCATGAGAAACCCATGTCATGATGTCACAATATAGTTATATTCATTGTATTAATACTTGGTAATTTTTCATTCAAAAGGATAAAAACTTCATTTTAACCAAATTTGGTCTTCATGCATTATATGGTATTATTTAAAAAAAATATTTCATATTATGAAATTTTACCATGATAAAAGAAAATTATTTTTTGAATTCATTATGTCAAAATTAACTTATTCTGATTTTATGAAACTTTTCTAAAAAGTTTTATTTTCTAATTAATAATGAAAATATACTTATTTTTATTAAAAAATATATTTTAGTTTGAAGCAATTAAAAAATTATAAATTATTTTAAATGTTTTAAAATCAAAAATAGGTCAATTGTATTTATAATAATCAAATTATTGATTTGTAATGAAATTTATAATTTTATTTTTAATGGAAACAATTTTTTACTTAAAAAGGAAATTTTATAAAAATGGTTTTCATCACATTTTCCATTTTCAAATTTAAATTAAATTATACTAATTCCCAAGAATGAATTTGATAAAATGGATAAAATATTTTTTATTGGAATCATTAATATCAAGTGATAAGTAAAAATTATTTTTCTGTCAAAATGAATAATAAAACGTAAAGAATCTATTACCACTAATAAGTTTAAAACTAATTTCTAAGGGAGATAAACTAAAGAGATTAGGGGTAAAATAACCTTAAACCCTATGAAAATTCTACCAGATGGCCATATTATGACCCAATATCATCTAATATTTTTATATGATTCATTTTCAATCCATTTTTCATGGTTAATACATTAATATATGTTAATCTTCTAAAAGTTCCTTGTATTTCCACAACTGGAATTTCGACATTTTACGATGAGTTATTTGCGACGGGTTATTTGACATTGGAGCCCGGCATAAAAACCCTTTTGCGATGGGGTCCCGTCGCAAATATCCCATGGTAGAAAATGATGTCGCAACTAGTATTTTTATTGATGGGCATGTCGCAAATATATGTCTGATTAAATACATTATATAAACAAGAACCTTTCGCGACGGGTCCATCGCAAAAAGTATTTGCGACGAGACGTCGGCCCGTTGAATATAGATTATATGTTATAAACCTATTGTGATGGGTCCGTCACAATAATGTTATTACGACGGTAAAGCTACCCAAAATTAAGTATATATATATAATCTATTTTCAATAGGCCCCCATCGCATAAGGCCCCGTCGCAAATACTTAATAAAATAAAAAATATTAATATTATTAAAATACTAAAAAAATAAAAAATATTAAAATTCTCAATATTTTCAAATACTTAATAAGATAAAAATAAAAATAATATAATTATTAAATTAATAAAAAAATAAAAAATATTAAAATTCTTAATATTTAGAATAAAAAATATAAAAAATATAAAATATCATAAAATATTACTATTATTATTATTAGTAAAAAAAATATAATACTAATAATAAGTATCAAAATATTAAAATATTAAAAAAAATTATGCAATATTCGCCCTAATATAAAAGTCAAAAACTTTAAGTAATTCATATTACATCAATTGTTTAATAAGAATGTTTTTAACAGAACAAATAAATTACTGGGGGGGATAGTCTTC
Organism: Viscum album; assembly: GCA_963277665.1. Lineage (NCBI taxonomy): Eukaryota > Viridiplantae > Streptophyta > Magnoliopsida > Santalales > Viscaceae > Viscum > Viscum album. The sequence continues at coordinate 347,669,004 of OY728126.1, forward strand.
TAGAGAAGCTGGATGATATGGGGGAGAAAAATTCATCCCTAAACTAGAAGTTAGATGACACATGTACTCTATCTGATCGTGTTATTGATGCTGCTATCAACACATGTCCTCTTCATGCTGCTGCTACTACTGCTTCCATCGACGCATGTCCTCCTCGGGATAGTAGTGGTGCTACTACTATCGTCGATGCATGTCCTCCTCGTTTTGTTGTTGCTGCTACTGACGCATCCCTTCCTACTACTTCTACAAACTCTTTATTTATTACTAAGTATTACTAATTATTACTAATTGTTACTAATTATTACTAATTGTTACTAATTATTACTAAATATTACTAATTATTACTAATTATTACTAATTATTACTAATTATTACTAATTATTACTAATTATTACTAATTATTATTAATTATTTCTAATTATCACTATTTTTTACTAATTATTACTAATTATTACTAATTATTATTATTTATTACTATTTATTGTGATTTATTACTATTTATTACCAATTATTACTATTTATTACTATTTATTACTATTTATTACTATTTTTTATTTATTAGTATTTATTAATATTTATTACTATTTATTACTATTTATTATTATTTATTACTATTTATTTGTATTTATTACTATTTATAACTATTTATTAGTATTTGTTTCTATTTATTAGTATTTATTTCTATTTATTACTATTTATTTCTATATATTACTATTTAGTAATTTTTATTTTTATTTATTAGTATTTATTACTATTTAATAATATTTATTTGTAATTATTATTAATTATTAATATTTATTAGTATTTACTACTATTTATCAGTAATTATTACAAATTGTTACTTTTTATTACAAATTATTAGTATTTATTAGTATTTATTAGTATTTATTCATATTTATTACTACTAATTAGTATTTATTACTATTTATTAGTATTTATTAATATTTATTAGTATTTATTACTATTTATTAGTACTTATTAATATTTATTAGTATTTATATCCAATTATTAGTATTTATTGGTATTTATTACTATTTATTAGTATTTATTAGTATTTATTTCTATTTATTACTTTTTATTTCTTTTTATAGTATTTATTACTAATTAATACTACTTATTAATAATTGTTAATATTTATTAATTTAGTTCTAATTATTGCTACTTATTTCTATTTATTACTAATTAGTGTTAATTACTATTAATTTCTGCAAAATATAACTACTAATTACTAATTACCGCAAATTATTTATATACATTACTAATTATCCTTAATAATTATTAATTATTACTAATTACTAAGAATTAGTACTAATAATTAAATTTTATTATTACCAATAAATACTGATGTCAAAACAATCTAAATCTAACTTAATTACAACTAATCAACAACAATGAACTTTAATATAAAGAAATGAGAAAAATACAAAAATAAATAAAACATAAATATCTTTAAACTTGATCTCTTATAATTGTATGGGGCTTCACAATTTCATCTTAAAAAAAGATAACTCTAAAATAATTTCACTCTAAAATTAGAGTTTACAGAAGTAGAGGAAGAAGGATTTCAGGTAGAGAGAAGAAAAAATGGAAGGGGTATATATAGGATGGATTAGCTACGACGGGACTATTAGCGATGGGATTGTCGTCGCTAATAGTACTTTTTTGCTATGGGGCACGTCACAAATACCATCGGTCGTATTAATTACGATCTACGGTTAAAAGGTTATTTGCGATGGGGCCTGTCACAAAATGTGACCTGCCGACACACTATTTGCGATGATACAACATCTTGTCGCATATAGCTTTTTAACGCTATCGGCTAATTGCGACAGGACCCATCGCAAATACCCTCCAGGGGTTGTGCTAGTTGCGATGGGGGATCCCCCATTGCAACTAGGTCTTATCGCCTCCCGAAATTTGTGATGGGATGCCTATTCCCATCACGAATAATTGGTTGTTTAAGATGGGATGGTCAACCTGTCGCAAATAACCTCTTCGACGGACTATTTCAAATGGAATTTATTCCCATCGCAAATAACCTGTTGCAAAAAACAGTTTTTTCCATAGTGGTCTTCGCCCCCTCTTTTAAAGTGGCACCCCTATTATCTACTCTCCACACATAAATATCCGTCTGTTTCCGCCAATACCTACCCTAATACCTTCATAAAAGCATTAAAAATATCCCAAATCATTTGGTTTTATCAAGTTTCGATCCAAAAAATTTTATTTAGCTAAAATCCTAAAAAGGTTTTCTGAAGAAATGTGGTTTTCTTAACTAAGAATTTCCATTTTATTAAATCATATACAACCCACAAATATTATTAAAACATATGATATAAATAAATATCTTCCATATAATGATATTTTTTATGTTAATGGGAAAACCTATATTCATATCCTATTCCATCAAAAGAGATATGAAACTGTCTTTCGTATGTACGAGAGACTACAGCATCATGAATTGATGTAATTAATTTTTTATCATCACCTCTCATTGATATATATAATTCAGAATTTAATGTATATATATATTATATACATGACATAATTAAAATTATGTAAAGATAAAATATAAACTATTTTCTTTCCATTCAATCCATTAAAAATGTTAATGTCCTTCATGTGTATGTGTGGATCACATCATCCACAAAGCAATGTGATTCATTTTTCATCACAAAATTGTATAGATGATATATATTAGTATATTTAAATATATAATATTATATTTTTGATTTAATAACCATAAATATGAAATGATATTTACCTTATTTCCCCCATGCTCTTTGAATAATTAAAATGTTACTTATATGTACGTAATACCTATTGTTTCCATGATTTTGACATAATTCATTTCCCAGAATCCTATTTCATATATAGTTACAAAAATATATTTTAAGTATAAAAATAATAATAATTTAATGATTAATAATATGTATATAGTGGAACAATGACCTATTTGACTATAGTCAAACTATATAAGTCTCTCGCTAGACAGAATGTTCTATTTTAAAATATAAGGAGTTAATGACTTTACTCACCTCCACTACCATTATTATATATTTGGATAACATTAAAAGTTTCTATGTTTTATTGAATGAGAACACTTATTCCCATTCTTCTATATTTTTTAAATAAGGGTTTTTGAAGGGGAATAGAGTTTCGAAATCTAATAATATTTTCATAGTTTGAAAGATGTTTTTCCAAGGTTTTATAATGAGAAGGTGAAAAAAATGAATGTTTCATTTATGATATCATACTACATCATTATAGGATATGATGTGTGAGTGAAATATTTCATATATGATGTGTGGTATTGATATATCTTATATAATAGGTTATCCTGATACAACTTATACATTGGGTGAGACAAATATAGCTCTCTCTTGCATTGGGTAATGTTCATTGTATTCAAAGGCAAGAAGGAGGGAAGTAACTTGTGTGTTTTATACTATGGATTTAAGTAGGCTCCAGTTATTTATATCATAAGTTTAATATGGGTTATGCACATAATTTATTAATATTTTTATGATATGTGTTTCATAAAAGCATTTCTATTTTAATGAAATGGGTATTAAAGGGTTTCTTTGAGAAACAATTGAGTGTTTTTATGAGGTTATAGTTTATTTTATATGCTCATATAATATTATGATAATGTGAAATATTTAATATGATTTCATATCACCATTGGACTACTTGTTTTATTTCATTTATGTTCCTTACTGATATTTTTATGTTCATCCCACGTATTCAAATGTTTTCCAAAGCATTTAAGGATGAGTTTGAGCGAAGAAAATGTCAAGATGAAAGTCAAAAATCATTATATTCAAATAAAATGGTTTCTATTATAAAAGTTTTACATTATGGAAAAAATTGATAATTATAATATTTTTCCACTTTTTAATATATGATTTTTTATATAGGAGTGATGACCCAATTCACTAAAACTCTAAACTTTAATGATCCTTGAAATGTAAATAAGTGAATTGTTGACTAAGAAATTATGAATATGAAACATTTAATGCATAGTCCTTATACTATTAGTCAATGTGAAACAATATTTACTCATAAAATCTATAACTATAATTACATTCACGAGGAATATATCATTTATATACTATCTTTATATATTTTTGTTGGAATTTTTTGACATTTTTACCATAAACCCTAGGATAAAATAATAGAATTAAGAACCACTATAGATTGTGATGAAGAATCTAATAATGGAAATTTTTTTAAAATACTCTTAATGTATGGCTAATATATATAACATGTCAAATTCATGGGTAATGTGATAAATCATGAAAGAATTTACATACATATCTTAGAGAAAACGATGATTAAAGAATAACATATATCCAAAAGCGTCATAAGAATCCATAAAATTAATGGATTAGTTTGGTATTATAGATAATTTATATGTTAATTCTTATTATTATCTTTCCCAATAAGCATAATAATATGAATGATAGTAAGGATGTTGTTATAGATTAATGTGATGAAGTATTTAATGTTTTAAATATGAATATCATAATGACATCTATACTTATTATGACCTCATGTATAGAATGGTTCATGTCAAAAAATTGATGTCTAAAAGAATTTATTAGGTTATTTTATTTTCATAAATGGTAAACTAGTATCCTATGTATCACTAATGTTGAATATTTATTCAAACATTTACCATACACATTATTTATACATAGAGGCATTAATTTTTCATTAATGATTTTGTGGAAATACCCATACGAAGAGAAGTGTTATATATATATATATGTTGATCCTAAATGTTTAATGTAAATATTGACCTATATTGACATGAAAACTCACCAACATATTTGTTTAGAGTTGATCAAGTACTATGTCTATTTAATGAACTACTATCATGTAAATGAATGAAGGTTGTCGATGCTTTTATTAGACGGAGACCCTATACTATAAGTATGATTGGTCATGTGAAGGGTAAAGTATTGATAGTTATGAAAAAGGATAGATTAATAAATTATAAAGGAAGTCTAGGAGTCAAAAAATAATGATTTTGAGTAATCAAAGAAGTTGAAGAAAACTATTAAAGTTAAATATCATGGATTAGAAATCAATAATGATTGATTGGTTTTATTTGGGTTTAATAAAAAATTCTATAAAAACTACAGGTAAATAAAAAACTATTGGATTATGCACATAGCATGTCATTAGCTATAAAACCAAGAACTAAACGGATGTATGAAATCAATTTATAGTACTTATAGTTGGAAAAATTTGTTGAAATATATTGTAAAATTCACATCTAAATAAATTTTATTCTACAAATTTATGGAATTGTGTAAAAAGAAAAATGATTTGATAAAACTATTAGATAAACCAACATAGAAATGGGGGTAATCACAATGTATTTTATCTTGGTTCTTCTGAAGAAATATGATTTAAATTACACCATATTGGTTATATCACATAAATATACAATTAATTATCAGTTCATTACCTTTTAAGAGTAATTTTTAAATGATGAAATCCACAATGAAATTGAATATAATGTGGTGAGGCCTCATCTGGTACCACATTTGATCATGTATTGTTGAGATAAAATAGAAAAAACTATATTCTTTAAGATAATTTAACAATAATTGAGCACAATGATGGATTTTTCCTGATCTATCAGGATAAATATTAACATCAATCAGAAAGTAACAACCTACCCATTGAATATATACTGAGCTATTTTTGGAAGATATCTAAAGGGGATTATTTTTATACCTAATAATATTAATTATATAATATATAAACAGGTTTAACTACACTATATAGATATAAATATATGAATTTATATATGTGAAGAGAAGTAGAATTATGAATTTTTGGGATGATGTTAGAGAAAAAAATTTATTATGACATGAACTTACACAAGAAATGATAGAGAGGGTTTAACATATTCTTTAATATATTAAATGAGAAAAATATTAGAAAAAAACAATCTTGATAATATTTAATAGAAATTTATATTTAGTCTCTTTGACATTTTTTTCCTTATGAAATATATGTAATTTGGATTATATAATTTTAAATGAATAGATATTTTTTCCACAAATTTATTATCCAATACAAATTAATGGATTGGATATGATTTATTTTTTATCAAATATAAATTCAAAAAAATCATGTATTGTATATTAAATATCATCCATATATATCTACTAAAGAATCATGTACATGTTACCAAACAAGTACAAGATATAGAGGTCATAAAACTAGAAAAAGATCTCAATTTCTTGGAGATACTTTTTTAGATAATTGATAAAATGGATAATATTCTACGCAACAAGAAAACTAAAAATTTCAAATAACTCTAGAAAAACCATATGTTAAAAAAATAAACATGGGATTCTAAAGACTTATAAAATAGAAGTACTTCAATAAATAAAAAAATTTATATATAACTTAAAATATTAATGAATAAATTTCCAAGGGTGGAATATTTTAATGAATTAAAATTTGTCAATAATATTTTCCTTTCGTAACTAATGTGTTTACCGTACTTATATATATTTTCTTTATGAGTTTTATTATAAGGTATAATAATATAAATTAATTTCACTATATTGTGGATAAACTAATTTATTTCATCATTATTTTTTTATTAAAAATGAAGGGAAAATATTCTGTAACTCAAATACAAGTACAATGAGTTAACAATCACGATTAAATATGATGACCTAAATTTGGAAATAAGATGACTAATAGACCCCCATAAATACCAAAGTAGTAAACACAACTGCAATAAGATATGAACTCATTTAAATTTATGTATATGTTTTTTAAATTTATTGAATAAAACAAGGATAGAAAACAAATTTAATTACATTAATATTATTTAAATAGTATATATATTATATTAAAATGAAATATGATCCCCATAATGGGTAATGTTATCATTGTAAATGTAGCACACTAAGATTTAAAAATGTTTAATATCATGGTATATGGTTTATATTACACAAAACAACAATCTTAGTAGTGAATTTGACACCCTAATACAATAGAAAAAAATTATTTTTAATAAAATATCTTCGATAGATTTCAATGCACTCAACCCTGGGTTTGAAATAAATGTGATACTCTGTTAGAATGATATTTTTTAATCATTACCATTAAAACATCATAGTTAAGTTGGAGGGTAGAAATAAAAATAACAAAATTATAAAACATTTATAATTAACTCATGTTTAAAATAAATTCAATGGTTATCTATTAATTAAAAATGGAATAAGAATGATTTAAAAGAGAAAGAAATGTTTTCTAAAAAAAATTCTTTTGAATGGCGGATTAGTCATGCATTGTGCACATAATTCAAAATTAATTTTTAGAACTTTTATTAGATTTAGTTTAAAAAATAAAATTCCTATTTCAAATAATAATATCAAAATTATATTAGGGTGATGTCTTAGGAATTTTCAGAATGTTTTTAGTTTTTGATTAATAGTTAAAAATATAGAATTTTAATTGAAATATACCTTTTATTTTCTATTAATTAAATAGATAATTTATGTTTTAAGTTGTTTTTATAGTTAAATTATATAAATTATATATCCATTCAAATAATTTAGATCATTTTAATCACCTTCAATTTAAATGTTGATATAAAAATATTGTAAACTATTGAACATTTTCTCCTTGAAACCCACTTTCTCATCACATCAACAGGATTTATATAAAATTAAAATTTCCCACTTCTATTAATGGAATTTTTAACAATTGATCCAATACATGGAATAATCATAATTTTTATTACCTATTAATTTGAAAATAATTTATCACCAAAATAAATATTGAAAAATTGTAAAAATAATTTTTTTGCAGTTATTTTAGAAATAGATTTTTTGGGGGGTAAACAAAAATTACAGTGGTTAAAATGACCAAAAAACATGAATAAAATATATATTTTTCTATATTTATACCAAGTAATTATAAATAATGAGAACACTCCAATTTTCAACAATTTACAAGTAAAAAATTTGGGTGCACCTTTTTCTTTCTAAAAATTACAAGTCTGTTACTCACCTGACTTATAAAAAGCAACCCCCTTTCCATTCTTCTTCACACATTAAAAAAATTTAGATACTACATGCACATGTAAAATTCCGACCTCTATAATCTTATTCTATAATCATTATTTTGTTCAAAAATCCTACCTTGCAATGACATTGGTGCAAACCTATGTTGGTGACCTAAGGAAGAGGTTTCATTGTTCATCAACCATTTATATTTTATTTCTTACTCCAAATATATCATTTATTGTTAACATAGAATGATATAATAATATAAATATCTTTAATATTGTTTTATGGTTTTTATGTAAATGACCTAAAACTATGCCCACTTTCATAAAATAGGTTATGAAATCATTCTTCATGTGTATGGAGGACTGCATCTTCAAGAACTAATGTCCTTCATTTTTTTATTACAACCACTCATGTTGGGTATGATGGTGAATATAAAGTATTTATATGATATTTTTAACATAATAATACCTATGTATTCATAATATAATATTTAAAACTATACTTTCTATTTTATAGTGGATACTATAATGTCACTAATGTGTATGATGGACTATTGCATCATGATGTGATATGATTTGTTTATCACTAAAGATTTATACGGAAGTTGATCAGGATAATTTTAATGAATATATATAAAATAAATCAAATATTAATTATATTCATGATATATTTATAATTCTGAAAAGAAATATTTATCATCTTCTTTCTTAAACTAAAGAAAGATAAAGTCGTTTATGTAGCTCTGGACTACCGCCTTCACGAAGTGATTTGACAATTTTTTCATCACCACACCACATCAATGTTATAAATAAGTATATTTAAATAAATTTTATTATATAAATGGTATTATGATATCTTTTTAAGGATAAAATATTTCATACTTTCTTTCCATAATAATCTTTGAAAAATCGAAATGTTACTAATGCGCACGTACAACCTACCATCTCTAGGATTGTTACATTGTTCATTTTTCATAACCATATATCACGATTGATTTTAAAATTATAATTGATGTAAAAAAATATAATTATTTCATGATTATTATTCTAGATATTTATAAATATTGATCCCACAAACCATATTCTACCAACTGAAGTCAATTTTGACACATAAGTAAAATATCATTGAAACAACTAAGGTAAATGTAATTGATTATGTAATCATAATTTGAATAGTAATAAGTGAAAAAAATGTAATAGTACACATGAAAAAATGTTCATAAGAAAGTAAATAATTATCATATGTTAGCATAATAAGAAGATGAAGAATGTAAATGACGATTCTGACTCCATGTAAGGGTTTCTTGTCTCACTTTTACATTCATGAGACATACACCATATTCACCACTAAATTGTTCATTGTTGTTTATATACTCCATTTTTTGTATGATGCATCATAAATTAATTTAACTTATTGGTATTAATGTTTCATTAACTTTTATTTTTTTCATGGGTCTTATGATACAAAAGTTACCAAAGTGGTAAGGGTTTATTTCACAATATTATCATTATTCTGGATTGTTTTTGTTTAAGTATCTCTTGATGAAATAATTTTATATTTCTATCATAAACACAATTTTTTATTATTCATTAACTTTTTCAATTAATAGTTCAATTTTACCCAATATTTAATTTAAATTAACAAGAAAATTATTTTAATAAAATATGACTTTCTTCCTCCCTTCGATCAAAAATCATTTTCCTTTCATAACTATACTTTCGAAGAATGTTTTAAAAAATGTATCATAATTTTAAAAATTATTAATTAAAAACATTTTAACCCATATTTTACTCTATAGAAAATGGGTTGCATGGAATTCTCTTGCCATTTTCTGAACTAGTCATGTTTCAAAGATTTTTATAGTGAAAAAAGAAATGTTCTCATTAACTTTACAACATGATCAGAATTAACAACCATCATCACCGTAATTTAATTGAAGATTAATTTGAAAGATTAAAAGGTACTTTTTAATGAAATATTTTCCCTATTTTTCGAGATGTTTTTATTTTTAATGTAATTTTATAAAGAAAATTAGTTTGATAGAATTTTTTGTATTTCTTATTTTTTATATAAAAAGACTAATTTTCAAGAATGGTTGTTTTCCTCAATCATTGTTCGAGGTGATCTTAAAAAATAATTTACCATCGAATAACACATCCTATTATATTACATATACATTAATATGGATATACACCAATGATATCATCCTTATTATTTATTATAATGGATTATGATCAGTTTTGCTGGGAATGTATTATGTTTATACCCTTCATTTTACTCTCGATGTTTTGTGATTATATCAATTGATTAGGTAATGTATTTACATTTTTAATTTCATATTAAATATTAATGTTTTTGTGAATTAGTTTTCTCCACATTCATATGAGGAATTCATTTGAATTAGTATGTGATTGGGAGGGAATGTTAAACCCCTCAATGAATCGGTAGGTATAATAATAAAACAAGGTTGGGTTTTGGCTAAGGAATTACCTATTTATATCGAATTTTTGGAACTAGGCATCAATGGTATTATATTTCTTTGTAAATACCTTGATGGTATGTGTTATATTACCATCTTTATTCATTCCATCATTATGAATTCAATTATTGATATTCCATTTAATTATTCAATTACTCAAAATATATATGGTTATGTTTCATAATCATGTGATTATTTGTGTTGAATAATTTGATCATCATTGATTCCTGCAATATTATTCTCATGTTATTGATTAAATGAACGGTGTTTCGGTAATTTAACTTTATATATTGATTAGTTCTTGTTTATTAATGACATTCTTTGTGGGCTTATACTTAATGAGCATTGGAGCTCACCCCTTTCTTGTGATTTACATTTTCCAAGAATTTAAGAAGTATTTGGGGATATATATATATAGGGATAAACAAAGGGGAATAATGGAATTATCAAAGAACATTTATTGTGTTGTATATGTTTTAATATATAAATTAAATTTCAAGTATGTATACAGTTTACCAAGACTAATAATAAATTATGTATATTAGGATGTGATTCCTTTTATCTTATGATAATGTATTAATGTAGAAACTAGCTCTGGTCTACTGGAGTCGGGGTTGATACAATTTGTATTGGAGGAAGTTTAATATAAAACATAAAATTTGTATTTAGGAAAACATAGCTTAAGGAACATAACACTATGATAGACTTTGAGTATATGTATAAAATAGTATCCTAATGTTTTGGTAAGAAATAGATTATTTTCTTTTCCCTCACAAATAAATCATTATTTGGATACTATAATTGGAATTGGATCTAGAAAATATGTCACTCCTATAATAACTCTGACATAGGGACATTGTTCTTGAATTGATCACAACCAAGTACATGAAAATGGGACTTACTATGAACTTGGTTTGGCACTTCATGGGAATATACTTAATTTAATTCACATTCTCTTTACAATCAATTATGATGGATTTTGAAATATTTTAATTATTTGAAAACATTTCCAATGAAACCATGTTTATTATTATGAGATTATCTGTGTATATATATTTTAATTTATGTTAAATATTTCACTATTTTGGGGATTACACATTATGATTAATAATGTTATGATCTTATCTAGTGTATTCCATTATTTATAGATGACACATGGATGAAGAAATGGAAAATGTATCAATGCACATACTCCATATATATATTATGATCTAGGACAAGAAAATTAAAATAGATATGTAGTTATATCCAATGTTTCCCAAATTATAAACATATTCAGATAGTAGTTCTATGTTTTGATTAATTTCTTCTCTCATATGAATTATCATATTGATACACCCTACTATGAAAAAGTGGTATACCACTTTTTTCATCATCAAACTCCACAATTCAATGGGACTAAAAATCCATTATTAGCTAACCAATGTATAGGTTCATTAGATAATTTATTTCTTTCTTTGGGAAATTGTTAAAGGGATAAAATTTTCATGGAATTTTATCATGTCCAAATATATTAATATTAATGGTTTTAATTAATTAAAAACACCAAGTATGATAAGGAAACAACAATTATAGAGTATATTTATTTCGAGGTACAAATATTGGAAAAAAATTTCCCTCATGAACAATGAGAAAATATGGAAAGGTAGTTCTTGACTCTAAGTCATATTGAAGAAGAAAATGTTCCTAGGTATAAAGCCGACATTACAAGGTTATCAAGGCATGTTGTGAACTATAGACATTAACCAAACTTCAAGATTTACCATTTCATTCATGGGATTAACCCAATACAATGAAGGTAACTAGTATCCCAAACATACTCATCACAGGAGGACACGTTATCATGTACTATCAAGATAGATAAATAATTCTAAAAGACTTTTTGATTTGAAGGGAAGTAAGAGAATAATATGATGAAAGATAAAAAAATACACAAAGGGAAATGAGAAAGAAATATTTTCTAACATGTGATACTTTTGGATATAAAAACATGGTACATTCATAAAATGAAAATGACTTTTCTTCAAGTGTGGGAAAAAAGGAGAACATGCTCATGATTTTAAGGGAATAAAATAATCTATCAATGTGCAATGCATTAATAGTATGGATATAGGGTACAATGAAAATTAATTACCCAAGAATCAAGGAAATATAATTTAAAATAATCTATGGGTTCAAGTTTAATCTTATTATATTACTATAGATTAAGTGAAATTATTAATGTTCTTGTGTTTCAATTAAAGTTTTATGTTATTGGCATATTCTAATCAATGAAATTATGGTTTTAAGAATTACAAAAATGTATTATTATTGTATAGAATTAGTATTTCGATATGTATTTGAAAGTTTGCATTGAATGGTACCAGAAAATGTGATTCAATATAAAGTTTATCTTCTTAAAAAAATTATTGATGGAGGGTAGCACATAAAATATTCCTACTGTTGAGATAATAATGATAATAAGGATTTTATGAAGGTTTTGGTTACCCTTAATTTTTATCTATTCTTTGATGTTGAGTTAAATATGGGATATTACAATTAGGTAAAACGCTATGAATTATAATAATATGGATCTATAATAAGGACTACCTGAATTTCGAGTGACAGCCCATCCCATCTCGCATGGTCATGGGGCATAAACCCACAACCGAAGTATAATAAAGTTTTAGCGCATACCAGTGACCTAAATGATGTCTTGGTTAATATATCCCAATTTTTAGTTAAACAATTTGATAAATTAATATTAATGTTGAACCATGTTTGTTACCACCAAATATAATTTTTTTATTATTAAACCACTTTAAGGGAAAGTGGGAAATCATAGTTCACAAAACAGAAATCACTTCGTACTGAAAGAACTCCCAAAGTGATAAAACACAAGGCTATGATTATTTGAATCAGACACTCTATATAATTCACAGTTTAAAGTACTAACCTGGGTGTTTGGATCCGTGCTGATAAGATCTTCAAGGTGAGTCACTATTCCATCCATAGTCTGAATGAATTCCTCCAAGGTGATTTTGGCTTGGTTATAACCTCGGGCAATGATCTATTCTTGCTTGTCTATCCACACTTCTTGCTCCGTGGTGGCATAAACTCTCGGCCTTATTTCATAAATTCTTAAAATGTCCTCATCTGAGGCATTGTGTTGGAAGTTATTTTCAATCATTTCTTCCTTGGAGTAGAGTATGAGCTTCAGACACCCCTGCCTCTTCTTACCTCGTTCGTGGATATCTGCTTGGATCTCCACTTTCCCTGGCATGTAGGAATTTCCTTTCTTTTTCTCCCCCCTGCTTTTTCAACCCGGTTTCCATTGGTTTGGGCAGGTGAGAGTAGTCTTTGCGACCTTTGGGTTTTTTCCCTTGGACCACAATGTATATCCCTGAGTCACGCCTTCCTTTTAGCACTTTCTTACTCATTGGACTAAGAGGGCCTTCCCCTTGGAGATGATCAAAACTGTCCCCAGAGATTTGGCTATAACTGTCATCACCTGAGGCATCTTCCTCATGAGCCAATGATTTGTCTTCATCTGCCATACCTTCAAAACGGTTTTTCAACTCCACCCCCGGGACTTCCTTGAGGGACCTTGGCCTACACGGAGAAACTACCTTGCCTGCTTGGATATCAGAGCCATTCATCATCCCCTCGCTTCCAGCCTTTTGAAGAAGTGTGGGATTAGGAATGGGAATGTTTGGGTCCAAGGGATCCAAGACACTAACCCCATCCTGCGTCCCTTGTCCGCAATTAGAATCTTTAGCTGCAAGCAAATAACACTTCCCTTGCACAGGAAATCCAAATGTTTCAGCTTATATGCGGTTGACACCCACAAGGGCAGCACTACATGGGGGCCAGATAGATATGGACCTGTTTGCTGCTAAAAACCGCGATCTATGTATTGGAGTTGCATGATAGAATCCTCCCCCTCCTGGCCATGTGAGTCAACCAGATTGTTCTGACCTTCAACATAGGAAGTCTCAAAGATCAGAACCTCTTTCCTGGGACTTGAGCTCATCCCGGGTGAAAGCCTCGCCCGTTCTCCACTGATATCAAAAGAACCACCTTGCCTAGGCACCTGCAAGTCATTAACAGGACCAACCCTCATCTCCTCAATGCAATCTGACGGTCCCACCAAGACTTGTTGAGTATCCACTCCTTCAACTCCAGTACCCATGCACACTGACGAGTCCTTAGACACCATCACTCCTGGATTACACACACCCAAATCACATTTCAGTCTTCCAAAAACCACATCTACTCTCGGGTTCTTCTCCCCTGCCTCATTTAGAAAGCCCTGCTCTACATTACCATGACTAGACCCCTCCAGCTCCTCACCAGATAGAGCCTGAATCTTTAGAGAGCATGGCACCACATCAAACTACCCATCCTTGGTTACCTGCAGAGACACCTTCCTACTTCTACACTTATCTAGATGGTGACCAATTGTGAAACAGCGAGAGCAGTACTCCGACCATGACTCGAAAATCACAAGCTTCTTATACTTGAACTTCAAACCCACTGCAATCATCAGAGATTTAACAAGAGCCCTGGATATATCCACTTCAATGCAAACCTGGGGTGAGACCAGATGACATACAGCCCTAGTTCTACTATCAGAGCAGAGATAATGACCTACCATATTACCAAGAATTCGTGGAATAGCAGGATTCTGAAAGGGGGGAGGTAACTCTAGAAAACATACCCAGATTGCTGAGGATGGAGAATCCTATTTCATATGATAGTCGTATGACCATAGGAAGAGAAAAAACCTGGAGCCTTCACAAGACCGAGGCATGTACAAACATGTCGTTATCAAATATTCCTCAGAAGAAAAATGGATCATAATATTCCTTGAGTCAAGGAGACCAACAGTGGCCCACTCCTGTAGACCCCAAGAGGAAAAGACAAACCTATCAAAAAGATCAACTGGCAGCCGTCATTGCTTGAATCGAGCTATCAAGGCCGTGTTCAGGAAGGAGGATGCATCCGTGAACTTTTTATATAATTATATTTTCACTCTCATTCTATATCATAGTGTATTTCTTCAATAGTAGGAAAATTATATTCATTCAATATTTGATCATAATAACTTCATTTTTGTGGAACATATGGTCTTCTGAATCATTATAGATTTATGGATTTGAGGTTCTTAACTTTCAATTTATCAATCAATTTCTTGTGTTAAAATCCTCGATCACTCACTACAAATATTTATACTTTTCTTCCATATCTATAACCTCACTTAAAACCAATATTATCCTACAGATAAACTTATTTATGTGTTATCACATATGACCACCATTGTTCATTTCCTCTCTTATCAAGAGAACTTTTTATTAACCCTTGTCATGATGTGGGATTTCAAGAAGAGTTTTTTATAATTTCAAAACCATTTATAATTGATATTATGATTAAATTATAATGATTAAATTAATTTAAGTGGAGATAATCTAACACCCCATTATTTTAAAATGTAGAACATCATGTTTGATATCATATGTTACATGTAACACCAATATTAGAAGAGAATTTAACAACCTAAGACTCTATGATGAATTTATTTTTAAATAAATATCTTTGATGTCATGAAATTCATGCAACACTCGGTTTGAAAGAAACGTGATGATCTATTAAAATCTTATTATATAAACATTACCATTATAACATAGTTGTTATGTCTATGGATATTAATAATACAAACTATATTATAAAAATTTTATCTTTTAAAATTTTATAAAATAAATTCAATTGATATATATTGATTATAAATAAAAAAAGATTTTAAATAGAAATAATATTTTTTTAGAAAATGGTATTTTTCTGAAAATTTTCAATTTATGAAGAATAATGAAAAATAATTAATTTTTATTTAAAATTTCATTTTCCAATAAATTACTTATAAAATTGAATTATTTTTTAATTTTATTTTAATGTAAAATTAGTTCAATTACATATATTCAAATACAATTTATATCATTGGAATCATTTTCATATTAAATTATGATATGGAAACATTGTAAAATTTTGATCATTTTACCTTTGAAAAACTGATTTCTCGTCATGTTTACAAGATAGATTTTAAATTGAAAATTTTCAGATCTATGAATAGAATTTAGAAAAAATAGATTACATTTTTTTAATAATAATAGTTTATATTAACCAGCATGTTCAAAATAATTTATTACCAAAATTAATAGTAAAAATAATAGAAATTAATTGTAGTGTTTAATGTAAAAATGGATTTACCACAAGTTAAAATTAAAATATAAGGGTTTAAATGACCTAGAAACTAGTCTAAAATATATTCTATGGATTTATTTATTATCTATAATTTATATGTCTCTATAATACCCCATATTTTATCATTTTTTAATGTGAAAAAAATGGTTATACTTTTTTCTTTCCAAAAATTACAAGACTTCCACTCACCTCAATTATAAAAGGTCACCAACTCTCCTCTCATCATCACACCTGAAAACAATTTTGGTTCTACCAGTCCTAGAAAAAATTACTTCATAAATTCCCTCCTCGCATTATAGAAATATTATTTTGGTCAGAAATTCAACCTTGGAAGGCTTTTGGTGCAATACCAAGGAGGTTACCATAAGAATAGGTAATTTTCTTCATCCAACATTTTTAATTAATTTCTTCCTCGACCTCAATAAATTATTATCAAATGATAATGGTACCATAAAATAATATATTATATATAAAAATAATTTATTAATGTAATTACCTATAAACATACCCACTTCTATCAAATGGGTTACGAAATTGTCATTTGTGTGTACAATAGACTACTGACTCACGAACCAATGTGATTCGTCTTTCACTAATGAATTACATGGAAGGGGATATGGATAAAGTAAATGAATATATGTCATAAATATATATAATTGTGATATTAATTTCATATTCATCATTATTAATTGATAATATATATCATTTTCTTTGTTACACTTAAAAATAAAAACTTTGTTCATGTGTGTGCGCACTAACACCTTTACGATGTGAATAGATTCCATTTTAATCACATAACTTCATAGATGATATATATATATAAGTATATTTAAAGAAATAATTGTGTATAACTGATATTATAATCATTATATATGAAAAAATTATTACTTAACTTCTTTCAATAATGATCATCAAAAAATGAAAATGTTACTCAACTGTACGTACAACTTACTGTCTCCATGATTATAATGTAGTTCATTTTTCATAACTGTCTTTCATGATTGGTTTTAATATTATAACTGCTGTGTAAATATGATAATTATTTTGTTATTATAATTATTTACATGTTAAAACATTGTCCTTTTTTACCAAATTCAACCTACCAAAGTCATTTTTTATTCATAGAAAAAATATTTTTCGAAACATCAAACGTAATTCGGATTGGTTAAGTACACCTATATGACGTAGTAATAAGTGAAATAAAAGGAATAATAATTATTAAAATGGTTAAACAGATTACATGGGTTTATTATTCATATGTTTATTATTAATAATGTAAAAAATTTACTTTGCTTTATTATTCTTGAAGATAAAATATTTACATGAAAATTCAGACTCAAGGTAAGGGTTTCTCATCTAACCTTTACTTATAACAATCACATGCCATATTCATCATTTATTTATTTTCTGATTTATATATACAATCATTTTTTATTTTATATAAATAATTAATTTATATTAATGTTATTTAATGTTTCAATTTATGTTAAATGTTTTATGGGAATTATGATAAAAACATTACAAAATTGATAAGGGTTTTCCTAGCAATTTCATTACTATTAGAAATTTTTTTTGTTTATCTCCCCTTGGTTGAATTAATTTATATTTATATCATAAAGATTATATATTTTCATAACCTATGGTTTTTCATGAACGTTTTCAAATAATAGTAACATTTTTTCTCCTTGGAAATTAAAAACATGAAGAAAATATTTTTATGAAAATATGGCTTAATTTTTCGTTTCATTCAAAAAAAATTCTCAGAAATCCATGTTTTATAAACATGTAATCATAAATATTTTAACAAAATGAAAAGAATTTTTTATAAACATTTTTTCCAATTTTTTAATTTTTAAAAAATAATTGGAATGTAATATTCATTCCATTTTTCAAACCAAGAACTTTTGTAAGATTTTTCAAATATAAAAGGAATGTTTTTTATTATATATATTCAATATAATAAATTATCCTCTTTCATAAACATAATTTAATTAAACTTAAATTTATAAGTTTACAAGTTTTTTTAAAGGAAAATAATTCCCTAATATTCTCTAAATTCAATGTTTTCAATATTGATTTTCAAAGAAATAGATTTTAACAATATTTTATGAATGGTTTTGTTTTAAATTAAAAAGGTTGATTATTAACTAATGTTTATTTTACTATTTGAATTTTCCAAGTGATCTGTCAAATATAATTTTCCATATACGAAAATATTCTTTGATTTTACTTTTGATTTAATTGGGTTGTACTCCAATAATACCGTCCTTATTATTTTTCTAGAAGGTTTATGATCAATTTTACTTGGATTGTATTATATTAATACCATTAATTTTACTTTGTATAGTTTATGATTATGTTTATTTATAGGGAAATGTATTTACAATTCATATGACGGTTTAAATAATAATTTTTTTGTGAATTATGTTTCACCCCTTTTATATAAGGAATTAATTGTAATTTGAAAGTGACAGATAGGTCCCACTCAATCTCTTTGATGTATCGGTAGGTTACCTGAGACAAAATAATTTATTTTTTTGGCCGAGTACATACCCAATTATATATATTTATTGTAATAATGCCTCTATTGATTTATATGACTTGGAACATGTCCTTGATGGTATGTCTTCGATGTCCATCATTATAGATTCCCTCATAATGAAATCTATAATTAATATTCAACCTGATTATTTGATTTGTTAGAATAACCACGATTATGTTTCATGATATTTTCATTATTTATGTTTTAACTCCCCAATATTCTATGGTATGTATCTCTTTAAATTTATTCTTTTAGAGAGCTTAAGTTCCATGCAACACCTAACTTAAAAGAACAATGAAATATTATAATAATATAATCATTAAATTTGCAGGAATGAATAGTATTAAATACACTATGACATTTATATATTATATGTTAAATATAATTTTTAACAATCATATTATGTGTTTTAAATACATGATATAAAAATAAATCCATTTTATGCATAAAACTATATTTTTTTAATGGCAGGTTTTCAACTTTTTAATGCCCTGCTTATGATAAAACAAATTTTAGCACTTTTATAAATAATATGTGACAAAATGTTCTTATTATTTGAAATTGTAATTCAAAATTCTCTTTTTAAATTTATTTTATAGTTTTCTAAATATTGTCATGTGTTGATGAATAATAAAAAATATGAGATTTGAATTGAAAACAACATTTTCATCTAAATAATTTATTATATTAAATTAGGTTTTGGATTTGTTTAAATGTATTATTAGATAAATTTTATATAATTTAACCCAATATAGGTCATGAGAATCAATATCAAATTAAATATGGATATAAAAACGTTTCAATATTTTTGAATTTTTTGAAATTTAAAACTCATTTTCTTGTTTTGTCAATGTGATTAATTTTAAATTAATTTATAAAATTAGATATATGGAAATTTGAAAAATGGATTCAATATTTGTAATTATAATGTCCAAATTATTTTAATAGGCCCCTTTTTATTTTTGGACTATATAAATAGTAACTTTGGTTTTTTTAATTGTCACAGTTAAGGATAAATTGGATAATTAAGGGTGAAAATAATATTTTAATTATTATAAAATTACTTTATCACTTGTCCTAAGTTTATTTTATGGCTGATATTTACAAAAAAATCATTGGGATAATTTTCTATCTTATTAGAGAAACTTTGATGAATTTAATCCTTTTATAGTATTATTTAATTAAAATCCAATATCTCATACTCTTGCTTTTAATAAGTATTACATTATTAATTTGTGGTAATTGAAAAGTTATATTTGTCTACAAATGTTAATTTGAAATATAAAATATTTTTATCCATCATGCTTATTTATTTTTAATTTTTTTGTTAAGAAATATTTCAATTAAAGGCTTGCAAAATGATGATGAAATAATTGTCTAATTAATGGAAATATCAAATAAATGTTAATAAAAATAATAAAATGAATAAAATGTGAGATAATTAATTTCATAGAAAAACATTTATAGATAAAATGGACTTATTAGAGTTGTATTAATGAATTTCTTCTGAAGTAATATTTTTTAATGATACTTTTTTAAAAATTCATGTAATGAATTTTGTCAAAATTGGCATTAATGATATTTTAAAATAAATATTATTTTATTTAATTATATGAAATTATTAAAAATATAAAAATCTTCCAGATGATTGGGATAAGGTTGAAAATTTTATAGATGACTCATTTAGGGTTATTTTGAAGTTTTATAGTAACTATATTAGCATTCATATAGTTAATACACATGTTGAAATAGTAGGATTTAAAGAGTTTAAGTAAAGGTTAAAACAAAAATATAAGGCTAATAATGTGACATAAAACTATCTAAAAATTATAGGATGAATTTTATTCAAAACTTATAAACCTAAGATCGAATTTGAGTTGTTTAATAGACATGTTTCCGTGAAATGACTCATATATTTTTAAATCAACCATAGTTACAAAATGCCACTCTCTCTGTATTAAATATCATTTTTACACCCACATAGTGAAACAATAAAGATAATAACGAACATAAATTTCTACATTCATCCAAATAAAAAAATATAGACGTTTTTTTAGTTTTTTTTGAAATTATATAATTACCATAACTGCTTCTGCAATGCTAATATAATATTTATTTAATTAAAAGAATAATAAAATAATTTATTTTAAATGTTTTAATTTTTATATATTTGCAATGATTTAATTTGTATAATTACTTTTTTAGATATATAGTACATATTAGAGGTGTTTGAAAAAATTATATTCTGATTTCAACAGTTAACTGATGTATTTGATGTAAATTTAAATGAATAGTATAAAATTTGAAAATAATGATATTTTATTGAATTAATATTTAATTACATTATTTAAAAATCACAAAAATCATAATTAATAACAAAGGGGATAATATACGATCTAAAATTAATTCCCATATTAATTTATATGCCATTTATAAGTATTTTTATGTTGAATATCATTATTATATTTTAATATTATGAGCATTTCAAAAAGTGCACCTCAACTCAAATATAAAAGGGAGCCTCATCCATATGTTCCTCACACCAACATGAGCCAGATATCTTCTGAAATCCTACCCATTTCAATTTTAAACATACATATTTATGTTCTAGAGTCTCCTTTCCTTCCAAAATTCCTACCCTACATAACTTGAGAAATAATTAAAGAAAGTCTACCTAAGAAAAGGTAATCATCTTTATTGACTCATTCAAGTTCATTTATTATTATACTTCATATTCATGAATTTTTAGATGATATATTAATAAAAAGTTTATAATATAACATTATTATAATTTTTGGGTGACCAAATTCCATGTTTTATCTAACCTATGAAAAAGAAAACCACCATGTGTGCACATACAACTTACCGTGTCCACATTGTGCTATAATGTGTGTATCATCACAAATTTACTTGGAAGGGTATAGTAAAAGACATAATTGATATATATGATTATAATGACATGATATTTATTCTTGAAATATTAATATACCACACACATCCATGTATTTTCAATTATTAAAGGAATGATTCCATCGCTTGTGTGTATGTATGGCCTACCATCTCAACAACACGGTACGATTCATTTTCCATATCAAATATTCAATCATGGATATAAAAATGTTTTTAATGATAAATATGATATTTATAATATTAAAATAAATCTCTATATGTTGTATACATAACATTTAGAAAAGATCTGATACTTACATGACAAAACTTGCCTAGGAAAATGAAGCAATTAATACTTTAAACAAGGGTAATAACAAACTATTGTTAACAAACAGGTGATAATATGTCATAATTATAACAACCCTCCAATTTATTTCACATTGAAACTTAATTTATTACATAAAATAATCACTTGATACAACATAGAAGATCTATAGGTCCAGTTTCTTGTGCACTTAGTACCATTACATAATACCTAAAAGCATGAAATACACATCTTTATTGAAAACATCTTTTACATTACCACACACATTCCATTGTACTCTACATTTCATGGGATAATATGAGGGAATGCATAAGAAAATGGTGAGATATAAAACCCTATAATGGATAAAACAAGGTATAATATGAAAAATATAGTACATGTTTGGCAACAGGAATATCAATAGAGAATAAGCGAAACATGATCATAAAGGAATGATATAGAATGATTATCATAACATAGAAATGTGGCATCAATATTTAACATGATATTATCATTATCCAAGGATAATTATACATGGATCATTATTACACACAAATTTCACTTTAATTATAATGAGTAAACACTCATCACACATGACGTATCATGACACTAATCTTAACCCAATGCATTGGAGTGCTATCGGGGACACACTTCTTAATCATTTCATTTCATGTATAAGTATTCCACATGGATTATAAAAAATTGACTAATTGAACTTCAAAATTTATTCCATGATTAAGGAATCATGAATTAATACATGAAACTATATAATTAATAATTGTGAATAGAGGTGAATACCCTTGATAGGGAAATGGGAATGGTATTCACTACACAATGACTTTGGCTTTGAAATTCGCGGTGCAATTTCTACAGCATATTGGTGTGACCTAAGAATTAATAAAATGGTTGATGAGAGAGAAGGGGTGTATCATCATATGTAAATGAAATTTATAGTAAGGGTCATATAGATACATGTACTAGCATTTGTAATGGGTGATTGATTCATAATACAAAAGAATTGCTTGAATGAAAATAAGAAGAGAGAAATTCCTTAGGAAATTTTGGCATGGTGACAGGTGTATATGGGAGGAATTAATTAGAGATAAAGAAGTATCTAATCACTGAAACATAAAGAGGAAATTATTGTGTTGTTTCAAATCATAACCCAAAATTGTTAATTGAAAACAAAATGGTATAACAACATAATGAAATTTGGACAAAATGGGAAAGAAAGAAATGACTTACTTGGAAGTATGATCCAAAGGCTTGGGTGAGGCTTAAGAGAGGCCTGAATGTAGCTTCAGAGTCCTTGGAAGGATATTAGAGAGAGTAGGCCAGAGAAGGGACGTCCGCCAAGGGTTTTGAGTAAAGAGAATTAGGAGCTTGGGTGGGTTTATGTATAAAAAGATAGGGAATTTTTTTATTTAGGTTTTGGATACCACTCCTTTACCTAATCAAAACCATAAACCAAACCATGTTTTCTCATGTTTTTCTTTACCAAAGTGGAGTTTAAAACATTATTTTATAATGAAAATGGATGAATATCTTAAAATAGTTTGCTTTATTATGTTTAGGTGAGTCACACTCTCAAGGAAATCATTTTAAAAGTTAAAATGTTTGTTAAGTATTGGATGGTTCACTAAGGCACCATAAAATTATTCAAACAAATATAAAATCACATTATTTAAATGGAAAAAATATATTTTCTAAAAAAACTTATTATATTATTTTATTACATCACTATTGGGTTATTATGATGTCATAAAACTCATTATATATTAAAACGATATTTATTTTTTACCCAAAAATTCGACTGTCTTAGAATATTTTGAAAAATTCCCCATTTGATAATTTCGACATAATGATTCCAAAACAAATAGTCATTTTATCTAAATAATTTTCTTAATATTTTAATTTTTTTTAAAATGAACACTGAAATTTATCGAAGGTTCATGGGTTCTGACAAAAACAACATTCAAACCTTAATAAAAATTATAATTTTATTCATAACAAATTATACAATCATTTATACATAATGAAAATAAATTTATTAATAATATTTTATTAATATATTATTTAATTCAAAATTACATTAATTCATCAAAAAATATTTCTTCATAGAATATTAACTAAAGTATTATTTGTACATTAAAATGTATTTACAAAGTAACAAAAATAAAATAAATGTATATTCTCCGTAGAAAATTATTTCAAATAATCATATTCACAGGTTCTTATTACACAACCCCTTAAAACACATACCTACGACCTAATGTGAAAGTGTGTGATGGTGAAAAAATCTTGTAGAGGCTCATATAACATCAATCATGTAGTAATCTCTATTAAATTCCACTTATACCATAAGTGGTTCTATTCAAGCTTAACATGTGGAAGCTGGGCTTGGGCTTAGTCTAGAGTGAAGCCCAATGATGCTACTTATTTTCTGAGCTCTGACAAATGGGCTTTGTATGGAGAAATTCTACTGGATGAGGCAATCGATTCCTTTGTCTAATTAAATTGGTTTTTTTAAAGACCTATTTTTATACTAATCATGTGGTCATAATTCAAGGGATATATTAGCAACATTAATGATTCTTAACAGTATTTTAAAATCCAAAAACATAAAACCAAAGAAGTGAATAAGCTATATAACAATTTTACATAATATGACATTTAATTATATCTATAGTAACTTTCGTTAATAAAAATTTGGTTCATTACAATCTTCCCCCCTTAAGAAATTTCAACCTCAAAATTTCATTTTCCCACACTAAAATAGATGAGGGTAACTCTACATCATCACTTACTCTAATTCCCACATTTCTTCTTCAAACATGTGGTTTTTTCACAACACCTTTACAAGGGGCATTGTCTTATTTCATAGAAATGTTTCCCCTCAATCTAAGATCTTCACAGGCTTATCTTCATAAGAGAGGTCATTCTCCAATGATACCACATTTAGATTGAGTACGTGCGATGGGTTAGGTATGTACTTCCTCAAGAGTGATACATGGAATACAACATGTACTTCAGATAGCTTCGGTGGGAGTGATACTTTATAGGCCTCTACTTTAATGTGATTGAGGATATCAAAATGGTATATTTACCTTGGACTAATCTTTCCCTTCTTCCCAAATCTCTTAACTCACATCCACAGTGATATTCGGAGGAATACCATGTCTCTGACATCATACTCTAGGTCTCGTTGATGATTATCAGCATAGCTCTTTTGTCGAATCTGAGTAGAATTAATGTGTTTCTAGATGGTCTTAACCTTCGACACCATTTCATCAACCATTTATGGACCTATTAGTTTTCACTCTCTAACTTCATCCCAACATGTTGGTGTTCTAAATATCTTCCAATAAAAGTATTCATAAGGATCCATTTGGATGCTTGATTTGAAACTGTTATAGTAAGAGAACTAAACTGGAGGAAGAAGTTGATCCCATCCCCCTTTAAAGTCCATTGAACATGCTCTCAACATGCCCTCAAGTGTTTGGATAGTCTGATAAGATTGGACATCAGTGTGAGGATGATAAGTCGTATAGAAGTTTAGCTCAGTATTTAGAGCATGGTGAAGACTCTTCCAGAACATAGAGGTGAATCTTGGATCTCAATCAGATACAATAGATAGTGGTACTCTCTGAATCTTTACCACTTATCCGATCTATATCTGATCTAAAATCCAATAATAAATCCTATCGATTTTCAATGAAGTGTGCAGTCTTTGTAAGATGATCTACAACATCCCAGATAACATTGTTTCTTTTGGATGTCTTTCGAAGTCCGGTAACAAAGTCCATGTTAATGTTCTCTCTTTTCCATGTTGGTATGGGTAATGGTTACATCACTCCCTTAGAATTCTGCCTCTCAACTTTCACTTGCTGACATACTAGGCACATTGATTTATACTCAGTGATATCCATATTCATGTTATCCCCCCAATAATTCTCTCAGAGATCTCGATACATCTCTGTGTTTCCTAGGTGAATGGAGAAATTCTAACTATGTGCATTATGCAAAACATCATTCATTAAATCTGGATTTGATGTACCACATAGACTTGTCACAAATCTCATAATTCCTTTTTCATTAACATTTAACTCTTAGGATTTACCTTTTCTAATACTTTACACTTTCTTTTGAATTCCTATAATATCATTTTGAGCATCCTTTATCCATTCCAAAAGAGATGTTTGAGCAATAATTTTGCAAAGGATTGATGATGGTCCCATATTTTTTATTCCCATTTCTATCTTCATCAAATATTAGAATATTGGATCCTTTTCAATTATCATCAATGATTGAATCACTAGTTCTTTTATACTTAGGGAATCTTTCACCTTATTCAATTTCCCATGGTGGTAATGGACTGAGAAGTCATAATTTTTTATGAGCTCTAACAATCTTCGTTGGCACATGTGAAACTCTTTCTATGTGAATATATACATGAGGATTTTTTTCATCCGTATATATTTTACACTTATCCCTAAAGATGTGATGTTACCAAAATTTTAATGTTAAGATTACTACAGCCAACTCCAGAGGATGTATTGGATAGTTTTCCTCACGAACATTAAATTTCCTTGAAGCATAGGCAATGAATTTTTCATTTTTTATCAACACGCTTCCCATTCCCTTCTTCTAAGAATCACTAAATTCAACAAAATGTTCCATACTTATAGGTAGTGTTAGAACGAGTACAGTGATGAGCCTCCCTTTAAACTCCTTGAATTTATCTTCACATTAATCAATCAAAGGAAACATTACTCCCTTCTAAGTTAGCTTGGTATAAGGGTTATAAAATTGTGATAAGTATCTCACAAATCAGCGATAATATCAAACTAACCCCAGGAAGCTACGGATATCTGTTATCCAATGTTGTCCTTGTCTATCCCTCAATTGAATATGTGTTGGAGGGATCTATAGATATCTCATTACTTTTGATTACATGACCCAAGAATGAGACCTCCTTCAACTAGAACTCACACTTTCTATACTTTTAATAGAGGTTATCTTTTTCACATTTTCTAGTATAGTACTTAGATGATCCTCATGCTACTCCTTGGTTTTGGAGTATGTCATAATATCATCAATAAAGACTACCAGAAAGTTTTTGAGGTAATATCTAGAGAATCTATTCATCATGTCCATGATGATTGCGGGAGCATTAGTGAGTCCAAAAGGCATTACAATGAATTCCTAGTGCCCATATCTTGAATGAGAAGCGGTCTTTGGGATATCCTCCTTATTCTCTCTTACTTGGTAATATATCGACCAGAAACCCACCTTGGAGAAGTATTGTACTCCCCATAGCTACTCGAACAAGCCATAAATTCGTGGTAGAGGATACTAATTCTTTATCGTGATTTTGTTTAGATCACGATAATCAATGAAAAGGTGCATTGACCCATTCTTCTTCAGGAAGAGTAGGACTGGTGCACCCCAGGGTGAAGCACTTGGGCATATAAACACTTTATCCATATTCTCCTATAGATATATCTTCAGCTCCTCAATCTCCACAACAATGATTCTATATGGAGTCTTGGATATTGTAAATTCCCCATGTATAGGATAAATTGATAATTAAACAACTCTTATAGGAGGGATACTATATAATTCCTCAAGAAAGACTTCAGCAAAATCCCTCATAATTAGAATGTTTTCAAGGATGGTTGATTCCTTAGACTCAATCATATGAGTAAAATATGTGTTCCCATAGGGTAGTAATATCCACGCTTGAGATTATGGTGCTAAATAAGATTATTCCTCCTCCTTTCACTTATAAATATTTATGGTTCAATTCACCAAAAGGAGAGTGATTTCCCCCTCATGACAATTTATGATGGCTCTATATTAGGAAGTCCAATCCATTCCAATAATTGCATCAAATTCCATCAGAGGGAGTATAAAAAGGTTCGCAGTGATGTTCAATCCATAAATTATGATAGGGTAGTATTTATATTCATGGGATTCAATGATTTCCCCATTTTCCATTCTTACTGACATATTTACTTCCATGATTTTTGGTGGTGTTGGGATTCTTCTAATAAAAATTGGGATATAAAATAATTAATAGAACTATAATAAAAAAGTATGTTCTCTATTCTTGAATGAATAACTAGCATACATATCACCACTTCTATTTCAAGGTTCACTTTGGTGGTAGGGATGGAAATATCACACTCTTGCTACCTCATAGGTAATTGGTTACCTCTGAAAACCCTTAGATTAGGGCACTGGTTTGCAATGTTCCCTGGTTATTTTTAGTTGAAGAAATAAAAAATGTGTTGAGGGTTGAACACAGAATTCCTTTCCTCTATCACCGCCACATGTTTTTCTTATAAGTAGTTAATGGCCATGTTCCCTTCTCTTCCACACCTAATGTATTTCCTCATCCCCTTAAAGTAATTTCCAAGGGGATTCTTCCCACACCTTTGGAAAGTGGTGTGCTAGATTTCCATAGCACTATTGGATGTATCCATTGAACTTCTATAATTAAAGTCCACCTTACTCTTATTGTCCCCATGATACCCTGGAGATTCTCCAATATCCATTTCAACCATGAGGAAACATCGGGAAAATTCTTCATATCTCTCAAAGTCACATATCTCTAGGGCTTCCTGTAGGATGGGTTTTATCCCCCCAAAGAAGCGTTCAACCTTGCATTTGGGGGTAATGAAAAAGATGGAGGTGTATCATGCAAGCCTTGTGAATTTTTCCTCATACGATCTAATGTATTCCTCATATTTTTTCTAAATTTCTAGGAAGTCCCTTTCCACCTTTAGTAGGAGGGTGTGAGGAAAAGTATTTCTCCGAAAAAAAATCGTGAAATCATTCCATTCCTACACCTCAATCTCCTTATCAGGCTTCTTATTTTTTTATCAATGTCTACCATTGATCATCTTCACCCTCCATAGGATAAGTAGCCAAAATAACATACTATTGTTCAAAACATTGAAGAATGAGGATGATCTTATCAGTAGAGTTGATCCATTGTTTGATGATTGAGGTATTTGATGATCAATTAAAATCAGGAGGCCTTTGTCTCATGAAGCTCTTGATTGCGGATTGTTTATTATCAAGGGAGGTTAAACGTTCCTCTTGACCCAGGTTTCTATTAAAAACCTGATTTAACTGAGAGAGTATCATGAAATTTTTTTCAATTCCCCCTCCCATCAGATTGGGCATCTCATTAGAACAATCATCACATTGATTTGTGCATTGGTTGTCTGCCTGATTCATCATATTACCTGCATTTGGTTGGAATAAAAGGAATGTTAAGGGTAACACATAAAGGGTAATCCAATGAAAAGAAGGGATAAATTATAAATTACATTTATTTCATTAACTTATCTATGTTATCCATGGTATACTTCTCAACATATATTCTTAGGGTCATTTTTCATTCCCTTAATAGTGGTTTATACTAAGCTTATGACGTTACTAAAGAATATCCCACAGGATTGTCATAACCAAGAGTGTTGCAAGGCCCGTTTTCATTCACCATTTCCAGTTCAAGTCTAGCTCAATTCTGTGTTTTCAGGTTTTACCCCTAGATACATTTGTGTTAGAGCCACCTCTAACTTATCAAATCTAGATAGGGATGTATTTTCTTGATAAGCCACTTTCTCAATACTCACCAAAATTTAGGGATGTTCTTATTATACATAGTCTTACCCATAAAAATTCATTATGGTTTTCTAATACAAATCCCCAAAATAACTATACCTATCCTCTGATACAAACTATAAAAATCCTGCTCTTTATTTTACACTGAAACGTATTTTATTACATAAAATCATCACATGATATAACATAGAAGATCAATAGATATAGTGTCTTTGGGGAATAGGAACATTACATAACAACTTTAAACATGAAAAAAGCATCTTTATTAAAAACTTCTTTTACATGACCACACACATTCATTCATACTTAGAATTTCATGGGAAAACATAAGGACATGGATAAGAAAAGGATGAGAAATAAAGCCCAATAGGGGAGTAAAGAAGGAATAATAGGAAGAATATAGTACATGTTAGGTAATAGGCATATCAATGGGGAATAATAGAAACATGAACATAAATGCATGATATAGCATGATTATCATAACATGGAAATAGGGAATCAACATTTAACATGATATTATCTTGATCCAAGTCTCATTACACATGGAAAATGTGTAAACCATCATTGCACTTGAATTATCATGATTAAACCCTCATTTCACTTAATATATCATGATACAAATCTTTACCCAATGCATTGGAGCGCTATTAGGGTGCACCCATCTTAATTATTTCATTTCATGCATAAGCGTCCCACATGGATCATATAACATTGATTCATTAAATATCATTATTTATTACATGGTAAAGAAAAATGGAATTTATACATGAAAGTCTATAATAAATTATTAATCTTCATAAAGGTGAATACCCTCGATAGAGAAATGCGCATGGTATTCATTACACAATGACTTTGGATTGAAAAATCGTGGTGCAATTTCAGCTGCATAATGACGTGACATAAAAATTAATAAAAATTATTGATGAGAGATAAAGGTGTGTCTCATCAAATGTATAAAAAATTGAATGTAATGGGTCATATAGATACACATCCATATATATGTAATTGAATTTTGAATCATTATAAAAAATATTTTCTTACGGAATTTTGACATGGTAATAGGTGTACATGTGAGACATTAATGAGAGTTAAAGAGGTCTTTCATCATTAAAACATAAGGAGGAAAGTATAGGGGAGGTGATAAATCATAACCCAAAATTTTTAATTGAAACAAATGGTATAATAACTTAATGAAATATGGAAAAAATGAGAAAATAAAAATCCATTATTTAGAGGTGTGATCCAAATTCTCGGGAGAGGCTTGAGAGAGGATTATTGGGAGCTTGGGGTACCTTGTGAGGATACTAGAGATTTGAAGTCATAGTAGGGACATTCTAAAAGGTTTTTGAGTGATGATAACTAGGAGATTTGGTGGGTTTATAAAGGTAAAGTGGGGACATTATTCATTATTTAGGTTTTGGACACCACACATTAAACTAATCAAAACGACAATCCAGATCATTGTTTTTTCCCGTGGTTTTCCCCAATGTGAGTGGAAAACATAATTTTATAAGTCCAATGGATTAACATATTTAAATATTAATCTTTCTTATGTGGAGGTGATTCAAACTCTCTAGGGAATCATTTTAAAAGTTAAAATGTTTTATAAGTCTTGGAGGGTCCACTGAGACACCATAAAACTAATGAAACAAATATAAAATCACATTAATTTAAAGGTAAAACATATATTGTCAAAACATTATTTTAATACCATTTTATTACATCACTTTTGGGTCATTATAATGTCATAAAACAGATTATATATTTAAACGGTATTTAATTGTTACCCAAAAATTTGACAGTCTCGAAAAATTATTAAAAATTCACCGTTGGATAATTTTGACATCCTGATTCCAAAAATAAATTCAAGTTATATAAATAATTTACTAAATATTTCAATATTTAATTTTAAATTAAAAACAGAAATTTATCAAAAATTCGTGGGTTTGGACCAAAACAACTTTCAAACAGTAATAAAAATTAAAATTGTTTTCTTAAAACATTATACGATCATTTATATTTAATAAAAATTAACTTAGTAATAATATTGTAATAAAATATTATTTAATTCAAAAGTCTATTAATTCATCAAAATAGATTTATTAATTGAATATTAGCTTAAAAATACCATTTGTGATTTAAAATATATTTACAAAGTAACAATAATAAAATGAATGTATATTATCTATATAAAAATAATGAAAATAATCATAGTTCTAGGATAACGTAAAATAACCCCTTAAAAAAACTTTATAAGACCTAAAGGTGGGGTGTGTGATGGTGAAAAACTCTTGGGGAGTCTCTGATAACATCGCTCAGGTGATAAAATCTATTAACTTCAACTTCTCCCATAGGAGGATCTGTTTAAGCTTAACGTGTTGAAGCTCAGATTGGGATGGTTCAAGAGCAAAGCCCAGTGATGCTACCTCTTTTATGAGCACTGAAAAATGAGCTTCATATGGATTAATTTTTCTGGATGAGGTCATCACTTTCTTTTCTGAGTAAATTGGAATGGTTAAAGCCCTATAGTTATACTAATCATGTGGCCACTAATCAACGACTATATTAGAAATGGTAATAATTCTTAATCATATATTAAAATCCAAAAACATAAAACCAAGGAAGTGTATATATTATATAACTATTTTACATAATAATACATTTACTTTGATCAAGATGAATTTTAATTAATAAAATTTTGGGTCATTTCAATAATAAAATCATATATGATATTCTAACTATGACTATGGTTCTATTGTAATTTAATAACATTTTTTGAGCCATTATACATCAGGTTAAAACATGTACAACAAAAATGGAGTGTGAGTTAATGGTTTTTCTCATCTCACTTTTATTTATGTGGTATATGGATTATTTACCACATATTTATTTTGTGGGATGTACTTCCCCTTTGATATATCATATCATGAATGTCTTTATATTCATGTTATTCAATGTTTCATTCAATAATTATTTACTTCTGTTAAAATTATGATTCAAATGTTTTAATGTTTTATAAGAATATTTGACTTAGATATATCTTTTTAAATTTATTATTTGATATATGAGGAATGATTTGGACATGAAAAACATGGTATGCGGGAAGTTAATGAAAAAACCCTTGATGCATCAGTAGTCTCTTGAGACAAAATTAGTTGGCAACAAACCCTTCCATTTTTATGTATGAAGAATAAGATTAGTTTCTAACCATTTAAATAAAATATCAAGAGGATTGATCATGACGGTAAATATCTAGAGGATATATGTTGATAGTTCAGATGTCCGACATTATACATTTCAATAATTTTAGCTATTATAATCCATAGGATTTTCACACTAACAAAATATATGTATGAATTTACATTTTATACTTATTAATTAAATGGAATGTTTGTTCAGTTATTTACTTTTCCATATTAATTATCATTTATTTATTTATCATTTATTTCCTTGTACATAACCCATATTAATCAATTGAACTCACCATATACATATGTTTTATTTTCCCCTTGATTATAAGAAGTATATTAAGACTGATATGAAAGGTTGCAAACATGGGGAATAATGGTGTTCTTAAAGATATATGTTTTTAATTTTATATCCAAAACATAATTTGAATTTCAAATATGTATCAATATTACCAAGACTAATAAACAATTTGGTCCTTTGGGATGTGGTTTAGTGTATCATATGCCATTTTAATAAAGTAAGGAATTGTATCCAAGATACTAGAGTCTGGGTATTTACATTTGTGAAATGATTTCATAATCATTTATCCATACCATATTATGCTCAATTTATTGATAAAATAACATTTGTTTTAGTTATTTACATTTTCATATTGTTTATGACTTATTTATTTATAGATTACGATGTACACTTACCCTTATTGAGCATTTGAGCTCACCCCTTTCTTATGTTTTATTTTCCAATAGATATTAGGATGTTTTTTGTGATTGATACATAGGGATACAGTATGGGGAATAATACATTATCAATGAAAATTAATTGTGTATTTAATTTTCTAAAATGCAATGTGAATTTCATGTATTTATCATGTCTACCATGACTACTAAATTACTCGGTCCATAAGGAGTCAATTACATTTATCTTATACTAATGTAATAAAGTATACAGTGCATTCAGGCTACTACCATTGGGGTTTCTATAGGAAATATAGTCATTGAAATATTAACTTGGTTGTAAGAATAATATAGTGATCTTTAAGGTTAAATGTTTAAATAACTAAATAATTATATATAAATATATATGAATTTAAAAGTATAATAATTGAATATTTAAATTAATACAAATAATTTTTAATTCATCTAAATTAATTAATGAAATATTATATAGAAATATTTTCTATCATTATTTACTAAACAATGCCTTTTTAAATTTCATTTTAATAAAAAATTTAGAACATTTCAATTTTTTGATTAAATAGATTATAAATTTGGAATCATCACATAGAAAATAGTCTTAAGTGAATTTTTTAAAAATTTATAGAATAATTCAATTTTTGTGTGAATATTAATATAAATTAAGTAATGTATACAGAAATATTTTTTAACAAAAAAATTATTATTCAATAGATAAATAATTGATTAATTGATTTTATAATACATAAAGAGTATCTTCTGATTTTGTCAAAATAATATTTGAAAATATTTTAAAAAATACAATAACTTTTTTATATATTATAGAACTTATTGGATAATATTTTTATCATATTTCATCTTTTATAATTTTATAGTGAAATCTATATTTAAAAATAGATTCCAAAATAAGACTATGGTTGATTTTTCCATTTTTCATCAATATATAATAAAATAATGATTTTTTTTGAATTAGGACACAATAATGTTGTAATGATGAAATAATCATGTAAAAAGATCATTTATGATTTCATTAATTGTTATTTTTATAAATAATGGTCATAAATATAGTTACATGAAATATGTAAGACTTGTATTTCATTTTAGGGTTATTAACTATTTTTATATTCTCTATTTTGTCTCAAGATATCCCTCCCTTATAATTTTAAATACCTCAACTCATCACTTTTATAAAATAATTTTAGAAACTAACATTTAGCCTATAATCATTCCTTATTATCATTTTCAAGGTATTATAATATTTTTAGGACATTGTTACCTCACCACATGGATTTACTAGAGACATAAAATATATTCCTCTATCCACTGACTACTACAGAATATGACATGGATAGTATGAGGTCATTCCCTCAAATTTCCGTGATTCTTAACACGAATACATTATTTAAAAGTGTTTAATTAATATGTGAGTGATTTGTTTTAATCTAAAATTAATATAATAAACTATATATGGTGAATGTATGCTCAGTTTTTATAAATAATTGACCATTAGATAATACAGACATCAATGTTCTTCATGAATAATATTTGTGATAAATTGAATCTTAAAAAATATTATTTATTTATTTATATTCAGTTTTTAATAAAATTATTTTTTATATGAATTATACATAAATTTATTTAATTATTATATTAAAAAAATTTAGACAATATAAACTTAAAAAAATTCCATAATCAATAAGGAATTCGATAAAAGTGTTCATAAATTAAATATAACTTCATTAATT
This sequence comes from Viscum album, assembly GCA_963277665.1. Lineage (NCBI taxonomy): Eukaryota > Viridiplantae > Streptophyta > Magnoliopsida > Santalales > Viscaceae > Viscum > Viscum album. The sequence continues at coordinate 347,704,770 of OY728126.1, forward strand.
TAAAAAATGCTATTTAAAAAATTAATATGAAATGAATTTTGTGGAATATGAGAATATATAATCCCAACATTAATAGATTTTTAAAATAAAATAATTCAATCATATAATCTATAAACTCTTGTTTTTTTTGTTGTATGATATGTTTAGGTTTATGATATTCTCTATTCTTCTAATATTTTTTCTAATGATATGGAATTTTAATTGGATCGATTTAAATAGTTTAGGGACATAATTTTGAAGGTGCATGATTTGATAAAGGGATTAGTATAGGGGTGGCTGGAAAAAATCCATCGCCACACCAGTGGAAACCACCATCCTTTTAGTGGGGTTTCTATGAACATACTAACAACAGAAGGCCCAACCAACAAGTTGAAGGCCTAGGTTGAATGAAACTATTTCTATTAGGAACCTAACCAATCAGTGGAATGTCATTGGCTAGCCCATGGTTCCACTAGCTAGACATTGAGTCTCATTGGGTGGGATGTGGACCCAGTTCAATGCTGTAATTAATTCACCCTATAGATTTTTAATGCAATTAAGTTCGAAACATATATCTCCCAAATATTATCCCTATATCCTTAACTCAAATTTTAATTATCTAACCATTATTCTTGGAACAACCATTCATCTCTCCATTTTTCCCCTTCAATTAAATTGACCAATAATTCTTAATCGGTGAGTTATTTATAGATCAATTCAAAATAATTCATTCTTCATATGAGATGAGAATATACCTATGATGGATTTATGTTTTATATCAGTATATAATGGTGAATATTCTATGTCAATGTATAATGGTTATAAAGTTAGTATACTGATACCATTTAATTAGAAGATTGAGGTCATCCTTGGACAATGAACAGTCAATGAGTAATAAATATTTTTGGTTTACCACCAATGAATTTTTAAAATGAATATCATATAGAATCCCGTAATTCTCTTTTTAAATAAAAAAATGTAGAAGGAAATTTTTAAATGAAAAACTTTTTATAAAACATACTTTGGTTTCTTTTGTGATAATCCATATTCAAGGGCACGTGAATATGTTGATAATAAATAATGATAACATAGAGGCCATTAGTCAAATGAATCTATATCACTTTCTAAAACCAATTTATTTTATAAAAAAATTTATGAAAAATAAAAATGGTTAATATATATTGGTCTAGGAGTGCCTTGTCCATGGTTTGGAACCATAAGATAAACATGTCAGAAAACCGACAGGAAACAAAACATCATGATTAAAACCATGGAAAATTTTGGATATAGCCTATGAAAATATTTTCTAGAACACTTCAAGGAACACTATTCTAGGAATGAAATGAATTCTAATGACATTGATTCTTTCCAATTTCTGCCGATATCATTAGAATAAAACCATGTGGTGCTACACTCGCTATGGGTTTTATATTCCCATAACTGACACAATGCATGTTCCCATTGCACTATATTCTAAAAGAATTTGAATAAAACATTATCAAATTTTATAAAAAAATTAATAGTGATGAATCAAAACTACCATTATTTAAAATTCACTTTTGTAGTAAATCCACCAAGGTTAAATTTCCTCAAACATAGAAAGTTCATAAAATTGTTGTAAATAAATCCTAATTTACAAACCCATTTTCATTCTAAGAAGTTATTAATTATTCAATTACCCAAATGAAAATAAAGGAATGTGTAATAAAATTTTGTAATTATTGATTTTTCAGTATTTTTTATAGACACCTAACTTAAGAATTAAGGAAACATCATCACATTCAAAAATAGTGATTGGAAACCAATAGATCAGATTATCAATAACCTTCATATCCTAGAAACATAAAATATTCTACACGATATTCTAGATATAATAATATATCTCCATAAGAAACACATCTCCTGAATAATTAGATGATATATTAGATTATAAGGTTTCCTCTTACCAGATTGTGACAAACGGAGACCCAAGTTTTCAATTGGCCTAAAGATTCAATAACATAATTAGGTAGATAGTCCAACCCATCACTAAACATCCTTTATTTTGATAAGATTTATATAATGGTTATGGGAGATTTTTAGAGAAGTTAAATTGAGGATATAATCATGTAAAATACACAAAGGCCCTTACTAATCCAAATAACCATCTATGCTATAGGTTTCCTTTTGTATATAGCTAGAGGGCTTATTGATACCGAAATCCACAAGCTAGACTGGGGAGGACAACTAGCTATTCAGTGAATCCTTAGAATTGTATAAATTCTACCCAAATTCACTAGCTATCAATTTCTCCTCACCGTCTAGCTGATGGAAACCTATTTCCACCCCACTACTAGAATAAAAGGTTATACCAATAGTTTTTAACCATTTGTATAGGCTGTAAAATAATTGGTGTAGCTTAAAACAATAATTTTCAAAATCATTTGGGGTATGGGTGTGCATATAAACCTATAATAATAGTTTTCAATAAACAATTAGTATAGGGTTCCTAGAAGAATAGTATAATAATAGTATCTTTAAACCATGGGTATATCTCTATACCAATATTTTTATAAAAATATATATATAATTCTTTAACCATCAATATACACTATAAAATAGTTCTATTAAACCATTGGTATGTGTAACATCTTTGATTTTTTCCATTTATTATTAATTTTATATTATATGTATTTTTTTAGAGACCAGGTGCTGATATACCAAATGATTCTGAGGCCCTGTGCTCCTAGATTAAATATGTCAAAAATATTCAAATATTAAAAAGATAGTGCTCACGATTTTCCTAAAAAAAAGATGAATAACTCCTAAATGTGTTCCCAGATTATAAATCGGAAGGCACCATTGGGTTCAGAATTGAATCTTTATTCTAGGCATGACCTAACATTTTTTGTCGTTGATTGATTATGGAAAGTCATCACGGATGCTTAAAATGAATAAAATGAATTATGAAAATTTACTTTTATGTCAACTATAGATGTAGTGAAATAACTTTTTCTCTTTGTTAGCATCCCTATGTTAGAGACCTAGGGTTATCCTCAAAGCCCTATAATCCTCTAGAGTCAATTAATGGAGAGAGATATAGATATTTCTCTCGAGCATGCGATGAACTATGAAGAAAACTCAGATCTTTAATCTGTGCACACCAATCATGGTAGACCTCACCAACGATAATGACGCAGAAATACATCTTCATTACTGAATGATCCAAATAGAGGTAGGGATTTATTGGGAATTTTATTCTAATCTCAATCCTAGAAGAATTTTGATCAATTAAACAAACAAGGATTGACATGTGCATCATCAGTATATTTCTATTTGATGGAATTGATTATTTCTGGGTTTTTTTATTATCCCTCTTCGATTAACCTTCTATGATAACTAATTGAGTCCAAAAAGATAATGGATGAGGTAAGTTACTCCCTCTTGTGCTTTTTTATTCCTCTCCAGTTTCATTGTGTGATCATTGTTGGAAATCCCTTGGCCAAGTTTTTTACAAATACCTGGTTATAGATCATTTCACTACCATTATTCGGCGCAATAGATTAAAACCACATGTATGGAATAAAATGGTGGTTCTTGATAGATAATTCGATCATGAAAATTGTTAGATTGTTAAGACAAGAATAGATATAGGGACATAAACTCCTCCTAGGTGGCGCGTGGAAAATATACACTAAGGGTGGGTTCTTGACGAATTTCATGGCCGAATTCCAGTGAGCTGTCGATGGAATGGTTCGGTCAATATAGATCTGAGATCTTTGGAGCTATTTTTGGAGGAAATCAAGGAATATTCAGCACTTGAGTAAGAATTGAGAAGGAACTCGGGATCTAGAAAGTCCCAAGCAACACATCGTGTAACTCAGTACTACCCGTTGTGTGGGGCCCCTTCAACAACGTAACTGGTTTCAGGAAGAATATGATGATCACACGACATGTGACACCTATCACATCACGTGTGAACCTCCCCAGTTGACTTGGTGTGTAATCCAGATAGTAAATTCACATGGGTAACAGTGCACAACATGATGGCATGTTGTGTACTTAGACACAAACACCTCATAGCATACACAGAAGTGTACATGCACATGGATTCAGTACACAAACACGACTATATGACATGGTCAAGAAACCAAGTGTCTCTACACACCGTGTAATCATCTTACACACCATATATATGGATAAAATATATCATGTGAGGTTCTTCGACTTGGGAAATACTTGGGATAGCTGGACACACCATGTACACCCTAAGACACGTTGTGTACTCCCACCAAGAGTGCTTGAGACTATTCTTCTTCCTAGTAGTTCTGGTTGTGACCCATTTACACTCAGTGGTTCTGTTTGTGACACATATCTATGTATCATAGTCTTCACAGACCAATGTGTTCTTTTTGGGGAAGGAATAAATGAGCTGCACAACTTCATTTAGTTTCTTCTATGGTAGCACGGCTCATGGAGTGAGTTCTCCCGGAAAGTGTGTTACTTTAAATATAATCATGTGTCTAGGAGTTGGTTTTGACCATCTAATGGTGTGGTGTCTCTTATAAGTATATATAGGTTCCAATTTTCTATTATAAATATATTTTTATATCTTTTATTGAGCTAACAATTCTTGTTCATTCATAGTTACTGTTTTTTTGGGTGACCTGTTTAGTTTTTTTATACTCAATATTGGGTAGTATTTTCCCACATGCATTATGTCTTTTCCAGAAGGAGGCCCTATTAATAGTGTCCTGGGAGCACAAGGAGAGGGTGGAGCATATATAGATCTTGTTAGACCAAGATGTTTACTGGATGCATACTTTGGACTTACTCATCTCCCTTAGAGTAGGTTAGACTCTTTATAGGTTTTGGTTTGGCTTGTTTTTGGTCCCCCTTTTCTATTTACACTACTTTCAATATCGCACTCTTATATGGGATCAAACATATATGATTTCATTATTTCATACGTTTTATATTTTACCAATTTGTGTCATTGGATATGTGTGTGAATGTATAGGTACATTATGGATAATGCCTCCCATTTGGGGAATATACCTACTTAGTGTGGGTCACCATCCCCTGGCCTATTGAAGGTGGGCTTGGGGAAGTCATGGATCAGAACTCGGTGGGTCAGGTAATTGCATAATATCAAAGGGAGTATGTTCTACCTTAGGTCTCATGTTGTTTATATTGGTTTTGGGAACCATTGTTAAGTGTTTCAAGTTCGGTTTTCAGGCTAGGGACTCCAATGTTTGTGTGGCGGTCAACGTATCAATTCAATTGGACACTAATCGCCTTCATTTCAATACGGTACATGAGAAAAATGGTTATAGGAAAAAATAGTTGAATGTTCATTATATTGGATTGGGTTTGGTTTCCAAGTGCTTAGTGAGTCAGCTCCGCAGATATACTCTATTGACCATGATATATCTTGTTTTATTTCGGGATGCCTCCACATAGGCAGCCATCCAAGATTCCACTGCATGATCATGAAGATGATCCTCCCAGTGATGAGGCATTAGTATAGGGGAATATACCATATATAGAACCACTGAGTGGTTTACCAATTATACCACAACTAGTTGAGTAGAATATATCACAAGAACTATCAATTGAAGATGTACACAGACAGAGTGTGTTGCATGAATTTCTGAATTAGTGACATCTTAAATTTTGTGGTGATAAAGACCCTAATATAGAGAAGGATTGGATAGAGGTAGTCACTCATACATTATACACTATGGGGATTCCAATAGATGAAATATAATTTCTTGTGGTGAGTCTTCATCATGGATCTACTGGGTGATGGTTCGTCTTTGTGACTCGGCCAACAGAAGTGATAGCTCCCTCCATGATTGAAATCGAGAATCAATTTATAGAAGTGTTATTTCTTGACTTATTTTGATCAGAACAAATAGAGGATATATTTCATCTATAGAAGGGTAGTGTGACCATGGGAGAGTATTAAACAATGTTTACAGATCTCTCTCACTACTCTCTGGATATGGTAAGAGATGAGTTCTTCCGGGATTAGACCCTAGAGAAGGGATTGCATCATGAAATATGGGAGTCAGTTGTATCCATTTTTATTTCTACCAATGATGGGGTACTTGAGTGAGAAATTTTAGTGGAATGTTTTCTGGAAGAGTAGACACCAGTAGTGGTAGCTAATAGTGGGAACCTGGTAGATGAGACCTCAGCTACAGGAATATGACATAAGTTTCAAGGTTCCCAGTGGTTCAAGAGCTTCACAAGGTGATCCCATGACATAGGTTTAATGGTGAAAATATCTTAGGGAGGATTGAATGAACTAGGGGAAAGACAATGTCTCATTTGTGATGATACACAACATCTTGGATGAGATTGGTCAACACGTCACACATATGATTAAGAGCGGGTCTATATACTGCTGAGATAGATATAGATACATGATTAGGGTGGTCTATAAGGTGTCGGACAAGGAATAGAGGTAAGTAGAGTAGAAGGAGGTGGTTGGAGGTTTGACCTATTACCACTGCCGCCTCGAGGGGGGTCCATTCTAGGCTCAGGGAGCTACTGTACAGGGATGATTCCATCTATAGTCTATGGAGTCATATGAGCCTAAGGCTTCGGGGATGATACAAGGTGTAATCTATTTATTTTCCACCTTAGATAAAATATTTAAAGACATAGCTTCTATTCATTCTTTTCTTTCCATGAATCATGTTTGAGACTCGGGGATTCATGTTGAACAATTGACTCAACCCTTATACTTGGAGACTCCAATTAGAGGAGACTCAATAATCATGCATTTGTGATGATAGTGTGACCTGACTCTTGGAGGTGAGAGTTTAAGTTGGTATCTCTTGGTAGTAGTGTTGAGTCCTTACAAATTCATTATTGGTTTGGATTCTTCGTCCACATTTCATTCTTAGATTGACATTTTTAGGCAAAGATTGTTGTGTGTCTATAGTAATGAGACCAAGGATTCCTTTTGGTGAAAATAAAATAGAGGAATATAAGGATGGTATCAGGAATAGGAGGTTGCATCCGATTACTTATCAGATAGCTAGTGTGTCCCTCGATGCATTGGATGTTATGAGTCTATAGTTTCCTACAGTGGTGGGAGAGTATGATGATGTCGTTCCTAAAAATGTTCCAGGTTGACCTCCACACCATTATATAGAATTATTTATTGATCTACACCTCAAAATGGCATAGATATATACACCAACATATTATATGTATCTCGTAGATCTTCAAGAACTGACGGCACAGTTTGAGGACCTACATAGGAAGGGCTTCATTATACCCAGTGTTTCACCCTGGGCAACCCCATTTTTTTCTCAAATAAGGAATATGGAATCATTAGGTTATGTGTTGATTAAAAACACTTAAATCAAGTGTCTATGAAGAAAAATTACCCACTATAAAATATTTATAACCAATTTGATTAGTTATAGGGGGCGCAATGGTTCTTAAAGATTGACATCAGATCCGACTATCACCAATAGTGAGTACAGGCTGAGGATATACCAATTACGGCTATCGTATGTTGTTATGGTCATTATGAGTACTTGGTGATGCAATTTGGTGTGGAAAACACCCCAATGCTGTTCATGTGACTCATGAACAAGATCTTTCAACCTTTATTAGATTGGTTCATGGTAGTCTTCATTGATGACATCATAGTGTTTTCAGCATCTGAGGAGGAGCATGGGAGAAACATTAGGATGGTCTTGGACACAATCTGAGAGAAAATATTTTTTGAGAAACTATGAAAGTGATAGTTTTGGATTTTAAAGATCCATTTTTAGGGAAATTTCATCTTAGAGTCTGAATTGTAAAGGATCCTATGATGGTTGAGGCAATACTTTCTTGGGAGGCACAGAAGAGTGTTACTGATGTGTGCAGTTATCATGGATTGGAAGGAAACCATTTAAGGGTTGTAATCAACTTATCCACTGTAATAGCACCATTAAGATATTTATCATTATAGTGGAATCCAATCATTTAGATAGATAGGTGCCGACATTGCTTTCAAGTGTTGAGGTAGAGGTTGACTAGAACTCCAATAATGAGGCTACTGGATGGTGTCAAGTACGTGCTATTATGTGATTCATTAAGGACCCAACTTCATTATGTGATGATGTAGAGGAAACTAGTGATTTCATATGGTTTAATCTAGTTGATACTACATGAGAATAATTAGACAACCTATGATATTGAGTTATTAATAGTAGTCATCAGTTTGAAAATGTGGCAACACTGCCTTATGGATGAGTGATTTGTCATATACCCTGACCAAAAGAGTCTCATGTATATCTTCTCTTGTAAGGATATAAAATTGAGATACAGGATATGTCCTGAGTTCCTATAGAAAAATTTCTTTGAGATTGTATATAATCCTATAAATGGGAACGTAGTGGATGATGCTCTTAGCAGGAGATCTAGTTTTCCATTGTTAAACAAGGAATCATAGAAGTTGGCCTCATTGCAGTTATCATTTGGGGATAGATATAGAGTAGGTTACCTCCAGTCAATGGTTGTCAACCCTCCCCTCTTACAAGGAGTCAAGGAGTAAGAGATCAGTGATACTGAATACAATACCTTCTGTGCTTAGATGTCCAAAAGGAAAGCTTTTAATGGATATTTAAAAGGTAGGGATTACATTGTTCTTTTCATAGGATGCATAGTAGTAATAGTGGTTTCATAGGAGGAGGTTCTGAGATTGTTTCATAGATCCACTTTGGTTGTATATCTAGGTGTGTTAAAGATGTACCAAGACATTTGACATCAGTATAGCCGTCCATGAATAAAGAATAGATTATAAGAGTATCTCTGTCGATGCCTAACTTTTCATAAAGTAATGGTTGAGCACCAGGTTCCAGCGAGTTTAGCTCAACCCATTGAGTTGACAGAATAAAAGTGGTATGGAATATCTATAGACATCATTATGGGATTACAAAGTATGTCCATGGGACAAGATGCCATCTAGGAGATCATATAATGACTCACCAAGTCGGTCCACATCTTATAAATTTGGGAAAATAGTTTATTAGGGAGCTTGGTATGCCTATAGATTCAAGAGATAGTTTGACTCCATAGAGTTCCATCAATGATTGTTTCTGATCATGAAGCTTTCTCTACATCCCTTTTGTGGAAGCGATTATCGGATACATTTTGGACCCACATATTCTTGAGCATAGTGTTTCACCCACCAAAGGACGACCAGACTAAGAAGACAATTTAGGTTATTGAGGACATACTGCGACCTTCCATGTTCTAATTATATATAGTTTGTTGAATCACCCATTACGAGTGGATTTTTCTTACAATAACATCTACCATTACACTATTGGTATGGAACCATTCAGGGAATTGTATTAGAAACCCTGTTGGTCACCACTTTTCTGGACTAACCTAGGATAATCGACACTCATGGGCCTAGAGTTGGTTTGTACTACTACAGAGAATGTGTAGATCATCTAATAGCAAATAAATACTTCATTGACCAATCCAAAGTCTTATTTAGGTTGGTGGAGAAGGCCTTTGAATTTCAATGAAGGATACCATGTGTTTCTATAGGATTCACCATGATGTGGATTACAGATATTTGGATAGGGTGGAAAGTTATCTCCAATGTTCATTAACCATTTTCTGAAACTGCGTAGAGTAGGAAAGGTAGAGTACCACTTATATATACCCTTGAAGTTAGATCAAGTACAACACATCTTCTATGAGTTATATCTAAGGAAGTTGGTGCATGACCCATTGCACATTATTGACTGGGGAAGGATGAAATTGAGGATAGAGATAATTTTATTGATTACCCAAAGAAGATCAAGGGTCAGTAGGAGATGATCCTTGATGGGTGATCGATTCCATTTTCATGTTCTTGGTGGTAGCACGAGAATATACAAGAGAGAACATGGGAGAATGAGGCTTATATTTATACTCAATACCCTCATCTGTTTGAGTATCCCTCATTTTGACTTTTCAGGGACAGAAAGCCACAAGATGTGGAGAATGTAATGTAACATATTCTTCTAAGAACTTTTTTTAATATTATATGGATTTCTTTAGACCTAGAACTGAGTTGGTATGTGTTTCAAAGGCACAGTGTGCCGAGATTAAATTCTAGAAAAATATGAAAATATTTAATATCACGTTCAAGCATTTTTCTTGAAAAAGTGGAAGAACTCCAAAATAGTTCCTCGAATAAAGAGTATGAGGGAACTATTGAGTACATAATTGTGCCTTTACCCAATTTGAGACCTAACATTAGTCGGTTCGGGTCGATTTTGATATTCATCATGGATGAATAGATGAATAAAATTAATTTAGAAAATTAATTTTTATTTCAATTATTGATACAGTGATGCAACGACATGACTTTTTATCTATAAAATCATCCAAGAGTTAGAGACCAGGAGTCAGACTCATAAAATTGGAATTCCTTAGAGTCATTGGTGGAAGAGATATCTAGATAATTCTCTTGAGAAGGTGATGAACTTCCCTGAAATCTCTGATCGGTGATCGGTGCACACAAATCATGGAAGATCCCAACAACTACAATGATGTAGTGACCAATCTTCATCAGTGAACTATCCAAATCTAGGTATTGTGTTTTCTTAATTCCATCCTAATCTCAATCCCAAATGGATGTGGATAAATTTAGAGAACAAGTATTCACCCAAACATTGTCAGTATATTTCAATTTGATCAAATTGTTTCTTTTGGGTTTGTTGATTATCCCTCTTCGATTATCCTTCTACGATAACGAATCATGGCCAAAAGAACAATGGATGATGTTTTTTCATCCATATTTTGGATTATATATTTCTCCCCAATTTCTTCTTGTGATCATCATTGTAATTCCCTTGGTCAACATTTAGAAAAATACCAAGTTCTAGATCGTTGCACAACTATTCGTTCAAAAAATGGATCGAAATTGTAGTAACGAAACATAATGGTGGTTGTAGATCTTGGATTAAATGGTGACTATATGTATATTGGGGATGAATGATAATGGATCTAGGATTCTACACTCCACCTAGGCAACATGCATCAAACGAACATCGAAGGAGAGTCCTTGATGCATTTTGAGGCCAGATTCTGGTGAGCTACCTGCAGTAAGGTTTGGTATATGTAGATATGAGATCTACAGTGAGATTTTGGGTAGAAATCAATGCGAACATAGCATGTCAAGAAGAACGGAGAAGGAACTCCAAAAAAGGGAAATGATAAGAAACATTATGGGTAACTCGATACTATACTTCATGTGGGAACCCATTAGTGGCGGATAGGTTTTCAAGAATGATATGATGATCGCATCACATGTGACCCCTATAACAGAGTATTTGACCATCCATGGTTGACTCGTTGTGTAATTCAGAGAGTACATGGACACAAGTAATAGTAATCGAATAGATGGAACATCATGTACTTAATCACTAACATGGATTGGCATACAGAGATGGTTACATAGATACAACTTCGGTACATAGATATGGCCAGGTGACATCGCTAGGAATGTGTGAGTATCTACACACTATGTACTCATCCAAAACACCATGTACATGGAGACTACATGTCATGTGAGGTTCTTCAACACTAGAAAGTCTTGGGATAGTTAGGCATACCATATACCCCATTAGATATTCCATGTACTCCAACCTAGAGTTTTTGAGGCACATATTTTTTATTGTTTGGACCATTATAGGTTGAGTGCATTCCATTGGTCCATTTCTCAAGGGTATAGTGTTCCATTACATACACATCACTATATTTTGATCCCCTCTAGATGTCAAGTCCTAAATAGTGTTGTGGTGTGCCTTTATGGGACTGGAGTGTGATTTTATCTCATCCCTAGTTAGAATTTGTGCAATCAATGAGACCTCCTTGAGAATGGAATTGATTTTCCATCTCTCAAACTGCATCAGTAGGGTTTTTGGAATCATTATCATGTGATCCCCTACGTAGCGGGTTGATCAAGATTGGGTTTGTGGTGTCCCCCAATTGTTCTAGGCATGACCCCCTATCTGTGTTACATATTATTCTTTGACTAATTCATTCTGTTTTGAAGGGGAACAAATGAGTTAGTCCTCTTCATCGATTATCATTGATGGTAGCACAACTCGTGGAGTGATTTCTCTATGAAGGAGTGTTTCTTTGGACAGAATCATGTGGCTATTATTTGGTTATGACAATTTAATGGTGTGTTGTCTCTCCTACGAATATCAAGTTTCTCTATTTCTATTATATATAGATTTCTATATCTTGTATTGAGATAACAATTTTTTATCTATCGTGTTTAGTGTTATCGGGGTGTCCTAATGAGTATTGTTATACTCACCCCTGAATGGAATTTTCCCACCTGTATCATGTCTTCTGAATGTGAAAAACCTTTTGACGTTGTCTTATGAGGACACTGAGCAGTTGGAGTGTTACTAGAGATTAAAAAACTGAGGATTTTATCTAGAGCATACTTTTTACTTAGTCCACTCTCTTGGAGCAGATTGGACTCTTTACGGGTTTTGCTTGGGCTTGTTTTAGCCCTCTTTTCTATTTATAGTACTTTCAATATCATACTCTATTTGTGGGATATAATATGTATGCATGAATTATTTCAATAGTTTTACATTTAATCACTGTTTGGGTTTGGAGATTGGTGCATTTGTGTAGGTATATTAAGGCTAATTCCTTTCATTTGTGGGATATTCCAACTCAGTGCAAGTCAACATCCCCTAGCCCATTGGATATGGGCTTAGTATAGTCATGGTTAAGACCCAAGTGGGTTGGTTCGTGATAGAATGGGTCTATAACAATGTTTTTTTAAACCATTAGTATAGGATTTCCTTACTTTTGTAGCTAGTAGGTCCCACCTTATCCGAAAACCTATAAACAGAATTGCACCAACAAACAATGAAACACCTCCCTAAAAACCACTTCAAGACAATATAAAAAATATTCAAGAATCAAATTAATGGATTCAACTAGTGACAACAAACATTTAAAACCTAAAAAATATGTACTCATATACAGTAATAAAAAAAATCATGTTTCATAAATATCAGTCAAAAATGTGAATAATCAGTCTCTCTCTCATCACAACCAATATCATCACTTTCTCCGTCGTCATCATCACCATCATCATGATCATCCTCACTATCGTCCTCAGCCTCACGGTTGATAATTCCCTTAGAATGAAAATCATTGTCCCAACCACTATTATGATTTGAATAACCATCCTCTGATTCATCATTTAATGAACTCATCATCTAAATCAACGTATCAAAAAACATGGAAATCTCTTGTGGAATTGAAGAAAAAATGGATGTGATAACTTTCATAAATTGCTGATTGTCCTTTTCATTCCATTCGTGGTACTTCATGATTAATTTTTTGTCCTCTTATACCTCTTCATATGCCTATGTTGCCTCTATTTAAGCTAGTGTTGCCACTTCATTAGTTATTTTTCACTCGATGTCACTATAAATGGCATAACAATTATGCCAATATCTATTGGTTACAATACTATTCTTTGTTCATAAATGTTCTCCCTCATAGTGCACATATCCTAATAACTAGTTCAAATTATCATTTATTCAAAATTTGTCATCTTTCATCTCATCAAGGTCCCCAAAAGAACACTTTGCTAATATAAATGAACTATTTAGTTAAAAATAGATATTATACTTTGAAGTCATCAAAGGAAAAATTAAAACATACTATTATGTCTATTCGTTAACCACACTTCTATCTTTCCCATTTCTGATCAAGGAAAATAATTTTCCTTGGGGCACACATCCTTCAATATTCAACATAGCCCTCTATAATAAAATTGAATATAGAAACCCTTTATTCAATAACTATATATTCTAAACAAAATTATGTAATTTTGACCCAAAAATATATTTTTAAATGGGAAGATAATTAAATGAAATATATGGATAATATTAAATAGTGAATGATCATTAGGAAAAACATACTACAAAAGAATATGTTTTATGTGAGAAATAAGCAATGTGTCATGAAGGTGAAAATTTAGTGACATGAATGAGTGAATATTTTAAAAAAAACAAAGGACATCAATGAACAATCATCCCATTCTACTGGGAATGTTATCACAAAAAATCCAGTTAAACATACTCATTACAAAATTATGAAAAATTATTCTTTTTACATGCATTTTGAGGTGTAAAACGAAAATTAGGTGAATATATGTTGTACATAATAATTATAAATATTATTCTGCATCCATATATTAATGGTATTATCTTATGAAGATATTCCTCCCTAAATAAATTGAAAATTTGATTAAGATAATACTACTAGATACAACAAATTGTTTTGAAAAAATTACTCATATGAATATGTGATATTGAAATTCATAGGTTATATTTTGAGATCTAAAAACATTAAGCTCGTGGTGATTGTATTGATTCCAAATGAACAACTCATTGAGTATGATAGGTGTAGATGATGGTTCCTATAATGACCTAAACTTTTACTAATGAAATTTCTTCTTGATCAGATTAAATGTATTATTATGTAAGATGGTTATATAAAACATGTGGACTTCTTTGGATTTATGTTTTTGGATTTTAAAATACTGTTAATAATTGTTAAAGTTTCTAATATAGTCACTGAACATAGATCACATGATCAGTATAAATATAGGGTTTTAATAAATCCAATTTACTCAGAAAAAGGAAGCGATTTTCTCATCTAGTAGAATTACTCTCTACAAAGACCATTTTTCGGAAATCAGAAATGAGATGGGATCACTTGGCTTCGCTCTTGAATAGGCCCAAGAAAAACTTCAACATGTTAATCTTCAACATAACCTCCTATAGGAGGTGTGGATGATGATAGAGATTACCACCCAAGTGATGTTATCTAAGCCACCCTAAATGCATGACACCATCGCACACCTTACCCTTATATCATATGCTAGTGTTATAAGGGTTTATGTAATAAAACCCTAGTAAAATGATTATGTTCATAATTTTTGTATAGAATAAATAATATACATTTATTTTATTATTGTTACTTTGTAATTAATTATTAAAGCACAAATAGTTTTTTAGTTAATATTCAATTAAAAAATATATTTTTATGAATTAATGGATTTCTAAATTAAATAATAATTTAATAATATATTAATACTAAATTACATCTTATTAAATATAAATTATCGTATACTTTTTATGAATACAATTGTACTTTTTATTAATATTGCAATTATGCTTTTGTCAAAACCCATGAATTTTCGATAAAAATGAGTTTTTATTTTAAAAGTATAAAATTAAAATATTTAAAAAATTATTTATATAAAATTAATATTATTTTTGGAATTATGACATTGGAATTATCCAACGGTAAAGATTTCAGAATTTTCTAAGACAGTCAGATTTTTTTGTAAAAATTAAATATTTTTTAAATATATAATGTGTTTTATGACATCATAATGAACCAATAGTGATGTAATAAATTACTATAAATTTTAATTTCGGCCAATATATGTTTTAATTTTCAAATAATGCGATTTTAGGATTTTTGACTTATTTTACAAAACCTTCGTGGACCCTCCAAGAATTATAAAACATTTTTACATTTGAAAATGATTTCCTTGAGAGTGTGACTCACCTCCTCATAAAATATCCTAATATTTTAATAAGTTAGGAAATTAGACTTATAAATTCATTATTTACACTCCACTTTGGAAAAAACCATGGATAAAAACAATTGTATATTTTGTGTTTTTGATTAGATTAATGTGTGGTGTCCAAAACCTAAATAATAATGAATTCTCTCTCATTTCCTATATAGACCCACTCAGTCTCCCATTCCTACTCACTCAAACCATTTATACCTCCAAAAACCCCTTAACTCCCCTCTCTATAATCCTCCCAAGGCTCCATAATCTCCCAAGAATCCCCTCTCAAGCCTCTCCCAAGCCTTTCAGATCAAACTTCTATGTAAGGGATTTATTCCTTTCTCATTTTTGTCCAAATTTCCATTAATTTTTATGACCTTTTATTTTCAATTAAAAATGATGGGGTATGAGTTCACACCTCCCATATACTTACATCCTTATTTCTTAATGATGAGATACCCCTTTATCACTCAATAATTCTACTCATGTACACCTGTTACCATGCTGAAATTCTGTAAGGGGTTTCTCTCTCCCCATTTACATTCAAGAAATTATTTTATACTATGCATCAAAATTCCATTAAATTTGTTGGGGAATGTATCTATATGACCCCAATTCTTTCCATTTAAATTAAATATTTTGATATACCACTTTCTCTCTCATCAACCATTTTTATTAATTCTTATGTTTTGTTGTTATGCTGCCGAATTCTCACTGCTATTTTCCAAGCCAAAGTCATTGTGTAGTAAATACCATGCCTATTTCACTGTCATGGCTATTAACATTTAAAATAATTTACTTATAAATTATATATTTTAATTTATGTATTCCATATTCCTTTTTTGTGGAATAAATGATGATGTTGAATGATTCCATCTTTTATGATCTATGGGGCACACTTTTGCATGAAATGAAATGATTAAGAAGGGTGTGCCATGATAGTGATCCAATACATTGGGTAAAGATTATTATCATGATACATTAAGTAAAATGAGGGTTTAATCATGAAAATTCAATTACAATGAAGGTTCACTCATGTACCATGTTCAATGATCTGTGGATCATACTATTATCATGTTAAATGTTGTTGCCACATTTCCATGTTATGATAATCATTTATATCATGCCTTTATGATCATGTTTCTCCTGTTATCAATTGGTATGACTGTTTCCTACCATGTAATATATTCTTAATGTTATAACTTGTTCACTCCCTTACTAGGCTTTATAGGTCACTGTTTTTCTTATGCACATCTTCAGGTTTTCCCATGCAGTGCTAAGTAAGAAGGAATGTTGGGGTCATGTAAAAGAAGTTTTCAATAAATTGGTTGGGATTTACTCTCTAAGTTGTTATATAATGTTCATAATTTCCCATGAAACTATACCTCTCAATCCTGAAAGTTGTAATAAGTTCATGTTTAAGTAATAACTCTTGTTTAAGTCTGTAATAAAGAGCAGGGCTGTTATAGTTCCCACCCCCCCCCCCCCCTTATGAAGGTGTCTATAGAAATGAGGAGAGGGAGATAGATCCTCCCTTATTTTTGAATAATTTACTAATAATGACCATGTATGACATGAAAAATGTTTAAGAATCTAATTTCATATTCCCCAGAAATTGTATTAAATAAAAAATAGAGGGTCTATAAATTAGTTCACGTGGAATAATGAGGTTGAAAACCCCATATAATAGATATATAATAATGAATATTTTTAAAAAAAATATTCAGGAAGGTTCTGTACATTTTCATGCAATGTCTTGGGTTCCCATTCATTATGGTTGTGTATAATACTTGTTTAAACTTCAATATAATTTACTCATTTTCAAAATTCCATAAAAACTACAAGATCACATCTACTGTTCTTGTTACAAATAGTTCATTCTATGAGCTAGTTCATCTTATTTCATTACACTGGTTTTCAATTATAGTTATTACCTTTCAATAAAAAGAAGTCAACTGTAATCATTTGAAGTTGTTTTTAATATCTAAAAAGATATCAATGACAAAATTTATTAATTTAGTAACATGGTATATTTAAATGAACTATATAATGAAAATTTCCAATTGGAAATCAACTATGTCATTCAAGAGATCAAACTGTGTCATAAAAGGAGATTAGGAAAATACAATGTCCTATATAGAACATTGTTTTAAATTATACTAAGATAATTCAAAATCACAATGTGAAGAAACCAATTAATCATATATATCATGATCTATAATAAATGAAACAAATTAATTAGTTACGGAAAACCCAAAAAACATACACTGAGACCCGTTTTGAAGATAAAAGAAAATACAAATATTTTTCGTATAATTAAAAGAAATTGATTAGAAAATAATGTATTCACAACAACATTTGTGATCCTAAATAACACCGTTAAAGATAAAATAAAAAACCAATATTATATGTAATTCCATCTATGAAAACACTAACCCCCAAGAAGATGTTGTTTAGTCTATGGTATATTTGGAAAGAGATTCTCAAGATCCATTCATTTGGAATCAATGCAAACACATTCTTCTACATGAATAAATTAAGTGTTTTTTCATGAAATTATATATTATAAAAATTAAAATCCATTATCATAATGAAACGCATTATATGAATTCAATCCAATAAACTTAAATGGCTTTCCAACATTGGGAAATGAATCTTGAGTCGGGTTATATTGCTTCATTGAATATTGTCACAAGAAATTTCTATAGGTCAAATCACCGGTGCACTATTGGTCTACATGTAAATTTATAAAATAGGAGAGAATCATTTTGATTATGTAAAATATTTATTTCCTTACATTTTAATTATATGTGAAAGGAAAATAAAAATAAAATTGATGATAGAAAAAAGTACCTAAGAGTGTCAAATTAGGTTAATCCTATCAAAATTGCAAGGATGAAAATTATAATGAGAAACCTATTTCTAAATAAGTCCCTTATAAATATTTTTTAGGAAACCAATTCCCATAAAGAATAAAATTAAATATTCATCATTAGTTTAGGATGGAAATAAATTAAATAAAGATAGTGAACTAGTAAAAAATCAAGAAACTCTTCTTCAATAGATGTATACAAAACCCTTTTTCCAATATCACATAAGAAGTAAAACTTTTCCAAAATCACAATAGATTTCAATAGAAAATTAGACCCATCACAGAAACTATGACTATACCATAAAGTGAATGAACCATAGAAAAATAAACAAATCCCCCTACCCCCATATCATTCATACATTATCCATGCCTAACCACTTCTAGCACAATAAGATCATAATGATGATAAATCTAAACACATTTACAAATATCCAGGAAAAATATAATAACATTAAAGATAAAAACAAAAACATAGAATAAAAATTTAAATACTATAATCCATGATGACCAGTAAAAATCATTGTTCAATGATTGTTGAAGAATACTTCTATTAAAAATCTTGTTTGGTGTTTTATACCACTACTACAAAACGGTCTTTATCAGCGCTCAAAATGGGATTTATCAGTGCTAAAAAAGCGTTGTAAAGCTTAGCGCTGATAAAGGGGAGTACCCTTTATCAGCACTAAAAAGGCGCTGATAAAGGTGGAATTTATCAGCGCTTCTTTAGCACTGATATTTGATCTTTTATCAGCACCTCGTTAGCGCTGATAAAGGTGTAGTTTATCTGTGCCTTTTTAGAACTGATAAATGCCATGTCTGCTGCTACGAAAAAATCTGCAGCAGCACACCTGAACACCTGCAAAAAAATTCAGCATCTTAATAAGCTAATTAGAGCAAGTATACCCATGAAAAATTAACACATAAATTATAAGCTAATTTGACCAATTATACCCAAACAATAAGTATACTCCTACTCCATTAACACATAATTCATAAGTTAATTAAGTACATAAAGAATTAAATTCAAAATTCAAGGGGTTGGGGGCTGTTAAAGGGATTGGGGTGGTTGTACAAGGGGGGCAGGGGGTGGTCTGGTGTCCAGGGTGTCGGGGGGGGGGGGGGGTGGGGGGCTTTACAGGGGGTGGGGGGTGTCCAGAGGGGTGGGGGTGTCCAGGGGGTGGGTTGGTGTCCAGGGGGTGGGGGCAGTCTAGGGGGTTGGTGGGGTTGACTCGTACATGTCAAAAAGGACCCATGGATCGTTCTTATAAAAGATCAACACAATCTGAATGTGTTTGGTCCGATTTTCGTTGGTCAGTTGTTGTTTTCACTTAAAATTGTGTCCATTTTAAACAAAAGAGAGACTCGTTGAGTGATACCGGCCACACTGTGCCTCAGATTGAGGCAGGAATGACTCGTACACATCACAAAGGACCCTAGGATCATTCTCCTAAAGGATCAACATAATCTAAATGGGTTTGGTCGGATTTTCGTAGGTCAGTTGTTGTTTTCACATAAAATTATGTCCATTTTAAACAAAATCGAGACCCTTTGAGTGATAACGACCACATGTGACTCATATTGAGATAAGTTTGACTCTTACACATCACAAAGGACCCATGGATCGTTCTTATAAAAGATGAAGACAATCCGAATGCATTTGGTCAGATTTCTGTAGGTCAGTTGTTGTTTTAACATAAAATTGTGTCCATTTTAAACCAAAGAGAGACACTTTGAGTGCTAACGGCCACACTGTGCCTCAGATTGAAGCGGGGTTGACTCATACACGTCAAAAATGACCCTTGTATCGTTCTCCTAAAATATCAAGGCAATATGAATTCATTTGGTCAAATTTTCGTAGGTCAGTTGTTGCTTTCACTTAAAATTGTGTACATTTTAAACAAAATAGAGACCCTTTTAGTGGTACTGGCCACACCGTGCCTCGGATTGAGTCGAGGTTGACTCATAAACGTCACCAAGGACCCTTGGACCATTATTATAAAAGATCGAGGCAATCCTAATGGGTTTGGTCAGATTTCCGAAGGTCAGTTGTTGTTTTCACATAAAATTGTTTACATTTTAAACAAAAGATAGACCCTTTCAGTGATATCGGTCACACCGTGCCTCATATTGAGGTGTGGTTGACTCTTACACATCACCAAGAAGCCTTGAATCGTTCTTATAAAATACAAAGGCAATCCAAATGCGTTTGGTCATATTTTCATAGGTCAATATTTGTTTTCAATTAAAATTGTTTCCATTTTAAACAAAAGAGAGACCCTTTGAGTGATAGCGGTCACACAATGCCTTGGATTGAAGCGGGGTTGACTCGTACTCATCACAAAGTACTCATGGATAATTCTCCTAAAGTATAAACACAATACAAATGGGTTTGGTCAGATTTCTGTAGGTCAGTTGTTGTTTTCACATAAAATTGTTTACATTTTAAACAAATGAGAGACCCTTTGAGTGATAGCGGTCACATCGTGCCTCATATTGAGGTAGTGTTGACTCTTACACGTCACAAAGGACACTGGGATTTTTATTATAAAATCTCAAGGAAATACGAATGTGTTTGATCGGATTTTCATAGGTCAGTTGTTGTTTTCAATTAAAATTGTGTCCATTTTAAACAAAAGAGAGACACTTTGAGTGATAACGGTCACACTGTTCCTCGGATTGAGGCAGGGTTGACTCGTACACATCACAATGGACCCTTGATTTTTTATCCTAAAGTATAAACACCATTAGAATGGGTTTGGTCATATTTCCGTAGGTCAGTTGTTGTTTTCACTTAAAATTGTTTACATTTTAAAGAAATGAGAGACCCTTTGAGTGTTAGCGGTCATACCATGGATCAGATTGAGGTGGGGTTGACTCGTACACGTCACCAAGGACCATTTTATAGTTATTATAAAAGATGAAGGAAATAATAATGCGTTTGGTCAGATTTTCAAAGGTCAGTTTTTGTTTTAAATTAAAATTGTGTCCATTTTAAACAAAAGAGAGACCCTTTGAGTGATAGTTGTCAAACCGTGCCTCGGATTGAGGTGGGGTTCACTCATAAATGTCATAAAGGAGTTCAGGATCATTCTTTTAAGGGATAAACACAATCCTAAGGGGTTTGGTCAGATATACATATGTTAGTTGTTGTTTTCACTTAAAATTGTTTACATTTTTAACAAAAGAGATACCCTTTGACTGATAGTGGTCACACTGTGCCTCAGATTGAGGCGGGGTTGACTCATACACGTCACAAAGGACCCTTGGACCGTATTTATAAAATATCAAGGCAATCCGAATGCATTTTGTCAGGTCTTCATAGGTCAGTTGTTGTTTTCACTTAAAATTCTTTACATTTTAAACAAAATAGAGACCCTTTGAGTGGTACCTGCCACACCATGCCTCAGATTGAGGTGGGGTTGACTTGTACATGTCACAATGGACCCATGGATCTTTCTTATAAAATATCAACAAAATCCAAATGCCTTTGGTTGGATTTACGTAGGTCAGGTGTTGTTTTCACTTAAAATTTCGTCCATTTTAAACCAAAGAGAGACACTTTGAGTGCTACCAGCCACATTGTGCCTCAGATTGAAGCGGGGATGACTCGTACTTGTCAAAAAGGACCCGTGGATCATTCTCCTAAAATAATCAATACAATCCGAATGATTTTTGTCAGATATCCGTAGGTCAGTTGTTGTTTTCACTTAAAATTAGGTCCATTTTAAACAAAATAGAGACCCTTTAAGTGCTACAGGCCACACCGTGCCTCAGATTGAGGCGGGGATGACTTGTACACATCAAAAAGGACCCTTGGATCATTCTCCTAAAGGATAAACACAATCTGAATGGGTTTGGTTGGATTTCCATTGGTCAGTTGTTGTTTTCACTTAAAATTGTGTCCATTTTAAACAAAATAGAGACCCTCTGAGTGATACCGGCCACACCGTGCCTCGGATTGAGGCGGGGTTAACTCATACATGTCAAAAAAGGACCCATTGATCGTTCTTGAAAATGATCAAGACAATCCAAATGTGTTTGGTCAGATTTATGTAGGTCAGTTGTTGTTTTCACTAAAAATTGTGTCCTTTTTAAAACAAAGAGAGACCTTTTGAGTGCTACCGGCCACACCGTGCCTTGGATTGAGGTGGGGATGACTTGTACAAGTCACAAATGACCCTTGGATCGTTATCCTAAAAGATCAAGGCAATCTTAATGCGTCTGGTTGAATTTCTGTAGGCCAGTTGTTGTTTTCACTTAAAATTGATTACATTTTAAACAAAATAGACACCCTTTGAGTGGTACCGGCCACACCGTGCCTTAGTTTGATGTGGGGTTGACTTTTACACATCACCAAGGACCCTTGGATCGTTATTATTAAATATCAAGTCAATCCGAATGGGTTTGGTCAGATTTCTGTAGGTCAGTTGTTGTTGTCACTTAAAATTATTTACATTTTAAACAAAAGAGAGACCCATTGAGTGGTAGTGGTCACACCGTGCATCGGATTGAGACGGGGTTAACTTTTACACATTACCAAGAACCCTTGGATCGTTCTTATAGAAGATCAACGAAATCCGAATGCAATTTGTTGGATTTTCATAGGTCAGTTTTTGTTTTCAATTTTAATTGTGTCCATTTTAAACAAAAGAGAGACCCTTTGAGAGATAGTGGTCACACCGTGCCTTGGATTGAGGCGGGGTTGACTTTTACATGTCACAAAGGACCCGTGGATCATTCTCCTAAAGGATAAACACAATCTGAATTGGTTTGGTCGGAATTTTGTAGGTCAATTGTTGTTTACATTTTAAACAAAAGAGAGACCCTTTGAATGATAGCAGTCACACCGTGCCTCAGATTGAGGTGGGGTTGACTCGTACATGTCACAAAGGACCCTCAGATCATTATTATAAATGATCAAGGTAATTGGAATGTGTTTGGTCAGATATTCATAGGTCAGTTGTTGTTTTCACTTTAAATTGTTTACATTTTAAAAAAATAGAGACCCTTTGAGTGGTACCGGACACATCGTGCATAGGATTGATGGAAGGTTGACTTGTACATGTCACAAAGGACCCATGGATCGTTCTTATAAAATATAAACACAATACGAATGCGTTTGGTTGGATTTTCGTATGTCAATTGTTGTTTTCACTTAAAATTGTGTGCATTTTAAACAAAATAGAGACCCTTTGAGTGATACCGGCCACACCGTGCCTCAGATTGAGACAAGGTTGACTTGTACACATCACAAGGGACCCTTGGATCATTCTTATAAAAGATCGAGACAATCTGAATGTGTTTGGTCATATTTCTATTGTTCAGTTTTTGTTTTAACTTAAAATTGTGTCCATTTTAAACCAAAGTGAGACTCTTTTAGTGCTACCGGCCACACCGTGCCTCAGATTGAGGCAGGGATTACTTGTACACGTCACAAAGGACCATTGGATCATTATCCAAAAGGATCAACACAATATGAATGGTTTTGGTTGGTTTTCCGTAGGTCAGTTGTTGTTTTCATTTAAAATTGTGTACATTTTAAACAAAATAGAGACCCTTTGAGTGGTACCGGCCACACCATTCCTAGGATTGAGGAAGGTTTCACTCGTACACGTCACCTAGGAAACTTGAATCGTTATTATAAAAGATCAAGGCAATCAGAATGTGTTTGGTCAGATTTCCATAGGCCAGTTGTTGTTTTTAATTAAAATTGTGTCCATTTTAAACAAAATAGAGACCCTTTCAGTGGTACCGGTCACACCGTGCGTCGGATTGTTGAAGGGATGACTCTTACACATCACAAGGGACCCATGGATCGTTCTCCTAATGGATGAACACAATCTGAATGGGTTTGGTCAGATTTCTGTATGTCAGTTGTTTTTTTGACTTAAAATAGTTTACATTTTAAACAAAATAGAAACCCTTTGAGTTGTACCGGCCACACCATGCCTCAGATTGAGGCGAGATTTACTTTTTCATGTCACCCAAGACCCTTGGATCTTTATTATAAAAGATCAAGGCAATCCAAATGTGTTTGGTCATATTTTCATAGGTCAGTTGTTCTTTTCAATTAAAATTGTGTCCACTTTAAACAAACGAGAGACCCTTTGAGTGATATCGGTCACACCGTGCCTCGGATTGAGGCGAGGTTGACTCATAGATGTCAAAAAGGACCCATGGATTGTTATACTAAAGGATCAACGCAGTCCGAATGGGTTTGGTTGGATTTCCGTAGGTCAGTTGTTGTTTTCACTTAAAATTATTTACATTTTAAACAAAAGAGAGACCCTTTGAGTGATAGCGGTCACACCGTGCCTCGTATTGAGGCATGGTTGACTCTTAAATGTCAAAAAACCCTTGGATCGTTATTGTAAATGATCAATGCAATCTGAATGCGTTTGGTCGGATTTTCATAGGTCAGTTGTTGTTTTCAGTTAAAATTGTTTACATTTTAAACAAAATAGAGACCCTTTGAGTGGTACCAGCCACACCGTGCCTCGGATTTAGGTGAGGTTTCCTCTTACACATCAAAAAGGACCCATCGATCGTTCTTATAAAATCTCAAGACAATCAAAATGCATTTGGTTGCATTTTTGTAGGTCAGTTGTTGTTTTCACTTAAATTTGTGTCCATTTTAAACCAAAGAGAGACCCTTTGAGTGCTACCGGCCACACCATGCCTCGTATTGAGGTGGGGTTGACTCTTACATGTCACAAAGGACCCTTGGATCATTCTCCTAAAACATCAAGTCAATCCTAATTTGTTTGTTTGAATTCCCATAGGTCAGTTTTTGTTTTCACTTAAAATTGTGTACATTTTAAACAAAATAGAGACCCTTTGAGTGGTATCGGCCACATCATTCCTCGGATTGAGACGGGGTTGACTCTTACACGTCACCAAATACCCTTGGATAAATATTATAAAATATCAAGGCAATACTAGTGGTTTTGGTCAGATTTCCATAGGTCAGTTGTTGTTTTCGCTTAAAATTCTTTACATTTTGAACAAAAAGAGAGACCCTTTGAGTGGTAGTGGTCACACTGTGCCTAAGATTGAGGCGGGGTTGACTTGTACACATCACCAAGAACTCACGGATCATTATTATAAAAGATAAAGTCAATCATGATTCATTTGGTCAGATTTTCATAGGTCAGGTGTTGTTTTCAGTTATAATTGTGTCCATTTTAAACAAAAGAGAGACCCTTTGAGTGATGGTGGTCACACCGTGGCTTGGATTGAGACGGGGTTGACTCATACATGTCACAAAGGACCTGTTGATCATTATACTAACGGATCAACACAATCTGAATGGGTTCGGTCAGATTTCCTTTGGTCAGTTTTTGTTTTCACTTAAAATTGTTTACATTTTAAACAAAAGAGAGACCCTTTGAGTGATAGCGGTCACACTGTGCCCCAGATTGTGGCAGGGTTGACTCATACACATCACAAAAGAAAAGTTGAATCGTTTTTATAAAATATCAAGGCAATTTTAATGTGTTTGGTCAGATTTTCATAGGTCGGTTGTTGTTTTCACATTAAATTGTTTACATTTTAAACAAAATAGAGATCCTTTGAGTGGTACCGGCCACACAGTGCCTCGTATTGATGCAGTGTTGACTCATACAAGTCACATAGGACCCATGGATCGTTATCATAAAATATCAACACAATCTGAATGCATTTGGTCAGATTTTCGTAGGTCAGTTGTTGTTTTCACTTAAAATTGTATCCATTTTAAACAAAATAGACACCCTTTGAGTGATACCAGACACACCGTTCCTCGAATTAAGACGAGGTTGACTCATACACGTCATGAAGGACCTGTGGATCATTCTTAAAAAATGATCAAGATAATCCGAATGCGTTTGGTCATATTTCCATAGGTCAGTTGTTGTTTTCACTTAAAATTGTGTCCATTTTAAACCAAAGTGAGACTCTCTGAGTGCTACCGGCCACACCGGGACTCAGATTGAGGCGGGGATGAATCATACACATCAAAAAGGACCTGTGGATCATTCTCCTAAAAGATAAACACAATCCTAATGGGTTTGGTCATTTTTCCGTAGGTCAGTTGTTGTTTTCATTTAAAATTGTGTACATTTTAAACAAAATAAAGACCCTTTGAGTTGTACCGGCCACACCGTTCCTCGGATTGAGGTGTTCTTGACTCGTACACGTCACCGAGGACCCTTGGATAGTTCTTATAAAATATCGAGCCAATATTAATGCGTTTGGTCAGATTTCCGTAGGTCAGTTGTTGTTTTCAATGAAAATTGTGTCCATTTAAAACAAAATAGAGACCCTTTGAGTGGTACCGGCCACACCGTGCCTCAGATGGAGGCGGGGATTACACGTACACGTCACAAGGGACTCGTGGATCGTTTTCCTAAAGTATCAACATAATCTGAATGGGTTTGGTCACATTTCCTCGGGTCAGTTGTTGTTTTCACATAAAATTGATTACCTTTTAAACGAAATAGAGACCCTTTGAGTGGTACCGGCCACTCCTTGCCTCGAATTGAGGTGGGGTTGACTCTTACACGTCACCAAGGACCCTTGGATCATTCTTATAAATGATAATGTCAATCCAAATGTGTTTGGTTGGATTTCTGTAGGTCAGTTGTGGTTTTCACTTAAAATTGTGTTCATTTTAAACAAAATTGAGACCCTTTGGGTGGTTCAGCATTCTTGCATGTTGCTGGTGCATATCATCTGTTAAAATGGGAAAATGACTCATTGGAGATATGATGTTTTATTTTATAACAATTACAATTTTCCTACGAACATTTACATACAACAATGTTTCATCTTTTGATCCCCTTAACCCCTCTCAAAAATGACCACCAATTGTACATGTCCCCAAGTCAGATCTTCATTGTATTTGTGTAAAATCTGCCATCAAGTATGTAGCCCACTCGTTTCTGAACGCATATATATCATCTTGTGAGTATGAGGCTTTTCAGCAGTCAGAGTAGTACTACAAAATATAAAAATAAAGAATAAATAAATAAATTAAATGAACTAGTAGTTGTTTTTGAGAATAACTCTTTAGGGATACTAGTTTGTTGATGAAAAATGATCCCTTTCATAAATTTACAAACATAATAACTACAATCATTATCGTTTGTTTGTTTTTGACACTGCAAAAAAATTGATCATTAGGAGAATAAGTAACTTGTGTTGAGATGTGTTTGGATAGTGATATTTTTTTATATATACCCTGATATTTGTCCAGAAGTAGTACATTCTCGCCTCCTTATGCTTAGCCCCTATCCTCATTCCTTTTTTTAGACGATAATGATATAACGCCATATCATAACAGAATCCACAGTAAAAGATAATATAAGTTATATTACTTGATTTTAGACCTAAAATGTGAGATTTAGTGTCTTACAGATTCACAAACTCCATCATGTGTGGTCTGTTTGATGGATATCCTTGCTTTGAATCCAAAAAATAAATATCTGGAGTATCATAGTTCACCGCAATTAGCAACCAATGTTGCCTAAAAACAAAAAAAATGAATAAGTAATAAAATAAGTGAAAATATAATTGATATGGTTTAATCGTAGTGTTTTACCCCTGCATGGTTGGTATTAGGAAGAGTTTGTCATCTGTAATCTTCCTTTCAAATGTTTTCATCAAGTCATTCACAATTGAATCCCTTTTTGATGTCTCTAATTTTGTTAGGTGTGTTGATGTGGTATTAGGACTAACGAGCCCAAATATTGGCTCATGGGAAAATTCCTTCAACTATATTTCATAAATGAGTTTGTCAACAATATAAAATGCATTTAGTCATAATTTACACATTAGATCAGCTTTTAGAAAATCAATTCATGGAAACATACCTCATATATACATTTACAACTATGACACCTTGCCCATTATTTTCAAGGATCTCATTTACATTTTCAACAGCAATGAAATCTTTACTTTCCTCTCCGTATATATTCTCTTCGAAAACCACAATATGACTATTACCATCTTTTAGGTTCGTATCCACATGATTCATCAATGATAATAAATGTGGATAGAGAACAAGTGGTGTACTTATGCTTTTAGTAGCTCATTGGGATCGGTTTGTCGATCCTTTAGATGGTTTTGAGCCAACGTTTGTCACCCCTTCCCTTTCTCTGTCTATAATAACAGTCATTGGTTCAGACCCTTTTTTCATTAATTGTTAAATGTTTAGCTTGAAAAAAAGGAAATAAATACCTCTTTGTCTGCATGTACTCTCACAAGTTGTTATGGCCATGAAATGAATGTCCCAATAGCCTTTTCGATCATATGAATTTCATCTTCAACAAGTGGAATATGTAGCTCTGCATTTGGCTTGTGAGCTACAGTAATCGTCACTTTTAGATGATCTTTCAGAAGTGGTCTATTATGCAGCATGGCATTTGGGATATTGAACACTTTAGCCCTCGCTACAAGGTGATATGTGGGTGTTGATAAATATAATTCACATTCATTATTACCCTGTAGAAGATCAATACAGATAAATTATCAGTGTTGGTATGATTTACATTTCATGGGAACAATTATTAGAATATTTATTACCACGGCTAAGACAGTTGTTTGAGGGGAATGGCTCACCTCAAAGCTGGTGGGGGTGGGGTGGGATGTTCACACACTGGTTGTTCCTGACTTGTGCCTTCCCTTTGCTTCCCACCCATAAATGTTTCTAGAAACTCTCCCTTCCATTGAAATAATTATTCAAGGGTTGCTATTTTTTCGCTCATTTGTTCCAATTTTTCTTCTGTATCATCCATTTTTTTCTTCTTCTCAAAATATACTTGGGGTGTCACCCCAAACCCCGCACCTCTAACACGACCATATTTTTCTGGCTGCTTCATAGCCGTCGATAATAGGTCTGTATCTGCTACAGGCATATCTAATTCCTATGACTGCCGGATATAAGAAAATAACTAATTATTTTTATTTAATAGCAATTTAAAACAAATATTTTTATCGTCGTGTCATACTTACACATATTTCCCACATTTTGTGTGTGTTATCATCTACTAACTTCCCTTCCATATTCACACAAGCCTCCTTCCATAGCACATGATGTGGGATGGAAGTGTATTTGGTTTTAGACTCATCAATCTACATATACACATAGAAAGATAATTATGATGTTGTTTATTGGAACCTAAAAATAGTACTATAAATTTAAAATACGTACCATTTTCTTTTTTAATGAAGTGTACCCCCATCCTTTCATTACAATAGGGGTATGCTGGTTTTGATGCACATTCCTTATTTTCAGTACAGATTTTCTGTTTCATAAATGAAATACTGAAAATCAAAGTGACGAATACAGGTATCCTCAAACAACGTATTATCACCCACAATGTACCTGAAACTTCTCATCCCCACGGAGGCCAATAAATGCATCTCATGCTTCTTGGGATATCAAGTGAGCGTAGACAATGAGTGGGTGTGGGTTAATTTTACCTTTGGAATATTTCAGGTAACATCTTTTTAAAATAGTGTGAAAACCTCGATGAATCCTTCCGGGAAGCCTTAGTACATAATTCTTGTGTGAATCATCTACTATAAATGTACTCTTCAAGAGATTGAGAAGAGTAAGACATTGTTTCATTATTTTATTTGCTAGTAAATTAAAGAAATAAATTCATAATTTTACCGTAATTTCTTCCCAGATCATAGCCTTTATCCCGGACACAACATGGTGCCATGAATCTATGTCAATCGGCACACGTTGCCATGTGACAACTCCAATGTAGCTACTAAACATATCCTTGTTGGGATTCACATGTTGGCCTCGTGCATTCCATCAAACTTTAAATTTGATGCCATTGCTTTTCACCTTAATAACTTTGGCTAACATCATCAAACTGCGACGCACCTGTGTTTTCTGCGATGTCGGTCCTTCATTCCTGACCATTTCATCGATATCAACATCATCTATATGTTCATCTTAAATGGTATCTACGAAATGTTATGATGGTTGTTGGACCTCAACACTAGAAGCAGCAGGAGCCACATCATCAGGAGCAGTAGAAGCCACAACAGGAGCAGCAGTAGCCACAGTAGGGGGAGCAGCAAGAGCAACAGGAGCCGCAGCAGGAGCTGCAGTAGGAGCAGCAGTAGCTGCAGGAGCAGTAGGAGCAGCAGTAGCCGCAGCAGCAGCAGCTTGAGAGACTTGTTCGGCCTCAAGGTTAGAAGCACCAGAATGTGTAGAACTCATTATCTACAAAAGTGGTTGAATAGTTTATTTAGATTACATAAATTCAGTAATGATAAGATAATAACATGAGATAAAAAGATCTATATTACAAAAAAATATAACCTCTTTATTGAACTCTCTTTCTTTTTTTTAGAGGTTGAAGGGATTTGACACCTCTATCGATTATCCAAATCCCTTTATTGTGGTCTACTCTATCATTAAAAAAATCATCTACATTGGGACCACTCCGAAATGATTGGGGCGTACCACTAAAAGGATTGTCCTCAACTGAATTTTTATCGGAACCTTCAGTAGTTTTGGACGATAATAGAACAATCGCCCACTTTCGGTTTCGCGATCTGGAACATAAAAAACTTGTACCTCTATTGATTCCATTATAAACGGTTCGTATTTATACCCTTCTTTACTAAAATAAACTTTCACAAATCCCCATTCATCTATTTTAACACCACTGTTGTTGTCAACCGATTTTCATTTAAAATCGGCAATTGGAATGTCATATAATCAAACTCCCATATTAGTTTGATAATGCCAAAGTATGACATATTTGCAAATTGGATTTTTGTCCTTACTACAAGAAACATGCATCACTTCAGCCACTGGTGTAACTCCGCTACTTTACATGGTACTATCTATATCATGTTCATTTGTATATAATTTATAACCATTAATTACAAAACCACTGTAAGATAATACATATAAACTTGGTCCAGCAGCTAGCCATCGAAGCCATTCAGAAATTGAATTCGGCTTTTCATCCAACTGCTTAAAAATATGGTCTTTTAACCATTCTATAAACTGGTGATTATGTGTATTTGATAACCATTTTTCATCCCTTGATGGATTCAACTGCCTAAGAATTTATTTGTGAGTTTCAATATATGGAGAAACCTCCCAACTGTTATGCAAAACATAAAGATGGTCCTGCTCCTGATCTGTAATACTGATTGTCACAACTTCTCTTCCAAAAATTATCTCACCCTCAATGTATCCAGTGTGATGAGATTTCAGGAGACCAATGCTTTCCACATCAGATAGGTATTTGGTACGAAATTCAATGGCTTCCTCAACAATATATCGCTCCACTATAAAACCCTCTGGCCGACTTCGATTTCGGACATGCCCTTTCAAAATATTCATATATCATTCAACGGGATGCATCCATCTATAGGGCATAGGACCACAAAGTTGAATCTCTCTCACCAAGTGAATCATCAAATGAACCATCATATCAAAGAATGTTGGTGGGAAGAACATTTCTAATTCACATAATATGATGAAAATTTCTTTTTTCCATAGCTGGAAATTTCGTCGGGTCTAAAACTTTTCTACATATAGATTTGAAAAAGAAACAATGTTTGGTTAACGTATGATGAACATTCTTGGAAAAAATGCAACATAAAGCTATATGAATTAGATCTTTCATCAAAACATGGTAATCATGTGATTTCAATCATTTTAACTTCAAATCATTAATTGAAACAATGTTCCTGATATTTGATGAATACCCCTCTGGAACCTTTACATCATTGAAGAAGTTTCACAACTGATATCTCTCCTCCCTACAAAGAGTATATGTAGTTGGAGGAAGAAACATTCAATTTTCACCCTTCACGGGAGCCAACTCTTCTCATATTCCCATGTCAACCATGTCCAACTTTTCCTTAATTCTATCTTTTGTTTTTCTAGGGGAATTTAGCAATGTTCCGATAACATTGTCACATACATATTTTTCCACATGCATCATATCAAGAAAATGTCTGATGTACAAACAATTCCAGTATGGTAATTCAAAAAAACTGATCTCCTTTTCCAACCGATTTTCGTAAGGTTTTTCGAAAATGGTTTACCAAAAACAGTGTTCAAATAATTTACTTTCTCAAATAGCAAATCACCTGTTAGTAGAGGCAGTGTTGCGAGTTGTTCTGAACATCCATTGAATGATGTCGTCTAAGATCGGTACTTATGCTGACAAGGTAGAAATCTACGATATCCTAGAAACACATATTTCAATGAATGCTTCAACCTAATTGATTTTGTATCTTCTTCGCACATGGGAAACCCTTGAGTTCCTTTAATGCTATAGCCTGAAAAATTTTCATAAGCATGGAAATCATTTATTTTCCCATAAAAAATTGCTATCAATGTGTAGTATTCACTTTTATAATCATCCTAAAACATAACACCTGAATCCCACAATAAATTCAAATTCTCGATCAAAGGAGCCAGATAAACATCAATATCATTACCTGGTTGTTTTGGTCCTGATATATGCATAGATAACATGATGAATTTCCGCTTCATGCATAATCATGGTGGAAAGTTATAATTTGCCAACATAACAAGTCAAGTACTATGAGTGCTGGTTTGAAAACCAAAAGGATTCACTCCATCTGTAGATAACGCAAGACGAAGGTTTCTCGGATCTTTTCCAAACTCAGGATACTCATGATCAATTCTCTTCGATTGAGGAGAGTCAGTCGGATGACATAATTTCCCATCTTTATTTCTTTTATCTGCATCCCATGACAATTGTCTTGTAGTTTATTCACTTTCATATAGAGGCCTAAACTTTGGAATTATTGGAAAGTACCATACAACTTTCGTTGGATTTAATTTATCTTTCTTGTATTGAGAAGCACCACACTTTGGGCATTCTGTAAGTGATTTTTTCTCCTTGTGAAACAATATACAGTCTTTCCGGAAGGCATGTATTCTTTCAGAAATCATACCCATCGAGCGTAACATTTGTCTAGCTTCATATCCCCATCTTGGGATCTCATTATCTTCCAAGAGCATTTCATTCAAGAGAGCAAGTAGTTCCCTAAAACTGACATCACTCCATCCGTTGCCTGCTTTCAATTTATACAACTTTAGTAAAGTTGACAATGTTGTATACTTAGTGCAACTAGCATACAATGGAGTCTTTGCAGAACTCTTTAACATCCCAATCAATTTTGGGCAATCAGGGAGTTCATCTTCAATTGTCTTTGTCATTTCCTCAATAAAATATTCATCATCATTGACATATGTAATCACGTCCTTCATACGGTCTTATTCATTATCCATATTTGTATTCATATCTGATGATCCATAAAATGCAGTTTTATCCAAGCCAGTAGCTACATTCTCTTTTTCTCCATGTTTATTACAACATTTATAACTCCAATCTATTATGTGACATATCAAATGTTCTTCCAACTCCTCTGGAGGAAGTAGTCTAGAATAAAAACAACGTAAACACGGACAAAGGATTTGAGAAGGATCCTGTGTGTTATCCTTTGCAAACTTGATGAACTCTTTCAATCCGTTCGCATACTCTATTGTCAAACGATTAGCATCCATCCAATATTTATTCATATTTATCCTATTTGAATCTCAAATATTAGTAATTATGGATCAAGTACACAAAACAAGACTTCCAAATACAGTAGAAGAGAACCTATTCCATATAAAAATAGAAGTTAATAGAGCCTAACCATTAGTATTTATTCATCTTCATTAAATATAGTTACTTTAGATTCATTATAGTTTCCTCAAATCACCCCATACCAAACACAATAATAATCTAGAATGATAAAAATTCCACTCCTATAACTCTTCCCTACATTCAATATCATCATGCCTAAATACCCATATATCCACACATACACATGTCACAAACACATAAAAAACCATATCCACATCAGAACCAAAGTACCAATATGGATTTCAATCAGGTTACTTGACTCAAGTGGTGGTGTGTAAGAAATAATAAGAAAATATAATAATTATATAGTCACTCATAAATCTCAAACTGGTGTTAATAATCCAATAAACCAAAGGTATCATTCCATATATCAGAATACTCTGAATGATCCCATATCTGATAGTAGTCCCAGGTGGTGAAGGTTCATAAGGAGGAAGGGGCGAACACGCACCTATCGGGATTCGAGGTCAGGTCACTGAGGTTTAAGGTGGACCGATACTCCTACATGGTTTCATTCCATATTTCCTAAACCATGTCCTGGTACCCTAGGATGTTAATGCACTGCTAGTGGAAGTGAAACCATTCTTGATGATAATGCCAAGAATAAATGGATACCAATAGGGGGAGTGAATAAAAATACCTCAATCAAGATGGAAAACATGTTATTTGAGAATAGGTTAGTGGATTTCATGTTGGCTAGACACCTATCCAATAGACTCCACAAGAGGTGATGGCCCCTGCAGTTGTTGCACCAGGTGAAACTGTCACCGGAAAAGCTGAGATCAATGAGGCCTTTCCCAGCCATGAACTGAACAAACTCCATGATGGCCTTCCTCTGGAATGGGCTTCTACATTTCCTTTACTTTTGGTTTGAAATGACATTAATGTCACCCCCAACAAACAATGGATGGTGGCCGTGATCGAAGGTATTTTGTTCACTCCATAGAGATTCCCTTTGAAGAGGGTCATAGCTTCCAAAAACAAAAGTCGTAAGGAAAGAGGTGTCGCCATTGGACACCTTGGTAGTGATGAATTGATTGCAATCTTGAACAGTATCAAAAACATATTTATTGTGCCAAAATACCCATTTGTGTATTTTGGAGGGGTCAGAGTCTAGAAATGCATGCAACATAATCATCCATTAGAATTATATGATTATAATAGGGTTTTTTGTGTTATTAGACAACAACAACAATGACATTATGCTTTTTGATTTATATAGTGAGGAAGTCTGATTTAACACGGGAACTAAGACCATGAGAATTAAATATTAACATAATAATGATGGGTAGGATAGGGCTATGGCATTGGATCTAGATCTAGTAGCCTTATTGAACTGGGAGTATGATCTCTCATTGAGGTCCCTTGATTTTGAACATGTTCATAATCCCTTCTGGTTGGTAAGCATCGTATGAGTGGGAGATGAGGATCCAAAGTGTAAGGGGAAGGATGGGTAATTAAACTTGGGGGCTGGTGAGGGTGTTCTCTGTGTATCAATAAGTATTTGGAGCAGGATGACTGGCTCAGAGCCAAGGAAGACAGAACAAACACAGCTAGGAAGGGGCCTGGCCACTACAGAGAAGCAGTCAGTAACCTCAGTGAGGGAGAAGGACAGAGATAGAGGTAGGGGTTGAAAGGATAGAAATCTTGGTGGTCTGGGCATCATGCCATATAATTGCACTGCCAGAAAAAGTCACTTAGATAGCATGAAGGAAAGAAGGGGGAACCCATCAATGAAAATAGGGATCAATAATTTGATGACCTAGAAATGCATCAGAACCAGGTGGGGTTGTCCTTAAAGGAAAAGGTTATCCTTAATTCCATACTTTAAAGTGACATGGTGTTGGATTTAAAAGGAATTGATGATACCTAGGAGGAATCTTTTGAAACTAGAATCCAAGTGTGAAGGACCTTAAATTTTTCATAAACTTCACTCTGATAGTGTAAACTCATTGATCGCCATTGATGATGAGCATATCAACCTTTCTACTAATACTAGGTTTCTCAAGCAATATTTTACATGAATAAACCATCCATTTTAAATAAAATCAACCCATTTCAAACATTCCCCAAAGATTCCAAATTTTGATTTACAGTAAAAAAACTATACTAATAGAAAATCGTAGAATAATGGAGTAATGATAAAAGAAAAAATAAATATGTTATAGTCACATATGTTCAAATAGTATGTGAAATTATAAATAATAGCCCATAAAACACCACTAAATTAAAATTTCAAACAAAAATATGTTATTGCATCATGCCTCAAATCATGATGATACTTGTGCCTTGATACCTACACCATGATGTGCCTGATCAACATCATCGTCAACAACTTCACTAAGATGATAACAAACTAAAATTCATCACCTTAAGAACCTCATCACCCATTTCTAACCCAACATAACCTTATAATATAGTTAAATCAAATCATATATATTCTATAATTCAAACCAAACCTTCTCATAAAGGATATTGTTGGAAGAATTTATATAACATATCCAGCCATTCCACCATCAAAATGAATGGTTTCGAGGATCTAGAATAAACAAATACCAAATAACCTAAAACCCCACTATAGTCATTAGAAAAAAGGAGATACCTTAGGAGTAATAGAAATATATTGGATGATCACCCCCAAGAACCCCATCACAATATGTTGGAAGAACACTCATGAATCTACGATGAAGCAGAATCATTAGCACCGGAGGAAATGAAACCTTGGGATAAAATAATTCAACACAAAATCCACTAGAACTCCATTTATGGGCAAGCCTCCTATCCAAAAACTAGAATTAAAAATGTTTTAACAGTGTGAGATGATTTATAGAATAATAGTTCTAGAACCATTAGAAGAATTTGTAGCAATCTTGAGCTTCGACATGGGGAATTATCCTAGAGACAAACATGAAGAAGAAAGGGATGAACCATGTATCCTACAACCATCACAATCTCAAATATGCATTAAATCTATCATTACAAATCAGCATATGGTTATGTTTGATGGGAGAGGAGAACAATATTAAAAAATTATTTGGATGACATGCCTTAAAGGGAGGTCCGACAAACCGAAGATCGAAGGCGTTGCGGGCGGAGGAGGTCCGACAAACCAAAGCTCGAGGGCAGCGGAGGTCCGACAACGTGAACTCGGCAGGCGGAAAGGGGGAGTCGTAGGGTTCTAGTACCGCGAGATCTTTGGTCGTGATAAAACAATGGCACTGTGCAATAGACTTTATAAAAATATGGACTAAGGTTTTATCAGCGCTAACATTTTAGTGTTGATAATGGTCCTCTTTATCAGCAATTTTCTAGCACTGATAAAGGGTATTTTTATCAGCGCTTGTTTAGTGCTAATAATGGTTACCCTGTATCAGCACTAAAATTTTAGCGCTGATGAAGGGATTCTTTATCAGCGCTTTTGTAGCGCTGATAAAGCGGCCCTCGAGATGCGCTAGAAAAGCGCTGGTAAAGAATCCCTTTATCAGCACTAAAAATTTTGCACTGAAACAGCCAGGCTTTATCAGTGATTTTGATTAGCGCTGATATAAGGGGGCTCTTCCCTTGCCAGTTTTTGTAGTAGTGTACCTAGAAAAAAAAAGAAATTAGATAATTATTTTGAGAAGATATAACATAATTGGAACTCACCAATTTTATGTTCAATAAAATATGAATGAATATAATAATTAAGCATATATTTTCATTATTGAGGAATAAAATAGAAGGAAATCATTGGGATAAATCTAAATGTGAGTCATATATGAAGAGGTAAAGGCCACACATCTGGGATTTGTGTGGAATGTATTGCCAATGGTTTTAAGAAATGGTTGGAATATAATATCTATAACGAGTATTAAAAAATACCATTTGTATTACTTTAATTTTTTAATGTTATACCAAAGCTTATATATAACCATTGGTTTAGAATTCTCAATAGGAATGCTATAATTAAACTATTAGTACATATTTCATAAAATATACTCTATAAAAATGGTTTGCAGAAACCATTGGTATTGCCTTTACTTAATAAATACTATATAAATGAATATTTTAAATAGTTGGTATAAAGGTACCCCTAAAAATAGTTTTTAAAACTACTGGTATAGGTCTGTTTCTATATGTCTCACTTACAATAGTGCGAACTACCAAAAACACTACTTACAACGTATAGACAACTCATAATATGAATGGTCTAAAACAAAAAAGAACTATTCCCTACCTGCAAACAATGTGTTTGAAAATTGTCCTGACCATAAAATCTTTCAATAATCAGAAATGATTAGGATTCCAAAACCCCGAAATAGATATGGATCTTTCCATACAAACAATTATTTCGAACCCTACACATCTGAATTACCACAATATAAAGTCAAAATGGATTACCTTTCCATACATCACCTTATCCTATAATTCTATAAATTAAATTGGATACTTAAATAGTGAGGTGTCTTGTTAATGATTAACCTATTCTCCTTCAATCACATGATGATTGTCTATAATTTGATATCTCCTCAAATAGGGAGAAGGAAACATTTTGTGAATTGATGTCTAGCTATATAGAAATTTAAACTGATAATATTTCTTTCTAAGTTGTGGATGATTTTAAAAGATATAAATAACCACAGTTATCTTTAATTTATATTATTATTTGATAGAATCCCTAATGAATCATGATTATAAAAGAGAGACTTAATCACTCACCTCATCCTCAAACTAATAAATATGGATGTTTGAATAACATTTATGATGACTTGAAAATAAAAATATCCTTTTTTGAGATAAATGTGTTGCCCATGTCATACTTGTACAATACTCAATCCCACAAGTGACAATTCACATAAACTTTCATAACATTGAGGATATCTATATGTTCACTTATAAGTTACAAGAAAGTGGATATCCTTAATCAATGACCAGGGAAGTTATGAGTCCCAAAACTCACCCAAAAAAGCACTCACACCTAAGAAAAGTCTTCAAGAATCATATTGTTCATCTAGTCCAATAATCTATCTTATGATAGAATTATATGTTCAACTCAACCAAGAACCCATTGCATTCAGTAACCCCATTTCATAATTACAATTCAAACCATGGGTATCTAATATAACTGGAATTCATAGGCCCACTAAAGAGTATAACAACCCCTATAACATATAAATATTCAAGTTCTTATATAATAACTATATATTTGGTAGGAATAAGATGAGCCAATTT
Organism: Viscum album; assembly: GCA_963277665.1. NCBI lineage: Eukaryota > Viridiplantae > Streptophyta > Magnoliopsida > Santalales > Viscaceae > Viscum > Viscum album. Next base: position 347,744,146 of record OY728126.1, read on the forward strand.
CATGAATCAATTAATTATTTACCAAATTGTATATTCTTTCCTATAGGAAGTCAATCTTAATCACATAAAATCTTTTTTGTTTCCCTTATCCAAATTCCATAATAGAATGACTAGGCTACACCAAACAGGTAGTTTTGTGGCGTCCTACTTCACCTTCCTAACAATCAGGGCATCAGGAAATGAAGTATACAATTTACCAACAATTTATAGGACACTAACATTGTTATCTCAGATCATGACATATACTGATAACCTAATATTTCATAGAACAACATGATCTATGTTCAATAACTATGAACACCAAAAATAAATTAACCAGAACAAACAACTACCACTACAGTCATATATCACCATCAAGAGACCAAATCATAAACTCAAAGGAGCAATAGGGTTTCTCAAATGTTGAGTGTGAAATCATACAATATTACCAAATGAAACCCCCATAATTTCTGTATGAAGGTTCTGTAAGGATCTCTCCTCCATTGATTCCCCAAACCTCATATTGGTAAAACCCTTCATAGAAAATCTGTGATCACACCTCTTATCCTAGTAGTTTTGATAATATTGAGGTCAAAGATTTAAAATCCTAAAACCCATATTTTCTATTATAGAATCAAATTCCATAGGGTAAATGTGAACTTCATTCATATATGATCTTAATATAGTTTAAGATTTTCGACGAGGTGTTATTTTCATTATATTCTAAGAGAATATATAACTACTAATAACTCATGGTCATGGTCATGCATATTATTTCCATAAAGGCATAATTGGACAAAACATTAATTCACCATCCATATGTTGTCATTAATGCATATCTAAACTACATGTCTGTGGATTCATAGTGATACCATCGATGCCAAACAATATATTACATGAATCAATATTATATATGATTTTATCCTAAATTCTTGACTTCCAAAGGATTCCTCATTCAATATTATCAAAAATAATTCTCCCAAGATAATGGAGAGAAAACAAGTGTATCCTCACCATATAAATGTAATCCAAAATGATGGGACACTAAGAAAAGTAATCGATATAAGAGAGTATCAATATAGTATCTAAGGGTCCATATTCTATGCATTGGAAACCACTAAGATCTACATCCCACATAATAAAAATCAACATGCTCTCACTAGATGTAGCTAACCAAGATGAAACAATATATATCCAAAAAATACACCATCCCAAAGGAACATTAAAATGACCAACAAACCAAATTACCCTAAATAACTATAGAAACAAATAAGCCAGATCACCAGATCCACAATGTCTCACATAATCTAGATATGGTTCAAATAAAGGTATACCTTAAAATGAAATGGCATGTCTATATTCTTGGGGTCTGAAGTTCATCAATGGTAACTCATTTTTATAGATCCAAACCCAGTATTCCCTACTACCTAAATGATAATAACATATCTCCAATGTATCTCTATGATAACATGATTATGAAACTAAACCTTGTTACCCATAAACATACCCAAGGTTTCACAACTCTAGAGAACTAATCAATATCCCATAGAATATTTTTTCCACGAAGATAGACCTTAGAACTAAGTTCCCAGAGTGAAATGAAGCAAATAGTTATGATGATACATAATAAGGAAATTTCTCTCAAAGAATAATCCTGAGAAAGATATCAAAGATCACTTCTTGATAAAGATATCCAAAAATCACAGCTGCTCTAAAACTGTAGATCACGAACTCAAAGGGGTCAATGGAATGATCACAAGAGAATGCCAAGATTTCACTTCTCACAAGGAACATAATAAAACAAGGAAAACTAAATGCTAATGATTCATTTACTCAACTAATCCTATAATATTCTATTTTTAGGACACATAAAAACGTCGAGAGGGATGATTACAAAAACTACATGAATTGGATCCTATGAAAGACTAAATATATGAGAAGGAGGTTACTCTTGATGAGAGAAACTCATTTAAACTCAATACCTCTCAAGATTACTCACTCATAAAACAATATAATTTATATCCATTTAGTTCTATTTTTTAGAGTATGTCATATAACCCATACAAAAAACAAAGGGTTGACCTAATCATAAAAATCAATAAAGATAGTGAACTCTTTCAGAGAGGTTTCAAAACAATAACACATAAGGAAAAAACATTTTAAAAAACCTCAGATTTTGAAAACCACCAACATTATTTGAAAAAGAGGTATAAAATAATCAATTTGAGAAGTAATAATATTAAAATAATTTTAAAAATAATCTAAAAGAGAAACGTCTCTTAAATATTTAATTACAAGATAATACACTATACCTGTTTTAAGCCATATTATTAAAAATGATTAACCTTTATCTGGAATTTGATTATACATGATTACTGTTCATTAAAAATAAACCATCGTTCAAGATATAATATTTTTTTAAAGGCCAAAATCTCATTTTAATTTATCATTATATATTTGAAAAAATTACTTTTCTATATTACATATTGAAAATGATCATAAATTTATCCATAAAATTTGGAACCTTCCTTTACAACTTCATGTTAAATAACCATTTCTTTCAAAACATTAAAAACATAGTAATGCATGTATGAAGTCTAAAAAATTATTTCATGAAGATCCATAACTAGTTTAAAAACCAAAACATTTTCTAGGTACACATGATTAAACCATCATTTTTAAGAATTTATTTTAGAATCCAATAATCATTTCATATGAATGAAACAAATATTCTATTTTCAAATTGGATGCATTTTTCATTAAAACCATTTTACACAATAAATCTGTTATTCAATCCATCTAAAACAAAATCCTAACATAACTAGAAATTAATTTTAATCCTGATTTCATCATATACCTCGAACAACCTTGATTATTTTCTTATTAATGTGAGATAGTCAATGAATCTTGGAATCATGGGTCTAAAATAAGACCATAAAAGGGTTCAGGAGTCATTCTCGACCAAGACATATGGTTGTTGAACTCATGATAAGTGCCAAAAAACCCATTTAAAGAATTAAAAACTATGTTTCAAGTCTATCATATGAATTTCATGCCATTTAAGTTAACTTCACAACATGATTTCAGTTTCTATTTCCACCTTAATTCCTGAACAACCCTCAAGGAATGCTAAACATGACAATAGGGATCATAAGTCATCGTATTAAACCAAAACTCATTTAAATAATCAACTGAATATTAAATCTCAACTACCCATGGTAACTCAAGTAGCTTCATGAAAGGTCATGACCAAACAACCACAATCATCATACTCCTTGACCTTTAAAATTTCTTAGATTCAGTATACCAAACAACAAATATTATAATTTTTTTATCACACATCTAGTTGTGTGTGTCTTGGATACAATTTTTTTTCATGAACCATCCTAGGAATACTTGAAATTTCCATAGATTTGACTTTATAAAATAACTAAAGAACATTATTTTCATCCATTGGATAGAGATAGGAACCTGGGAATAAAATAAAATAATCAAAAGGAATGGTTTACCCTAAAATAAAATGGAAACAAGCCTCAAGTATAATAGAAAAATATAAACAATCAGAGTAAAACACTAAATAAATGTACACATATAGTAGAAATACAAAAACTTTACTAAAATATGATCTTGATAACAAAACAACATAATAACAACATTAGTTATCCTCATTAACATCAATCAGCACCATAAAATCTACTACAAAGGTGATAAAATCAAGAGAAGCATCCCTTCCCCATTACCTAAGGCTTAGAAAACCAAGTCTATTACATCCCAAAGGAAAAAATATGGTTTTAAATATAAATCCTGTTAAGGTATCACAAAAGAATCTATAGAATGGCAATCACCAAAAAACCAGTCGATATATATTAAGAAACATGTCTATTAGACAATTTCTATACGACAAACTATTTCTTAAAACAACCACTGCATTCTTTAAAAATAATCCATACTAAAAACAACAATAATATGGGGATAAAAATGAATAATAAAATATAGGAAATTGGTTAAAAGAAACCATATCTCAAAGAAAAACCCTGTTACTTATAAAACATGGTAAACAAAATAAACCAATCAAATATAGACTAGTTCAAGAAGTACATGTCCATAAGTCTACCCATAAGATAAACATGTAAGAAAACTAGCATGAAACAATAATATCATGAATGACACTAAACACATGTTGGGAAAATACTTTTATAATACATAATCTGACACTCATAGGAACACTAAGTCGTAATTAATGTGAATCCTACTGATATTGAGTCCTTCTACAGTTGGTCAACATCACCGGAATAACACCTTATTGCCCCTTACTCACAAAGGTTAATATATGTCCATACCAGATGAACCCACGGTTCCCAATGTACTATAATTTCAAAAAATAATATAAATAAACATGATAAACTTTATAAAACATTTTCATAATGATATATCACCACTCACATACTTGAAAATATATTTTGGAATCAAATCCACCATTGAAGAATTTCATGAAACACATAATGTGAATAAACTATTTTAATGAAAAACCTACTAAAACCCCACTTTCTAGATAAGATGAAATGAATCAATCAGTTTGATAAATCTAACCTATGGAAATTATAAGAACATCAAGTAATTTATGGGACAACACCATTGTATAGATCCACCTACCATAAGAACAAAAGAAACATTGTATCATTTAAAAGGTTATTGGAAACAAACAGATCATATTATCATAAACCCAGATAAGATGGTGGCATAAAAAATTTTCCATTCAATGTGAGATATAACAGTCCAAATAAATAATATAACACATGAATAAGTAGAATGTGTATCCTTAAAACATTATAATGAATAGAGACCAATGCTTAAAATAAGTGACAATGTTCACAAACAAGAGAGAGAGATTCCAATACAGCACTAAGGAGAATACAGATCAATAAAATTAAAATTAAGGTCAAGGGATAGGATTAGATAAGGGAAATATTGGATTTATGAATGTAAAAGATATAAATTTCTGTACTAAACATTATAACCAAATATTTCACTAGGTAGATCCTGGACACCATAGTCTTGTTACTAGAAACATGAACAGGGAATGTTGTTACATAAATCCTCCAATGGGATTGTATACATCCATCATCTATCCAATTCCCCCTAACTACATGAGAGAATTTGACCCAAACACACCTGGAATTTAGTGCTTGTCACCAGCCATCTAGTGGCCACCTTCTACCATGAACTACTAAGAACGCCTCTTCCCACATAAGAAAAAGTTAAAATAGGAATGTTCAAAACAAATAAAAGTAGATAATTATTCTTCAAAAACATAGGTTTTGATGTATATAAAGGTATCACATTTGGGATGATTCGTTTCTTTTCTTTTTTATGATGCTTCATAGTGTTATGTGATATCTTTCATTTGGAGGTCATTTTTTTGGTGTGAATGGTAAGTGGATAATTTTGGTATTTGTACCCATATCGGGGGTTTCCATGGTATGAGATGATGAAAATGATGGGTCCATAACTGGTGTTGGAGCATGACAACCATATGGCCTTGATAAAACATGATGCCTTAGGATACCGAGTAATGCGTTGGAACTAGATTCCTTAAGGATATCGAGTTTCTCAATCACCTTCATTCCTTAAAGATGTCATGAGAAATTCCTCTAGCCTTTTGGATATGTCATTATAATTTTTCATGACCATTGATCACCTTTATTGCATGGATCAAAATTAGGTATTCGCATAGGTTTATGGTTTCTTGATTAGAGTACGACCACTCAATATGTGACTAAATGATTGTTAAATATATTTAAACATTTATTATTATCATGGTATAAAAAATTTACGTGATCGCATTTTTTACGTAGCATTGGTGGTTTCCTAGAGAGTTTTATTACTCACACCCTATATAGGTATATCAGTGCACATGATAACTTCTTGTATTAGTATTTAAGAAAGGTAATGGGGACCAGGGACACAAGTTTAGTTGTTGAGAATAAATATGAGAGTCATATTGAGATATACTCTTGGGGATGCATTTTTTTTATTATATATATAACTATATACCCATTAACTCAAGTTTTTAAGGATACTATGGGAGAATATTTTTCTATTATTTAACATGTATTTTATCTATTATTATTTAATTTTCCATTTTTCTCTCAATTGTTATATTTTATTTGCATTTATTTGTAAAAGAACATGATACTAATGGTATAGACTCCCTATTTATGTAAATTGACCCTCACTACAATTCATCATCCTCTTTCATATAGGGATTCATACATGAGTTCATTAAACACTTCACCTCAGACCCAGTGGTCTGGGTCGAGGTGTCACAAAAAAGTATTATAAAAGTGTTTTTTCATCTTCTCTTCTGGACTAACCCAAGTTGTGGTAGATAGAAGATAGAAATGTGGGACATGGGTATGTGATTTTCCATGTGCCTATAGTATCATGAGTAAAATACCTACAACCTTCCATTAAAGAGACTTATATTACCAATGTATGAGATTTCTGGTGCATGTATGAATCATGACAAAAAATGTAGGATCACATGTGAAATTTATACCTATTTTTGTGCTGCATATTATTTCCTTAATGAAATTCCTTGATTTTTTCTATCTGTTATGTATTGAATTATAGTCTTTTGTGTTATGTATCTATGATATCATTAATAAGTTGAAGTTGAGAAGATTATGATGTTATATATGTGTGTGTGTGTGTGTGAAAATTAATAACATGTATGGATAAGAAATTAGTTACTGTTAGGAGGGTATATAGAGGGTTAGGGGTAGACTCCTAGCATAACACTATGTGATCCCATATATTGATTGGGTTTTATCCTAGTGACTTTAGTTCTTAACTCTTAATGTTTCTATCTCATTGCATAATTTTCTACCTCATCAGATATTTATGGAACTTCTTTCTAATGGAGGTCATGATACTATCTTTATGAATTACCCACTTTCTCCTAATCCTACAGAACAAGTAGTATGCATAAATCATTTGGTAGATTTTCTAGTTCTTTTATCCATGGTCAAGGGTTACTAAGGTCCATGGTCGAATATATTAGAGACTTACTCCTTGAGAATCCTATATACTTTCATGGATATGGATAATGGGAGGATTCATATGAATTTTTGAATATCCTCGAGGGATACTTCAACCATATTGATAATATTGATGATAAAAAGAAAAATTTGGAAGCCTTCACCATTCAAGGACCCTCCTGGAGATGGTGAAGTGTAATGGGTTAGGATGACGAGCATGAGAGTCTCACCTAGGAGACTTTAAAGAGCCAATTATTTGTGTTGTTATATCCTAGTACTATAAATTTTTTCAAATCATAGGAGTTCATGGAGCTATATTAGGGTTCCATAATGGTGATTTTCATGACCCGACCCGACGATGCCCGACCTGGGAATACCCCAAGTGCACCTCCAATAGGCCAGGGGCTAGTGACTAGTACCAAGTAAGCATATCCCAAAAATAGAATTCATTTTACTATAGTACCTCTTCACATGAACACATATCCAAGCTCAAAAAATGTTTCAACGTAAAAAAACTGAAATAATACATGAATACACTAATGGTCCCACAATATAGTACAATATTAATAGACTAAAAATGGAAAACAGGTCCTGATACAAATGCATAAAAAATTTTAAAGAGTCCAATGTGCTCCAAGTGTGAGGGATAAACTCAAATGAAAGCTCACAATCCAATAAAAAAATCTTGGTATGAAAAGCTCCAACTATGTTCCACCCAATCCATGTCCTCCCAACACACCATTAAAAGGGTTGTTGTTAGCATAAGACATGACATGTGCAGGAAAATACCATAAAGGGGGGAATATAATAATACTCAGTAGGACACCACAAAAAATATTATCATGAATCACCATGTATAGTAAGTTAAATACATGATATAGCAATAAATTTATAACAAAAACACCTTGATATAGTCAATATATACACCACTCCACAAGGCGGTCATAACCAACTTCCAGCCACATTATTCTACTTGAAGCAATGCTCATTATGGTATAATACACTCCATGAGCCAAGAAGTCATCAAATAAACTTGAATAATAGTTATATATCATTGGTCCCCTCCAAAGATATCTACCTTTTCTATGAATACTCTACTACTCCAATAGGGGGTCATGTTCAGATCTGCTGGGGGACACCATGAACCCAATCTGGATCTACCCGTTATATAAGGGATCATATGCCAATGATACCACAAAACCTACCAATGCATTCTTCTAATAAGAGGATCAATTCATTATTTATAGAGTTCAAACTAATTTCCAAAAACCCATATAAGAAAAATGGTTGATATAGTATCACAATCTCATCTCATAGAGGGATCCCCAACTCTATCTGAGGCTTATCCTCAAGAGGTTATCAAACTATTGTAATATATACTTAATTATTCATGGTATTATTATGGTAAAGGATCAAAGGAAGACACTCAAACTATACCGTTTCAATATAAGTAAATAAAGAGGTAAAATCACTCTTCAAGGGGATACACAACATTTACCAGGGGTACACGGTGTTTCCACCCATCTTCAAGTCTTCCAATGTGTCAAAACCTCACACGATATGTATGTATCCATATAAATAGTGCGTATAAGTAGTAAAAAGTGTGTAGAGACTTTGTGTCCTACACATTACACATGTTCATGTCCATGTACGGTGATTGTGTCTATGACTATGTCATTTACACTAGACCGTTTTCGTGACAAAGTAAATGTCATTCCCTCTGGTCGTGTAATTTTTATCGTTCCCTTATACTTATGAAATTACACGTAGAGCCAACCGATAATGAACACATTCCATGTGATAGAGTTCATGTAATGTCCCGACCCTAGAATGTCGGATCCAGTGAATTATTTTAAGACATTGGCATGATTATAAGGAATCATTTCCTAAAGGACTGACCTGTTTAACATGCTTGCAAAATATATTACATTCATGAAAATTACATTACAATTTATAACATAAAATATAGCACAAATAATCCTTTGATAATGGCATTATTCCATTCATTTAATCCTTCATATCAATCATAATACACTTCTCATCATCATGGGAAAATTAAACATAAAAGGTGGTGAGCTTAGATGCTCAGTAAGGGTAAATAATTCAGTAGAAGCTAAAATCATTTAAGGTAAGATGTAAAATAAAAATTGAAGCCTTTTAAACATAAAAAATAAACATAATATGGAAAAAATAAATCCCACATTACTATATAAACATGAACATGTATATTATAATAGTTTAATAATCACATTTAATAACTAATTTTATAACGAGGGAATGCATAATTCCAGAAATTATAACCACTGCATCAAGGCCTTGTGCCAAGAAAATTCACAAATATTTTTTCAAGGACTTATACCAAGACAGTAGTTTATTTTATGAGACCTAATGCTGCATCTAGGGGCCATAGAGGGCCCCTCCTATTACTTTATAAGTCCAATTCATTCCTCATAAAAGCGTGAAACATAAAATAAACACTAATATTAAAACTAACATACAAAATGTCAATACTTTACCCATAAAATGTAAATAGAATAAATATAGAAAATCCACAGTAAAAAATAACATAACCCATTAAATATAATAAAAAAATATTTTATTATAATAAATCAACCACAAAGAAGAATAACATCCAATAAAGGATGTTGGAATAGATGAAAAAAATTAGTAAAAATTTTTGAGTGAAAACCCCCCTTTTCATGAAATCATTTAAAAGTCAAAAAATTTAAAAAGGAAGTCATTTAAAAGAGATTTTTGAATCAATATGTCCCAAAACACATTTAAGGTTTTAAAAGTTATTAAAATTTTAAAATAATCACGTCCATATAAATAAATCCTTAAAATCATTTTGAAAACATTGACACTAATTAAAGAGATTTAAAAAAATTAATCTTTAAAAGATTTAAAATGATGATCTAGTTAAAGAGTGCCTTCAATGAAACCATAAAGTATTCCTTTTGAATTTTTTTAAGAAATATGGACAAGGATGATAAATATTTACCAATGAATAGTTACACATAACCAATCTCGGATAATAGTGAGATTGAGAAATTAACCCTTATCGTAGATCTGATACTCTATATACGTGTCTGAAACTCCAATATAATGTTTTCAAATATATTATTAACTTATATCAGAATAATAATAATATTTATAAAATCATATATTTTACTTTTATAACTTTATATTACCCTTTTATTTACAATTTCAAGTTAAAGTAACATTTCGGGTAATATTGCTTTGTTTATCGTACTTGTTTTGACTTTTTATTGTCGATCATATTAGATAGATTATGATTTAATTACTTTCAGAGTGTATAAGATGATTTATATATCATATATATTCATAATATATATATATATATATATATATATATATATAATTGAATATATTGTTCATGGAGATGATATTTTGTATGTACGCTTGAACGTTGTTTTCGTTTTATTATTATATTGAATGGAAGTAAGTGAATAAAATATATGTACATACATACATTAATATATATATTTATAATTCCAGTATAATAATTATTTAATATATTTCATAATTATTAATAATTTTTTTTAATCATTCCTGGATTGTTAAAGTAGAGAATGAATCCCATCGCGCCGTGGAGATGGTAGGTCGTACATATGCACGAGTGATGATATCATTACATTAATGATTAAATGATATAGAAATAGATAATATATTAATTATAAATAATCATAATCATGTCATATTCGATATTTATTTCTATTATAATCATCATTATACCAATCCAAATAAATTAATGTGAAATAAAACATTACACCATGACGTGGAGAAGGTAAGTCGTACGCATGCGCGCTTGGTGATATTACTATTTATAGGATGGATAAAATGATTAAAATAGTTGTCCCATGATTATATTAATATATCATTATATGTATGACACTGGATTTATTACATTGGTATGGAAACAATATAGAAAGAATAAGTAGAGGAAGAAAATAACTTTGAAATAAGAGATAAAACGATTATCTCTTCTTCGAGTGTTTTCATTTGATTTGAACAAAAGGGATCCTTAGTACCTCTCTTTTCCCAAATTTATACCTCTAGGACGAATTGATAGAGGTTGGGAGGAGAACTGGGATGGGTTTGGCTGAACCAAAATTCTTTACAGGTGTGAGATACAGAGAAAGGGAGGTTCCCTTTTATAAGAGAGGTGAGGGCAGTTTAGAAAAAATCATGAAATATTAATTTGATATAAAACTATTTTCAGTTTATAATAGATCTGAATTTAATTATTTCACATATAAGATGATTATGGGTCGAAATATTCTAAAAAAAAGGTTTATATATATGTAGGTCAAAAAATTTACCATGTCTTTTAGATTTAACCCTTTGTAAAATAAGTTAACTCTTACCATGTCCTCTTGTATTTTTATACTACATGGTAAATATCATTACTATAAAATTATTAGAGAACATAAAGTGGTTATTTATGAAATTTTTATCACTATACAAGTTATTTCTCTGAAATTTGGTTTTTTAGGATTTTTATATCATTTAATAAAATAGTATTTACTTTAAAATCTCATTTATGTCAATTTTGACACTATTTAGTAATTGATTTTTGTTAATGTCCTAAAAAATTGATTACTTAAAAAAACTAAATAAGGCATCCCTAATATTTGAGTTTAAACCATAATATTAGTGGATGATATCAAAATGATAAAATAACATTTATATTAATATTTATAAATTCATTTATTTGACTCTTTCATTAATAAGGTAATCACTACATCATAATCGCGTTATAAATTAACATATTTTTATATTGTCAAAATATTATAAATAAATTAACATGATATAAGAAATATTTTTATCTTTCTAATGAAAATATATAGACATCGATATATGTTATATAACCCTATATTAAAATTGATTTTTTAAAAGATACATCTTTATGTTATATTTCATTTTTCTTTAAATTAAATATTCTAAAATTTTATTTTCACACCCAAGTGGCATCAAAATGCCAAAAGTTTGGCCTAATGATGACCATGGTCATATATATCTCATCTAATAGTATTAGGACACATGTTAGTGTAGTTTTATATTTTTATAATATTATATTTTACCATTATTTTCCTGATTTACCCTTTAACCATTGTAAATAATAACAAAAACTCTAGTTAATTTTCATAATGTGAAAAAATACAAGGTGCCTATTTATGAAATTTGTTCCTTATGATTAAAAATATTTAATCCATTTTTTCAAATACACAACAAATAATTTGTAGTAAATAATTTAAAATAAATTCTCATTGTCAAAACCAAAAAACGGGTTTTTAAGAAGTAAAAACTATCAAAAGATGGACATGTGTTTTTGTCCAATTTAAATATGAAATTTATTTCGATGACCTAAAGTATATTAAATGATAAAAATATATTCTAATTGTAATTTAAACCCACTCAAATATATAATTTAACACTATAAATTATTTCGATTAAAAATATTTGTTTTTAATTAAAATTTAGTATTTTTACTATTCATCAAAATATGAAAGTTATCAGAAAAGTAGCTAAAATTTATCAAAATTAAATTTTTATATCCCAATTATTAAAGAATAAATTAGCTTCTTCAAATTTATAATATAATAGTGTCAAATATTGGATTTCAAATGGTTTATCAATTAAAAGGCGAAAAAACTGCATTTTTTAAAATAATTATTTTATCTGAAAAATTGAATTCTTCCTTATATTATATCTAAGAAAAAAAATATCAATGGTAAAATTATATGTTATATATAAAATTGAAAATGTGTTTAATTCTATGCATAACCGCTTTTTAAACGTCCAATTTGATAGGTCGTGGAAGGCTTGAACCCGGAGATGGGTGCATCACACACTATTGAATTATTTAAAAAAGGAAGCACACCGTGGAAGATTTCGGTGTTACATTATCCCATATTTAAATAAATTTAATCCTCCCAATTTAAACTCAATATTGAAAACTAGTGGTTTGACATATTGTAATATCTTTGTTGAAATCCCACATAGAAAAATCGATTAATGAAGCCACTGTTTTAAAATAATGAAAGGTATGTATGAAGGTTACCAGAAATAACACATATTGGGGTTCCATATAAAAAAATGGATATAGAAGAGAAAAATTACCCTCATGCTATGATGCAGATTGATAGATAAAATTATTAGAATAAAGTTAACAATATAAAAACCATATATTTTCGATTATCTAAAAAACTATTTGATTCATTTAAAAAGAAAGTACTGGAGAATTTTTTTAATGATCCTTTCCTTAGTGTTGTAGAATAATTTTACTTCATAGACTAAGAACCTAATTAAGAATTCTTAATTATCATGTAGAGTTCCATCCTTTACTAAATTCTTACCACAAACACATCTTTATATTATAAAGATAAAACAAAAAAAATATACTATTTGTCTTATCGTATAAGGTTAGAAATATAAAATTATAAACTTTCATAAAGAAAAATATCATTTAACAACTAGGATATCATGTCAGACAGTGGTAGTTGATGCACCCTTGTGGCCTTTCAGTTGCTGGTTCAAGTCTCGCTGCCTTTTCAGAAGCGACGTGTTGCCACCCATCCTACAGGTTGTCCATTTCTTAAAAGTATATTATTCATAAAACATAATCTTAAGAAATTTTTTAACCATAAACAATAGTATCTAATTTCCAATTTAATCCATTCCAACCATTAGGCATATCCAAAATAATCCTTTCCTAACTCATAGTCGAAAAATTTATAAGTAAGGTCACATAATATACATGTCAATACCTTCATCATGTATTCTTTTAAAACATGGTAATATCCTGAATTACAAAAACATCAAATTGGATATTTTCATTATTCCTTATTTCTTATGTAAGATAATTGGATATTGGATAAACATCTTAAATCGAAAAAATGTTGAAAGCTTCCAATAATTATGGTATAAAACATTTTTTTTAAACCAGTATTCAGTCCTAGGGATTAAATAATATCCAATATTCCTTATCCAAATCAATTTTATCTTATTCTGAAATAATTATCTCAGTTTCAAAAACATATTAAGGGTTATATTTCCCCCAACCATATATTTTCCAAAATGTTTAACTTTAAACTGTGCTACATTACTTGGTACCATAATATCTCATATCCTTAAAAAAAGAGTACAACAGTACAATCCTTATATACTCTATAATTCTTATAACATGTACATAATTTAAACAATTATCAAATAAACAACTATTTAATAAAAACATATGACCACTAATCATTCCTGTTAATTTGTGGTAGTATCATAACTTGATTATTATCTAATAGAATAATTTAGCGTATACTCTGATGATTAGGACATTGATTCACGTAGTGTCTCAACTCCTTGCAGATTAAGAATTATACATTTGAGATCTTTTTCTTACCCTTGAAATCATGAACATGATGTAATTTTTCTCCCATCTTATAAGAAACTAACATTCCCTTCAATCATTTACAAAGGTGATTCTTGCCACAGTTATCACAAGTGGGAAAATCCTTCTTTCCCTTCTTCCCTTTATCCACATTTTTCTCATCCATCTTCTTCTTCTCTTTCTTCCCTTCAAATCCATATGATTCAGACAATTCTTTACTTATATTATTAACACATCTTTATATTTCTTCATATGATGAGAATACATGGGGGGGCTACTTCCCTTAAAAATGTTGGCTTAAGACCATGAAAGATATGATCCTTATTACTCTTCAGATCATGCGTATTGTTGGAGATCTCATTCACTCTACTGGGCACCATTTTTAAATGATGACATACAGTAGGTTAGATCATATCTTAATATATAATACAAAAACTTGAAAAATTATCATCATTAATTAAATATTTACACACATCTAGTCTCATAATCATAAAAATGGTTTCTTTGTCAACATACTTACTCATAAATCCTCCATAATGGTTTGAAAATAAAATGTGAATTATTTTAAAAATATCCCCCAAAAGTGTCAAACTAGGTGCATAGTAAGGTCGGTTGTTGAGTACCAGGTTTCCCCGAGCCAAGAACAGAACTCCTTGTAAGATTTTTCACCCCTAGGTACATCTGTTCCAGACCAACTTCCACTTGTAGAATCTAGATATGGATTTATTTTCAAATAATACACACAAAATCTCTATATTAAAATTCTAGGATACTCTTTAATACTTATCCTCAAAGTCTACCTTGGGTTAGGATCCCTAATATATGCTTTCTAAATCTATTTAGAAGGTTGTTTCTAAACCTCATCTGATACCAACTATAATTCTCTGACCCCATAATCTCAGAACCGGTGCATTATTTATACACATTAGAATGATTATAAGAAATCAAGTCCTGAAAGACTGATCAGTTTAGTAGTCTTGAAAAATAGATTACATACATAAACTTTACATTAAAATTTATAACATAAAATAATTCATAGATGATCATTTTAGAACACAATTATTCCCTTATTTTAATCCAACATATCAATAATAATACACATCTTTTCATCCTTTGAAAATAAAACCTAAAAAGGGGAGATCTTACAAGCTCAGTAAGGGTAAATAATTCAGTGGAATCTATAAAATTTTAAGGCGAGATGTATAATAAAAACTACAGCCTTTTAAACATAAACTTGAACATAATATATATAAAATAATTAAAAATATTAAATATAAACATGAATATAGATATTCTACTAGTCAAATAATCACATGTAATAACTAATTTTATAATGAGTGAATGCATAATCATATACATCATAACCACTATCTCAAGACCTTATGCCAAGACCATTCACAAATATCCTGTCAAGGCCTTATGCCGAGACACTAGTTTGTCTCATGATATCTATTGATTCATCAAGAGGCTGTAGAGGGCCCCACCCATCTCTTACTAAGTTTTAGTGCATTCCTCATATAAAAAGGGTAAAACATAACATAAACATTTGTATTAAAACTAGCATACGAAATGCCAATACTTTAACCATAAACCATGAATGGTATAATAATAGAACATCCACAGTCAAACATATCATAAAATATTCAATATAATACCAAAGATTTTATTATATTAAATCAATTTCAATCAACAATAATATCCAATAAAGAATGTTGTCAGAGATGAAAATAATCATTAAAACTCTTTGAGAGAAATATCCCTTTTTCATGAAATAAATTAAAAGTCGCACAATTTATAAAGGAAGTCATTTAAAAGAGATTTTTTAATTAAATTATCCCATAACACTTTGAAAATTTTGAAAGGAATTAAAATTTTAAAACAATATTATCCATATAAATAAAAACATAAAATCATTTTGATAACATAGACATTAATTAAAAATATTTAGAAAAATAAATCTTTTGAAAATATAAACCGATGATCTACGCAAAGGGTCCCTTCAATAAAACCTTAAAATATTTCTTTTGACAAAATTTTTATGAAACATGAACATGGATAATAAATATTTCTCACTAAATACTTACACCTAACCATTCTGGGATAATAGTGAGATTGAGAAATTAACCCCTCCCTTAGATCTGATACTCTCTACACATCTCTAAAACTCCAGAATAATTTTTTTTAACATATTATTATCTTATATAAGAATCATAATAATATTTATGATATCATATATATTTATTTTATGACTTTATATTACCTATTTATTAACTCTTCTATGTTAATGCAACATTTCAGGTAATATCACTTTGTTTATCGTACGTGTTCTGAATTTTTTATTCCTGATCATAATACTTAGATAATGGTTTACATACATAAAGAATGTATAATATCATTTACATATCATATATATTCATAATATATATATATATATATTTATATAATAGAAAGATATATAATGTGGAATACACCGTTCATAGAGATGGTTGGTCATTCTTACACATGAACATTGTTTCTGTTTTTTTATAATATTGAAGGGAAGTAAGTGAATGACATATATGTACATAAATATATATATATAATTACAATATAATTATTATTTCATATATTTCATAGTTATGAACAATATATATTTTTTATAATCATTCTTGGATGGTTGAAGTGGATAATGAATCTCATCGCACCATAGAGACAGTAGGTCATATGTACGCACAAGTAATGATATCATTCATTTAATGATTAAATGATATGTAAATGGATGGAATTGGTATGTTGTTTTATTGATGTTATGTTATCAGTGTCCCAAATTATTTTACCCTAATGAGTATAGTACCTGCAAGGGGTTGATCTACAAGGAAAAAGAAGTTATTTTTTGTCTTTATTATCTAGTTTATATTTTTGTTTTTGTGAAGTGTACTGAATTTAGAGTTTATTAATTTATGTTTGGATAAAAAGGTAATTGGATTTAAATTTATTTAGAAAATTAATAAACAGATAAATGAAAATACAAGAAATTTTTTTTGTGTGCAAATATGGAGGGAAATGTGTTGGGGTTGGGGATTCTTAAGAGGTTGTCTATTAAATAAAATTTCTTATGAGGTTGTGTTATTTATAATAACAAAACACTATGGGTTTCAATTTGTAACAAGGATTCCTTAGTCTGGTAAACTTATGTCTAGAGAAGAGGAAACTAACTCCTTGGTCTAGTAGTCAATGTTTCACAGTTCTTTATTTAGATTAGTCTTTTTTTATTTGATGAATACATCCAATGATCATGAATGTATTCATTGTTATTCTTATTTTGAGTCCCTGAAAATTCTGCCCTTGGATTGGCTCAGAATTTTTAGTGATAAAATGAAGTAATTAAAGAAGAATAAAAAGAGGTTAATAGAACAAACACATTCATATCAATTAATCTAAATTACAACTCTTTCATCTCCTACAACCCCAACACATTTGGTATTTAGTTACACATAGAAGAAAAGATAAATACAGAACCCTCGATACCTGATGTGATCATAAAAGAATCATTGAACAGATATTGGCTATTTTTTAGAATGGTAGAATTTCAAAGTATTTGAATGATGGTAGCATGACACCAGAGTAGTTGGACTTCTTTCCTTCGGACCATCCCCCAGTTTTTGAACCGGAGGCCAAGGCCTCTATTTATAGAAAATAAAAGTACATGGTGTGTGGAAAAAGTAAAGGTTGTATACATTTATCAACACGCTTGGGTCGTCTTTTTTCTCCGCTGGTGGGTGACCTAACATTCTTATTTTACTTGGAACATAGCTCCACCTGGTGGGTGGACATACGCAGCATGTAGCACCACCATACATGGTGTTTACTCTCTTTAATCCGACATCAACCGCTTCTAGATGGTGAGATATGATGTATAGATGATGTACATGGCATGTAAATGTCAGCTGGCCACATGGGCGTGTAGACTTCTTCTCAACCACAAACCGATTCTAGAATACTATACACGACGTGTAGCTTTTTTACACAACGTCTACCTACTTCTGGTATCTTGGGAATGTACTTGTCCTAGCCAATTCGTGTCTGAGTCTGAATGTACACATCTTCTGTATATGTCCACGTCGTGTTGATGTAAATTTTTCTTATTTTTTCCCTTGTTTGGGGGTTTGGCCAAAAATCACTTTAAAATTAACATGATCACCCAAATAAATGTATTTTTCCACTATGTATTGAGGTTTTTCTGAATAAATGTTCTTATTATCAAAAAAGTATGTGGAAATGTATACAAAAATTGGGTGCATCAAACTCCCCATACTTAGTCATTTGCTTACCCTTGAGCTATTCTAAACATATAATTAAAATAATATATATTTTAAAAGGAAGGAATTTAGTTAATCATAAATGTAAATGATAAAGTCACAGGAGAAAATTCTAAAAGGGTACAATATAGTTTCAACTCATAAGATAGTTTAATCATGCCTCATATACAATTCAATTAACTATTTGCACCATCATTTAAACACATGTTTCAACCTTTCAAAAATAATCAAGCCACTTGATGATCTACCTCACCAATAATATACTCATCATTTAAGATATTTTAAATCAATGTTTTTCTCAATCAAATATATATACACTCTATCCATTTGTTTACATGAAATATAGTTCTATACTTAAGAAAATATATTTATAAGATATCATGAGGTATTTTCAATAAGGATCATATGTCTCTATGGCTAATGGATGGTAGGTAAACATATGAAAAATAAACTCAGAGGCTTGAAAATGGAGGATAATTTCTTTAAATAATAGTTCATGATATTCAAAATTAAGCTCAATGTAAAAGCATCTTCAACAATCTCTGTCAGATACTCTCAGCACCACCATCTGTTTTAGTTAGGTAGGGTTCACAAAACAATAAGTGAGTATAATTTTACATTGTCTATATCATTTTTTTAACAGAACAAAGGGTGCCACATAGAAATTCCACAAATAAGGGTTTGGAACCCTTTCTGCCCCAAACGAACAAGAGGCTCTCCCCCATACTCAGTTTTAAGATGATTCACAAAAATGTTCCATGTAATTATAATTCCTTATGTTAAGCTCAACTGAATATTCAAGAAAAATCATAAAAGAATTAGGTTAGGAAGGAAAATAGGCTTGTAATATGGCTTCCTATAAATGTTGTTCATGGTTTCTAGGGGCTTCACGAAGATCGGATGTAGGGTAGGTCTCAAGATAAATGTGCTGAAACAATCTAATGCCTCAATCATTTTATTGTAATTCAAAAATTCTTCATGTTTAGAAAAGAAAACATGAAAAATATGGTAGTTATGTATATCCTAAGAATCTCTCAAGAAAGAGGGTATTAGAAAGAATATGAATAAGGCTCTAGAATACCTATCAAGAGATGGAAGAACAAATAAAGAGACATCCAAGTCATTAATTGCATATAAATGATTAGCATAATCAATGTAATTATCCATGGATTATAAGTTGCAATTTAAACTATATCCAAAATCATTTTAAAACAGTTAAGAACCAAAATAATCATGCAAATTTTCAGAATATCCCACTATTAGCTTTATTATTTAGAAATATGATAAATCAAAATTTCATCATGTTTTCAAATATATTTTTCCCTAATGAGTATAATATCAGTAAGTGGATGATCTATAGTGAAAAAGAAGTTATTTTTGTCTTGATTATGTAGTTATTATTTTTGTCTTAGTGAAGTGTACTGAATTTATAGTCTTTTTTTTTGTTTGGATAAAAAGTTAATTGTATTTAAGTTTCATTAAAAAATTACTTAACGGATAAAGAAAAATATGGAAAATTTGTTTTTATGCAAATATAGAGGGAAATGCATTTGGGTTGTTGATTATTAAGAGGTTGTTTATTAAATAAAATTTCTTATGAAGTTGTGTTGTCCTTAATTTCCCAACACTCTAGATGTCAATTTGTAACAAGGTTTCCATGGTCTGGTAAACATATGTATAGAGCTGAGGAAACTGAATCCTTGGTCCAGAAGTTAGTGTTTCATAGTTATTTATTTAGATTATTCCATTTTTGAATGGATGAATACTTCCAATGATCATGAAATTATTCATCATTATTCTTCTTTTGAGTCCCTGAATATTCTTCCCTTGGTCTGGCTCAGAATTTTTAGTGATAAATTGAAGTTATTAAAGAAGAATAAGAATAGGTTAACAAAACAAAAACATTCATAAAAACTAATCTAAATTACAACTCTTTCTTCTCCCTCAACCCCAAAACATTGGTTTTTTAGTTACACATTGAAGAAAATATGAAAACAGATCCCTCGACACCTGTTTTGATCATCGTAGAAACTTTGAGGAGTGATGGGCTCTTTTGTAGAATGGTTGAATGGTGAAGTAGTTGAATTATGGTAGAATGACATAAGAGAAGCAGAAATTCTTTCTGGGGGTAGTGAAATACCATTTTGCTGAAGAAGAATCCTCAACATCTGATCGATCTGATCCTGATGTCGGTAGAGATGAACCAAGTGTTTCTCCACCATAGGTAGGGATAGAAAAAAGGAGATATCATCTGAGGGTGCCGAGGTAGGGGGAGTATATTGAATTGAAAAAGGAAGGCTTGAAAAAGGGGGTGGGGTGGGGGAGTGGGGAGGGGTGGGGATGGAAGTGTAGGGGCATCGACGGGGGTAGGAGGGGTAGCAGGGTGTAGTGGTGGTGCCTGGGAAAGGACATAGGTTCCCCCATGCTTCTGGACTAACCCCATGCAAATAAGCATGAGAAAGTCCATCTGCAGGGGGGAACCTAACTGGCCATGGTGAAGGGAAGGTTCAAAAACCTCGATGTGGTGGGCAAAGCGGGTGGAATAAAACCCACTGTTCCGGTTTCCCTAACGGCCGGTAAACATGGCGTATAAATAAGAGGAGATATGGTAAGGGAGGACTGGATAGTCCTACCAGATGACACTGGTGAGAGTCTCCATTTCACGGTTGATCACAACCCCCATATCCTCAAAGAAGAGAAAAAGGATGGTACTAAAACATTGGTTGGTGAAGTGTATGAAAATTTCGGTGATGAGGTTACTCTTTTGGGAAGTGGGGGTGTAGTGGTGGTCAGGACCTACAATATCCCACCACATGGAAATGAGCTCAGAATTCTTAGGACAGAAAAGGGTGGAGATAGGAGGTGGGGTGAAATGATAAAGATATGAACTGCACCCTCATCCAAACTTAGTCATGGTAAGGTAGAATGGTCGACTTCCAAGCTGAAATAAGACCACTGGTACCGCATCTCCAAGATTCTCCTGGTACTCAGGCCCGTCGAACATGAAGGAAGTATCAAACTCCAAAACTAAATCTCTAAAAATAAGATTTATAGCCTTGAAGATCTTGAGTAATGGTGTGTGCCCAAGGAGATCCTCCAACTCTCCCTAGATACCCAACTACTGAAGGACACTGCTATCGAGATAATGACTACTCAATGTGATCTAGTGATGATAGATGGGATGGATTTTTTCCTGCACCATGTTAGTGACCGAGAATACCATGATAGGGTAGGGGACACCTAAAGGGCCCGGGCCAGGTGGGACAACAGCAGGGGATAGCTCTGTGGGTGGAGCGGCTGCCGTAGATGGAGTCCCACTGGATGGGGTAGCTGATGATGAATCAGGTGAAACTAAGGGGGGATCAGGTGGTGTGGGAGATAGTGGGGAAGAAAGGGGGTCTCTTGTAGGATTTGGGAAGGATAGTATAGGTGCAGCGGTACTAGGACCAACCACTGTTGAATCGGTGGAAGGTGGAACGGTGGCCAATGGAGGAGGCTGGTACACCGAATAGTCCAGAAATGGTGTCATCATAGACCGGAGTCTTATCCGACGAAAAGTGGGCATCTCTCTCAAAGTGGTAGAGACGGTCCACTTCCCACGTGAAGGGTCTATGTCTTCCATAACCTAAAAAATAAATGAAATCCAAAACAAGAAAAAAAAGTAAAAAGGAAAAGAAGAAAATGTGAGAAAACTAAAAAATAAAAAGTACACTGTGTGTATATCCAGAGTACACTATGTGTAGTGGAAGGGGGTAGCATCTTATGTTCTCTAGATAGACATGCCTAGTGATCATGGAATTGACCAAGGAAGGATACATGAAATGTAATGAACATACACTTCTTGTACGTGTCACGTTCCCCTAGTCATGTGGTTCCGAATACACGACCATTGTTTATGTAGAGATACAAATACAATACACATTCTGTGTAGGTACAACACAGCATGTATAAGAACAGAGGTCATATGGTCGTGTGAATTTCTATACATGAGCATGCCTAAGGATATAGTTTACATGGTCTGTACCAAACAGACATGTTGTGTACATGAATAGGGTCTGTGTGGCCATGTGAATAATGTAACCAAGCATGATGTGGGCTGGTACATGTGGTGTACCAAACATACACACCGTATATGTTCAAATTGCAAAGTATTTAGTGTGTGGTCATTTACAGAAGTACAATATGTGTGTTCTTCATATTGTGCATATGTACTACGGAAGAGGAACGGTTATCCGATCCACAAATCACCCTAAACACCTATGAAATCTTTAAATAAATGGTGTAGAAGGGTGTACCTAGATAGAGAATCAAAATGTTGTAGAAATCAGAAGCTCAAACTCAAGAAATCTATGTATAGGGAAATGGGGAGGCTGAATGGCATGTGATAGAAGAAACGGGGGGGGGGGTGTTCCGCGCGACACAGGCTCAAGCTGGGTAGGGCGCAACCTTTATAGCCACAGTACACAATGTGTATCAGTGGCCTACACATCGTGCACCACAAAATATTATATATATATATATATATATAATAGTAAACTACATAATAATTAATAATATTAATAATTAAAATAAAATAAATATATATGTACATAATATATCAAAAATAAAAATATACACATAATGTTTCGGTAATTACATGTCCTGTGTTCTAAAATTAAAACAAATATGAGTACAACCATTAGTCTGGTACTTGGGGCGAGATTCAAACCGGTGATTGGCCGTTCTGAATGGAATCCCTCAACTGCTAAAGAAAATGTTGTACTTCTGCTCCTATTTTTTAATTAAATATGTTTTATGTATAAGGCCAATTCGACATGGGTGTAAGGAAATGAATGGAGTGTGGTGTTTAATTATACAAAAAGGGATGAAGTAGGGAGATTCGCTGAGTTCAAACTCAGATCTTTTGGATCCAGGGACGAGACTCTGCGAATCTTTTATCATCACCCACATTAATTTCTTTATGTTGAAAATCCTTGCAGTTTGTTAATGAAAACATGGTGCACATGACATATATTGAAATACATGTCGTGTGGTTTTACTAAAAGGACAAGTGACAGAAATGGGGTGGTTGTCAGGATTTGAACCTGAGTCTTTTGGAATCAGGTTACGATCCGAGCCAACTGATCCATCCCCATCATGGGTTTTCTTATATATATATATATATAATATGAAAAATATTGCACACTCCATGTAAGAAATCATGAATATAAAATGGAGGAACCCCATGCCAAAGGTTGGTCGGGAGGGATTCGAACTGGTGACGGCTCGGATAAACCCCAGTGACCTTACCAACGACACCAACATCATCCCTATTTATTAGTTAGTTAAGATATATATTTATAATAGTCATGAAGACAAATGAAAAGGAATAAGTGAATTTTGTGTATATAAGTGGTACACATCATGTATCCTCTGGGTTGCCTCCCAGGAAGCACCTTTGTTTGAGGTTGTTGGCTCAACTAACATGCTTTTTCTTACATGAGATGTATGGTGGATAACATTCCCACTACGTCTTCCATTTAATGGAAAATCTTCATCCATTTTCTATTCAACTTGAATGGTTGACCATCCTCTCAACAAATATCAACCTATCCATGATGGAATACTCATATAACTTTGAATGGCCCTGACCATCTTGATGTTAACTTCCCTGAAAAAATTAAAGATGATAGTTAAAAAGTTGTACCTGATCACTGGGTTGGAAATATTTTCATGAAATCATCTAGTCATGAATTGATATCGTCTTCTCAATGTACATCTTGGTGTTCCCATATGCCTCAAATTGTATTTCTTCAAGTTCTGATAGTTGGAACTTACGCTTATATTTAGCTGCCTTCAGATAAAAATTCAGGTCCTTGACAACATAGTAGGCTTTGTGCTCCAACTATACAGGCCAATCGAATGGATTTCTATAGATGATGTGGAATGGGGACATCTGTAGTAGTGTTTTGAAAGTAGTCTAAGATTCCCACAAAGCATCGGTTAGGTGCTTGGACCAGTCATTCCTCGATGTGTTCGCAGTTTTCTCCAGAATCTACTTGAGCTCACGGTTAGAGAGCTCCACTTTTCCACCGAACTGGGGATGATGTGGCATCCCCATATCATGCTTTACTCTGAACATCGGTAGTACTACATTCATCAATGTGTTGTCTATGTAGGTCCCTCTGTCACTAATTAGTACATGGGGAATGCTGAACCTACTAGAAATATGTTTCTTTAAAAAAACCATGAGTACCTTGGTCTTGTTGTGTGTTGTAGCAGTGACTTCTACCTATTTGGAGACATATTTGACGCAGACCAGGATGTAAGTGTTCCAAAAAGATGGGGGGAATGGTCCCATGAAATATATTCCCCAAACGTTTAATATCTCGACCTCTAGGATAGGGTATTGTGGCATCTCAGCACGATGTCCCACATTACCAGTTCTCTAGCATCGATTGCAATGGGAAACAAAGGCTCAGGCATCCCTATGCATGGTGGGATAGAAAAACCCAGACTATAGGATCATTTATATAGTACAGTTAGGACCATGATGTTTTCCAACTGGTGAGGCATGAAATAATTCTAGGAATCCATGAACTTCATTTTCGAGATGCAATGGAAGATCACCCCATCACCGCAGGATCATAATAGTAGTGGATCTTCCCAGAAGTACCTCTAAACATTAGAGAGGAGCCACTTAATCTGCTAGAAGGAGAGGACCGGGTGGGGGCACTAGAAACTAGAAAATTAGAAATATCATCATACCAAGGTCTATATGTTTCTTTGACTGAAAAGAGGTTCTCATCAGGTAAATCCTCTGTGAACTCTAGATCTTCCTCCATCTCAAAATGAGGCAGCTCCAGGAGGTAAAGATGATCAGAAACAACATTATCGTTCTCTTTCATGTCTTGGATCTCCAAATAAAATTCTGGTAGGAGGATTACCCATCAGATCAGTGATGGCTTCATATCTTTCTTGTTCAGTTGGTACATTAGTGTTGCACGGTTAGTATAAACAACAACATTAGATAACACTATATAAGAACAGAACCTATCAAAAGCTAAACCACTGCCAGCATCTTCTTTTCTATGGTGGTTTAGTTCATTAGTGCCTCATTGATCATCCTTCTGGCATAATATATAGGTAAGAAAATTTATCCAAGATGTTATCCCATGACTTCTCCCACTGTGTTTTCGATGACATCAATCATTACTTCAAATTGGTCCTCCTAGTTGAGCGCAACCATTGCTAGAGCTTCCACCAGGCGCTGCTTCAGGTGATCAAAAGTTGTGGTTCATTGCTCATTAAAATAAAATACATTATCCTTGGTCAGAAGGTTGGAAAGGGTCTAGGATATTTTTGAGAAGTCACAGAAAACCCGCCTATTGAAACCGGCATGCCCCAAGAAACTGCAGATAGCTCTAATGGAAGTTAGAATAGGAAGTAGTGAAATGAATTCTATCTTTTCTGGGTCTACCTTTATCCCCTTCGATGAGATTATGTGGCCAAGGTTGATTCCACTTTTCACTTTGAAATGACACTTTTCCCATTTCAAAATGAGGTTTGTGTTTTGAAATCTTTTCAGAACTAGCTCCAGGTGCTGAAAGCAAGTAGTGAATGATTTTATGCAAATGGAAAAAATATCCATAAATACCTCTAGGATCTGTTCCACCATGTCATGGAAGATAGCCAACATACAATGCTGGAAGGTGGTGGGGGCGTTTCACATGTCAAAGTACATCCTTCGGTATGAAAATATACCTTAGGGGAAAGTAAATGTCCTTTTTTTGTTGATCCTCTAGAGCAATGTAAATATGATTATAGCCTGAATATTCATCGAGGAGGCAATGAAAGTTGTGCCCCTCTAGTCTCTCTAATATCTAATCCATGAAGGGAAGGGGGAAAAGATCTTTCCTCATGGCATCATTCAGTTTTATGTAGTCCACACAGACCCTCCAACTTCTGACAGTGCATGTTGGGATGAGCTTGTTTTTATCATTTTAAATCACAGTGATAGCCCCCTTTTTAGGTACCACTTGTAGGGGACTCACCCATGTACTATCCGAGATAGGATAAATGATGCCTTCATCCAACAAATTAATTACCCCATTCTTCACAATGTCCTTCATGGGGGAATTCAGGCGTCGATGTGGTTGTCGAGATTGCTTCATACCTTCTTCAAGAATCCCATAGTGGGTGAAAATGGTAGGGCTGATGCCTTTCAAATATACAATTGCCCACCCAATAGCATGCTTCTGCTATTTCAAAACCTGCAGAAGTGCATCCTCTAGCTTCTGTGATAGTGTTACTCTAATTATGATTGGTAATGTTTGATGGTCTCCCAAATATCCATACATCAGAAAGGAAGGAAGAGGATTCAGTTCTAGTTCTGGTGACTTATGAATCGAAGGTACAAGTGGCCGCACCTTTTCCCGCTCAATAATATCGGGTATAATTGCACATTTCCAGTAGTGGCCGCCCTGGCCTTCTAGGAATTTCAGATCCTCTAGTGCTTCATCAACAATAATTTTTGTAAAAACCAAGTCATCTAAGGAAAATGAACATACCATATGATCCCCTTATTTTCTCTAGTGATCGTCCATGGTGGTCACTGCAAAACAATCGTTATTCTTGGAGAATGATGCGTGCTTGATTACTTTTAAGACATTTTTGAAGACTATATCATCTCCTACCTAGAAAATTATCTCTCCCTAGTGCACAACAATCAGTACCTTCTTAGTGGCCAAAAAGGCCTACCAATAATGAGAGGTGCCTCTTGGTCTTCCTCCATGTCGAGGATGATGAAATCTGTGGGGAGTATTAGCCTACCCACCTTAACCAGCACATCCTCCAGTATCCCCTTCACATATTTTATGGATCGGTCAACAAGATGAAGGGAATATCGAGTATGATTCAGGTTGTTGATCCCTAGATTATTAAAAACTTTAAGGGGAATGAGTCTCACACTAGACCCTAGGTTATATAGGGCCTTCCCAAACTCACATGGTCCAATAGTTCATGAAATAGTGAAGCTACCAAGATCGTGGAGTTTGGGAGGAATCAAATGTTGTACGACTGTTGAGCACTCCTTAGTCAGGGAAATGTTTCCTAGATCCTCTATCTATATTTTTTTTGGAGAGGATTACTTCATGAATTTCGAATATGTGGGAATCTACATCGGTGTCTTTGTAAATAGAATTTTGATGTGTAGTTTCTTGAATAGGTCCATGAATGTTCCGAACTGGTGGTCCATAATTCTCTGCTTTATCCTCTCCGGGGAGGGTAAGTCTGGATCGAAGGGTTTGATAACCTCTTTTCCATTATTTGGTAAAGCCTCCTTTGCTGGGATTTTGGATGAGGAGGGGTATCTAACTATACTTTTGTCATTTTCAAGGGGTATAGGTGCACCTAGCTGTGCTGGTTCCTTCTACTGAAGGTCCATTCAACTCCGTAGTGTGACATCTTGAGCCTCCTTCCTCTGGTTCATCTTTGTGTAACCCGGTAGTGTAACGGGTCACATTTTTGAGAGTTAGTTTTCCAGCTGGCCAATTTGGTTAACCAGGCCTCGAATTGAAGCCTCATGACTCTAAAATCTGGTCTTAGCGGTAAATATAAACTTTTTCATGCGATCCTCTAAACTTGAGGTGTTCTCCAACTAAGGTGGTTGTGTAGCTGGTGGAGGTGGTGGTTGTCGCGGCTACTGTAGGTGAGAGTTTTGATACCCTTGCCGCTGATAAGAGCCCTCTTGGGGCTGTTGTTGACTCATGTACTAATCTTGATAAGAAGGCTAACTATAGCTGAGCAGTCACTGGGGTGGAGGATTCTGCTGTTGTTATCCCCAACCTATGTTTTTTTGATCATGCCATACCAGGTTTTGGAACTTCTGGTACTAGTTTAGCCCTTGTTTTTGGGCCACATATCTCACCTCGCTTTTCGTAGGGTCGCCCAAAGGTCCCAGACATTCTCCCCTAATGTGGTTATCACCACATCCACTGCATTCTAGATGGTTTTCCACATGTACTTGGGACACGACCATCAGATTTAGTGTGCCGATATTTTTGGACACAACATCAAACTGGGCAGTTAGCATAGTAGTGGCATCGATATTATGCATACCTCATTTTTGTGTGCCCCTCTCAGAATGCCACTAGATGTTGTTGTCAGACATGTCTTCCAATAGTTCAAAAAGACTTTCGGGGGAATTCCACATAACTATACCTCCATCAGCAGCATCCACCACCAAATTTGTATTTATTGTTAGTCCTCCATAGAAGGTTTGGACCTGCATCCAAATTGGGAGTCTGTGTTGTGGGAATTTGCACAAAATCTCCTTGAAACGCTCTCATAAATCGTATAATGACTCCGATTCATGACGCTGGAAGTTGCGTATTTCATTCAGCAATGTTACCATCATTGAGGGTGGGAAGTATTTTGATAGGAACACCTGGGAAAGCTCCTCCTCGGTGATGATTGATCATTGTGGAAAATCATTAATCCAGTCTTTCACCATATCCATTAGATATAAGGGGAAGAGGCGAAAATAAATGGCGTCCGTGGAAACTCTGTGGTAACAGAACGTGTCACAAACCTCCAAACAATTAAAGAGGTGTACATTGGGGTTCTCACTGGGAAGGCCACTGAACTGAATGGTGTTTTGGATTAGCTTCATAATGGCAGGCTTGATCTCGAAGTGTTGGGCCTTCATCGGTGGACAGGCGATGCCCATGTCAGCTCCATGAATAGTCGACAGGTCATACTCCATGAGAGTATGGCATGGAGGTCGCTTCTGAGGGTGTGGAGGTGGCATGTATTGATGTTCTTGAGGGGTGAAGTGCGGCCCTTGACCTGGCTATAAAAATGGAATCTTCTCTGATTAGAACGGTTTGAGCTGTTGTGGGCCATACCCTAGAGTAAGTGGAGCTTGCTGGTTCCACTTGTCATTTATATCAAACAGCTGTTGTAAGATCCCCAAATGATAAATGGTTAAATGACTAAATGATATGACTCATTCCAATAAGGTGTAACTTCTTTTTCGGGATCATGTCTGATTATAACTCCATAGTTAACAGTGCTTGGCTTCGAGTAGTGATTAGGATGGGTGACCTTCTGGGAATATTCCAAGGGTGTGTGTGAGTGAGGACAAAGCACACTGGAAAAGATATGTGTTGGCCTGTGGGGATAGTCACTAGTCAAATGACCTGTTTAGGCACATGGTTGGGCCCCAAGGTGTGGAACATGTGTTTGCGGAGAAACTGGTGGTACCTGGTGGGCCAGGGGGCGGGGTGGTTGTGGTATCACCGGGACCCAGTTTTCATATTTAATATCAGAGGAGGAACTCATCCTTAAGTGCGGTGCATTTCTTGGGTTGAGGTGTACGGCCCCCAATGAGGGCATTGTGCTCTAAATGGGGGGGGGTGATTGTAACATCCTCTAATGATACATGGTTAAATGACTAAATGATATGAATCATGTCAACAAGGCGCACCTTCCTTTTTGGGAGCCTGTCAGATTAGAACTCCACAGTTAAGCATACTTGGCTTGAAGTAGTGATCAGGATGGGTGACCTTCTAGGAAGATTCCCAAGGTGTGTGTGAGTTAGGCCAAAGCACAGCAGAAAAGACATGTGTTGGACTGTGGGGATAGTCATTTGTCAGATGACCCGTTTGGGCATGTTGTTGGGCCCCAAGGTGGGGAATTGGTGTCTACGGGGCAACTGGTGGTACCTGGTGGGCCTAGACTCGACGACCATGTTAATGCAGGGTGGTTGTGCTATCACCAGGACCCAGTTGTCACATTTTTTTTTCATGCACCAAACCGGGTCTCCATCAATCCAACGCCCGACCCGGTCCGCGGCAAGGCCCGAGAGTCGTTCCCAATCCTCCTGGGCTGGCGACAAGCGCCAGGGAATCGACAGAGAAGATAGGAACTATTTCGCCCATTATAAATAAATAAAAGGAAAGGGAAGAAAATAATAAATAAAAGGAAATAAAAAACATGAAATGAAGGGATGGACAACAACAACCAACTAACCTACCACAATCAAAACTCCTTGCGACTCTGAGATTCTCTCACCAATACAAAACCAACTCTTGCCCACGATGAATGAGCTCGATTCGAACCTTCAACAGAAACTAAAAAAAGGAAAACACTATAGGCGTGAGTATTAAAACTCAATAGGCATGCCCAAAAAACTATTCCTAATGCACTACCCTTAAATAAAGAATTTACTAATTCCAAGTTTGAACTAAAGTATATAAAATATGGGTTTCTACACACACACGTTCATTTCTAAAATAAGAATCCGTCCATTGCCCTTTTTAATTTAGGAACAAGTTTAATGTTTGAAATGAGGAGGTGCATTAAATTTTGAAAACATCATCATGATCAATTTAGAAATCCAAATTTCGGTTATTATCCCAAAGAAAAAAACACATAAACCAAAACACACACTAAGGGTAATGGGAAAAGTGGCACACAGGGGCCCAAAACCAAACTAGTCCTCTCAATCGTCTGCCATATACAAATACACTAAATAAAATAGGTCTTAAACCTAGGAGCTTGTGAACGATCTAGAATTTACTATATGTGTGACTCATCCTAAAGGCATTCCTACTCTCGATGATATCATAACTCCCTAACGCCTGGTGTTTCCCTACATGGCCTAACCGAGGGGCCCAATCCCCAAGAAGAGTGTCATCCGTACTAGGGGCCACTAGCCAGTGCGTAATCTAAACTAGTGTAGAAATCGTTCCCAGAAGATTCACTTACTATGAAAAGTTCCCATGTCAACACATATAATAAACATGAAAGGGGTGAGTCAAAAAGGTCAATAAAGAAATATAAACATCACACACAAATCATGCAGTCAACGTACACCAAATATCACATCTGAGTCACCCCAAATAGTGGTTTCCAAAACAATCTATTTTATTAAAGTGCCAAACTGGCCTTCACCAATTTTAAGGAAAATACACATTTATGAAGTGAACCAAAACACTTGTTCGTGCTTCAAAATAAATTATGTACCAATAAACCAGAACTACATTTAAAATTCTGTGAATTATGTTTAAAGGCTAAATGGACATTCTTTCACTACTGGGTGTTCTCTCATCAAGAAAACATTTCTTGTGTCGTGTATAAATTAAACGGATCTTTTTACACCAAATAATCATTTGAAAATTAATTATCTTATATTATTTCTAATTTATTAAAGTTAATAAAATATCTACCAATTAATAAATTCTAAATTTAAAGGTGAGTGAAATGGGTGACCTACCTCAAAGTGGAACCAAGTCGTCCACTCGGCTCTTGGCTCTTTCTAACTAAAAGCTGCTACTCTTGATGATGGAAACCTGAAACTGACTCACCTATATGCATATATATTTTCATATATATATATATATATACCCTTTAACCCAAGTACATTTTTGATCGTACCATGATTCACTGTTTTATTCCACCCTTACACAGATGTTTTAAACTAGTTTTGAAATGAATATTCCAAATATAAGAATAATTTGAACTTTATGTTTGAATAAATTAATCAATTTTAATAAATATTATAATGGGAAGTGTTACTTGTTTTTATTATTTCAATGTAGGAGGAGATGATTTGGAGGGCCCTTGATGAAGTGGAAGAAAAATGGGCCAAAATTGCTTGGATCCATGAAGAATTTTCCACTGTTGTGCTTGTATAAAAAATTCCGTGCATCCAAATTGGCTCATATTTTTTTTTACATGTAAAAAATTTAATGGAATACAACTCTTATGAAGGAATCCAAGCCCAATTCCTCTATCAAGGGGCCCAACCGAACTGATCTGTCCAACAAATCAAATCTGCACAAAGTCAGATGCGGTGTTCTGTAATCTGTCCATATCTCTGGATCCACTGGTCCAATTGATTGAAAACATTCGGTGGAGATATTAAGGAAGTGGGGATAAAAATTTAAAGTTTTTTCAAAAGGTATATTCAGATGTCTATCGGTCAAAACACATTTTACAAGTCGATTGAAGAAATCTGTGTGCCAAAACCACCTTCCAATTTTCATATAAAATGGCACCTTTTGATCTCCATTTGGTAGTTCGACCAGGAGGAAAGGTGCTGCCATTTTGGATTCCCCAAGGAGTCTTATCAAATTCCCTTGATGTTCTGGAGGCTATGGGAAGTTCTACCCCAACATCTTTTTCTTTCTCTTCACCCATGGGTTTCCAAACCCCTTGTGATCACCCAGGGAGGAAGGTGATGTAATCACGAGCTTCATTTTTGTATTATATTGAATGATACTTTTAATTCCATGTTGTATTCAATTTTTCTTTATCATATATTTTAAATTTATTGAGTTACTTACTGGTATGTCTTTCTCAACTCATATGATCATGTTTGGGGGTACCCATTCATGTGATGTTTCATACACCGTTCACCACTTCCTTTTCCCCCTTTCAATTGTGGTGTTTGTGTGGTTCATATTGGTCAATTGAACTAACATAAGTATTTTCAAGGCCATGAACATTTATTTCAGGGTATCACAAAGAAATACCATACAAACCTGGACAGCTCATCGAGTTCATCGTGTGTTTCCTTGGTGAGTTTCGGTTATGAAGTCAACCACAAATCACCCAATCATCGGCGGTGTTCGGTGAATAATTATGTGTTTTCAACTGAACCCTAGGAGGTATCCTAGTATAAAATCAGTAAAATTATGGTTCTAGGTGTTATAAACTAGGTATTAAAATATCATAACCCTATATCATGAAGTGATGAAGAATAATCATCATGAGAGTACCCCGAGTTGATCACGCTTAATTAATTCTGTTAATCTCTACATTTTTTTATTGCTTTTATTTTATATTTTCATATTATATCATCAAACCCCCAAGTTATACAAAAACTCATTCACCATCTACTTTCATAATCAAAACCCTATTTTTAAAATAATGATCTAAGGCTCCGTCGAGAGACGACCTAGGGTTGCTTCAATACTGCAGAAATTCTAGACAAAATTAAACAACTAATTTGACGCGCTCAACAAAACGATCAAATTTTGGTGCCATTTCTGGGGAGCCAGGATCATTTTTTTTCTTTATTTCCTTTTATTTATTTATTTTACTTCTTAATTAGTACTCCTTTAAATACCCAACCCCCATTTGATTGTTTTTGTTTTGGGTTTTGTCTTTATTTTTTGGTTGTTTTTGGTGTGTTCTTTTTCTCTAACTCTCTCTCTTATTATTCTCCATATCCCTCTCTATAAATCTGTATTTTAACATTATACTCTCTTTTAATCCTTTTTATGCAATTTTATCCTTACTCAAAAAAAAACTTCACAAATTTTTTGCATGACCTGATCTGGTAAAGAAACACTACTTGAATTTGACCCTGAAATTGAAAAGTCAGTTCACACACAAATCAAAGCATCTAGAAAATGTCAATCAAGTAAAAATGAGGAACCCCATTTGGAACCTCAATATTTCCTAAAGCAATCCGAAATTGAACCCAATAAATCCCAAGAAAACATGGCTGAAAAAAATTGAACTTTAAAATAATTGACCACCCTAGATATGGAGTACCAACCTGCGTACATCCAACATCCCGAGGAAGCTGCCAACATTGAGCTGAGATCAGGACTCATCCACCTACTTCCCAAATTCCATGGTCTTCACGGTGAGGACCCTCTCAAACATCTCTAAGATTTTCACATAGTGTTCTCTACCATGAAACCTTAAAATGTATCTGAGGACCTACTCATGTTCAAGGCCTTCCCTTTCGCCCAAGATGGTGTATCCAAAGATTGGCTATACTATTTTCCAAACACAAAATGGGGGCTGGAATGACCTAAAAAGACTCTTTTTTTAGAAGTCCTTCCCTGCCTCTCAAACTACATCCATTAGAAAAGAAATATGTGAAATTAGGCAATCACAATGAGAGACCCTTCATGAATACTGGGAGAGATGCAAAAGACTTTTCTCAAGCTACCCGCACCACCAGATTAGTGATCAACTATTAATCCAATACTTCTATGAGAGGCTTATTCCCATGGATCGTGGAATGATTGATGTTGTAGTTGGTCGTTCCCTAGTTCATAAAACTCCTTCCGTCGCTCGTGAATTAATAGCCAACATGGCTCAAAATGCAAAAAAAATTGGTACACGAATAGTTTCATGAACCCAAGGAGTTTATGAGGTAAGTCATTCAGACCTAGAACAAAAGGTAGATACTAAACTTGATGAGATTCATACCCTTCTAAGGCAATTAGCTCAAGCACAAGGTAACTTGCACTCTACTTCTATTCCATTACATTGTGGTATTTGTTCTGATAACACTCATTTTTCTGACCAGTGCCGACAACTTCTAGATTCATCTGTGTCTTTTGTAGTTGTATTCCTAGGGTGTCCATTCCAAAAAGAACCTCCCTTTAAGAAAGAAGAATTCAGGCCAAATCCAAATCTAGGCTGGAAAGCACAACCCCAGTACCAACATGGAGTAAACTCAAGCTACCCCTAGTAGAATTGGTATCAACAAGGCCAAGGTATGAAACCCTCTTATCCATCAACATCCTAAAACAATCCTCCTCCTCTAAAATCTGAACCAAGCCTTGAGGATATAGTGATGAAAATGGCACCCCAGAACCTCCAATTCCAACAGAGCACACAATCGGAAATTCAAGACCTATGAACTCGAGTGGGACAATTGGAAAACACCATTGGTAAGATTAAGACGCAGGGGTCAAGATAACTTACATCCCAACCCATTTCCAATCCAAAGGGAAAAGGTAATGTATGTACAATTACACTTAGTAGTGGTAAATTATTTTCTACTTCTACTGATTCTATGAAACATGTATGTTCCCCTCTTGAAAACACACCTTCCCAACCCTCAAAAATTTCATGTAATGAAAAAAAGGGCAATCAAATTATAGTTGATGATTCAAATGAACAATAAATTCCTCTTCCTTTCCCTAAAAGACTCTCTAAATCTAAGAAAAACATTGATTATGATATTGATAATGAAATTATTGATACATTTAAAAAAAGTCAATTTAATATTCCATTGTTGGATGTAGTAAACAAAATTCCCCGTTATGCCAAATTTCTTAAAGAACTTTGCACCCATAGATGAAGGCTGAAGGGGAATGAGAGAGTCAACTTGGGGGAATGTCTCAGACTTGATTCAACCAGCAATGCCAACCAAATGCAAGGATCCAGGCACATTAACGATACTGTGTACCATAGGGGAGACCAAGTTTTCTAATGCTATGCTAGATTTAGGTGATTCCATTAATGTGATGCCTCACTCCGTGTATACTTCTCTACAGGTTGGAGAGCTTCAACCAACAGCCATTGTCATGCAACTTGCCAACTGGAGTACAACGCATCCAAAATGAGTGATTGAGGATGTCCTTGTACGAGTGAAAAATCTCATCTTCCATACTAATTTCTACATTCTTGAGATGAAAGATATCTGAACCCAAGGAAACTCTCCTCTCATACTTGGGAGGTCATTCCTCAAAACAACAAAGATTATCATCAAAATTCACAATGGTACGTTGTCCATAAATTTAGGAGGAGAAAATGTATTTATCAACATCATTGAGGCTATGAAACTCCCCATTGAAGATCACTCCACTCTTCATGTCTATTCGATGGAAGTGATCTCAAACGATGCACACACACACAATTCTCTCCTCAACCCAAACTATGATTCATTTTTGTTTTCTACACCCTTGGATGATTTTAGTTTTGATTCATGTTTTGAGTGTTGTGTGGGTTCTGAAAAGTGTAAATTTTGTGCTTTAATTGATGAGTGTGTTCATTCTGAGGTACCCATGACTGTCGATGATTCTGCAAATCTCATTTCTATAGATTCTTTATCTTTAGAGAATAAACATGAGCAGATAGAAAATTTAATGGACCTCGCTCCCCCTAAATCTCATCACTCAATCCGGAAACCACCGGTGTTGGAACTTAAACAACTTACTTCTAATTTAAATTATGCATATCTTGAGGGTATTGACCAATTTCCCAAAATTATTTCCAATAATCTCTCTCCACAACAGGAATCAAAACTGCTCAAACTTTTGAGAGAGTGTAAAAAGACAATAGGATGGACATTGGCTGATATTCCCAGGATTAGAACATCTATTTTTATGCATCATATACTTTTTGATGATGAGGCTAAGCCCGTAATACAATCTCGGCGACGTTTAAATCCCACTCTCCTTGAAGTGGTAAAATTGGAAGTTAGTAAATTACTTGTTGTGGGGATCATTTATCATATATCTGATAGTAAATTGGTTTGCCAAATGAAAATTGTGCATAAAAAAGTAGGAATAACAGTTGTGTCAAATTAAAGGAATGAATTGGTTACAACACGTGTGCAGAATAGTTGGCTTGTCTTTATTGACTACCATCGACTGAATCAATC
The DNA here is from genome assembly GCA_963277665.1 of Viscum album. NCBI lineage: Eukaryota > Viridiplantae > Streptophyta > Magnoliopsida > Santalales > Viscaceae > Viscum > Viscum album. The sequence goes on from OY728126.1 coordinate 347,781,268, forward strand.
CATGTGAAAGAACCACTTTATATTAACTTTAATTGACCAAATTTTATAATGATTGGATGAGAAGTCCCATTATTGTTTCCTTGATGGATATTAGGGTCATTTTCAAATCCATATTTCCCCTAAGGACCAAAAAAAGACAACATTTATATGTCCATTCAACACATTTTCATACAGAAGGATGCCATTCAGTCTATGTAATTCTCCTGGTACTTTTCAGCGATGTATGTTGAGTATTTTTTTCATCGAACCTTGAGAGTTGTATGGAAGACATTATGGATGATTTCAAGGTATATGGATCTTCTTTTGATGATTGTTTGAAACACCTAGGTTCTGTCCTCCATCGCTGCATTGAAAAATATCTTGTTCTAAATTAAGAGAAATGCCAGTTTATGGGTGAGAGTGGGATAGTTCTTGGGCATGTCATTTCAAATAAGGTTACTCAAGTTGATAAATCTAAAATTGAATTATTTTCAACCCTTCCATATCCAAAATTTGTTCGTGAGGTGCGATATTTCTTGGGTAAGGCTGGTTTTTATCACCGATTCATTAAAGACTTTAGTAACATTGCACTTCCATTGTCCCGGTTATTGCAAACAGATTCTAAGTTTGTGTTTGATAAAAATTGTGAGGATGCATTAAATTCACTAAATAAGAGTCTCACACCACCTCCCATCATCCAATCACAAATGTGGGATCTCCCATTCAAGCTTATGTGTGATTCCTCTGACATTGCGGTTGGGGAAGTTTTATCACAAAGGGTTGAGAAGGCTCCTCATGTCATTATGTATGACTCACGTACCCTTGAACATGACCAATAAAAATACAAAACCACTAAAAAGAAACTTCTTTCTATTGTTTTTTCTTTGGAAAAATTTCTTACATATCTTATCGGGTCAAAAATCATCATCTTCTCTGATCATTCTGCCCTTCATTTCCTCCTAAAGAAACCTGAATCCAAGCCCTGCATCATTCGGTGGATGCTCCTCCTCTAAGAGTTTGACATTGAGATTAGAGATAAGAGATGAGTAGAGAATGTTGTAGCTAACCAAATTAGTATAATTTTCCCACCATTAGACCATCATGTTGACTCACCCCTACCCACCGGAGAATTCTTTCTTCATGAGAACCTTTGTGATGTTGTGAAACTTATCCCCAGGTATGCAGAAATTGTGAATTTTCTAGCAACATCTGGGGTCCCCACAGATTTCTGTATTTCACAATCCCAGAGATGTAAGCATGATTCTCAATCATACATTTTTAATGACCCATACTTGTGGAGAATTTTTAGTGACCAAGTAGTTAGTCGGTGTGTCCCTGAACATGAGTTCACCTGTGTTTTGACCTTCTGCCATACTTGGGCATGTGGGGGCCACTTTGGATCTTAATGTACATCTTGAAATGTTATGGACTCAGGACATTATTGGCCAACATTGTATTGGTATGCCCATAGATTTTTCAAGTCATGTAGTCATTTTCTACTCACAGGGAATATCTCAAAGAGGAATGAAATTCCCCAACAACTCATGTTATTCTATGAAATTTTTTATGCATGGGGAATTGACTTCATGGGTACATTCCCAAATTCATTTGGCTTTTTATACTTTTTATTGGTTGTTCACTATGTATCTAAATTGGTGGAAGCAAATGCCACTAGGACCGATGACCCTTGTGTGGTTGTTGATTTTGTGAGGTCTCAGATTTTTAGTAGGTTTGTTTTACTGAGATTCATCTTTAGTGATCAGGGTTCACATTTTTGCAATCACAACATGAAAATTTTTCTTCGTAAGTATGGGATTGATCATAAATTCTCCACTGCATATCACCACCAAACTAATGGACAAGAAGAAATATCAAATCAGGATGTTAATCAAATCTTGGATAAAATGGTACAACCCAGTAGGAATGATTGGATTTTGTGCTTGGATGATGCACTTTGGGCATACCGTATAGCTTTTGAAACCCCAATAGGATTGTCACCATAGAGGATTGTGTTTGGAAATTATTTTCACCTCTCAGTGGAGGTATAACATCGTGCATATTGGGATGTTAAACAATGTAATACGATTCTTTTAGATAGAGGTGAGCATAGGAAGCTGTAGATTAAAGTGTAGGAAAAAATTAGACGTGATGCATATGAGAACTCCTAGATCTATAAAGTGAAATCAATGGATATCCATGATAGAATAATTCATCAGTAGAAGTTCAATATTAGTGATAAGGTCCTCATGTGGAATTCCAGGCTTATGCTCCCCCCAGGTAAGCTTCGTTCCCAATGGCTCAGTCCTTATACTGTTACTAATGTTTACCCTTTTGGTTCAATACATATTTTTCATGAGAAAAGTGGATAAAGTCTTAGAATCAATGGGTAGTGACTTAAACACTTCTAATAGGGTTTTTCGAAGAATCCAGTGGAGGAAATCCATATTTTTGATGCATCATGCCAATAAAACACACCAGGTTTTATCCTTCCTTCTCACATTCTAACATATTTTAGTGAGGGCACTGAACATTCATGGTGTAGGGGGTGGATACATTCCTGGGTTCATTAGGAATTTTCATCATTCCCCCTTTCTTCTCTTTTTTTCCTTCTTTATGGTATTTTCATTTTCCCCCATCAACAATTTCGAAGTTTGATGATTTGGAGACCATAAAGAGGGGAAATTAATTATACCATAAAGAAGGGAAAAAAGAATGTCTGTATGAATTTAACATCAGGGAGTTATTTTTAGTGAATTGGTTTTCTATCAAGGATATAAATTGTCGTATCTATGTGAAACCTTTGAGATGATTGATTCCCCTTGTGTGTGTAGTTTGTGGGAAAACTGTGTCATTAATATCTCCACAAAGTTTTGCACCAAACAAAAAAGTGTGATTATTTCTTACTTAATATAAGGTAAACATATGTCAGGTTAATATTTTTCAGCTTTAAATGTTATTTCTATACGTTCACTCCTTACCTGATCTGTTTTATTACTGTACAGATTGACCTATGCATGTGTACCTAATGTCTGACTTTTCTACGCCCTAAAAAAGTTTTGTTGTGTCTTGGGCAGGTCAAAAACCACTCTTCAACCTTTGATCTTGTTATAACTATTGCCATTAGTGTCATGAGGATATCAAACAAGGGTTGGGAGATGAGTGTGAGATTTATTCCAAATGCAATTTCTAGAAACATAAAAAAATTATGGGAGTGATGAAATGTGCAACATATGGGGATATATAGGTTGGGAGCTTATGGTTTGACTTTGGGGAATTCTTAAGTGAGTGATTATTGAAATATTATTGCAAAGGATGTAGGGTAGGTTCGGTGGACAAAATCATTTAAGCCGAAAAATGTAAAAATAACCTATATTTATTGGATAGCAAGTGGAGAGAATAGCATGGAATGGTTTTCACACACACACGTGGAGAGTTAGTGTCATGATTGAAAATAGAATTCTGTGCTCAAATTAGTATCATGAATCATTTTTAATTTCATTATGATATGATTTATGAGACATTTTTTCTATTTGCACTAAGAAAAACTCCTTGGTGTGGTTAGTGAATTGATCACATTACATTAATTAAAATTTCCTTAAATATTAAATCTTCATGATTTTAGGAATATATATATATATGCATCATTTTATTTGGATTTGTGACTTTTCCCAGGAGTGCAAATGTTTAGGTGTGGGGGTGTGATCGTACCACGATTCACTGTTTTATTCCACCCTTACATCGCTGTTTTAAACTAGTTTTGTAATGAATATTCCAAATATAATAATAAATTGAAATTTATGTTTGAATAAATTAATTAATGTTAATAAATATTATAATGGTAAATGTTACTTTTTTATTATTTAAATCTAGAAGGAGATGATTTGGAGGGCCCTTGATGAAGTGGAAGAAAAATGGGCCGAAATTGCATGGATCCATGAAGACCTATCCACTGTTGTGCTTGTATAAAAAATTCCACACATGAATATGGGATCATATTTCGTTTAATGGTAAAATATTTAATGGGCTACACCTCTTATGAAGGAAGTGAAGCCCAATTCGTCCGTCAAGGGACCCAACCGAACTGATCTGTCCAAGGAATTGAATTTGAACAAAGTCAGATGTGGTGTTATGTAATCTCTCCATATCTCTGGATCCAATAGTCAAATTCATGCCAAACATTCGGTGTAGATAGTCAGGAAGTGGGGATACGACTTTCCAGTTTTGTCAAAAGGATGATTCAGGTGTCTACTGATCGAAACACATGGTACAAGTGGATTGAAGAAATCTATGTTCCAAAACAACCTTCCAATTTTCCTATAAAATGGAACCTTGGGCTCCCCATTTTAGAGTTCGGCCAGGAGGAAAGGTACTACAATTTTGGAGTCCCCAAGGATTCTTTTCAACATCCCTTGATGTTTTTGAGGCTATGAGAAGTTCTACCCCAACATCTTTCTCTTCCTCCTCTCCCATGGGTTTCTAAACCCCTTGTGATCACTCGGGGAGGAACGTGATGTAATCCCAAGCTTCATTTTTGTATTATATTGAAAGATATTTTTAATTCTAGTTTGTATGTTGTTTTTATTCATCATATATTTTAATTTTATTGGGTTATGTACTGGTATGTCATGCTCAACTCATATGATCATGTTTGGGGGTAGCCATTCATGTGATGTTTCACAAACGGTTCACCACTTCCTTTTCCCCTTTCAATTGCAGTGTTTTTGTGGTTCGTATTTGTAAATTCCACTCACATTAGCACTGTCAAAGACATATAAATTTATTTCATGGTATCACAAAGAAATAACATACAAACCTGGACAGCGCTTTGTGTTCTTCGTGTGTTTCCTTGGTGAGTTTTGGGTATGAAGTCAAACACAAATCACACAATCATCGGCGATGTCCGGTGAATCATTGTGTGTTTTCAAATGAACCCTAGGAGGTATCCTAGTATAAACTCAGTAACATTATGTTTGTAGGTGTTACAAACCAGGGATTAAAATATCATAACCCTATACCATGAATCCATGAAGGATAAACATCATGAGAGTACCTCGGGTTGATCACGCTTAATTAATTCTGTTAATCTCTACATTGTTTTATCACTTCCATTTTCAATTTTCATCTTTAATCATCAAAACCCCAAGTTATATGAAAACCTCATTCACCTTATACTTTCATAATCAAAACCCGCTTTTTAAATTAAGGATCTAAGACTCTGTCAAGAGACGATCTACTGTTGCTGCTACACTGCAGAAATTCTAGTCTAAATTAAACAACTAATTTGACGCGCTCGACAACGCGATCAATATTCCCCACGCCATGAGGGAATATGCACAAGGATGATATACATATATACATGAATACCCATGTATATACCTATATTTCTTTGTCACTGACAACCAAAATCCACACCGCGATGAGAAAAACACCGTAAAATGATGCCAGGGAAACCAATAACTACCCAAAGCTTCAAACACAACTAAAACAATTTCACTTCCCATAAAATAACATAAATTAAGCACAACACATATAAAATGCACCCTTCATGGAAAACATGTCACAAGGACAATTCATATCACTCCCAGCATATTAAATCATTTACAAAATTAATAAAACTTTTCCAAGATATATAACACAGATTCACTAAAAACATACTCCAACTCCCCTTTTTAAAATTAAATTCACAATAAGAAATCTTTCTACACATGGTGCGCACACTTTATAAGATTTAATAAACCAATTAAAAATATTATGAAGTGACTCAAATAGTTTCACAACACTTTGAACACAGAAGACCACCCAAAACCCCTTTTGAGGCCAAACGCACATCACATACATGTAAAAACATAATTCGTAGCCCTTGCGTGACATAATAAAACAACAACAAAGTTTTGAAAAACACAAAAATGGCTCAACAAAAGTTTTCATTCAATCAAAACATTCATATCACATAAACACGTTATGAAATCCATCCAAATCATATTAAACATCAAGCAAAACTATATTCACACCAAGATGAATAATCAAATAACATGCTAAATTAATCAAACATGAAAATTAAAACACCAAAAAATGTTTATGCACAGAACCGACTACCTTTGGTGTCGAAATTCCAAAAAATTTGTGCCGAACCCCAATCCCTGCACAACCGCACTATATGGTGATCAAAATAAACCCTAAAATAAAACAATAAAAACATATACACCATAAAAACCAAATGAAAATCCAAAATCCCAATGAATAATAATCAAAACCATAAATTGAAGGATGATGGTTTACCCGGAGGGAAGCCGTGCCGGAGGAGTGAAGCGGGGCGCCGGAAAATGTGTCAGCAGGAGGAGGGGACACTGGCGAGATGGTCCAGCCATCAAAGGGAGGCGTCCGGATGTTGCAGACTAAAAGGGGAGGGCGTGTTCATAGGCTGTCCAGGAGAGGGAGGACGTGGCTCGGGTTGCTGGTCGACGGCTAGAAAGGTGGGGGGCATCGGCAGTGAGAGTGTTCGGAGGACTAAGAGGGGCGGTTGCAAGGTGAGTTGGGAGGAGGCCGCACCAGAGGATGAACAATGGGAGGGGGAAAATTCCAGCTCGATTAGGGTTAGGAGGGTACTATACAAAACAGAAGGGGGGGAAGAGATCTGCGCGAGAGAGAGGGCAGATCAAGAGAGATGGAGGAGAAAAATAAAGGAGAGAAAAAAATAAAGAGAAAAATAAATGGAGAAAATAAAATAAAATAAAATAATGAAGTAAATAATGAAATAAATAATGAAATGAAACATAAAAAAGCAAATTAAACTAACTTATTCATAAATCACAAAAATAACGGTAATCTAAATAGTAATTCAGTTATTTTAAATTTGTAACATTAATTTGACATTAACGAGAAAATCAAAACAATTAACTACGAAAGAAAAAAAATATCATTATTATTATTGAGGTCAGGTAGTGTGCAAGGACGTGCGCAAGGTCATGCACCCAAATAATAAAAAATTTTATAATAAAACATCCTCTAATTATGATTGGGCGCTAAACACAGTCACATGTACGGACGCACACCTGTATAAGATCACAAATCCATTTTAAAATAGAATAAATTCAAACCACAACCCAAAAGAAAGGCCCAAAATAATTAAATTAAAAGAAGGTTCAGTCACGGTATGACAATTCTTCCCAACATGAGACTTTCTTCTCCCAGAATGTTCCAAGAGACTTAACCATGTGAATATTCTAGGAAAGACTATGAAGATACCTCAAACAAAACTCAATCACGAGAAGATCGGGTATTCAAAACACCCATGACCTGAAACTACAAATATCTCAAGACCAGAATCACTATGAAAAATAACCAATAGCATGGAATTAACCTCCAAATACAACTTCAATTGGGAACACCCCAACACCTAACTTATGGGTTATCAGGGCCGCTCGAGATCTCCAAGGACAATCGTCCAGCGACCCACTACCCAAGTTTAATTAGTTACCATGACCAGGGTTGGTTAGAGCCATAGTAAGGGGTTTCCCCAACAATATTACTTTGGAAACAAAGTTTTTTCCACAATATCTCATGATGGTGGTCTCCCCACCACATTAGGATTCTTATCAAACATTGATTCTCCAATCCAAGATGACTCACAAACCAAGACAAGCCTCTAACACTGGCTTAACCATCCATGCTCCATATGTTTAACCAACAAACATAATAGGAGACGTCGGTGAGTCCCGCAATGGGTCTCGCCACTATTTTATAATATGCATAACACCATGGGACCCACGCGGGAATTCCCAATTTACATTGAGAAATACTGAATGAGCCCTTTATCATGAACCTACTAACACAACTGACTTACACAAGATGATTTCTATACTGGCCAAAACTCCACCACATGAGATGGTTTTGATAGCAGAAACCTCTAACCTAGAGGAAACTAGATAGGAGTGTGTTAATCCCACAAGAAAAAAGCATCTCTGAAATGATTATAATTTCAATCCATAACCAACCACAAGTTGGTTTGCAGAGAACGTCTGCTGGCTATACAAGAATACGGGTTCTATGAACCTCTTTAAGGGCCAAGAGGGACTCCCGCAAATAAAGACCACAATAAGGAGACAAGGCCTTTAGGTAATTCACAACAAAGATGAAGGCTTTAAAGGAAATACCGCAATAGGTAAGGTTAAGTTGTCCTCATTCTGTCACTGCAGACTTAAATTGGATCAAGCCCATCCCACATCTGATGAGTTTTTGACTGCGTGGATACTTCACCCTGAGACCTATGGTTGGGGCCCTGATGTTTGAAGCATCTACTACCTCACAGTCATAAGGTGACCACATCTGACTGGAACTTCCTCTGTTGAAAAGGAAACCCGCATACTTCTCCTCATTTCCCAAATGGCAACGTCGTCAACATACCAACTGAGAATTTCATCGAACGACTTAGAGTGTCTGATTGACCACACTAGAGATAGGAGATTGAACAGTTTGTTCGACATGAAACACAAATTGACGGAAGGAGAGCTCCAAGAAAAGTCCCCTTTGGTTCACACTCTTCATCGTATGAGGAACCTTCACTTCCTTAGGTACAACCATGGGATGAGGTTAGTCTTAAGGATTGCACAAGACACCCATATTCACACCAAGCAGACTAATAAAATAACATACAAAATTAATCAAAAAAGGAAATTAAAACACCACAAAATGTTTATTCAAGAAACACACTACCTTTGGTGTTGAAATTCCCATAAATTTGTGCAGAAACCCGATCACCTCACAACTGCACTCTATGGTGATCAAAATAAACCCTAAAATCAAACAATCAAAACATATACACCATAAACAAACTAACACAAATCCAAAACCTCAATGAATAATAATCAAACCCATAAATTGATGGATGAGGGTTTACCCGGAGGGAAGTCATGCCAGAGCAGGGAATCGGGGTATCGGTAAATGCAACGGTTGGAGGAGGGGAGGCCGGCGAGACAGTCTGGCCGTCAAAGGGAGGCGTGCGGAGGTTGCGGATCGAAAGGTAGGGCATGCACGCATGCTTTCCGATAGAGGGAGGAGGTGGTGTGGGTTGCTGCTCGCCAGCCGGAAAGGGGGGGTGTCGGTAGGGAGAGTGGTCGGAGGCGGAAGAGGGGAGGGTGTTAGGTGATCTGGGAGGAGTTTGCGTCAGAGGATAAATAAGGGGAGGTGGCAGCTTCCGACTTGGGTATCGTGCAAGGACACGTGCAAGGTCGTGCACCCAAATAATAAAAAATTTAATAATAAAAAATCCTCTAATTATGATTCGGTTCTACACACGGTCGCGCGTACGGACGCACCCACGTATAAGATCACAAATCCCTTTTAAAATAGAACCAATTCAAACCGCAACCCAAAAGAAAGGCCCAAAATAATTAAGTTAAAAGAAGTGTCAGTCGCGGTGTGATAACTGTCAATCTCCTTGGACAGTAGCATGATCTCTTTCTTTGTTCTCCTCCAGGGGATTGTTTTAATTGTGCTCATCCATGACTGCTTGTTGTCATCTCAAGAGTTTCGGTTCGATTTTTGGGTAAATTGGGGAAAACCCTATTGAATCAACATTCTTGGAATGAGTGAGGTAGTCATGCATACACCTATGAACCTACATAACACTAAACATACCAATCACAAATGAGGAACAGGAAAAATAAATATAAATTATATTAGAAAATATATTTTTTGGAATTTATGATTTTTATTTCCACAAAAATTTGATACAAACATAATTAGAACATAGAAAATTTTATATTTTTCGTTTCCCCAAAAAATTACTTTTCGGATAAAGAATAATATGGGAAAATGTTATTGATGAAAATATAGAGGGAAATTCATTGGGGTTGGGGATTGTTAATAGGTTTCTTATAAAATAAAATTTCTTATAAAGTTGTGTTGTTCATAATAACCCAATACTCAGGGTTTCAATTCGGAACAAGGTTTCCTTGATCTGGTTGACTTATGTCTAGAGCTAAAAAATTGACTTCTTGGTCTGATAGTCAGCGTTTCATAGTTCTTTATTTGGATTAGTCTATTTTGGAGTCAATTAATACTTCTAATGATCATGGAAGTATTCATAATTATTCTTCTATAGAGTCCTGGAAAATTCTTCCCTTTGTATGGATCAAAATTTTTACTGATAAAATGAAGTGATTAAAGATAAATATGAAGAAGTTAATAGAACAAACACATTCATAAAACCTAATTTAATGTAAAACTCTTTCATCTCCCACAACCCCAACACACTAGGTATTTAGTTACACATACATGAAATTATAAAAATAGGACACTTGATACCTGATGTGATCATCGCAGAAACATCGAGGAGAGATTGGAACTTTTGTAGAATTGTAGAATGGAGAAGTAGTTGAATGAGGTTAGCACGATAGTAGAGCTACAGAACTTCATTCTTTCAGAACTTCCCCCCTTTTTAAGAACCGTTGGACAAGGAATCTATTTATATAAAATAAAATTACATGCTGTGTACTTTTATCAACAAGATTTTTTCACCTTTTTTCTCCGCAGGTGGGTGTCCTAACATGTCGTCTTTGACTTCGAACATGACGTTGCTAGGTAGGTGGATATACATGGAAGGTAGTGTCGCCATACACAGTGTGTACTCTCTTTAATTGGAAAACAAACTACTTCTAGAAGGGGAGACATGACATGCCGATGATGTACATGGCTTGTAAACATCAACCAGTCACATGGGCGTGCAGAATTCTTCTCAAACACCAATCACTTTTAGAAGACTATTAAAAGCATGTAGCTTTTGTACACGATGTTTACATGCTTGTAGTAACTTGGGAATGCACTTTTCCTAGCCAATCTGTGTCAGAGTATGAATGTACACAGCGTGTATATATATACACGTCATGTAGTTGTAAATTTATCTTAGTTTTCCCCCAGTTTGTGTGTTTGGTTAAAAATCCCCTGAAAATGAACAAGATCACCAAAATCAACATATTTGTCCACTCAGTAGTAGGTATTTGCTGAATACATGTTCTTATTTTCAATAAAGTATTTGGAAATGTATACACAAATCGGGTGCATCAGGTATATTAATTATAAACAGTAATAATCATGTCATATTCTTTATCTATGTCTATTATACTCACCATTATACCCATCCAAATAAAGTAATGTGGAATAACAAAATGCACCATGACATGGAGATGGTAAGCTATACGTACACATTCATGGTGATATTGTTATTCATAGGATGGATAAAATTATTAATATAGTCCGTCCATGATTATATTAACATATATGTATATGTATTATTCTAATTTATTACTGGGGTATGGAAAAAATATAAAAAGAGTAAGTAGAAGAAGAAAATAACTTTGAATGAAGGGATAAAATTATTACCTCTTCTTCGGGTGTTTCCATTTGATTTTAACAAAAAGGAATCTTTAGGATGGATCTATGCCCAAAGTTATGCCTTTGGGGTGAATTTAGGGAGGTTGGGAGGAGAAATGGGTAGGTTTTGGCCGAACCAAAATGATTTAGAGGTGTGAGTTAAAGATAAAAGGAGGTTCCCTTTTATAAGATAGGTAAGGGGTACTATAGTAAAATTCCTGAAATATTAATTTATTATAAAAATATTTCCGGTTTATAATATTTCAAAATTGATTTATTTCTAGGATAAGTTGAGTATGGGACAAAAGAATCTCGACTAATAGGTTTTAGATTTGTTTAGGTTTTAAAATTAACCATATCTTTTAGATTTAACCCCTTGTAAAATATGTAAACTCTTAACATGTCCTCTAGTATTTTTATAATACATAGTTAATAGATTTACAATAAAATGACAGGAGAACATAAAGTGGATCATTTATGAAATTTGTATCACTATCCATGTTATTTTTCCAAAATTTATATTTTTAAGATTTTTATATCTTTTTATAAAATAGTAATTATTTTAAAATCTCATTTATTTTAGTTTTGACACTATTTAGTAATTGATTTTTTTAAGTCAAAACAACTTGATTAATTTGATCCAAAGACATTAACTCATACCTAATATATCAATTTGTTCCACAAAATTCTTGGATAGCATCATAATGATCAAATTAAATTTATTTTAATATTTATAAATTCATTTGTTTTAATATTTCATTAATGAGATAATCACCACATCATAATTGTGTCATAAATAAATATATTTATCAAATTTATAAAAATTATAAATAAAATACCATGTTGTAGGAAATATTTTTATATTTCTAATGATCATTTATGTACATAGAGATCAGTAATATAACCATATATTAAAATTGATTTAATAAAAGAAACATGTTTATGTAGTATTTCCCTTTTCTTTAAATTAAATATTCTAAAATGTTATTTTCATACCCAAGTTATTCTAAAATGCCAAAGGTTCGGCCTAAGGATGTTCATGGTCGAATATATCTCATGAAATAGGATTTGGACGCTTTTTTGGGTTGTTTTCTATTATTATATTATTATTTTGTACCCTTACTTACCTAATTTATGCTTTAACCATGGTAAATAAAAATAATTACAAAAGTTACTATTCATAATGTCAAAAAATAAAAGGTATATATTTAAAAAAAATTGAAAATTCTAATTCCAAATATAGAATCCATTTTTTCAAATTCAAAACACAATAGTTTTTGTATATAATTTAAAATTAATTCACATTGTCAAAACTAAAAATGCCAGTTTTTAAGAACTAAAAACAATGAAAATATTGACATGTGTTTATTTCCAATTTAAAGTTTAAATTACATCCAATTACCTAAATAAAATTAAATTATAAAAATATTAGATAATTATAATTGAAAACCAATCAAATTTATAATTTAACACTATAAATTATTTCAACTAAAAAAGTTGTTTTCAATTAAAATTTAATAATTTTTTTACTATTCATCAAAATATGAAAGTTATCATAAAAGTACCAAATATTTATCCATACTAAATATTTATGTCCTTATTATAAATTAGAATATAATTTTGTCAAATTTAATATATAATATTGTCAAAAATTGGATTTAAAAAGGCTTCTCCATTAAAAGGTGGAAAACTGCATTTTTTCAAAAGAGCTTTTTTATCTGGAATATTGAATTTGACTTTATATTATGTCTAAGAAACATAAAATATGATTGTTAAAATTATATTTGATATATAATATTCAAAATTAGGTTATTTCTATTCATAACCGATTTTTAAATGGCTAGTTTGATAGGTTGTGGTGGACTTGAACTTGGTGTTGCGTACATCACATGCTATTGAATTATTTAAAAAAGAAGTGTATAAAGAAATATTGGGGTGTTAAATTATCCCCTCCATCAATAAATTTCATCCTAAAAATTTACATTTAGGATTAAAATCTTGGGGTTTTTTCTTTTGAAATATCTTAGTTGAAATCCCACATCGGAAAATGGATTAATGGTGCCTCTATGTTAAAATAAAGAAAGGTAAGTATGAAGGTTACCAAAAATAAAACATAATAGGGTTCCATGTAGAAAAACATTTATATGAAAGATAAAACAAACCATCACGTTTTGATGGAGTGTGGTAAATAATATTATTAGTAGAATGTTAACATTCTGAAAGCCATAAATATGCGATGATCCAAGGGACCATTTGATTCATTGCAAAAGAAAGTACTAGTAAAACATATTTGGTTTTATGATCCTTTCCCTAGTGTTGTAGAATTATTTGAATTCATAGACTAGGAACACAGGGAGGCATACATAATTGACATGTATAGTTTCATCCTTTAACTAATTCCTACCACAAACTCATCTTTCTTTTCAAAAGATAAAACTCACAAATATTTTATTTATCATAATCGTATAAGGATCCAAATATAAACTTATACATTTTAATAAAGAAAACTATGTTATAACAACCCAGACATCACGTATACTAGTGGTAGGTGATGAAACCTTGTCGCCCATCAGTTGCAGGTTCCAGTCTCGTGGCCTTTCCAGACACAATGGGTTGTCGCCCGACCTACAGGTTGTCCTTTTCTTAAATGTATAACATTCCAAAAAATAATCTTAAGAAATGTTTAACCTAAAACAATAGTATCCAATTTACAAATTAATCCACTCCAGCCTTTAGGATTATCCAAAATACTCTTGTCCCAACTCATCGTCCAAATATTTATAAGGAAGGTCACATAATATATATGTGAATACCATCATCATGTATTATCTTAAATCATGGTAATAACCTAAATTACCAGAAAACATTATTGAATACATTCATTATTACTTATTATATATGTAAAAAATAGAATACTGTATATAAAGCTTAAATCCCTAAATGTTGAAATGTTCAAATTACATTGGTTTAAACCGCTTTTTAGAAAACCATTAATCTGTTCTAAGGATATAAATAATATATAATCTAGTTTATCCAAATAAATTATCTCTTATACTGAAATAATTATCTCAGTTTAAGAAATATATTAATGGTTATATTCCCCCTAACCATATATTTTACAAAATGCTTAACTTTAAACTATGTCACATTACTTGGTTCCCTACAATCTCAAATCCTTAGTGAAATAGTACTGTAGTAAAATTCTTACATACTCTATAATTCATATAACATGTACATCATTAATACAATACTCAAGTGAAACAATTATTTAATAAAAATATAATAACACAAATCAATCCTCTTCATCTGTGGTAGTATCATAAAATGATTATTATCCAATTGAATCATCTGAGTTATACTCTAATGATTGGGATATTGATTCACAAAGTGTCCCAAATACTTGGAGATGATGTTTTGTACATTTGAACCCTTTTTCTTACCCTTAAAATCACAAACATGGTTTCCTTTTTTTCAGAACTTATAACAAACTCCCATTCCTTTCAATAAATTACCAAGGTGATTCTTTCCACATTTATCACATGTGGGAAAATACTTCTTTCCCTTCTTCCATTTATCCATTTTCCCCACTTCTATCTTCTTCTCTCTAACTTCCCTTCAAATCCATAGGACTTAGAGAATTCATAACTTGTGTTATTACCACATGATACTATTTTTTCATATGATGAGAATATGTGGGAGACTATTTTCTTTTTGAAATGATGTCTTAATACCATGAAATATATGGTCCTTCTTACTCTTCAAATCATGCGTATTACTGGAGTTCTCATTCCTTATATAGGGCGCCATTTCTAAATGACAACATACACCACATTAGATCATATCATTATGTATAATAGAAAAACTAGAAAAAATGCTCAGCATTAATTGAATATTTACACATATCTGGTCTCATAATAATAAAAATTGTTTCATTGTTGATATATTGACTCATAAATCATTTATAATGGTTTGTAAATAAAATATGAATAATGATAAACATATTGCTCAATAGTGTCATACCAGGTATGCAGTAAGGCATTATGTTCTGTACTAGGTTACCTAGTCAAGCTTAGAACACCTTGTTGGAGTTTTCACCTCTAGTTACATATGTGCCAGAACAAATTCCACTTGTAGTATCCAAACAAGGATGTGTTTTCTTATAATACCCAAATAATCTTTATTTTAATATTCTAGGATTGTTTTCAACACTTATCATCAATGTCTATCTTAGGGTTATAACACCCAATATTTTTTTTCAAAATCTATTTCCAAGGTTGTTTCTAAACATCCTCTAATACCAACTATAATGGCTCGACCCCAAAATCCCAAAGCCAGTTCATTATTTTAACACATTGACTACAAAGAATCATGCCCCAAAGGACCGATTTGTTTTGCAGTCCTGGAAAATAGATTACACAAATGAACCTTACATTATAATTTCTAACATAAAATACAACATAGATAATATTTTGGGAACTCAATTATACCCCTAGTTTAATCCTTCTTATCAATCATCATAAACTTCATGGAATCCTGGGAAAATAAAACAGAAAAAGGGGTGACATTAGATGCCCAGTAAGCATAAATAATTTCATGTAAGCTATAAACTTTTAAGGTAAGATGTATAAAAAAAGGGAATCTTTTTAAAATAAAATTGAACATAATATTACACAAATAAATCAAACATTTCCATATAAACAAGCATATGAATATTCAACTATCCTAATAATCACATGTAAAAACTAATTTCATAATGAGGGAATGAATAATGCCAAACATCATAACCACTATGTTAAGGCCTTGTACCAAGACCATTCAATAATATTCTATCAAGAAATTGTTCCAAGACACTTGTTTGTCTCATGATACGTATTAATGCATCGAGGGGCTATATAGGTCCTCGACCTTCACTTACAATGTATAATGTATTCCTCATATGAAAAGGGTGAAACGTAATATAAACATTCATATTAAAACTAGCATACGAAATGCCAATACTTTAACCACAAAACATGAATGGTATAATAATAAAACATCCCTAGTCAAACATATCATAACTCATTCAACACAATATGGAAGATTTTATTATAATAAATCAACCTCAATCCAGAATAATATCCACTAAAGGACGATGGAATAGATGAAAATAACCAGTAAAACTCTTTGAGAGAAAGATCCCTTTTCATGAAATCATTTAAAAGACACTCAATTTATAAATGAAGTCATTTAAAAGTTAAATTTAAATCAAAGTGTCCCATAACACATTAAAATTTTGAAATGAATAAAAATTTTAAAAAAATCATGTCCATATAAATAAATCATTAAAATCATTTTGAAAACATGGACATTAATAAAAAATATTTAGAAAAATAAATCATTAAAAGATTTAAAATGATGAACTAGTTAAATAGACTCTTCCATAAAACCATAAAACATTCCTTTGGTAAAAACTTTATGAAACATATACATGGATTATAAATATGTCCTAGTGAATACTTACACATAACCAATCTCATATAATAGGGAGAACCAGAAATTAACCCTTACATTAGATCTGATACCCTCTGTAAGTGTCTAAAACACCTTTATAATATTTTCGGAACATATTATTAAGTTATATCATAATAATAATAATATTTATTATATTATATATACTTATTTTATGTCTTTATATTACCCATTTATTAACAATTCCAAATTAATCCAACATTTCAGGTAATATCGCATGGTTTATCGTATGTGTTTTTACTTGTTATTTTTGATTATATTACGTAGATCATGATTTAATTAGATAAAGAGTGTATACTATGATATTTGTCATATATATTCTTTATATAAATATAAATATATATATATAATAGATAGATATATAAAATGGAATACACCGTTCATGGATATGCTAGACCGTGTGTACACATGAACATTTTTTTCCGTTTTCTTTTCATATTGAATGAAATTTTGGGACTGAAATATATATACATAAATACATATATATACATAATTACAATATAATTATTATTTAATATATTTCATAATTATGAATAATATTTTTTTATGATCATTCTTTGTTGGTTAATTAAGAGAATGAATCTCATCACGTCGTGGAGATGGTAGGTCGTACGTGCGAAGGAGAGATAATATCAATCCATTAATGATTAAATGATATGTAAATTGATTGTTTATTAATTATAAATAATCATAATAATGTTATATTAATTATTTATGTCTATTATACTCATCATTTTACCCATCCATATAATGTAATGTGGAATAACGAACTACCCCACGACATGGAGATGGTAAGTCGTACTTATGCACACATGGTGATATTATTATTCGTAGGATGTATAAAATGATGAATAAAGTTGTTCCATTATTATATTAACTTTTTAGTATATGGATGATGCAGTATTTATTACTTTTTAACAGAAACAACATATAATTAATAAATATAAGAAGAAAAGAACATTGAATGAAGTGATAAAATGATTACATCTTCTTTCAAGTGTTTTATATCGATTTTTTAAAATGGCTCATTAGGATAGATATATGACCAAAAATACGCCTCTAGGATGAATTGAGGGGTGTTGGAAGGAGAAATGGGTAGGTTTTGGAAAACCCAAAATGCTTTAGAGTTGTGAGTTAAAGAGAACGAGAGGTGTCTTTTTATAAGAGATGTGAGGGGCACATTAAGAAAAATATTGAAATATTAATTTATTATAAATGAATTTTCTATTTATAATAGCTCAAAATTGATTTATTTGTACTATAAGATGATTATGGGTTGGAATACTTTCAACCAATAGATTTCAGAAATTTTTAGGTTCTAAAATTAACATTATATTTTTGATTTAACCCTTTGTAAAATAAGTTAACTCTAATCATGTCCTCTTGTATTTTCATACAACATAGTTAATATTTTTACAATAAAATTCCAAGAGAAACCAAAGTGGTTCATTAATGAAATTTTTATCACTATAAAATTTATTTGGACGAAATTTACATTTTTAGACTTTTTATAACACTTAATAAAATAGTATTTTTTTAGAATCTCATTTATGTCAATTTTGACAATATTTAGTAATTGATTTTTGTTAATTTCATAGGAACTTGATTTTTTCAAAATAAAAGGAATTAACTAATCCCTCATATATAAATTTCATCCACAAAATTCTTGCATTCCATCAAAATGATCAAATTACATTTATATTTATATTTATAAATTCATTTATTTTAATCATTCATTAAGGAGGTAATCAATGCATCATAATTGTGTCATAAATAAATATATTTATCAAATTTATAAAAATTATAAATAAAAGAAAATGATTTAGGCATATTTCTTATATTTCCAATGACTATTTATATACATCGATATCAGTTATATAACCCTTTATTAATATTGATTTTGTTAGAGATACATGTTTATGTAATATTTCACTTTTCTTTAAATAAAATATTTTAAAATGTCATTTTCACACCGAAGTGGCACCAAAAGGACACATGTTCAGCCTAAGTATGATAATGGTTGAGTATATCTCATAAAATAGGATTGAGAAACATGTTTGAGTGGTTTTATATTATTATATTTTTTTTACTCTTATTTACCCTTTAATCGTGGTAAATAAATACAATAACTGAAATTAGTATTCATAATGTCGAAAAATAAAAGGTACCAATTTCCAAATTTTGGAACTTCTGATTCCAAATATAGGATCTATTTTTTCAAATTCAAAACATAGAATTTCCATTAATTAATTTAAAATTAATGCCTGTTTTGAATACCAAAATGTGGGTTTTTAAGAAGTAAAACTATCAAATGATTGACATGTGTATATGTCCAATTTAAATGAAAAATTACTTCAAATGACCTAAATAATATTAAATGATAAAAATATAGTCTAATTATAATTTAAAAACACTAAAATGTATAATGTCACAAAATAATGTATTTCTATTAAAAAAGTAGTTTTCAAATAAAATTTAGTTTTTTCCCTACTCATCACAATATGAAAGTTTTCTTAAAAGTACAAAAATTTATCCAAACTAAATTTTTAAGTCAAGATCATAAATAAGAATTTAAATTTTTCAAATTGAATATATAATATTTTTAAACAATTTATTTAAGAAGGGTTCTCAATTAAAAGGCTTAAAAACTGCATTTCAAAAAAAAATTACTTCTTTTATATGAAAAAATTAATTCAACCTTATATTATGTCTATGAAACAAAAAAAATATGAATGTTAAAATTATATGGGATATATATAATAAAAAAAATTCTTAATACTATTCATAATTGATTTTTAAACGGCTGGTTTGACTGGTCATGGAGCGCTGGAACTCTGTATTGCGTACATCGCACAATATTGAATTATTTAGAAAGGAAGCATGTCATAGAAGCTTGGGGTGTTAAATTATCCCCTCCTTCAATAAATTTCTTCCTCACAATTTAAACTCAGGATTGAAAACTAGGGGTTTGACATTTTTAAATTTCTTAGTTGAAATCCCAAATCGAAAAATGGATTAATGAGGCCTCTATTTTAAAATAAAGAAGGGTAAGTATGAAGTTTATAGAAAATAACACATAATAGGGTTCCCTGTAGGATAAAATGGATATGGAAGGGAAAACTAACCATAATTTTCTGATGGAGAGTGACAGATAACACTATTAGGAGAAATTTAATAATTTTAAATCAATAAATCCTCAATGATCCAAGGGAAAATTTGATTCATTGAAAAAAAGTACTAGGAATACATTTTTGGTTTTATAATCCATTCACTAGTTTTTTAGTATTATTTTACTTCATAGACTAAGAACACAAGGAAGCCTAAATAATTTACATATATAGTTTCATCTTTTAACTAATTCCTACCACAAACTTATTTTTCTCTTCAAAAGATGAAATTCAAAAATATTCTATTTATCTTTATCATATAAGGTTCCAAATATAAACTTATACATTTAAATAAAGAAAACTGTGTTATACTAACCTAAACATCATGTAGGCCAGTGGTAAGCAATGCACACTTGTCACCCTTCTGATGCGGGTTCAAGTCTCATGACCTTGATGGATGCGACCTGTTGTTGCCCGACCTACAAGTTGTCCTTTTCCAAAAAGTATAACATCAACAAAAAATTATCATAAGAAATGTTTTAACCTTAAACAATAGTATTCAATTTCCAGCATAATCCATTCCAATCGAAAGGCTTATCTAAAATACTCTTGTCCCAACCCATAGTCCATGAATTTATAAGGAAGGTCACATAATATACATGTGAATACCTTCATCATGTATTCTCTTAAAACATGATAATAACCAAAATTACTAGAAAAGATTATTTAATACTTTCATTAGTCCTTATTAATTAAGTAAAAAAAGAATTCTGTATATACACCTTAAATCCAAAAATGTTGAAAGCTTCGAATAATGATTCCATAAACTGCTTTTTAAACAAACCATTAATTTGTACCAAGGATATAACTAATATCGAATCTACTTTATCCAAATCAATTATCTCTTATTCCGAAATCATTATCTCAGTTTCAGAAACATGTTAAGGGTTATATTCCCACCAACCATATATTTTCCAAAATGATTAACTTTCAACTATGTCACCTTAAATGGTACAATATAATATCAAATCCTTAACGAAATAGTACTATAGTACAATCCTTATATACTCTATAATTTATATAACTTGTACATAATTAATACAATGCTCAAATGACACAATTCATAAATAACAACATAAGATCAATAATCATTTCTCTTCATCTGTGGTAGTATCATAACTTTATTATTATCCTATAGCATCATTTGGCATATACTCTGATGATTGGGACATTGATTCACGTAGTGTCTCAAATCCTTGAATATGTAGCATTGTACATTTGAAACCTTTTTCTTACCCTTTAAATAACTAACTTGATTTTTTTTCTCCACACTTATAAAAAACTCAAATTCCCTTCAAGCATTTTCCAAGGTGATTCATTCTACAGTTATTACAGGTGGGGAAATCCTTATTTCCCTTCTTCCCATTATCCATATTTTTCTCTTCCATATTATTATTATTTTTATTCTATTTAAATCCAAAGGACTCAGAGAATTCTTTACATATATTATTAACTAATAATACTATTTATTCATATGATGAGAATATTCATATGATGAGAATACATGGGACACTATTTCCATTCAAAATATAGCTTAATACCATGAAATATATATTATCCTTCATACTCATCAGATCATGTGTATTGCTGGAGTTCTCATTCATTCTATTGGGAGCCATTTCTAAATGACAACACACACTAGGTTAGATCATATAGTAATATATAATACAAAAACTAGAAAAATTATCATCATTTATTGAATATTTACACACATCTAGTCTCATAATCATAATAATTCATTCCTTGTCAACATATTTAATCATAAATCATTTATGATGGTTTGTAGAGAAAATGTGAATTAACATAAACATATCCCCTCGGAGTGTTAAACCGGGAGCGCAGTAAGGCCCATTGTGATGTACTAGGTTACCATGAGTTAAGCTCGGAACACCTTATCAATGTTTTCACACATAGGTACATCTGTTCCAGAACAACATCCACTTATAGTATCCATACATGGATGTATTTTATATGAATACCCACATAATCTGTATTTTAAAATAATTGGATGCACTTCAATACCTACCCTCAATGTCTATATTAGGGTTATGATCCCTAATATATGTTTTTTAAATCAATTTCCAAGGTTGTTTCTAAAAATCCACTCATACCAAATATAATTCTCTGAAACTAGAATCCCAGAGTTAGTGCCTTATTTTAACACATTTGCATGATTACAAGGAATCATGTCCCGAACGACCGATCAGTTTAGCATTCTTGGAAAATATATTACATACATGAACTTTACATTACTATTTATATCATAAAATACAATATAGATAATCATTATTTAACTCAATTTTTTCACTAGTTTAATCATTCATATCAATCATAAAACACTTCTTGACATCCAGGGGAGATAAAACAGAAAACCGTGTGATCTTAGATTCTCAGTAAGGGTCAATAATTCAATGGAATTTATATACTTTTAAGGCATGATATATAATAAAAATAGCATCCTTTTAAACATAAACTTGAACAAAATATGGAATACATAAATCAACTATTGTAATATAAACATGCATATGGATATTCTACTAGTCAAATAATCACATGTAATAACTAATTTCATAAACATGGAATTCATAATTCCATACATCATAACCACTACCTCAAGGCCTTGTGCCAAGACCATTCAAAAATATTCTTTCCAGGCATTGTGCCAAGACACTAGTTTTTCTCATGAGACCTACCGATTCATCAACGGGCTATAGCAAGCCCTGTCCATCACTTACTTAGTCCAATTCATTTCTCATATGAAAAGGGTAAAACGTAACATAAATATTCGTATTAAAACTAACATACGAAATTCCAATACATTAACCTTAATCTGTGAATGGAATAATAATAGAACATCCATAGTCAAACATATCATAACTAATTCAAAACAATTCATAAGATTGTATTATAAAAAATCATCCTTAATCAAGAATAATACCATACAAAATATGTTGACATAGTTTACAATAATCAGTAAAACTCATTTAGAGAAATATCCCTTTTTCATGAAATCATTTAGAAGTCACACAATTTATAAAGGAAGCCATTTAAAGTATAATTTTAAATCAAAGTGTCCCATAACACTTTGAAACTATGTAAAGGAATAAAAATCTTAAAACAACCATTTACATATAAATAAATCCTTAAAATAATTTTCAAAATTTGGACATTAATTTAAAATATTTATAAAAATAAATCATAAGAACATTTAAAAAGATGATCTAGTTAAAGAGTCCCTACCAAAAAACCTTAAAATATTCATTTTCAAGACATTCTTAAGAAACATAGAAATAGATGATAAATATGTCCCAATAAATACTTACACATAATCTATCCCACATAATAGCGAGATTGAGAAATTTACCCTTACCTTTGATCTGATACTCTCTGTACATTTCTGAAACTCCTCTATAATGCTTCTAAACATATTAATAACATATATCAGAGTCATAAAAATATTTATGATATCATATATTATTCTTCAATGACTTCATATTACTCATTTATAACCAATTCCAAGTTAATACAACATTTTGGGTAATATCGCTTTGTTTATCGTGCAAGTTTTTACTTGTTATTCCTGATCATATTACTTAGATCATGATTTAATTATTTATAAAATGTATAATATGATTTATATATCATATATATTTCTCATATATATATATAATACATATATATATATAATGGAATACACCATTTATGGAGATTGTAGGTCATACGTACGCATGAACGTTATTTCTGTTTTCCTATCATATTGAATGGAAGTAAGTGAGTGACATATATGCACAGAGACAAAATATATATATATATATATATATATATAATTAAAGTAGAATTATTATTTCATTTATTTTATAATTATGAATATTTTTTTTATATTCATTCTTGGATGGTTAAAGTGGAGAATTAATCTCATCGCGTCGTGGAGACAATAGGTTGTACGAACGCACGAGCGATGATATGATTCCTCTAATGATTAAATGATTTTGAACTAGATGGTATAGTAATTATAAAGAATCATAATCATGTAATATTCATTAATTATTTCTATTATACTCATCATTATACCAATCCAAAAAAAGTAATATGGATTAACCAATTACACCACTACGTTGAGATGATAAGTTGTACGTACGCACTCATGGTGATATTATTATTACTTGGATGGATACAGCAATCAAAATTGTTGTCCCATGATTATATTAAAATCTATGTATATGTATGATACTGGATTTTTTACTTTGGTATGTAAACAATATAGAAATAATACGTAGAAGAGGAAAAGAGCTTTGAAAGAAAGGATGAAATGATTACCTCTTCTTCGAGTGTTTCCTTTTGATTTGAACCAAATGGATCCTTATAATGGATCTATACCAAACATTTGGCCTCTAGGATTAATTGAGGGAGGTTTTTTTGGAGAAATGGGCAGGTTTTGGTTGAACCAAAAGGCATTACATGTGATTGTTAAAGAGAAAGGAAGGTGCCCTTTTATAAGAGATGTGAGGGGCACTTTAAGAAGAATCTCGAAATATTATTATATTACAAAAATAACTTCGGTTTCTAATTGCTCAAAATTAATTTATTTCATGGATAAGATGATGATGGGTTGAAATACTCTCAAACAATAGGTTTTAAACCTATTTTGGTCCTAAAAGTAACCATATCTTTTAGATTCAACACTTTGTAAAACAAGTTAACTTTTACTATATTCTTTTGTATTTTTAACTACATGGTTAATATATTAACTATAAACTAAAAGAGATCCTAATGTGATTCATTTATTAAATTTTTATCAATATCCATGTTGTTTATCCAAAATTTATTTTTTTTTACTATTTTTATATCATTTAATAATATATTATTTATTTTTAAATCTCATTTATGTCAATTTTGACACTATTGAGTAATTGATTTTCATTAAATTCATAACAAATTGATTCCTTAAGCCCAAAGTCATTAAATAATTCCTAATATATAAATTTCATCTAGAAAATTTCTGGATGTCATCAAAATTGTCAAATTACATTTATTTTAATATTTATAAATTCATTTATCTGAATCATTCATTAATGAGGAAATCAGTGCATCATAATTGTGTTGTAAATAAATATATTAATCTATTGTATAAAAATTATAAATAAAATACCCTACTATAGGATTTTTTTTAGATTTATAATTAATATATATATACAAAGAGGTCAATTATATTACCCTATTTTAATGTGGATTTATTAAAAGATACATGTTTATGTTTTATTTCCCTTTTCTTTAAATTAAATATTCTAAAATGTGATTTTCACACCCAAGTGGCTCCTAAAAGCCAAAAATTTCGCCTAAATATGATCATGGAAGAACATGACTTGTAAAATAGGATTGAGACACATGTTATGGCAGTTTTATGTTATTATAATATTATTTTTTACCCTTATTTACCTGATTTACCCTTTAACTACGGTAAATAAAAATAATTACTGAAGTTACTAATCATAATATCCAAAAATAAAAGGTACATATTTAAAAAAATTGGACCTTCGGATTCCAAAAATGGAATCAATTTTTTCACATTAAAAACATAGAAGTTAGATTAATTAATTTATAATTAATTCATGTTGTCAAAACCAAAAAAAAGTGAGTTTTTAAGAAGTAAAAACAAGGAAATGATTGACATGTTTTTATGTCCAATTTAAATCTAAATTTACTTTCAACAACATAAATAATATTAAATTGTAAAAATTTAATCTAATTATAATTTAAAACCACTCAAATATTTAATTTAACAATCTAAAGCATTCCGAATAAAAAATTTGTTTGTAATTAAAATTTAGAATTTTTCGCTATTCATCAAAATATGAAAGTTATAAGAAAAGTACCTAATACTTATCCAAACTAAATTTTTATGACCCTCTTCTAAGGAAGAATTTAAATTCATAATATTTAATATATAATAGGGTCAAATATTAGATTTAAAACGTTTCTCCATTAAAAGGGGGAAAACTGTATTTTTTTAAAATACTTATTTTATCTAAAAATTTGAATTTTTCATTATATTATATCTAAGAAACACAAAATATGAATGTTAAAATTATATGGGATATATAAAATTCCAAATGTGGTTAATACTATTCATTCTGTTTTTAATCTTGTAGTTTAATAGGCTATGGCGCACTTGAACTCATTTTTGCGTAAATCACACGCTATTGAATTATTTAAAAAGGAAGCATGTCGTTGAAGTTTAGGGTGTTATAGGACATAAGAAATATGATCATTATTTTAATCCTAAAACCCTACTCACTGCTAAATAGGCCCCACACGGCATGTATTCAAAATTTTCATGTCATGTTTCTCGGGATTTTCTTGATCCATATGTTTCTCCTCTATTCTTCCTCATGCACCACATACTCCTTAAAATTCATCAGAAATTACTCCATAGATCTCAGATCCAGGATAACAGATCCCCACGACTGTTTTCTCTCTAGATTCCCACCTTTGAAATGCTTCATGAAAAACTACTCGGATGTCTAATTTGTTGTGAAACACCCAGGAGGATGAATAATTATTGATCTGGTCTCATTATCTCTAGATCTAGCCCTTAACTTCATCGATCCTTGAACCTCAACCACCTTCACATTCCATACCAACATGTTTGATCTATTTTGCTGAAGAATTGTCATGAAATGTTCAAAAACTAGGTATTTGTCAAAACATGGGCCAAAAAAATTTCAATGATAATCAGATTAGGAAAAATATGTTAGAAAAACCATATGCCATAAAAGGTGAGGAAAAAACCTCAGTCGCTATTCATTTGGTCTCGATCCATTATCTTATAATAAGATGAATTAATAGGATTAAAATAAAATGAAAAGAAAAAAAATTTCCATTAAATTAATTATAGAAATGAGGCACATAAAATATATTTGCATGGAATTGATCCAAAATTATCAGGGACAAATAAATGGGATGGAAATAAAAAATCACACACATATTATCTATAGTTTGGATCATTTGTTAACATAAAACTATTGTGTTCTCTTCCTTAAAGTGATCAAAAAACTCTATTGGTGCAACGATCTATGATATGATATCAATCTGTTGTTATTCCACAAGAATTATCTCCAATGGTCGTCTGAATACCTGGTGTTTGAGAATTAAACCCTAAATAAATCCAATAACCATATTCATAAATGAGAACATATTATTTGTGTAAAAAAAATATTTGTTTAATTTATTTCATTCAATTGTGGTTGTAAGGAATTTTTTACTGAAGGACTACACTGAAAAATGTAATTCCATGCCTAGGTTAAAACCAATGTTCTAAACTCAAAAGTGCCCTTGAATATCTGATATGTTCCCCTATTCAATATTTATCCCACTTTTTTAGGAAAACTGTACATGCATGCTATTTAATATATTTAATGCATTTCAATTATTCATTCTAGGAACACTGAGCCTTGAAACCACATTTCATCTAATCACCTGGTCTAAAAAAATCAACATATTATTTAAGAATAATATATAAAAAATATGATCCATCACATTCTCCCAACCTTTGGACTTTTCACCGAGAAAAAAGAAAACCAACTAAAAAAGATGAGGATATTGTGCCCGAATCTGAGTATCCTTCTCCCAGTTTCTCTTCTAAAGAATCCCATGTCATGACCAAAGACACACATGGTTAATAGATCCCCCATGAAGGATCCCCTCATACTGTCTTCAATCTCCACTGGGTAATTTGCAAATATACCTCCATCCTTGATGTCCAGCTCACCCCATACGATAACATGTTGTGGGTTGTGCATCCTCAGCTGCAACACGTGATAGATGTCTTGTACCGCATCCAACTATAGTGGTAAAACTAAGTGGTATGTGACATCTCAATCTCTACACATTATTTAGAATGAAAAAAATAATCTTGGATATAAATGGATAATGTGGACAAATATCCTCAATCCATGTCAAGGCAAGAGCCCCAAGAACACATGGTCCCCATACTCTTAATCCATATGTCTTCATTATCAGACTACATAAGACTAATGACATCCATGTGTAGTGATCATACACTTTTGTATGATCTTCACCTTCTCTGTAGTGTCTCGCACCAACTCTAGTCCCGTTAGTGATGACTCACCTACATCTATCCAAATATTTAGTGACCTGCATGTTCTCCTATACTAAGACTTGAATGATGCGATAACATTGGATGAATTATAGCTTTTGTTTTATGAAAACTCCTCCAAGGGTCGGTGATCCACCCAACTATTACCAACTTCCAACTTGAAGGATTGTGGAATTTCCTCTAAGACCTAAATGGCCCACTCTATTTGGAAATCAGTTTGGGGGTGAATCGTTGTGCTTAAGCACTACATAGTCCCTAAAGCCTCTGAAAATCCCCTCCATAACTGAGATGTGAAGTGAGAATCCTAGTTAGAGAAAATAATAATGGGATCTACATGGATTTATTCTATCTCCTTCATTTAGAATTACCCCAAACAATATATTGAACTCTGCTCTTAGATGGATAGGAAGGGGGTGACTTGGTGAGTTGGTCTTTGATCACCCAGATAGCATTAAGTTCCCTAGATGTATGTTGTAATTCCTTCCCATGTCAATGGAAATCACATCCCACTTCTAATCAATCATATCAAGGGGTTGTGTAAAAACCACTAGAACTGATGTTGGATGTCCTTGTACATCTTTCCCAGACATAGATGTTCCACCAAAGGGGATGTATGAAACTCTTTCATTACCTCTTTTTGCAACATCAAAGGTTCCATCATTCATCCTTTAATGATGATAGCTTTCTCCCCACCTTCATAATACCATTCAATGGAACGATCAACATATACTTTTTTAGGTATAGTCTCATTATTGGTGTCTTCTAACTGAACATCCCAAACATGTTGTAAATGAAATTGGGTAAAAACCATCAACTGAATATATAAAGCACCAAACATTAACACAATAGAAAACTGAAATATAGCTAACTAATCCAAAGGCTCTGCCAATAACTAAGAATAAGATCTCCTTATGAGATAATATATCATCATATTTTACTCTCCTAGGAGTATCAACAATCTCAAAGCCATTGTTATATAGTAACTTAATATATCACCTCTATCACAAGTTAATATCATTGTACAATATGATATACTTAATAATCATGTGTTCATAGTAACCGATAATTCGCTCACCCATAGAGTAGTGTTGACAGATATTCAATGTGAATACTTACACTGCTATCTCAAAATCTTTGGTAGAATAGTTCTACTTATCTAGTGTCAACTAGAATGAACCATAGGCAATAACTTCATTCCTTGTTTTAGAACACAAATATTTCTTCTCCCTAGTGAATCATAGAACACTATATACATGACACCCTTCTATGGAAATTTCAAGATGGGAGTGTTCGTCAACCTATGTCTCAGCTCCTAAAATCATTTTTGGCACATTTCCATCCCTATAAATTGTTTTCCCTTACAAGTCCAAAATTTCAAGCGTGCTTTCACTCTATAATGGTTAGGTATAAACCACTTATATTACCCTACCAATTCAAGGAGTCTTTGCACATCAACAACACTCTTCGTTGGCTCCCAAGAAAGCACTGCCTCAAACTTCCCTAGTTCCACTACTACTCGTGCCTCTAAGAATACATGTCCCAGAAAGGTCACCTCTCATATCCAAAACAAACACTTCAATAGCTTCTCGTAATACTGATTCTCTTAGAGTGTGACCATGAACATTCTAAAGTTTCTTGTGTGCTCCCCCTCAGATGATGAATACACTAGAATGTTGCTACTGAATACTACCTTGATTCCAGATAAAAAGGTCTAGAAGATATAGTTCATGAGTCCAATGAACATTGTTGGGGTTTTCGTCCTGCCTAAATGAATCACCATGTACTAGTAGTGACTGTAATGAAAACTATATTTTTTTCTATGTATATCATTATCTCATAATCGTAGTTGGTCCTAATCTGGTGTCAATATTAAAGAACCATCACTCCCCTCTTAACTAATCAAATTTGTCATAGATACTTGTTTGTGGATACTTATTCATCATGGTCACCTTATTCAAGCATCAGCAATCCACATATAACCTCATGATCCCATCTGCCTTCATTGTGAACAACATTGGGGATGCCCTGAGGGAAACATTGGGTCATACAAATCCCTTATTATGAAATTCTTCCAACAACAATTTCATCTCTCAAAGCTCAATGGAATCCATTCGATGCTATAGTGCATATATCAGTGTTGTCTTGGGAATTAGTTTGATTCATAAGTCTATCTCTTGGAGAGGAGGATAACCAATTCCATCATTATGAAGGACATCCCCAAACTTCACCACTACTATAGGAAACTAATAACCCAAATCATCTACTTTTCCAAGAGTCATGCTGGCCAACTAGTGAGTAATATGATACACTCACCAACTTCTGAGCCCATACAGCTTTGATAAGGTTTCCCTCTCACCCATAAAGGAAAACCTCATTCCATCAATGTAGACACACAACAACCTCCACCAGGAATAGTTCATCTAAAAATGAACTTTGGATAACTAGTCCATAACTCAGATGATGATGTAAGGCCCCATAACTATAAATAATAGATACCATACAATACTCTACCCACAAAAAATTAGATCACGCTGTCATCACAATTTTCCAATCGATGATTCACCACCTATATAATTCTCTAACTATAAGGGTTGAGCTAATGGCTTCACTAGAATCTTGGAGTCTCAAACCAGAGAAGTGTAATGTAATGAATGAATCACACTTTTTTCTATCAATACATCATAAAAATTTGAAATGATATAGATCATATATCATATCATCCATAGAGCCTTGGGGTCATAGGCCTCCATGTATTACAGATGGCTTCATCCATGTCAAAAAATTTTCTAATCATCGTACGGACAACCTTTGGTTGGTGGTGGCAATAGTTCAAACCGCTGAACACCTCATACTACCCCTTCATCCCATCTTCCATGTACCCTGCCCTATAGACCACCCCTTTCCTTCTTATACCTCTACCTCAGCATCCCCTCAACCATCTCAATATTAGTTTTGTGACGGGTCCTAAAATCACATTCTAGATGTCCCCAACTGTCACAGGAGAAGCAAATCCTCTCTTGTGGATTATTCGACCCACCTTGGTTACACTAGACCATTATACACAAGTCATGGTCTCTCTTACTAAGGCATATAGAACACTTGTATCCTTGTGACTACCATCATATGCTTGATGTTGAGGTCTCAGTTACTAGATTCCCACTACTAACTCCCACTACTAGTGCATGCTCTGATAGAAATCTCACCACAACCAATTCTCTCTCAATTACCCCTACATATGTGGGAATGCAAATGGATACCCTAAAGGCATGATGTATCACAATAGGCCCATCTCGAAAGTTTGATCTCTAAATAACTGATCTTTCACCATATCCAAGGAGAAACGTGAGAGATTGGAAAACCACATTGAGTACTCTACCATGGTTATACTTCCCTACTGTAGATATAGAATATCATGTATGTGTAGTGAGGGAAATGTGTCTAGATAGAATTACTCTATGAAAAAATGATAAAAGTCTACCATGAAGATAGTTTTGAATTCATGTGACTAAGTCAATAAGCGCCACAATGTCCTAGTAGATCCCTAAAGAAGACTCACCAAAACGACAACCATATGATCTTTTAGTGCCATTACAAGTCATAAAATGTGAGTGACTACCTCAATCCATTCCTCAGCCACTTGGGGATCTGGATCACCCTAAAACCAGAAAGGTCTCTAACACTAAAACCCAATGTAATGCAATCAACCTATATACATCCTCTACTAGTACTATCAATTCTAGCTACTGGTAAATGGGTGGTGGTATATATGGTAAACCACCCAAAGGTGTAATCTTTATTATTAGCCCCTGTAATGATGCCTCGTCACTAGGTGGATAATTCTAGTGATCACACCGTGGAATTGTAGATGGAAGTCTTTATGAAGACATCCTAAATTAAAATAATATTTACCATGGTCAAAACAGTATATATGGTGCGCTGACACAATAAGGACATGGAAAACATAACCATTCTGAAATGATTAATATACCAAGAAATTTCCCTTCAAAAAATGTCTACATGCACCAAGTCGAAAGGCATGTGATCATACCCCTAGAGTACATATATATCGGACACCACACCAACACTGGAGTCCCTAAGCTGAAAGCCAAACTCAAAACACAAAAGAAAACTTATCAAAAACCAATATCACTAACAGAAGTCCTATAATAAAACTAACAACTTTATTACCACTTCTTCATGACCCGACCCACTGTGGTATGGCATGTTTCTACCCCGACCCCTCATCCATTTGGACAGTGTCTCATGATCAATTCTATGTAGGAATATCCAATAAATTTGAGTCATTTTCCTAAAGTATGTGTACACACACACAAATTTCCAAAACACACACAATGCTAAAATGTAAAACAACTGAAACAATGCATGAATACACCTAATTTACCCCAACATAGTATGAAAGTAAATTAGTAAAAATTGAAAATGAGGACCAATATAAGCCCATTCAAAAATATTAAAGAGTCTAGCCTCCTCCAAGAGAGACGAATAAAGTCAAATGCAAGATAAATGTAAAATACCTCAGTTTGAAAAGCTCTTGTTATTCTCCACATGGTTCTTGTCCTCCTTGGACTCCTGCAAAAGGGTATTAATCTATATTAGACGTGACACGTGTAAAAAAATACCATATAGGGGTGAGTATAGCAATAATCAATAAAGAACCCTTAAGTCACTACACACAAATCACCAAGTATATTCATCAGGATACAAGATATAATAATCAATGTATAATAGAAACACCCAGATATAGTTAAGAAATACACTACTCCACCAGGTGGTCATTACCAACTTCTAGCAACATGATTCTACTGAATCAATGCTTGTACTCAGAGAATACGCTCAAAGAAAAAATTTGTCATTGGATACACTCAAAAGGTGTTGTATATCCTTGAAACCCACCCAATAAAACTCATGGTTCAAATAATACAATGATATATAGATATGAGTTCTCACCTAGAACTGATGGGGGACACGATAAACTCAATCTGGATCTACTCGTTGCATAAGGTATCATTTTTCAATGATATAATAAAACCTACTGATACAACATGTTAGTTGTAGGATCAATTCCCTACTCATGTAGGTCACACTAATTACACAAGCCCCATATAAGGAATAACAATGATATAGGATTTAATTCTAGTCTCACAGAGGGACACCACAACTCTATTCAAGACTCGACCTCTGGAGGTGATCTCAATCCTATAATATCGATGTACTTCCACACAAACCCTTGAAGGAAATAACCAATGGATCACAATCATCCTATAATGGTCCAAACTAAGGAGAATAACTGAACTGGGCTTACCATGGGGTACATGGTGTGTCCAGCTATCCTCAAGTCCACCCATGTGGAAATGACTAATGCGACAAGTAACTCTTTATATTTTAGGTATGTAGAAGAAATAAAAGGTGTGTAGAGAAACATGGTACCCCAATTATGTAACATAGAAATGGCCATGTATAGTGGTTTTGTTTTTGTATCATCTTGTGTATGCCAAGATTTGTATGTGTCCAAGTACACAATGTTCAATCTGGTCCTGTACATTTTCATGTGTCCATGGACATACCACAGAATATGCCGAGCTAGTCGGGAAGTTACATATGCCGGGTGACAGGGTTCACATCTCAAGTGATCCTTATCTTCATCCTGAAACACTAGTTAGAGGTGAATGGGCCCCACACGGTGTGTAATCCCAATTTACACGCCTTGTTGTTTTGGATTTTCTAGACCAGAATGATTCTCCATCATTCTACCTCACACGCCGCTTCAATCTTGGTTTCATTTAGAAATCAATCCATAGATATTGGATCGTGGTTAACCAAGCTAATCTATTTCTTGCTCACCAGATTACATCCTATAATTCGCATTAGGAAAAAAAATTCATATATTTGATTTGTTGTGTGATTCTTGGGAAGATTAAGAACCTTTTATCTGGTCTCATTGACCCCCGATCTAGCCACCATCATCATAGATCCATGAATAATGACCATCATTGCATTATGTACCCTATATTTTGATCTGTTACCCTAAAGAACAGTCACACAATAAAAAGAAACTGGTTATTTTTCAAACTATTGGCCAAAAGGAATACCAACGATGATCGAGTGATGGAAAATAAGGGAGAACATCCATAAGCCTTAAAATATGAAGAACAAACCTCACACATTTTTCAGTTGTCCATGGTCCATTTCCCTTGAAGAGGAATGAAGGAAAAGGATTAAAAAAGGAAAAATAGAAATTATATAAAATTAGTTCTATTTATGGTGATCGTATCCATTATCTTTGTGGAATTGATAAGAAATCATCTGAGATTAAGAAACATGTTTTTAAATCACAATGAAAAATATCATACCAAGAGTTTTGGATCGATCATTAATGAATAAATGTTGTCACCCCATTCTTAACAAGATCCAAGATCTCCATTGGTGCAATGATCCATGATCTGATCCCAACCTATCATCATTCAGTGAGAAAGCTCTCCAATGGTTGACTAAATCTTCTAGGATTGAGAATGAAACCCTGAGGAAATACAATAACCATATAATTAAAGGATAAAATAGTTTCCATATCAAAATAAATGAAATAAATGAATTATTTGATTTATTTCATTCATTTACACCCATGACTAATTTTTCCAAAATGGACCACACATGAAAATGATATGTCACCCCTATGGTAAAACCTACATTCTGAACTCAATAGTGCCCCATGTTTCTAATATATGCCTATGTTTGAGATTAATTCCACTTATTTATAGATTTCTTTAAGTGAATGCTATTTAATATATTTAAAAAATTTATCCAGGAAATATCGGGCCTCAAGAATATCATGTCGTCTTAGTTCCTGGTCTCTAAAATAATCTATATAATATCAAAAAATAATGCATGGAAAATTCGAGGAACTACATATCTAGATATTATTTTCTACTCACATAGGTGATTTTATTTTCTCTCCTCTTGGTGGGAAGCAAGGAATGAAAGTACAGTTAGTTTGAGATCAGACTCTATCCTCACTTTTGCTATAAGTTTGGAGTTTCTACTGAGAAACATACTCAATGTTTATGTGTAATAAATTGACCACTGAAAAGGTCCTGGAAGATGATCTAGCATTTTTTCTTCTCCCACCCTTCAGTCTTCTGAAATTTGGATATCATACTATAGTGATGAGTGTCAACACTTCTACTGACAAGATAATGATGTGGGACACACAAAACAGTATTGGTATGCAGGTGGATCATATTATGACCTCTTCATTCCCCTTATGATGAATTCCATTGTCCATTAACTATAGAAGGTTCATAAATTACATTATGTTATTTACTGAACCTATGATCTCATGACATTGGTGCATAAATATAGAACATATCAAACATATATTTTCTAGGGTTTTAGTTGGAAGTTCATTTGGGGTGGAGGAAATAGGTGATTTATAGACTAGGTATATAGAAATGTCCTTAGTTGTTAGGTCATATGATAAGGACATAGACTGTTCATGCATCCTAAGTATGAGGTCAAGCAGATGTGGTATGTTGTGTTTATGTAACGGATAAAAATTTAGTTTGTGTTGGTGATAGAGCATATTCTAATTGAGGTATGATTGTGATCACATCTACTTTACTACAACCTTTCTTGATTCTAGTATTTCTTAGTCCTCATCCACACCTATTGTTTTTGGAATACATTTATTGGAAAAGTTTATTTCTGAGTTACATTCCATTGAATCACAAATTTTCCTAAATTTGGGCCATCTTTAATGATATCCAGAGTGTCCTCTTGTAATTTCCAATTACAAACATTAGTGAGACTTCATGGATATAGATATGAAGAGATTTTAGGGGATTATTGTTATCAAATGGATGACTAGATTGTGATAACACATTGATTTTTAACAGTTCTAGGAATATTTTTATTCCCTAAAAGGAGAGAAGAATGTGATAAATGGATAATGGGAACTATGAGTTGATAGAGATGGACTAGAATTGATTCATCTCTGGATGATCAGAGTACATGATGTGGGATTTCCTCTTTTTTCCAGATTAGTTTTTACCCCACTCATCTTTGACTCCTGTAATATATCTCTATCAATACATATTCCTGAAAAAAGTAGAATAATTCTCTATGATAGTGTTTTTTATATTTATATATATATCATGTTTTGTGTGCTTAACATTTTCATACCCACTACTCATTTGGCTCTAGTTGAGCTATAGAATCTCAAGTTATAGAATAGGGACTTGTAGTAGAAGGGTTTTACAAGGATAAATTCTTCATAATGGGGTACACCATTGTATTCTATCCTAAGATCAATGGCATTCTTCAACTATACATAGATTACTAGAAATAAAATAGGTTATATTTAAAAATAGATATCCTTTTCCAAAGATCAAATAACTTTTTGATCAGTCTTGGGGATCCTGATGGTTCTCTAATATTGATCTTTGAACTTGATATCACCAGCTATGAGTTATATTGGGGTACATTCTGAATATGGTGATTCAAAGTAGTTTTGTTTTATATGAGTACTTTGTGATGTGGTTTGGAATGAAGAATGTGTCAATAGTGTATATAGACCTCATGATAAAAATATTCCTTTTGTATTTGGAATGATTATTCATGGTGTTCATTGATGACATCATCATCTACCAGCTAACCCTATAACATCATGATCCACATCTCAAGATAATTTAGAGTACACTTTAATAACAATAACATTACTCAGATTTATCAATGTTTAACTTTTGGATTCAAGAGTTGAAATTAAAGGGGAAAATGGTGTCTGAGAATGGTATATTTGTAGACCCCGAGAAAGTGGAGGCGATGATTCCCGGGGTATGTTCTTATAAAATGTTTTATATCCAATGATTCCTAGGTTTTTATAGATACTACAGATATTTTATACATGATTTCTCTCATATATTAACACCTGCGACATTATTGATGAATAAGGGTGTGAATTTTCAAGTATTAGAATAGTGTGAAGAGGAGTTTCTGGAGGTGAAGATGAGGTTACCTGCTGCTCCAATATCGATGGTACCTAATCCAAGTATCAATTGTGTTTTCAACATAAATTCATCATTCAATGGGTTAAGATTATTATAAATTAATAGGGATCATGTATTAACTTATTTACCTTTTCATCTATAATCCAATGAGTGGAACTATCCTACCAATTATTTGGATCTAGCATAGGTGGTCCTTGATTTGTGTAGTTGGTGACGCTATCTCTTTATCAAGAAAATTTTTGTCTATATGGATCACAATATCATCTGATATATATTCACATATCACGACCTGAATCTGAGTTAGAGGTTGTGGTTTGAGTATCTTTAGATATTTTACATTGAGATGGATTATGAACATGGTAATGGTAACATAATTACATAAGCTATTATCCTTAAGACATAGGTATCTCTGGAGCTTGTTGAAACTAATTTTGTGAGGAAGTAGTTCCTGATTATATTGATAGAAAATGGGAGGATGGATGCCTGAAAGTAATGTAGATTGATGACTTGTTCCCCATTGATGATCACAACATATCTTGTAGTATATGTGAATGTTGGTCATGAATCTGACACTAGGTGAACTATGATGATGGAATAATATTCATGTGGTGATATTTTGTAACACCCCGAGCTTCCACGATACGCTTCTCATTCAATAATGCAATGGCTTGCATTGTACGCAACTTCGAGTTCTAAAACACCGCGACTAATCAAAGTAGCCGTTATGAATAGTAATAACCACTTTTTAAATTTATAAAAATTTTATATTTCAAAATGGACTTCATTTTTGTATTCCTAATATTTAAATTAGCCTATGTTGAATTTTTTGTAACTTTCTGAGAACTTCCAATTTTTTATGAATAGTGAAAAATACTTAAAACAACTTTTTTAATCAAAATAATTTATTGTGCTAAATTATACTATTTAGTGGTTTTAAAGTATAATTATAATATATTTTTACCATTTTATCCAATTGTGGTCATTAGAATTAATTTAACGTTGAAATTGGACATAAACAATTGCCAATCTTTTGATATAAATTGTTTCTTAAAAACACGCTATTTGTTGTGACAGCGGGAATTGATTATAAAATTAATTAATGCAACGTATATTTTTGGAATTTTGTAAAATAGACATCATTTTTTAATTCAGAATATCAATTATAGCTTAGGGTGATATTTTGGCATTGTTCTGAAAAACATCAATTTTTGATGAATAGTGAAACCACTAAGTGGTAGTTAAATAACTGATTTTTCGTTTAAATGAAATATTACCACTTATGTGATTTGATTTTCAAAAATCCGACATACATGGTTGTCATTAATAAGTAAAATGTGGTTCAATGGGATTAAAATAATTTTTGGGTGAATAGTAACTTTTAAGTTCTTAATCGCGATTAGAGGTAATTAGTGTAGTTTGAGGTACAAATAATGTTATAATAATATGAGATGAGCATGAAACTTGTCCTAATCCTATTGTATGAGTCATGGCCGACCAAGACAACCCATGGGTCAACTTGGGGACCCCATGGAGCCACTTTAGTTGGAAAATGACATTAATATATATTTATTTAATGTTAAAATTAAATTGACACAAACATGAGTTGTTTTACTAAAACAGTTTTTAAGTGGGGTTACACAAGTCCAAATTTTGATTATAAATATTCATTAGAAAGATAAAACGATTTCCTACATCATAATATTTTTTTATAATTTTTAGACATTAAATAAATTAAATTATTTATGACATCATGATGATGCAGCAATGACCTCATTATTTAACGATTTAAATAAAATGGGAAGATAATGAAAAATCCAAGGCTTACACTTGTCCAAAGCCAATTGGATGAGGAGATTTCGAACCCTTATCACCTTAGCCTCGAATTATATAAGTGTGGGACCTTTAGAATCCGAAAAGCATTGTGTAATAATGTAACATTTCAATCTTTCCAAAAGAGCCCCTCCTCTCCACTTATAAAAGGCCCCCACCTCTCCCACCTTATTCACACCATCAAGCCATTTGGCTCGGCCAACATCTGCCCAAATACTCTCCCAACTTCCCCCTCTTACTCCTAGAAGCCTCACTTTGGGCAGAACTCTTCTCAAGGAAGCCTTTGGCTCAAATAAAAAAGAGTTACCCGATTTTGAGGTAATGTCTTCTCTAATGTTGTTTTGTTTTATTTTTCTTCTCCAACCCCATAAACTCTTTTTATTAATTTCTTTTGTAACAACACCGGTATCCTCAATATACTAGGATGTTGTTATAAGAAGGATTCTAGCTACACTTACACACACCTACATCTAATGGTTAAAGAACATATGGTTTCTGTGGATGGCGAATTTCTGCCTCACGAAATGATGATTGTTCAACACTCATATAACACCTTCAAAGGTGGCCATTAAGATGTCACTATTTTTATATATGATATATAATATGTTTATGTTTTACTTATGCTTCTGTATTTCTCATTTATGGCATACTTTATGATTTCCATTATGGGTAAAACGCGATAATTTCATTTTAGGAAGTGCGGACTACCGCCCCCTCAAAGTGATTTGAATCGTTAATGCCATATGTGGGATGTATAAAGGATGGAGTAAATGGTATTATACACTATATTATACTGTAATTATATTATAAATTTATATCATTATGATTTCATTCCATTAAATACGAAATAGAAATGAAAGTAGCGTTCATGCGTACGTACGGCTTACCGTCTCCATGAACGGTGCATTTCATTTCTTATCTTTAAATGTTACGTGACATTATGAATGAATGCATATACTGTATATATATGATATATATGATATCTACATCATGAATATAATTCTGGATATAATGGATATTTCACCACATGAACAACTTGTAATTATAAGAAGTTTATTTTTGACTCATGTACCAAAGATCGACAAAACGACCGTTATTAACTTAAATAATTAAATAATGTTCATAACATGGTAATCAGGGATATAAAAGGAATAATGAACATGAAAAGGGTTCTTAAGTAAATATAAATTAACTATAGTTTATTATTCAGGAGGTTAAAGAACGGTCGAGTCAGGACAGGACGCAAGGTAAGGGAATTTCTTAACCCAACTTCCATTCTTTGGGTTTATCTCCTACTTTCAAATTATGTCATGATATTATTATGTCCTATTTTGTATATTTACTTTATATATGTGTACCTATAGTTAATACACATAATATATCTCTTTTATTTTAAAAATGATCTTTTTATGGACTTCGTCTCAATCTCCTTTCATTGAAGCATATTTGGTTTTATACACAATTTTCTTTTATACGGTGTATAAACCCCTTTGACTTTTACGTTTATTCAAAAGGAATCTTTTTTATACGAAGCGTTTTGCTAAATGACAAAAGTGAATGTTTTTCTTTCCATACTTATGTGGTGACAATGACTTCTCCACCGTCGTGACCATTATTTGAGTTTCGGCTTCCTCTACAAGCCATCATTTTTTTTGATGAAAAATAAATACAAAGTTTTAACTTTCCTTTATAATGAAATTGAAAATGGTTTTGAAAGCATTTTTATTATATCAATGTGTTGTATTGACATCTTGTGATTGAAATGTAGAAATTTTATGTTTCCTTTATGCATGTTTTGTGTGATACGATTATTTTATGGTTTATGATATGTTTAAACCTATTCATATGAGGAATGTATTGGACTTAATAAGTGACGGGTGGAGCCCGCTATAGCTCCTCGATGCATCGGTAGGTCTCATGAGACAACTAGAAGTGGAATTGGCCGAGGCCCTTTCCCAATTTGATTTATGGTTTTGGCCGAGGCCTTGACAAAATGTTTCAGAATGTCTGGCATTATACATTCCCTCATTATGAAAGTGGTTATTGATATTTCATGTGATTATTCGACCAGTAGAATATCCATGTGAAGAAGAGAATGGCATTATCTCATTTTACTTTTTCCATATTATTTTTATGTTCAAGATTAAAAGGATTTTGTTTTAGTTATACATTGCCTTAAATTTTTATGTTTATTTATGAAAGCTTCCGCAATATTGTTATCCTTATTGAGCATCTGAGCTCACCCCTTTCAATGTTTTAATACTTTCCAGGATGTGAAGAAGTATTTTATGAATGACCTGCAGGGATAGTCAGAAGAGGATATGAGTGTGGACTATGAAGACTTTGTTATTAGTTTTCACTTTATGATGTAATGTAAGACTTGTGAATGTATCTAGTGTTTCCAAGGCTACTAAACTAATCGGTCTTTTGAGATTTGATCTTTTGTGATCATGCCAATGTTACGAAGTAATGCACCAACTCCGGGTAGCTAGGGTCGGGGCGTTACAGTTGGTATCATAGGCAGTTTAGTATTAACCTTGGAAGCTAGATTTAGATAAACTCTGATTAGAGCACATAGCCCGAAGATAGACTTTGAGGATTAGTATAGAAGAACTTCCTAGAATTTTGGTATTGTAGAGATGTTGTGAGTTTTCTGAGCAATACATCCATGTCTGGATATGAGCGGGTAGAGGCGGCTCTGGCACAGATGTACCTAGGGGTAAAACCCGAAAACACCGCTTTGAGCTAGACTCGAACGGGAACTGGTGCACGACAACGGGCCTTGCTGCACTCTTGGTTACGACACTCCCGGGGGATATGCTTAGGATAATTCCCATTTTCTTTACAAACCACTATGAAGGGTTACGAGTATATACTTCCTCAAAGAAAACATTTTTATGATTATGGATTATATCCATAAATAGTTCAATTTATGTAAAGTGTTTTACAAGTATGGAATTATGTATTTTGATTCATAAACTAATCTAGTTTATGCCATTGTTTAGAAATGGCGCCTAGTGGAAGGAATGGAAACCGTATCAATGCACGAACTCCGTGTAGGGATTTCCCTCCTGCTCAAGATAATTATTGTGGATCTGGAGATACAACTGGTGCTGATCAACTTAATACCATACTGGGACAACTCACTCAGGTTATGAATAATAACCTTACTCGTATGGAGCACCCTGATCCGCAACGTGGAGGATCAATGCTAGACCGTTTCATGAGGCAACAACCACCAACCTTCAATGGGAGTACAAATCCTATAGTACCTGAGCAATGGATAAATTCCTTAGAGAAAATATTCCATGCCTTTGGGAGTAGTGAAAGGGAGAAGGTTGTTATGGCAGTTTACCGCCTCACTGGAGATGCCGATCAGTGGTGGTCGCTGATTCAAAACACAAAGGAAGATGATGACGTATCGAATATGGAATGGAGGGAGTTTAAAGAGCTTTTCTTAGAAAAATACTTTCCTCGTGACCATCAAGCAGATATGGAAAGGCAATTTCTGAGTCTGAGGCAGAAGGAGGATGAGAATGTCGCAAAGTATGAGGCTAACTTTACAAGGTTAGCGAGGCATGCTCCCGATTATATACGTAACCCAAGAAGTAAGATTGATCGTTTATTTGATGGGTTAAAACCATTTCTCCATCGAGCTTTAGTATGACAATCCTTCTCATCATACGAAGATATTGTCTCGTGTGCTATCAAGACAGAAAAGGAATTCTCTAAGTCTTATGACAACAAAGTAAAGCAAGAGAAGAAGAGAACGGTGGAACAAGAGACAGATAAAGGGAAAAAAGGGAAAGAAGGATTTTCCATTATGTGATAATTATGGGAAGAATCACCCTGGTACGTGCCTAAAAGGAATGGGAGTTTGTTATAAATGTGGAGAAAAGGGTCACCAGGCTCGTGATTGCAAGGGAAAGAAAGAGGATGTCAAAGTTGAATGCTACAATTGTAGAGAAATGGGTCATTATGCAAATGAATGTCCTAAGCATCAAGGAAACTTACCTCAGAAAAGGCCAAGGGATCAAGGACAATCTTATGCTGTTACTACAGTTGAAGCAGAATAGTTATTGTATTTGTGTTTTTGGAATCAAGAACTAGATTATGGTTTTAAGAATAATGTGATATATATAAGGATTGTACTGCAGTACATGTTGTTTTCTTTAAGGATTTAATATGATGAAGGTAATCATATTTTTAGTATGTGACAATAAGAGAAACTTTACTTTGTTTGGGGAATCTGATAAATTGATTTTGGAATTAAGAGACCTTTTAGAGAAAGTCTAGACAGAGGTATTTTGGAAAACTATAAAGGTTGGAGTGGATTAAGTTGATCTTTGGATAGTATTGTTTAAGGTTTAAAAATTTATGAAGATTATTTTTGAATATTATAATACTTTAGTTTTAGGAAAAGGACAACCTGCAGGGTGGGGAATAACCCGTCGCGTCGGACAAAGCTGCAGGAATCGAACCCACAACCATAGTGCGACAAGCCTTTATTTCCTACCACTAGCCTACAGGAAGTCCCTGGTTATTACAAAATAGTTTTACTAATCTAAATGGTATGTGTTAACATTTTGAACCTTATACAATTAGGATAAATAGAATATTTTTGAGTTCTGTTACCATTTGGAGTAAAAGTTGGGTTTGTGGTAAAAATTTATTAACGAATGAAAGTATACATAACAAGTATGTATATTCCCTTACGTTCTTAGTAAATCTCCTAAATAAATTCCTCAACATTATAAAAGGTAACTTAAAACAAAAATGTTGTCGGTTAACTTTTCCAACTGGGATTCAATGACTGTTTAACCAACCACAAGTTTGTGATTTTCTTATTGTTAACTTTCTCCTAATCCGGTTTTCTACAACTCTCCATCAGACCTTGATGGTTTGTTTTTCTTCCACATCAATATTTTCATAGAATCCTAGTATGGGATATCTAGGGTGACCTTTGTACTTATCTTTCTTTCTTTTAATGTTATATATTTATTAACCTTATTTCCGATGTGGTCTTTCCTCAAAGGTATTTTATCTTTTCAACATTTTATTTTCCAAGAAAAATTTCAAATTGCGAGGACGCAATTTATTGAAGTAGGGGAGAATGTAACACCCCGAGCTTCCACGATACGCTTCTCATTCAATAATGCAATGGCTTGCATTGTACACAACATCGAGTTCTAAAACACCGCGACTAATCAAAGTA
Organism: Viscum album; assembly: GCA_963277665.1. Lineage (NCBI taxonomy): Eukaryota > Viridiplantae > Streptophyta > Magnoliopsida > Santalales > Viscaceae > Viscum > Viscum album. The sequence goes on from OY728126.1 coordinate 347,825,473, forward strand.
GTCGTTATGAATAGTAATAACCACTTTTTAAATTTATAAAAAATTTATATTTCAAAATGGACTTCATTTTTGTATTCCTAATATTGAAATTAGCCTATGTTGAATTTTTTGTAACTTTCTGAGAACTTCCAATTTTTTATGAATAGTGAAAAATACTTAAAACAACTTTTTTAATCAAAATTATTTATTGTGATAAATTATACTATTTAGTGGTTTTAAAGTATAATTAGAATATATTTTTACCATTTTATCCAATGGTGGTCATTAGAATTAATTTAACGTTGAAATTGGACATAAACAATTGCCAATCTTTTGATATAAATTGTTTCTTAAAAACACGCTATTTGTTGTGACAGCGGGAATTGATTATAAAATTAATTAATGCAACTTATATTTTTGGAATTTTGTAAAATAGACATCATTTTTGAATTCGGAATATCAATTATAGCTTAGGGTGATATTTTGGCATTGTTCTGAAAAACATCAATTTTTGATGAATAGTGAAACCACTAAGTGGTAGTTAAATAACTGATTTTTCGTTTAAATGAAATATTACCACTTCTGTGATTTGATTTTCAAAAATCTGACATACATGGTTGTCATTAAGAAGTAAAATGTGGTTAAATGGGATTAAAATAATTTTTTGGTGAATAGTAACTTTTAAGTTCTTAATCGCGATTAGAGGTAATTAATGTAGTTTAAGGTACAAATAATGTTATAATAATATGAGATGAGCATGACACTTGTCCTACTCCTATTGGATGAGTCATGGCCGACCATGACAACCCATGGGTCAACTTGGGGACCCCATGGAGCCACTTTAGTTGGAAAATGACATTAATATATATTTATTTAATGTTAAAATTAAATTGACACAAACATGTGTTGTTTTACTAAAACAGTTTTTAAGTGGGGTTAAACAAGTCCAAATTTTGATTATAAATATTCATTAGAAATATAAAAAGATTTCCTAAATCATAATATTTTTTTTATAATTTTTAGACATTAAATAAATTAAATTATTTATGACATAATGATGATGCAGCGATGACCTCATTATTTAACGATTTAAATAAAATGGAAAGATAATGCAAAATCCAAGGCTTACACTGGTCCAAAGACAATTGGATGAGGATATTTCGAACCCTTATCACCTTAGCCTCGAATTATATAAGTTTGGGACCTTTAGAATCCGAAAATAATTGTGTAATAATGTAACATTTCAATCTTTCCAAAAGAGCCCCTCCTCTCCACTTATAAAAGGCCCCCACCTCTCCCACCTTATTCACACCTTCAAGCCATTTTTCTCGGCCAAACTCTGCTTAAATACTCTCCCAACTTCCCCCTATTACTCCTAGAAGCCTCACTTTGGGCAGAACTCTTCTCAAGGAAGCCTTTGGCTCAAATAAAAAAGAGTTACCCGATTTTGAGGTAATGTCTTCTCTAATGTTGTTTTGTTTTATTTTTCTTCTCCAACCCCCTAAACTCTTTTTATTCATTTCTTTTGTAACATCAACAGTATCCTAAATATACTAGGATGTTGTTATAATAAGGATTCGAGCTACACTTACACACACCTACATCTAATGGTTAAAGAACATACGGTTTCTGTGGATGGCGAATTTCTGCCTCACGAAACGATGATTGTTCAACACTCATATAACACCTTCAAAGGTGGCCATTAAGATGTCACTATTTTTATATATGATATATAATATGTTTATGTTTTACTTATGCTTCTGTATTTCTCATTTATTGCATACTTTATGATTTCCATTATGGGTAAAACGCGATAATTTCATTTTAGGAAGTGCGGACTACCGCCCCCTCAAAGTGATTTGAATCGTTAATGCCATATGTGGGATGTATAAAGGATGGAGTAAATGGTATTATACACTATATTATACTGTAATTATATTATAAATTTATATCATTATGATTTCATTCCATTAAATACGAAATAGAAATGAAAGTAGCATTCATGCGTACGTACAGCTTACCGTCTCCATGAACGGTGCATTTCATTTCTTACCTTTAAATGTTACGTGAAATTATGAATGAATGCATATAATGTATATATATGATATATATGATATCTACATCATGAATATAATTCTGGATATAATGGATATTTTACCACATGAACAACTTGTAATTACAAGAAGTTTATTTTTGACTCATGTACCAAAGATCGACAAAACGACCGTTATTAACTTAAATAATTAAATAATGTTCATAACATTGTAATAAGGGATATAAAAGGAATAATGAACATGAAAAAGGTTCTTAAGTAAATATAAATTAACTCTAGTTTATTATTCAGGAGGTTAAAGAACGGTCGAGTCAGGACAGGACGCAAGGTAAGGGAATTTCTTAACCCAACATCCATTCTTTGGGTTAATCTCCTACTTTCAAATTATGTCATGATATTATTATGTCCTATTTTGTATATTTACTTTCTATATGTGTACCTATAGTTAATACACATAATATATCTCTTTTATTTTAAAAATGATCTTTTTATGGACTTCGTCTCAATCTCCTTTCATTGAGGCATATTCGGTTTTATACACAATTTTCTATTATACGGTGTATAAACCCCTTTGACTTTTACGTTTATTCAAAAGGAATCTTTTTTATACGAAGCATTTTGCTAAACAACAAAAGGGAATGTTTTTCTTTCCATAATTATGCGGCGACAATGACTTCTCCGCCGCCGTGACCATTATTTGAGTTTCGGCTTCCTCTACAAGCCATCATTTTTTTTGATGAAAAATAAATACAAAGTTTTAACTTTCTTTTATAATGAAATTGAAAATGGTTTTGAAAGCATTAGTATTATATCAATGTGTTGTATTGATATCTTGTGATTGAAATGTAGAAATTTTATGTTTCCTTTATGCATGTTTTGTGTGATACGATTATGTTATGGTTTATGATATGTTTAAACCTATTCATATGTGGAATGTATTGGACTTAATAAGTGACGGGTGGAGCCCGCTATAGCTCCTTGATGCATCGGTAGGTCTCATGAGACAACTAGAAGTGGAATTGGCCGAGGCCCTTTCCCAATTTGATTTATGGTTTTGGCCGAGGCCTTAATCATTTTAGACGTCTTGGCCGAGGCCTTGACAAAATGTTTCAGAATGTCTGGCATTATACATTCCCTCATTATGAAAGTGGTTATTGATATTTCATGTGATTATTCGACCAGTAGAATATCCATGTGAAGAAGAGAATGGCATTATCTCATTTTACTTCTTCCATATTATGTTGATGTTCAAGATTAAAAGGCTTTTGTTTTAGTTATACATTGCCTTAAATTTTTATGTTTATTTATGAAAGCTTCCACAATATTGTTATCCTTACTGAGCATCTGAGCTCACCCCTTTCAATGTTTTAATACTTTCCAGGATGTGAAGAAATATTTTATGAATGACCTGCAGGGATAGTCAGAGGAGGATATGATTGTGGACTATGAAGACTTTGTTATTAGTTTTCACTTTATGATGTAATATAAGACTTGTGAATGTATCTAGTGTTTCCAAGGATACTAAACTAATCAGTCTTTCGAGATTTGATCTTTTGTGATCATGCCAATGTTACGAAGTAGTGCACCGACTACGGGTAGCTAGGGTCGGGGCGTTACATATTTTACCTGGGTGGCTGTTAGATAGTGATGATGTGATCCGTGTGTATGGTATAGTTTTCTATATTATTCTAGCATGAATATATACAGAGAGATGGTGGTAGGTTCATCCATGAGAGACCATGATTTACATGGACTTCAAGAAAAAATTTTGGTGATCAGGGATGAAGAGTGACATTGTTGGATTTTTGTCTACATGCCTTACTTAGAAGAGGGTAACGACTGAGCACCATGGTTCTATTCTTTTCCCCCAACAAATTTCTATTTTCTTGTTTATGTGGGAGGATGTTGTGCTGGAGTTTTTGATGTGGATACCAATGAAGTTGAGGATCCAAGATATTAATTATGTGATTATCGATAATTTGGAGAAATTTTATCATTTCTTACCATTCCATGAAACTCATTGAGTGGATGAGTTTAGAAATTTTTATGTCCTTGAAATTTTATGTTTACATGGAGTTATTATAGAATTTCATCTAAAAGAGACACAAATTTTATGGTGAAATTTTGGTGTAGTTATTAAAAGTCCTTAGGGATTTAACAGATTTTGAACACAACATACCATCACTAGAAAGATTCATAGTCTAAAGGTAAAATTCATATAATATCGAATATATTTTGTTCTCGAGCCCCAAAATTTAGTGGAGCCTGGGATAGTCACCTTGCCTTGGTTTGTTTCTCATAAAATAGTAATTACCGTGATTCGATTTAGATGGAAAATTATGAGTATCCATAAGAGAGACTACATCGTTCACAACTCAGTCAACATGATTCTTGTGAGGTAGTAGTTGTAGGTTCCATTATTATACAAGAAATCATAGAGATAGTTTAGCTGAATCAGAAATGGTTGATCGTACCTTAGAGATGATAGAAGTTATATTCATATTGAAGGAGAATACCTGTGGATTTTTCTAATGGAGACCAAGTTTTTCTAAAAGTTACTCCTTGGTTAGGCCATCAACATTTCTAAAAGAAATGGAACAATGATTCATTCTATGATCAACCCTTTGATAATGACGAGTGTGTTGGGATAGTGGAATACCATTTGGATATTCCTTCTCCATGCCTAGTAATGCATGAAGTTTTTCTTGTCTCCATTATTCTTATGTTTATCCAAGATTACTCAAATGTCATTGAATATGAGGATATCTAGATGGTGCTTAATGCATCACATATGTTGAAGCTGATGTAGATTGTAGACCAGAGTGAGAAATTATTTTTAGGGAAGAATGAACCACTAGTATGCAATATATGGAATCATTGATTGATCGAGGATGAGTGCTGGAACTGGGAGGAAGATATCTAGGCTCAGTGGCATTATTTTCTCATGTTGATATTTAGAACGAACATCTTGGGGAAGGTAATTCATTAAATGGGGATAATTTTTCGATCCTCATATATTTATTTAGTATGATATGTTTATGCTTAGGAATTATCTCTCATTGTGAGTATTTTTATCTGATATGGGAGTGTTAGATGTCATTTCTTAGGGATAAGGGTGTGATTTTTCATGGTGGATGAGTTGATAAAGGACTCATATCAGTATTAGATGGAAAACCCAATGGATTTCTTGTGGATAGTCACCTTAGAACTGATGGATAGTTACTGTCCAACCAGTGGTTCCACCAACTCATTTGTGGGGCTGACAACTTAGTTGATGTGCCTAGTCAGAGAGTGAAGTTAATACAAGACATGGGATTTTAGGGCCATGTTTTTTACCAACATTAACTCACAATCCTGAATCTGAAAAACTAAACTCAAAAGTTAAAACTCTTCTCTTTATTATTGTAAAACACAATAATCTCCTCTTATCTCTCCTTTAATGGAACAATATAGAAATTCATAACCAGTGAGTTCTTCCAAGATCTATTCCAAATCCATTATCCTTATTATGAGATAATAATAAATCCATTAATTATATTTGAATTTTTTTCCTAGTATAAGGATTAATCCAACCATTCTTTATAAAATGGAATAAAAGTATAATTTTTATGATGTTTCCTGATCAAAGAAAGATCTTCATTTGATCAAAAATGTTCAACAAGGAACAATTAATGATTCATCATTCTAGAATACTTCTTGAGAGTATATTGATGATGTAACCTTTATCCATTGAAAATTCCTAAGTATTTTGGTGGATAATTCACCATTCTAATGATGACACAATTGACCATAAAAAAACTGTCCTAAACATTGATGTTTTCATGTAAGAATTTTTAAAATGGTCATCATGAAACCATTTTCTTCTAGAATCTATTTTTCATTAATGTATTGGTGGTTGAACAGGGATCATTTTATATACCTAAGTCCCTATTGTAGAATTAATAATGAATTATTGATCCATTATTAAATAAAAAAATGGATCTTTTGTGAAATTAAACAAAATTTTCCATATGTAGAAATAATTTTTTTGTACTTTATTTAAATTTTTTGACTTATATGAGTGAATAGAAAGGATATGTGAGAAACATGATTATCTAGGTCTTAATCAAAGCTTAGAGCCCCATTTTTTGGAGAAAACTTCTTCTCTACATGGTTACTAGAAACTATACATCCCTTTTCACAAGGTTGGAATTAACCTTGTTGGGTGACTTAGTTCATAGGAGAGGGCCGCATGATTTTACCAAACCATTATACTCGTGCCACATGGCCTTCATATCATTTTACACCATTAAGTAGTGGATAAACACATTGTTGGCCCATGCTTTGTCTAACCATCCCCATTACCATACGAGGAGGGACATGAGGTATTGTATGTCCATGGTTTCGCCAACCATGTATGCAAACCATGTTCCCTTTAAAATTTGGGTAAAATGAATCTCTTTACTTAAGGGATTTAAATGCTTAAACCATTTCTTCTGATGTGGAAAAATCATAGGTGGATACTAAATGATTATTACTATATGAAAATATTGTAGGTGGTATATATCTTATCCATTAAGGTATAGTTATTTATAATTGGTATTTGTTATTCCACACACCATAATTTATAGGGGTTGATTCATAATCTTATAAACCCTTATTTAATATATTAAATTAAAGATTAATATTTTCTGTGAAACTTGTATAATAGTTTGGAGGTTATTATACTCAACCCAAACAACCCATGGGCTGAGTAATTCTCTTTTTAAATGATTGTTCCACCCATGGGGTGTGTTGAGTTAGCGGTTCTTATTGAGAATTAAATGTTCTAATGAAATTCATTGTTAATGTTTGTGAACACCTAACATCTTTTTTTAATTTTTATGTGAAAGGTATCAAATGGGTAATCCATTGCATTGAATATGCTTATGAAGGGATTAATGAAATGATAAAAGAAATGGATTATGAAATAGTTAATTAATTGGTTAGGTGTCGTGGAAATTTCTACTCCTTAGATCTGATAAAGTTTTATGATAACTTGAAAATTTATACTCCATGGATCCAGTTTACATGACTTTTTTGGATTCCATAGACAATTCAACTCCATGGATCTAGTTTACATAACTTATTATCATTCCTTGTAAATTTATACCACTAGAATATTATGACCTATTAGGAGGCCTTGGATGTTTCTACACCTTGTATCTGAAAAATTATTAGGATTACTTGAAAATTTATACTCCTTGGGTCAAATGACCTATTTGGATGCCTTATACATTTTCACTCCTTAGATCTGACCCACTAGGATGTCAGGTAAATTTCAACCCCATTGATCCAGATTACTTGGATGCCTTGGACATTTCAACAAATTTTATCCTAACCATGTTTGTATGATATTAGATTATATAGTGTAAACCATTGATGATTCCTACCCTGATTTATAGTCATACCACATAATTTGGTTTGTTGATCATTATGATTCTTGATATACTAGATAGTATCAATTAAATCCAATGATTTTCTCTTTTTATATCTGCATACAGATTCAGATTATACGTAGAGACTGGACTTATTATAGATATCATTGGTGGTGTCCTACTAAGTGTTATCTCACTCCCTATTTGGTTCATTATTGGGTACCCAAAAAGACTTCATGGATGCATGTAGGGATAGGTTAAAGCACCCGCATGGTGACTCTAGATTGATTATTGGGCAGGATAAGTGGAGAATATAACCAAGTTATGGCTCATGATGCTATCTAGAGATATTTAATTAGGTCTTTTTCACTTTTAATATATTTATTATACTATATTCTTATTTACATGTATTGTATGTATTATTTATAGCTCCATGACATTATCAACATCCTATATATGACACTTCCTTTGGATTTGATTATTATTACTATTGTTTGGATCATTTTTGTTACATTTTTTGTTTATATTATTCTTAAAATTTGTATTCTTTTATGGTATTGTTGGGTGACTTTAATTATGAGAGTATAGTCTCCCCACCAAACCGTTACAGACCCTTGCTACTATTTGATAGCCTCTAACATACAAGGAGGTTCACTTGATGCCTTGTGACCCACCATATCGGGGCACCATTTATTGATCCCTGAGCCAGAACATTTCAAAGTGGTATCAAATGGGGTTATTTTCATTTTTCTTATTATTTGGGAATATTAGGTTGGATATTCGGATTGTGATAGAGTTTTTTAATTAGCTAAACCTCATAGAAGCTAACCCATGTACAAGGAAAACAAAAATTAAATAATAAGGTATATAATGTTCTAGTTTATGCCTGTTATAGTTAATTTTAATTCTCCATTGGTTGAAACACTTGATATTTAATGTTCCTTATTATTATAGATTTTTACCCTTACACTGGTGTGGTAGGGGAATATTCAATCATGCATTATCCTAGGCAATTTTGTATTTATATGTCACGTATTATTTCATACCATGCTTACTTACAAAATTCATTACCTGACTGTATGATATCTATTGTTTGTTTCTTGAATGATATACTAATATCTAAATAATTTTTTTTAATGACTTCATAAATTTGTGATTATGACTAAATGGTGCCAAAATTAAATTTATAAGGTGTGTTGGACCTTATAAATTGGAAGTGTTGATTCGTATAGTTTATATTTTTAATACAATTTCTATTTAAATTGGAAGTAATTTAAATGAATTTTAAATTTAAAATGAAATGTTCACCACTAAATAAGGATTTCAATTTCAATCTAAATGGTGTTTTTCAATATAAATTATAATAGAAAATATGTGTATCAGGACTAGGGTATTTTAGAATAGAACAAGACCCTTATATGATCTTATTAGTAGGATTTGGTATGTGTATCTTACTTATCTTATGATCTTTAAATATCATATTCCTAGCTTTAGGAGCAGTCATAAGGGTGTGTCTTGTGTTTAGGGAGGCTTGTGCTAATCCTACATGTATATTTGTGATATTGTCATTAAAAAATATACTATGAGGTGTGTTCTTGGAAATTTTAATATATTCCATAATGAAAACCTCTATATGTGTTCCAGGAGGGCAGTGATGACCATACTCTAGAGGTGGTGGGATCTTATCCCCTTGTATTCCCCCCTATATGGACCCTGGTTGAATAAATAGTTATTCCTAATATGGTCACTGATTCCTAGTTTCAAGATGAGTTCTGACTCTTTATGAAGACCATTTAGGGAGCCCTGTGACCTGACCCTTCTATTGAATAGTTGATGTATATGTTACAACAGCTTCATTCACCCACATTTTCAGGGGAAGGTGGTCCACATTCTATATTTTCATCGATAGAGGCCATGCAATAAATTTTCAAACATCTCATGACACCTCCCAAGAGGGGAGTATATCTCGTTATGTATATTATTTGGGATTCAACCAAGAGATAGTGGGATGTTATTACATAGATGGATATCCATCAGGATATGTCTTTGAGGGACTTAAATATAGCCTTATAGGGTTATTTTTATCTTGAGATGTTGAGGGATGAAAGAGATAGATAGTTTATCAACTTATGGTAGGTCACATTATCAATCATTCAATATTTTACTCATTTTATGGAGCTCCAACACTTCAAACATATTTTATTAGGTGATGATTTCTCTTAAGATAATGATTTTCATGATGGTAGCAGGTATGAAAACTGATCATAGGTTAATTTATTTAGGCTTCTCACCATAAGAGAAATACTAAATGAGATACTAATTATTGAACATAACCTAAGAGAATTTAAGGTGCAGATCTTGTTATTTTGGCTTCTCAAACATCAATGCAGTTTTAGGTGGTAGGAAGAGATGTTTTGAGACCTCTCCTAAAAGGAATACTAGCCAAGGAATTAGTGTGACAAGTTATTTTTTCAATCACCAATGTGGGTAGAATGGACACTTAAGGAGCCTGTTTGATAGAAACATAGTTCAGTGTCATGGTTGAGGTAAGATGGGCCATTTGTGGATGGTTTTCGATAACTTTCCTTTAGAATCTTTTTAGATAGGTTATTCATTGACTCGTTTCTTAGGAGAGTGGACAGTAGCTTCTAGACATGAAAAAATCTTGAGTGTAGATGGCAGATCATACTGAGGTGGTGGTCTTGTCTAGGGTAGGTGGACACTAGGTTTATAGTGACAGTGGAGTGGGGATACTCAAAGTAGCCAGGTTTTTTCTTAGGGATATGGATCATGATATATGTATAAATTGAAGTTGATTACTGAGGATTATATTGTTTAATATTATATGGTGAGAGGTAATTTTCATGTAGCCTCTATGTTAGTATCTACACTTTTCGATACAGGTACATCTCATCACTTCATATTTTTTCACTGTGGAGAGCCTTGGGCTCGATGTTCAGTTTTCGTATGGACTGATGACACTTGATACACCATTGGGGATTCGATTGGAGTGTGCACACAATTGTAAGAGTTCCCTAATAATAATTGTGGGTGTCACAACATATGGGCTTCCTTAATATGAAATGGTTCAATGTCATTCTATTAATGGATTAAATGGTTCCCTATCAGGATTATGTTGACTTATATCACAAAAGGGAGACCTTCACATCAAAAATATGGTTGTTTTTTATTCAAAAGTGTGAATGGGATGTCTAGGAATGTCGATCTTGACTTGAAAATCATAGGCTAGGTGGGATGACATCCCAAATTGCTAACCTATATCTGAATGATCATGGAATGGCCCAAGAATATTTTCCTTTGGTGGTTGATCGTTTTAGTGATGTTTTCCCAAACTCCTTTCCATGTCTACCTCCAAAGAGAGAGGTATATTTTTCCAATGAGTTGTTTCCTAGAGATACTCCATTATCTATTCATCCCTATATTATGGACCCTGTTAAGTTATGGGATCTCAAGAGACAACTAGTGGACTTTTAAGAAAAAATGTTTATATGACACAATAGTTCTCTGTAGGGTTCTATGGTCTTTTTCTATAAGAAGGTGGATTGATAAATTCATTATTGGGGGGGTTATTGGAAAATAAATCAATTGATGGTAAAGAAATGGAATCCTTTTCCACAAATATATCATTGACCATCTCCAAGAAGATAGAATGTTATTGAAGAATTGATCTAAGAATGGGTTATCATTAGGTTCATGTTAGACAAAAAATACACTGTGTAAAGAATTCCATAGTAGATATATCTTATATGGGTATTTGTTTCATGCCCAATGGTATTACAAATGCACCATCGAAATTCATGGAACTGATGAACTGATATTTCCATCCACATCTAGATCCATTTTTTGGGTATTCATACAGAATATCTTAGGGTATTCTATCACTCAACACAACCATTTCAAAAATTTTGTGATCATATTGGATACACAGAGATATTATTTGTTATATGTACATCTCGTGAATTCTCACTTTTGGTTGGATAATATTCAATTACTTGGACATATTATCTCAGAGACAAGAGTATCGGCTGACCCAAAGAATGTGAGAGTCATTGTTTCCTAGGAGAATCTCAAGAATGAATTTGAGATATGAATTTTCTTGGGCATATCCTATTATTATAAGTGTTTTATCCAGGACATCTCATAACTAGAAACACCTATTACATTATTGACTAAGATGGGTGTGATGTTCACATTGATTGAATCCTATGAGACAGCCTTTCAGAAGCTGAAAGGGATACTGAATTTAGTGATGATCAAAACTCTTCAATAGTTAGGTAGAATCTGTAAAGTATACTGTCATACATTGGGTATTAGTATAGGTGTAGTTCAGATGCATGTGGGGGAATATCATGGCTTACATGCCTCATCAAATGAGTCCAGAGCAGGGGAACTACTTTACATGCTATCTCAAGTTATTCGTTATTGTTCATGACTTTTTCTATTGGTGGAATTAATTTCTAGGAGAGAATTTTGTTGTGTATATTGGACACAACCCGCCCCCAAGTACATTTTTAAATGCCATTAATTGAATATTAAGAAAATAAGGTAGGTTGAATGCTTAATGTCATTTGACATTGAGATTGCCTATATGTCTAGAAAGGGAAATGTGATTATCAATGCACTAAGTAGGAGGACTAAGATGCACCTGGTTTAGCATGCCAGTACCTAGTGATTATTATGCCCTTGTTTTGTGAGATTCACTTTCAGGTGTAGGATTATCACGACCCCCTCCCTCCAAAGATTCCCCTCCTAAGCTGTAAGTAGAGGAAGATAGATAATGACCCTCGAGTCTCAACCCCAGTAGATCCCAAGGTGCTTACTAGCACCAAGGGTATAAAATTCTCACAAAAATGGGAGTTATTACCCTTTTAATAGTAACCAAGATCGGGAGATAAGATGTATCGCCTTGAAAAAAATATAGGGAATATATATAAAAGAATAAAAAATCCATCCCACATGCATGATTGATGTAAAAATATTGTAAAAACAATAAAAATACAAAGTAAGTACCAAAAAACAAAGATATGTAGTGACACGAAAGAGTCCCAAAGTTCAAGCTAGTAATGCCCAACATGGTCGACACAGGCTTCCTGAAAAAGTAAATGAATTTTTATAATGTAGGGTGAGAATAAAAGTATAATCAGTTGGAAAAACTCAAGTCTCTCATCCAAAAGTGGAAAAGAGTATTAATTCCCCTGTGAGAAGATAATAGATACCAACAATACCAAACAAGGTACACTAGACATGCCAACCTCACCAAATACACGCTCACCAAATAATAGAAGTCAAGTAAAGTAACATTGATCACATCGAGGGTAGGGTACCTCACACCACTTTACCACTGATTTGAAGCTCTCACACCATAAGGAAAACATCATGGCGCTCCCACCTCTTCTGAAAGTACCACGTCCTAACCCGCCTACACACACCAGGGCCTCACAACTAGTCCCACAACCTGAGAAAATGAAGCTCATCACATCCGAAAAGCACACACCTGGGCCTCACAACCACGTCTCACCCACACACACCTGGGTCACATACCATGTACAGTCCCGAAAACGCATTGGATTGCACAACACATCTAATCCTGAAGACACCTAGTAAAAAAACACACATGAAAACACTTGGGCTTCACAAACCACTACTTACCCAAACAATTTTGGTATATCAACACCTATATGAGGGAGAAGGGAAGAGTGGGTGTCCATCCATCTATCCCCTCATCGAGATGTTTGGAAAAGACACCCACTCCCTAACAATGGGGGTATTCCACACATAGAGCTCAACTAGGGTGGGGTTCGTAGAAAAAATTTAACGAAAATAAAGGTATGTATATATAGTGTCAAACACTCTAGACCAGCCTATGGGATCTCAATCAAATTATCAACCACCCTATGATATTTCCAACTCTACTTCTACCTCTCAATGATTTTATGAACACTACCAAGAGTCACTTTGAAATTTAATAAATGAAATCCATTCACAACAAGCCACAAATCAAACATACCCACAACCATATCATTTAACCAATTTTCATTTTTATCAAGGATACAATTTATTCATTTAATACCTACTCGAGAAACTACCAACCACATCACGCAACAAGCCACACATAATAAATCTTTTATAGGAAAATGAACCATATTGAAGTAACTCACATCATATTTTCACTCTTTTCAACACTCATACCAACCATTTCAATCATCAATCTTCATAGTCATTATGCCTATTCCTTTATCTCAATAATCAAACCCCTAGATTATTGTCAAACCTCTGAAAACACATCATCGCAACTAAACAGACAACCCCACTATATATCAACACCACACCCATCACACTGAGTAACATAAACATTACACAACCTGAACTAGCTGCCCACTTCTCAAATACTAGCCATCCATTCTAGAACCAAACAATATCGTTACCTATGATACAATTCTTCCATGTATATCACCCCAGCAATTGTTGTGATCTCAACCCCAGCACCACCCATCCACAATCGGCCCAATATAAACCAAATCCTCAAAAATCACACATCTATACCACAAAGCAATTTGTATTCATTATATAAAACATTTGTTCATAAATTAAAAAATATGTTAATTAAGATGATAAATGGGTGGAACTAGAAAAACTATGACAAATAGAATTTTGACAAACTATTAGAAAATGAATCTTTGTTGGGTTAGTCACCAATGTGAGTAACTAATCACTTAGTCACTGATTCGACTCGTTGATTTCACTCACTGACGCCACAAACTGACACCACCTACTGACGCCACATACGAATGCCACCTACCGATGTCACCTATCGATGGACAACTCACTGTCATGACCCACCATTACTGAGTCAATTTTGTGACTCACTAATGACACTCACTGATTCCACCTATTGATGCCACCTACTAATTCCACACGCCAATTCCACCTATTAATGTCACCTGCCGACGCAACCTACCAATCCTAAATCACCAGTGGAGAACAGAAAAAATCTCAAAAAGATCCACTGTGACCTCTAGAACACCTAAAACACTAGATTTCCATAAAGGAATGGACTAGGAATGTCCATGCGGTAACATTAGATACCATTGAAACTATTATTTTCTTAGAGAATTAAAAAACCAACCTAGAAGGAAAAAAGGAGTCCTAACAACCACCCTGTGAGATACCTCTAAAGGTTCCCACTATACTTGAAACACCGCAACTAACTAAGCACATCAATGTTCAAAGTTAACCACCCTGTGTTATTCGAAAGCTGTAGTAAAACCTCAACAATCAAGAACACCTCCAACATCTTCCAAACTAATTGAAAAAAGACACATCTCACAAGTACAACAACCACACTATCCTAAACAAACAAATTAGTGAATTCCTCCATACATTTCAAGATACTATCTTCTCTAGGCGAAACTAACCTTCCCATACAGGATTAATAAGATCTGAATTAACGTATCTCGATTAAGAATCATGTCCTTCATATTCCACATGTCATGAATTCCTCACAAATTATGGAATTAGGAAGAAACTCATCCTACAAGAAACAAGGTTGAAGAATTACATTACAAGGAAAAAACTACAAGGAAAGACTCATAACAACTATGCGTTCTGGGAAGGCTTGTGTATCTACCTTTACCTAGTACTCTCCTCCAATCCACCATGCCTCCACAACACATGAACCAAAGGAAATTTCCACCCATGTAGAACATTCTCATGAAAATCATGGATCCTTACTGGCCTATCAACAAACGATGTTTCATCTTCAATATCCAACTCTCCACATCCAATGGAAAGAGATTAATCATGAAGATATTGACAAAGATGAGATACATGAAAGAAATTGTGAAAATTATCCAACTTTAGTGGAAGTTCCAACTTGTATGACAACTTTCTAACTCACACCAACACCTCTAATGTTCCGATGAACCTCATAGAAACTTACTCCCCCGTCCAAACCTCTACTGCCCATGTCATGTATAAAAAATTAAGAAACATTGGTCCCAAATCTTGAACTCCAAGGTCCTCCTCCTGTGATCGATGTATGAATTATTTAGTTCTTCTGTTGCCTTCATCCCCTCACAAACAAGCTGCACATTATCATTCGTACTGTACCCCACGTTCGGACAAGAATAGATGCCTCACTAAATTATGTCCAGTACAAGGGTGAATGACATGGTATTCCATACAAATATTCAAATGGATCCATGTTAATGGAATAGTGATATCAATTATTGTAAGAAAACTCTACCAAGCGAAGGTGGCATATCCAAAATCCACCAAATTCCAAGATGCATGCTCGCAACATGTCCTACAATGTTGGGATTGTCTTTTCTACCTTCCCATATATCTATGGGTGGAAGGTAGTGATGATATGATACTGAGTTTCAAAACAATGTTGTAATTCCCTCCATACTCATGAGGTAAAATATGTATCTTGATTCAAGAAGATGGATCTCTAAACTCCATGTAGCCTCACCACCTCATCCACATACCTCTTTTCCAAGGAATCAAATGCGCCCGACTACTTAATTGCTAAGAAGTGATCCTATTTCATCATCCCATCCATCACTACCCATGTATCATAATAGCCTCCCTGATCCCTAGGTAAACCTACGAAAAATCCATAGATATGACATCAAAATTCCACTCGAGCACCTCTAAGGGCTCAAAAAACCACCAGGTACATGGTGCTCAGCCTTCACTTGCTGGCACACTAAGAACTTCTCCAGGAACTCTACTACTGTCTGTTTCATCCCAGGAAACCAAAACTATTCTCTCAAACTATGGTACATCATAAAATTTACTTGGTGTACCACTAAGCCTTTTCTGTGAAACTCATGGAGAACTCCCTCACACATCACCATTAGAAAAAATAGCTTTCCAAAGAATATCATATGATTCTGACCATCCTTCGACCATCCCACTAGAGGATCAATGTGGTCAACATAATCGTGCATCACCTCTGCCTACGAGTCTACCCATTGAGACTACTCCACAAGATGTTTATGAGAAGACTACACTTTCATCTGAAACAACACACCTCGACTTCCATCCATTCCTACAACTATGTGCAAGGATTCCAACTCCTCCATCACATTCCACGTGTTTGTACATTCATGAAATACTTCATTCTGTGAAATCATGCTCAATGAATCATCTAAAAAATTCCCCTTTCCTATGGTCTAAGAGATCTCAAAATTGTAATCTTGAAGAAACTCCATCCACCCCTACTATCGCAAGTTCAGATATCATTGGGAAAAGATATACCTCAAACTCTTATGATCCAAGAAGGCAAAAAAGTGCACCATGGTGAGGTAATGTCTCCACAAATTTAGAATGAACATGACCACTACAAGCTCTAGATCATGGAGGACATAGTTACGTTCTTAGAGATGTAGTTTTATTGACCATAAGATATCACTCCACACTATTTCACTATAACACATCCCAAACCCTGATAGGAATCATCACAAAACATTTCAAACATCACCCCTTACTTGGGAAACTGGATCAGTAGAGCATTGTACGACTTCCCTTTTTGGTAGATGAATGTGGTCTAAAATTTTTCACTCCACAAAAAGTCCTGGTCATTCCTGTTCAAGTCTGTCGGTAGACCTATAACTTGAGATAATTCGGGAACAAATCTCTGGTAATATCCTTCCAGATTGAGAAAATTATGAACCTCTTCCATGTTCTTGAGTGCTACCCAAGAAAAAATTGATTCAACCTTGGAATGTTCGACAGCCACACCCTAATATGACACCACATGTGCATAGAATTTCACCAATCGCATCCAAAACATAAACTTGGAAAAATATATGTATATCCGGTGGTGTTGAAAAAATATCAATATGGACTTGAGATGCTCATCATGTTCCTCATTTGAAATCATGTAGATCAGGATATCATTGATGAATACAATAAATAACCATTCTAGGGACTCGTGAAAGATAGGCCTCATGGGCCACATGAACACTACTAGTATGTTTATAACATTGAACGACATAACCATGAACTCGAAGTACTCATACCTAAACCAGATAGTAGACACTGAGATATCACCTTCTTTCACCCTCAACTAGTGATACCCAGACCACAGATCGATCTTAGATAACCAACATACTCCCTTCAGCTCGTTGAAAATATATTCTATCATTTGGAGAGGGTAACAGTTCTTGATAGTTACCAGATTTAACCTTGGTAATCTATGAACAAACTTAGACCACAATCCACATTTTTCTAAATACAAGACTAGATCACCCCATGATGACAAACTAAGCTAGATAAATCTATTCTTTATTATATCTTAGTTCTCATCTCCCTCTGTTCTGAAGGTTCCATCAAATAAAGAGCCATCAAATAAGGAGAAGCACATGGCTGAAAGTCTATCTAGAACTAAACATAATATTCAGTCAGTAGACTCAAAACCTCCTTGGGGAAGACATCCAATAACTCCCCAAAAATTATGGTAAACTTCACCATCTCATTATCCACTAATTCTACTGACAGCTCGGCCAACAAGGAAAAAAGGGGCCTCATACACTGACTGCCCATCTGAAAACGTTTCTTGCCAAATAAAGTCGCATCCTTCCCATCCATGTCTGAAAACATGAATCTCATATGAAAGCATTCGATAACAGCCTGAATAGATTTCAACAACAAAATTCAAATGTTGACTTCATATAGTTGCATTTGTAAGAGGAAAATATTCCCACATGACTGATGCAGCCCCATGATCAGTCTACATCCCCAAAATACATCAAATAAGTTAGTTTGAACTCTGAATCGTGTACTCAACACAAGAGGAATGGGAATCCTCTATACATCTAGTCTCAAAGAATGGGATAGACCGTGTGCATTAAAGTAGTGTGAAGCTCCTAAAATTAAAAAATTGCAAGAAATCATACTGAACAAAATTATCATACCTTGAACGATCTCTGGACTTTCTGGGACAGCTACCACTATAGCATGTAACTAAGTATTCCCAGATCCTCTTCCCCTCTACTAAAGACCTCCTCCTCAACCATGATCTGGTCTAGTTCCCTAAAGAATTTCCTAAGTAATTCCCTAAGGTCAGCCTCTACCCCCTTCACCTCCTCTCAGTGGAGCATGAGGCTATTATCCCTACTGTTGGAACTGCCCTACCCGCCACTACTATTGAGGCAGGAGGTAGACATTTCCACCTCCATTATACTGAGCTCACATAGCCATCGGGAAGTTGATATAAATATGCACATGGACTCCATAGATTAAAAAACCAGCCTCAGTCCCATAGGATAGGAACAAGGACCAGAAGGTCGAAATGGAAACTACTAAATCCACCTACCCACTGTTTGTAACCTCAAAGGCCCGGGGTCCTAAGACCTTCTATAGGTAAGCTTTCCCTTTGAAGAACTATGATAACACCCCTCTCATGGTATAACTCCTTATCTGTGCATCCTATCAGCTACCTCCTCCATCTTCTGGAACTCCAAGTATATCAGTGGTGTAAATAGGGAAACTGTGTACTGGAGAGAAGGAATAAGTTCCTCCTCTAGGCGTCTCACATGAGACTCCTCTTCTAAAAATAGATTTGGAGAAAAAAATAAGGACATCCTAGAATTTGACCTCAGCTCTATCACCGTCATACTCTCCTTCTAGATAGATAATAAATCCTACCTATTCTCTGCCTTCATGGTGGATGAAATGAATTATACCTAGAAATCCTTCTCATAGTCAGTCCACAAAACATCAAACTTTTTTCTCTCTCCCAAGTACAACGTCCACCACTGATGTGTGGCTCCCAGTATCTATCTCACCACCAAAGGAAGCCAGTACTCCTTTGGAGCCTAGATCATGATGAAGGTGATCACAAGATCCATGAGCCAAATCTCTGTCTCCATGTTCGAAACGCTACCCTTGTACATCCCTAGAGCCTATCAGAGGAATGAATGTAACATTTTCATCCACTGTTCAGCTTCCTCCACTAGTTCAATCCTTAGTTGATCAACTGGGTTGGCCTGTTGAGCCTCCACTGCCTATACTACATGCTAATGACAACCGAGGGCCATAGAAAAAATGTAAACAAGGAATTCCTAATCCTGATTAGTATTGAATTTTATTAAATATTAATTTAAACTCATTTATTTAAATTACCTAGAACGCTTAATTCAAACACGAACTAAAGTTTTTATGATGCATGTACCTTTCCTAGAGTCCCAACCCTGAAAACGGTGTTGCCTCACATGGTTGTTTGGTGGGCTCATAGTCCTTGCGTCAGATCAGAGGGGCCCTAAAATTTCATTTCATAGGTTGTCATCCCTGACCTATCTCACGTACCAAGGTCACCAACCACTATATCCATACCAACCCATGCAATTATCAATGTACCTAACTCCAAACACCATTCTATCTCTCAACCAACACCTTTAATACCATTATGTGATGACCCCCTCTCTCTAAAAACCGCCCTCATAAGTTCAAAATGGAGGAAGAGACATAATGAAACCCATGTCTCACCTCTAGTCATCCCTAGGGTGGCTACCATCACTAAGGCTATCCAATTCTCACGAAAATGGGATGCATTTCCCTTTTTATAGTATCCCATATTGGGAAATAAGATATATCATCTAAAAATAACTCTAGAAAACATATATATATATATATATATATAATAGAATCCAAAATCTATCCCACATTCATGTTTAAAGTAAAACTACTATAAATAAAATAAAACTCCAAACTACATACCCAAAGAAGATAGCAAAGGAGCAACAAGGCAGTTGTCCCAAAGTCTGAGCTAGTAATTCCCAACATGGTCCACATACTCCTCCTGGAAACTTGAAAGCATTTTTATAACATAGAATGAGCATACAATTATACTCAGAAGGAAAAACCCACGTCTCTCATGCATAAGTGGAGAATCATAATAATTCCCCTAGGAGAAAACTACAAAAACCAATAGAACCTAACAAATTAAACTAGCCACCTCAACCTCACCAAAGGAAGGATCACAAAATAATGCTAGTTAAGTAATGTAATATAGAGAAAATCAAGGAAAGGGTACCTATCACCAATTTTCAGCAGATTATTTTCTCTCTCAACCTATAGGAAAATGTCATAACACTCCCACCACTTCTAAAAATACCATGTCACAACTCACCCGCAGACACTTGGGCCTCAATGATAGTCCCGCTACCTGGGAAAATGAAGCTTGTCACATCCCGCCCGCACACACCTAGGTCTCAAAAAAACATCCTTCCCATAGACACATGTGCCATACATAATTTTAAATCCCAAAAACACTTGCGAATGAACAACACATCGCGTCCTAAAGAAACATGGGAAAAAACAACTCACTGGAACATACCTCAGGATAACAAACCACTAAATGCACAAAGAATCGTGGGCTTTCACCACCTGGAATAGGAATTAGGTAAGTGCGGGTGTCCAACCATTTTTCATCCCACTGGGATGTTGGGGAAAGAAACCCTCCCCCATGATAATGGGTGTGTTCGGAACATAGTGCTCAACTAGGGTGGGGTGCATAGAGATAACATAAGTAATGTAGAGGTATGCATATATAGTATCAAACACTCAATCCCACCCTATGGGTTTTCAATAAAACTATCAACCACCATATGATACTGCCAAATCTGCTACTACCTCTAAATGTACTTATTAACACCATGAATAGTCACTTCAAAAATCGATAAATGAAATCCATTCAAAGAAAGCCACAACACAAACATACCCCAAGACATATCATTTAACAAATTATTATTCTTTATTAAAGAGACCATTTATTCATTCCATCCCTAATCGAGAAACTACCAACCAATACATGAAATAAGAAACGCATCAAAAACCATGAAGAGGAAAAAGAACCACACAGAGAAAACTCACTTAATATTTCAACTTCGTTCAACGCCCAAACCATCAACTTCCATCATCATTCTTAAAATTCATTCCTCCATGTCATTCCTATAAACAAGAAAACCCCCAACTTACTGTCAAACCGCGTAACAAAAATCATCATAACCAACCTGACAACCCTATTTTATAACAACACCGCACACATCACATCTAGTAATATAAACATAGGACAACCAAAACCTGCAGCCCCACTGCTCAAAAAATTCCCATCCATTCCCGAACCAAACAACCTCCCAACCTGAGATACCATTCCAGCACATGTATCACCTCAAAAATAGTCATGCACTAAACCCCAGCACCAAAAAACCACACAAGGCATAATATAGAACAAAGACACACATAGCACACAACCACCCCAACAAAGAATGGTGTATTAAAATATAGAAAACACTCATTCTTAATTTACAATTTGAAAATTTAGGGGTTATCACAGAGCAAGTTCTATCTCGAAGAATCCATTTATTTTACTGAATATATGTGATTATCCAATTTTATATTCATATGGTAATTTTAAAAGGATCAATAACAAATATGCCCAATCCATCACAGGTGCACAAACAAAGAGAACCAATAACTATGATTTTCAGTAGGCATATAGCACATATAGATCAAATTATCAATAAAAATGAAACAAAATCATGTGCCACTTTCCCCCACCCCTTATTTAATTGTTTAAATATAATTAAATTATCTTTATTTAATTTGGATTGAACTACATTCACATGGAAATCATTCTTACACCCACACCACATGATGCACAAATGAATGAGAGATAATGGGATCCATACTGGGAAGAACTGATGGTTACTAACTCCTCGTAGTGCTAAAATAGGGAGAGTGTAAGTAGTAGGATGAACCTCTAGGAAGACGTGATTCTTGGGTGAAACACAGAAGAATAGATCCTAAGGGAAGAAAGGTTCTGGGTGCCTCGGTATCAAGATAAATCGAAGCACACAATAAAGGAAGTGTCTTTTGTTTAGAAAGTACAGATCCTAAATCTATGGGGAAAATGGTTTCAAAGGCCATTAAAGTGGGATCATAATCAAGACCACATGGTTTGATTGCTATAATTATAAAGGGAATTAGGAAAATTAAAGACAAATTTTACATCCATTGAAACAACTTAAAAATGGATACAATATGCTATTGAAACAAATTCTCATTAATTAAAACGTTAAATGGGCGGAACTAGAAAAACTGGGAAAACTAGAATTCTGACAAACTATTGGAAAATGACTCAATCATTAGGTTAGTATCCACTGGATGATTCACCATAATAACACTTCGATGTGACTCACTGATGCCACCTACTAATTCCACTTACTGATGCCACCTATAGACTCTTCCTACCGACGCCAACTACAGATGGATGAATCACCTTCATGACCCACTATTATAGAGTCATTATTGCGACTCACTAATTCCACTCACTAATTCCAACTGCTGACTACACCTACCGATGCCACCTACTAATTTCACCTAACAAAACCACCTACTAGTGCCACCTACCAAACCCGAATCACTATTGGATAACTGGAAAAACTGAAAAACTCTCAAATTGTACCATTGTGACCTCCAAAACATCTCAAACACTATATTTTCACAAAGTAATGGATCAGGATGGTATCAAAAAATATAGGTTTAGTCAAAATTATACTTTTATCTCATCCTTGGTGGTGAATTCCAATCTTCTAGACAGGTTGATGAAGAGAAAGTTATCAAATTTTGATGGCTTGGTCCTACGAGGGAGAATGGTAGGTTATGACCTTCTACATTGTATGATCGTTTGTGAGTGTGAAATAATACTTATACATAAGAATTTCTAGGTTATATAATACATCTAGGAGGAGTTTATGTGTGAGTTTCATGAATCTAAGTGGGATATACATCCCACTATTCCCAATATGTTCCATGAATTATGCATTAAATTTTGGTGGATGGGGATGAAAAGAGAGACAATTGGGTTAGTTACTCTATGTTCCACCTGTCAGTTGGTGAAGATAAAAAACCAACAACCAGTTGGTCCATTACATCTGTTACCAATTCCTAAGTGTAAATTGGATGATGTAGCCACATATATCATGATAGGTTTCCCTATATTTCCAAGAAGAAAAATTAATGTTAGGGTAGTTATTGACTGATTGATAAAGGTCACCCGCCTATTTCATATTCAAGATACGATCTCTATGGATGAGCTATGGAGGTTATATGTTAGTGTTATCATACTCCTTCATGGAGTTATAAGTTCTGTTGTATCTAACATGGATGCTTGTTTCATGTCACGACTCTGAAATGGGTCACATAGATACTTGGGTACAATTGTGATTTTGAGCATGACCTATTACCCTTAGACTGATGGTCAGATAGAGTGTATGATCCATGTGTCCATTGACATTTTCTGGGGATGTTTTCTTGATTTAGGGGGTGCTTTAGAGAAGCATATACACCTAGTTTATATTTATTACAACAAAAATTTCCAGGTTACCAACCAATTGGATCCTTACAAAGACATATATGGTTTCCCATGAAAATCATCACTATGCTAGGTGGAGGCATGAGATGGAGCACTACTTGGGCCACATCTCATTTAGGACACTATAGAGTACATGCATCTAATTTGGAAGAGTGTGATGATCTCTCAGCTTAGGAAGAAGTCATATGTCAACAGATGTGAAATAATTCTCGAGTATGAGGTTAGGGATAGAGTTTTCTTATTATTTTTTCCAACATTGGGGAGTATAAAAAATTAAACAATGGAGTTTATTTCATTGTTACATAAAGCCATTAGAGATTATGGAGAGAGTCAGGCTGGTATCTTATCAGTTGAAGATAAATTAGAGGTATCAGGCCTTACACGATGTCTTCCATGTATCTCAAATTCACTGATATAATTATAAAATATTGCATATTATTTATCCTAAGGAGGTTAAGTTGTATGTATATGTGTCCTTTTAGGGGAATCCTATTTATATTATTGATCAAAGGATGCAGGTTTTTTGAGGTAGTTCAGTTCTTTATTATGCATGTTATGGTAGCACGACTGAGTACCAGATGAGACCCGAGAAAGAGAATAGGACATACATGCCCAATAACCATAGATTTTCATAGATTTTTCCTTTCAACCATTATAATCTGAACTCAGAGGAGTGTTTCTTTAAAGAGTGGTAGTTGTGTGGACCTGACTTTTTATGATCTTATAAATCATTTTTTCTCTATTATAATTCCATAGTTTTGACCTAATGTCAATTCCATGTAATGATATTGAGAAAATAAGGGATTCTAGGGTTTTTTTGTTTCCCAGATCCTTTATTTTTAGATAAATTTTTCATGTTTCATAGTTAAAGTAATTTTGATGCCTATTCCACATGGTTTGGGTAAACCATGATGGATTACTCAGTGCACAGAAGATGGTCGCACGATTTTCCCTAATTGTATTACCCGGGATGTGGGGAAATGTGATTATTGTAGACTTTTTAACAGAGGAAAAACTCATGTTCAACACATGGTATTTCTAGTTGTGCACCATAACCATGCAAGTGGGTCTTAAAGAAGTTTGTGGTGCATGTCTAGTGCATAGTTTGGCCAATCATGCACCCAAACCATGAACTCTTTATAAGTTGGGTAAAACGACTCTTTTCCCTTAAAGTCATTAAATGTTTAAACCCTTTCATGCTTTCTTATATTCATTCAGATTCCATAGCCTCTCTACCTCATTGAGCTCCCATCCAAGAGTAACATATGATTTGTTGTAATTTATTTTTCTGACGTTTGAATCAGAAGGCATTCATCTCATTAGATATCCACTAATGTGTTCTTCATTTTTCAAGATTCATTCATCATTTTTCTTTCCTTAGAAGACACTATTTTGTTGGGGGTTCTTATTCTCTATTTTCAAAGAATTCATCCATTATATCATTTTATTATTATCTAAAATAAATTAGAGGTCGATACTATATGTTTATTCTTCTATAGGAATAATTTAGGTGGTCTATACCATTTCTATTGAATTCTTGTTCTCTATACCTTGTTTTCATTATTATCCATGCTATAAATTCTAGTAGTGGCTTCCAAAATTAATAAATTGTTGATTTAAATGATATATTCATGTTTAATACTTTTCGTGGCACCTTTATATTAGGTTGGAGGCTATTGGCCTCATCTCGGACCACACATGGGGTGCGTTCTTGTAACGCCCCGACCCCAGCTACCCAGAGTCGGTGCATTACTTCGTAACATTGGCATGATCACAAAAGATCAAGTCTCGAAAGACCGATTAGTTTAGTAGCCTTTGAAACACTAGATACATTCATAAATGTTACATTACATCACAAAGTGTAAAACTATAATAACATAGTCTCCATAGTCCACACTTCTATCCTCTTAAGACTATCCATGCAGGTCATTCATAAAATACTTCTTCACATCCTGGAAAATATTAAAACATTGAAAGGGGTGAGCTCAGATGCTCAGTAAGGTTAAAAATATAGCGAAAGCTATAATAAATAAACATCAACATTTAAGGCAATGTATAACTAAAACAAAAGCCTTTTAAACTTGAACTTCAATATAATATGGCAAAAGTAAAATGAGATAATGCCATTCACTTCTTCACATGGATATTCTACTGGACGAATAATCACATGCAATATCAATAACCACTTTCATAATGAGGGAATGTATAATGCTGGACATTCGGAAACATTTTGTCAAGGCCTCGGCCAAGACGTCTAAAATGATTAAGGCCTTGGCCAAAACCATAAATCAAATTGGGAAAGGGCCTCGGCCAATTCCACGTCTAGTTGTCTCATGAGACCTACCGATGCAATTTTTTAAGAAGATACTTACGTTTAAAATTGCTCAAATATACTCCAGTGTTTTTCCGAAAACATTATGAAAGCTTCTGAAAACAAAATATCTAATTCTGAGACTGCTCGACTAATTACAGGCCATGATGGGTCCACGCCCAATCCCTTCCTGTCTAATACACTCGAGAGTCGGGTTTTCTGAAAACATTTTTAAGCTTGCGTTAAATACGTATACATTTGCACTGGATTTTCATATATTTGAGAGAAATATCTCTTTTTTTTAATCATTTAAAAATCATATAATTATAAAATAAAAACTTTTGAATAAACGCTAATGTCGAAGGGGTTTATACACCGTATAAAATAAAGTTGTGTATAAAACAAAATATGCCTCAATGAAAAGAGATTGAGACAGAGTCCCATACAAAGAACTTTTTTTTAAATAAAATAGATATACTATGTGTATTCACTATAAGTACACATAAAGAAAGTATAAATACAATATAGGACATAATAATATCATGACATAATTTGAAAGTAGGAGATTAACCCAAAGAATGGAAATTGGGTTAAGAAGTTCCCTTACCTTGCGTCTTGTCCTGACTCGACCATTCTTTAACCTCCTGAATAATAAACTAGAGTTAATTTATATTTACTTAAGAACCTTTTTCATGTTCATTATTCCATTTATATCACTTATTACCATGTTATGAACATTATTTAATTATTTAAGTTAATAACGGTCGTTTTGTCGATCTTTGGTACTTGAGTCAAAAAATAAACTTCTTATAATTACAAGTTGTTCATGTGGTGAAATATCCATTATATCCAGAATTATATTCATGATTTAGATATCATATATATCATATATATACAGTATATACATTCACTCATAATGTCACGTAACATTTAGAGGTAAGAAATGAAATGCACCGTTCATGGAGACGGTAAGCCGTACGTACGCATGAACGCTACTTTCATTTATATTTCATATTTAATGGAATGAAATCATAATGATATAAAATTATAATATAATTACAGTATAATATAGTGTATAATACCATTTAATCCATCCTTTATACATCCCACATATGGCATTAACGATTCAAATCACTTTGAGGGGGCGGTAGTCCGCACTTCCTAAAATGAAATTATCGCGTTTTACCCATAATGGAAATCATAAAGTATGCCATAAATGAGAAATACAGAAGCATAAGTAAAACATAAACATATTTTATATCATATATAAATATAGTGACATCTTAATGGCCACCTTTGAAGGTGTTATATGAGTGTTGAACAATCATCGTTTCGTGAGGCAGAAATTCACCATCCACAGAAACTGTATGTTCTTTAACCATTAGATGTAGGTGTGTGTAAGTGTAGCTAGAATACTTCTTATAACAACATCCTAGTATATTGATGATACTGGTGTTGTTACAAAAGAAATGAATAAAAAGAGTTTAGGGGGTTGGAGATGAAAAATAAAACAAAATAACATTAGAGAATACATTACCTCAAAATCGGGTAACTCTTTTTGATTTGAGCCAAAGGCTTCCTTGGGAAGTGTTCTGCCCAAAGTGAGGCTTCTAGGAGTAATAGGGAGAAATTGGGAGAGTATGTGGGCAGAGTTTGGCCAAGTTAAATGGCTTGAAGGTGTGAATAAGGTGGGAGAGGTGGGGGCCTTTTATAAGTGGAGAGGAGGGGCACTCTTGGAAAGTAAAGAAAAGTCACTTTATTATAAAATGAGTTTCGAATTTTAGAGGTCCCACAATTATATAATTCGAGGATAAGATGATAAGGGTTCGAAATCTACTCATCCAATAGGTTTTTTACAAGTGTACTCTTTGGATTTTACATTATCTTTCCATTTTATTTAAATCGTTAAATAATGAGATCATCGCTGCATCATCATGATGTCATAAATACTTTAATTTATTTAATGTCTAAAAATTATAAAAAAAATACTATGATGTAGGAAATCTTTTTAGATTCCTAATGAATATTTATAATCAAAATTTGGACTTGTGTAACCCCACTTAAAAACTATTTTAGTAAAACAACTCATGTTTGGGTCAATTTAATTTTAACATTAAATAAATATATATTAATGTCATTTTCCAACCAAAGTGGCTCCATGGGGTCCCCAAGTTGACCCATGGGTTGTCTTGGTCGGCCATGACTCATCCAATAGGAGTAGGACAAGTGTCAAGCTCATATCATATTATTAAAACATTGTTTTTACCTTAAACTACACTAATTACCTCTAATCGCGATTAAGAACTTAAAAGTTACTATTCACCAAAAAATTATTTTAATATCATTGAACCACATTTTACTTATTAATGACAACCATGTATGTCGGATTTTTGAAAATCAAATCACAGAAGTGGAAATATTTCATTTAAACGAAAAATCAGTTATTTAACTACCACTTAGTGGTTTCACTATTCATCAAAAATTGAAGTTTTTCAGAACAATGCCAAAATTTCACCCTAAGATATAATTGATATTCCGAATTCAAAAATGATGTCTATTTTACAAAATTCCAAACATATAAGTTGCATTAATTAATTTTATAATTAAGTCCCGCTGTCACAACAAATAGCGTGTTTTTAAGAAACGATTTATATCAAAAGATTGGCAATTGTTTATGTCCAATTTCAATGTTAAATTAATTCTAATGATCACCATTGGATAAAATGGTAAAAATATATTCTAATTATACTTTAAAACCACTAAATAGTATAATTTATGACTATAAATTATTTTGATTAAAAAAGTTGTTTTTAAGTATTTTTCACTATTCATAAAAATAGAAGTTCTCAGAAAAATACCAAAAATTCAACATAGGCTAATTTCGATATTCCGAATCCAAAAATGAAGTCCATTTTGATAAATAAAATTTATAAAATTTCAAAAAGTAGGTATTACTATTCACAACGGCTAGTTTAATTCGTTGTGGTGTGTGTTAGAGCTCGAGGTTGCGTACAACACACGCTATTGCATTATTCGAAGTGAAACGTACCGTGGAAGCATGGGGTGTTACATTCTCCCCTCCTTCAATAAATTGCATCCTCGCAATTTGAAATTCTTCTTTGAAAATAAAAGGTTGAAAAAAGAAAATACCTTTGAGGAAAACCCACATCGGAAATAAGGTTAATAAATATAGAACATTAAAAGAAAGCAAGATAAGTACAAAGGTCACCCGATATAGCCCATTCTAGGATTCTATTAAAATATGGATATGGAGGAGAAACAAACCATCAAGGTCTGATGGAGAGTTATAGAAAACAGGATTAGGAGAATGTTTAACCACAAGAAAATCACAAAATTGTGATTGGTTAAACGGTCATTGAATCCCCAGTTGGAAAAGTTAACCGACAACATTTTTGTTTTAAGTTACCTTTTATAATGTTGAGGAATTTATTTAAGAGATTTACTAAGAACATAAGGGAATATACATACTTGTTATTTATACTTTCATTCGTTATGAAATTTTTACCACAAACCCAACTTTTACTACATATGGTAACAGAACTCAAAAATATTCTATTTATCCTAATTGTATAAGGTTCCAAATATTAACACATACCATTTAGATTAGTAAAACTATTTTGTAATAACCAGGGACGTCCTGTAGGCTAGTGGTAGGAAATAAAGGCTTGTCACACTATGGTTGTGGGTTCGATTCCTGCAGCTTTGTCCGACGCGACGGGTTATTCCCCACCCTACAGGTTGTCCTTTTCCTAAAACTATAGTATTATAATATTCCAAAAATCATATTCAGAAAAGCTTTAACCTTAAACAATACTATCCATGGTTCAACTTAATCCATTCCAACCTTAATAGTTATCCAAAATACCTCCGTCCAGACTTTCTCTAAAAGGTCTCTAAATTCCAAAATCAATTGTAACATCAGATTCCCCAAACAAAGAAAAGTTTCTCTTATTGTCACATACTAAAAATATGATTACCTTAATCATATTAAAACCTTACTGAAATCAAAATGTACTGCAGTACAATCTTTATATATATCACATTATTCTTATAACCAGGATATAATCCTTGAGTCCAAAAGCACCAATACATTAATTATTCCGCTTCAACTGTAGTCACAACATAAGATTGGCCTTGATCCCTTGGCCTTTTCTGAGGTAAGTTTCCTTGACGCTCAGGACATTCATTTGCATAATGCCCCATTTCCCTACAATTGTAGTATTCAACTTTGACAGCCTCTTTCTTTCCCTTGCAATCACGATCCTGGTGACCCTTTTCTCCACATTTATAACAAACTCCCATTCCTATTAGGTACGTACCAGGGTGATTCTTCCCACAATTATCACATAATGGAAAATCCTTCTTTCCCTTTTTCCCTTTATCTGTCTCTTGTTCCCCCGTTCTCTTCTTCTCTTACTTTACTTTGTTGTCATAAGACTTAGAGAATTCCTTTTCTGTCTTGATAGCACACGAGACAATATCTTCGTATGATGAGAAGGATTGTGATACTAAAGCTCGACGGAGAAATGGTTTTAACCCATCAAAGAAACGATCAATCTTACTCCTTGGGTTACGTATATAATCGGCAGCATGCCTCGCTAACCTTGTAAAGTTAGCCTCATACTTTGCGACATTCTCATCCTCCTTCTGCCTCAGACTTAGAAATTGCCTTTCCATATCTGCTCGATGGTCACGAGGAAAGTATTTTTCTAAGAAAATCTCTTTGAACTCCCTCCATT
This sequence comes from Viscum album, assembly GCA_963277665.1. NCBI lineage: Eukaryota > Viridiplantae > Streptophyta > Magnoliopsida > Santalales > Viscaceae > Viscum > Viscum album. The sequence goes on from OY728126.1 coordinate 347,856,377, forward strand.
CCATATTCGATACGTCACCATCTTCCTTTGTGTTTTGAATCAGCGACCACCACTGATCGGCATCTCCAGTGAGGCGGTAAACTGCCATGAAAACCTTCTCCCTTTCACTACTCCCCAAGGCATGGAATATTTTCTCTAAGGAATTTATCCATTGCTCAGCTACTATAGGATTTGTACTCCCATTGAAGGTTGTGGTTGTTGCCTCATGAAACGGTCTAGCATTGATCCTCCATGTTGCGGATCAGGGTGCTCCATACGAGTAAGGTTATTATTCATAACCTGAGTGAGTTGTCCCAGTATGGTAATAAGTTGATCAGCACCAGTTGTATCTCCAGCTCCACAATAATTATCTTGAGCAGTCGGGAAATCCCTACACGGAGTGCGTGCATTGATACGGTTTCCATTCCTTCCACTAGGCGCCATTTCTAAACAATGGCATAAACTATATTAGTTTATAAATCAAAATACATAATTCCATACTTGTAAGATACTTAACATAAATTGAACTATTTATGGATATAATCCATAAAAAAAATTTCTTTGAGGAAGTATATACTCATAACCCTTCATAGTGGTTTATAAAGAAAATGAGAATTATCCAAAGCATATCCCCCGGGAGTGTCGTAACCAAGAGTGCAGCAAGGCCCGTTGTCGTGCACCAGTTCCCGTTCGAGTCTAGCTCAAAGCGGTGTTTTCGTGTTTTACCCCTAGGTACATCTGTGCCAGAGCCGCCTCTACTTGCTCGAATCCAGACAGGGACGTATTGCTCGGAAAACTTACAAAATCTCTATAATACCAAAATTATAGGAAGTTCTTCTATACTAATCCTTAAAGTCTATATTCGGTCTATGTGATCTAATCAAAGTTTATCTAAATCTAGCTTCCAAGGTTAGTACTAAACTGCCTCTGATACCAACTGTAACGCCCTGACCCCAGCTACCCAGAGTCAGTGCATTACTTCGTAACATTGGCATGATCACAAAAGATCAAGTCTCGAAGGACCGATTAGTTTAGTAGACTTGGAAACACTAGATACGTTCATAAATGTTACATTACATCAAAAAGTGAAAAACTATAATAACATAGTCTCCATAGTCCACACTTCTATCCTCTTCGGACTATCCCTGCAGGTCATTCATAAAATACTTCTTCACATCCTGGAAAATATTAAAACATTGAAAGGGGTGAGCTCAGATGCTCAGTAAGGTTAAAAATATAGCGGAAGCTTTCATAAATAAACATTAACATTTAAGGCAATGTATAACTAAAACAAAAGCCTTTTAAACTTGAACTTCAACATAATATGGCAAAAGTAAAATGAGATAATTCCATTCACTTCTTCACATGGATATTCTGCTGGACGAATAATCACATGCAATATCAATAACCACTTTCATAATAAGGGAATGTATAATGCCGGACATTCTGAAACATTTTTTCAAGGCCTCGGCCAAGACATCTAAAATGATTAAGGCCTCGACCAAAACCATAAATCAAATTGGGAAAGGGCCTCGGCCAATTCCACGTCTAGTTGTCTCATGAGACCTAACGATGCAATTTTTTTAGAAGATACTTACGTTTAAAATTGCTCAAATATACTCCAGTGTTTTTCTGAAAACATTATGCGAGCTTGTGAAAACAAAATATCTAATTCTGAGACTGCTCGACTAATTACAGGCCATGATGGGTCCACGCCCAATCCCTTCCTATCTACCACACTCGAGAGTCGGGTTTTCTGAAAACATTTTTAAGCATGCGTTAAATACGTATACATTTGCACTGGATTTTCATATATTTGAGAGAAATATCTCTTTTTTTAATAATTTAAAAATCATATAATTATAAAAGAAAAACTTTTGAATAAACACTAAAGTCGAAGGGGTTTATACACCATATAAAATAAAGTTGTGTATAAAACAAAATATGCCTCAATGAAAAGAGATTGAGACAGAGTCCCTTACAAAGAACTTTTTTTTAAATAAAATAGATATATTATGTGTATTCACTATAAGTACACATATAGAAAGTATAAATACTATATAGGACATAATAATATCATGACATAATTTGAAAGTAGGAGATTAACCCAAAGAATGGAAATTGGGTTAAGAAGTTCCCTTACCTTGCGTCTTGTCCTGACTCGACCGTTCTTTAACCTCCTGAATAATAAATTGGAGTTAATTTATATTTACTTAAGAAACTTTTTCATGTTCATTATTCCATTTATATCACTTATTACCATGTTATGAACATTATTTAATTATTTAAGTTAATAACGGTCATTTTGTCGATCTTTGGTACTTGAGTCAAAAAATAAACTCCTTATAATTACAAGTTGTTCATGTGGTGAAATATCCATTATATCCAGAATTATATTCATGATGTAGATATCATATATATCATATATATACAGTATATACATTCATTCATAATGTCACGTAACATTTAGAGGTAAGAAATGAAATGCACCGTTCATGGAGACGGTAAGCCGTACGTACGCATGAACGCTACTTTCATTTCTATTTCGTATTTAATGGAATGAAATCATAATGAGATAAAATTATAATATAATTACAGTATAATATAGTGTATAATACCATTTAATCCATCTTTTATACATCCCACATATGGCATTAACGATTCAAATCACTTTGAGGGGGCGGTAGTCCGCACTTCCTAAAATGAAATTATCGCGTTTTACCCATAATGGAAATCATAAAGTATGCCATAAATGAGAAATACAGAAGAATAAGTAAAACATAAACATATTTTATATCATATATAAATATAGTGACATCTTAATGGCCACCTTTGAAGGTGTTATATGAGTGTTGAACAATCATCGTTTCGTGAGGCAGAAATTCTCCATCCACAGAAACTGTATGTTCTTTAACCATTAGATGTAGGTGTGTGTAAGTGTAGCTAGAATCCTTCTTATAACATCATCCTAGTATATTGAGGATACTTGTTTTGTTACAAAAGAAATGAATAAAAATAGTTTAGGGGGTTGGAGAAGAAAAATAAAACAAAATAACATTAGAGAAGACATTACCACAAAATCGGGTAACTCTTTTTGATTTGAGCCAAAGGCTTCCTTGGGAAGAGTTCTGCCAAAAGTGAGGCTTCTAGGAGTAATAGGGGGAAGTTTGGAGAGTATTTGGGTAGAGTTTTGCCGAGCCAAATGTCTTGAAGGTGTGAATAAGCTGGGATAGGTGGGGGCCTTTTATAAGTGGAGAGGAGGGGCACTCTTGGAAAGTAAAGAAAAGTCACTTTATTATAAAATGAGTTTCGGATTTTAGAGGTCCCACACTTATATAATTCGAGGATAAGATGATAAGGGTTCTAAATATACTCATCCAATAGGTTTTTGACAAGTGTACGCTTTGGAGTTTACATTATCTTTCCATTTTATTTAAATCGTTAAATAATCAGGTCATCGCTGCATCATCATGATGTCATAAATAATTTAATTTATTTAATGTCTAAAAATTATAAAAAAAATACTAAGATGTAGGAAATCTTTTTATCTTCCTAATTAAAATTTATAATCAAAATTTGGACTTGTGTAACCACACTTAAAAACTGTTTTAGTAAAACAAATCATGTTTGTGTCAATTTAATTTTAACATTAAATAAATATATATTAATGTCATTTTCCAACCAAAGTGGCTCCATGGGGTCCCCAAGTTGACCCATGGGTTGTCTTGGTCGGCCATGACTCATCCAATAGTATTAGGACAAGTTTCAAGCTCATATCATATTATTAAAATATTTTTTTTTACCTTAAACTACACTAATTACCTCTAATTGCGATTAAGAACTTAAAAGTTACTATTCACCCAAAAATTATTTTAATCTCATTGAACAACATTTTCCTTCCTAATGACAACCATGTATGTCGGATTTTGAAAATCAAATCACAAAAGTGGTAATATTTCATTTAAACGAAAAATCAGTTATTTAACTACCACTTAGTGGTTTCACTATTCATCAAAAATTGAAGTTTTTCAGAACAATGCCAAAATTTCACCCTAAGCTATAATTGATATTCCGAATTCAAAAGTGATGTCTATTTTACAAAATTCCAAACATATAAGTTGCATTAATTAATTTTATAATTAATTCCCGTTGTCACAACAAATAGCGTGTTTTTAAGAAACAATTTATATCAAAAGATTGGCAATTGTTTATGTCCAATTTCAATGTTAAATTAATTCTAATGACCAACATTGGATAAAATGGTAAAAATATATTCTAATTATACTTTAAAGCCACTAAATAGTATAATTTATCACTATAAATTATTTTGATTAAAAAAGTTGTTTTTAAGTATTTTTCACTATTCATAAAAAATAGAAGTTCTCAGAAAAATACCAAAAATTCAGCATAGGCTAATTTCGATATTCCGAATCCAAAAATGAAGTCCATTTTGATAAATAAAATTTATAAAATTTCAAAAAGTAGGTATTACTATTCAAAACGGCTAGTTTAATTCGTTGTGGTGTGTGTTAGAGCTCGAGGTTGCGTACAACACACGCTATTGCATTATTCGAAGTGAAACGTACCGTGGAAGCTTGGGGTGTTACAGTTCTTCTCTTTGTACATGATTATTCAACCCACGATGTGTTTCTAGTTATCTATTATTATGGGGAATTAAATTTTATAATGAAATGGATTATTAACGATTTGTTAAAACCTTTTAGCACCTTGTCTTATATATATATATATATATATATATATATGAAATGTATGAAATGTGTAATCCCTTATCTTGTATGTGATTATAGTGGGGTTAATAAAATGATAATTGAAATGGTTTATGAATTGATGAATGGATTGGTTAGGGTGCCTTAGGAATTTTTACTCCTTGGATCTCGTGACTTATTAGGATTCCATGGATATTTTTACTCATTGGATCTGATTTTCATGAATTATTTAGAGTCAATGAAAATTAATACTCCATGGATATGGTTTAATTGTCTTATTAGGATTCCTAGTACATTTATACTCCTTAGATCCAATGCATATTAGGATTCCTTGGATGTTTCTTTTCCTTTGATCTGATGACCTATTTGGCTACCTTGTACATTTCAACTCCTTGGATTCGATGGCCTATTAGGATACCTTGTACATTTTTACTCATGGGATCTAACCCAATAGGATGACATGGATATTTATACTCTATGGATATGGATTAAATGGATATGTTTGACATTTAAACTCCTTGGATACTGACCATGTTGTTCTAATATTTTATTACACTATGTAAAACATTGATGATGCTTACCATGCTCTATAGTCAGCCCTAATGAAATGGTTTCCTGATCACAATGAACCATGATATACTGGCTAGTATCACTTTACATATATTGATTTAATCGTTTTATATATTTATTCCTCTTCAGATTAAATGCATAGACTACAGTTCTTATTGTCATCATTGTCATTGGCCTAATTATTGTTATCTCACACCTTGTTTGGGCCACCATTGGGTAACTGACTGACTTCATGGGTATAGGTAAGGATAGTTGAATGTTCTCACTTAGTGATACATGATTGATATTCCATAGGAGAAGGGAATCACAGGGTTAGGATGTGGATGGTGATGCTATATAGAGATAATTCTTTTGGTCTTTTTGTACATTTGAAACACATATTGTATTGGTTTCCAATTTCCATGTACTTATTTTTTTATGCACATCTCCATGACATCATCATCATTATATATATGACACAACCTTTCTATTAGATAATTATTACTACTTTATAGATCTTCTTTCATGTTTTATTTATTTATATCATACTTCCACATAGTATTCATTTACGGAAGCATTGTGTAATTATAATTATGAGGGTATAGTCTCAACACATTACCATCATAGATCCTCATTTCTAGTCAAAAACCGCTGTTGTATGGGAAGGCACGCCTGAGGCATTCTGACCCACTAGGTTGGGCCATTGTTTAGTGAATCTAGGGTCTGTATATCAAATGGTGAATTAGAATTACTTCCTTGAACAAACATTATAATTAATTTAGTTATCGTAATATTTAAGGTATGTGATTTTATAATGATCATATTTATATGGGATTATATTGAGCCTCCATTCTAAAACTCATTAGTATTGAATTAGAACCTGTGTTATACATCCTTAACATGTGAGTCATTCCTTATGGGTTTGATATGTGTTCAGTCCTTGATTCCTTGCTGAACCTTGGATTTTATCATCAATGGACTTGATGTAAGAAGTTTCTTATCATTTTCTCCTCTAATATACACTTTTTCCTTCTATAGATTCATGTCTTGGGGTAGTTTGTGTTATACTTTTATTGTGATTGGTTATGGGTGTCTGAATTGTTGTGATACCCATGTATGATCCTTATTTCCCTGACAAATTACTATATTATCTTGTTAAAATTATTAATATTGATTACTATATTGTTATATGATGCTACAATATTAATTATTATTCGTTTATATGCTTGTTTTTCGTGCCCCCACCATGATTTTTGTCATCTTTCCTTTCATGGTTATTTATTGGTTTATGTGACTCGTCTAATGTAATGCTATATTTACCTTACAGATAGAACATATTTTCATTGTGATGATGATGATATTAGACCCATATACATGGTTATATAATGAAAACCTTGTGTTTTTTATGGAATTTATTCCTTGATCATTTCAAGTAACATGTCAACAATAGATGGCTCCAGGATACTTAGCAGAATGATCATATAAATGCCTTATGAATATCGAGGGTTTTTGAAGGATTAGTTATTGCATAACCACTCATTACATTATTGTATGATTGTTTGGCTTATTTTAAAATTAATTATTTTCATTGAATACACTCTTTATAAATATAAATAGTTATTTAGGAATCATTAGTGGCGTTTTACTGGTATTTAATACCCAAACCCTTTATAATCATCTTAGTGTGTGTCCAAACCTCATATATCGGGACCCGAGAAAGGGAAATGGGCCCATTGAAGATGGTTGAGCAAAAGAGCAAGGAGATAAGAGTATATAATTAAATACTCTAGAGGGAACCATTATCTAATTATTTATATACCTATCTACACATTTATCTTGGTTTCAATTTCCACTTTGGGGGACAATTTATCTATTGTTTGACCTATCTTCCATCTATTATAATTCTATATCAACATGTTATTCCGATATGGTAGATTTTACTTATTATTATTTATGAAATATCATGATACTAAGTTTATAATGTCCCCATAGATCGAATTATACCATCACTACTAGTTATAAGCCTCATGAATTTTGGGTGACACACATGAGGTCATGAATAACTCTAGATCACACTCGTTCCTTTGGGTCTAGGTGTTATAGAATCACCCTTATATATATAAAAAGAACACAATAATTTTTTGTGAATGTGTTCCATAAGAATATTAGTCAATTTTTCCTCAAGTGGTATCCACCTATAGGATCTTTATCAAGAAACCCATAGTACATCAATATATCATCAATCTAGGCATCATAGGTGAATCATATTAAAAAATGTTTTTAAGGGATGAAATCCTTCTTGCATACCCTAAAAACACTATGTTTGTTTAGATCCTTCCATCAGCATTCATGTTATAGTCTCTATGAAATAAGGAACTCATAACCATAATTAATGGAAACTAGTATAATCTCTAATATTATTTTAGATATATGTGTAATATACTTGTTTTGGTGGGAAATGATTTATTTCTAGATATCAAATGGAAGGATCAGTCATTGGTTCTGAGTACATATAATTTTTATTTAGTAATGGTATGAATCTGGTAATGGGATTTCAATTCCTTATTTTTTCGATTCTTGGGCTCATTCCTTGGGAATGGGATTTCCATAGGCAGTGGTTTCAGTTCAGATCTAGGATTATTGTTTCATATATTCATTTTCTATTGGTGTTCTCTTTGGATGAGAACTGTTTTTTCAAAATTGGTTTTATTTTTCCATTTTCCCATTTCTTAATCACATAAAGAGTTTTGATATGAAGAACCATGACCAGGAGAACCCAAATTTATTCCCTTTTATGTTTCTAATAATATATAGTGTTTATTGGGGGAAATAATGGTCTTCCAGCCATTGGGTTTGATATTTTCAATGCTTCCATCGATATAAAAATATTATTTTAACAAAAATAAACAAATCAGGGTCTAGAGAAGAACAAGAGATGTTTACCACTATAACTTTAAATAAGATTTCTTTGATTCATTCTTAATAGGGAATGGAGAAAGAGAAAATATCAAAATATGGTTTCTAACCAAGGTGTTCTAACTTTCAAAATATTGAGTATAATTATCTTTCCCATGATGTCACTATATTTATTTGTGTTATCTAATAAATTTTTAGTTTTATTCGGACAATCCACCATTATAGTGATTATATCATACAATATTTTAACTCATTAATTTGTAGAAAATCAATTCCAAGTACCAATAAAAAATTTAATATTATGTACCAAACAAATATATTTGTTTATATCTATATATTATTCTTAATGGATACGTATTTCCTTAAAAAAGAAGATAAATTTCTAGATCATTGGACCAATTCACTGGAAAACATGGTGGTATTATCCCAGTTGAGTATTATGGTCTAAAATAAAATCAAATATTATAGAACATAACCACTGACTAAAAATAGTTCATAATCCCAATATGTATTATTAGGACTCATTTTAATCTTCCAAAAGTGTCCCAATACAATTCTAATCACTCTAAAACTTTTAAAATTATCCCCTAACGTCATCCATAACCCAAATTCACCAAAATTTACCATTTTAGGAATCATATAATACTTTTAATCATCCCTAATTAATATAATATTTTTCTTTTTATTTAATTACCTCATTAAAACCCACAATATGGAATTAGATACAATGGAATTGTTTCTTTATCTATTCTCTATGATACTGAATACATAGTAACTACACTGTTTGAATAATTTTTTTAATTTTTTTTGTATCTAATATATTTAAAAACCACCATAATATATATAATATTTGTTTTGGTGTCATTAATGTCTATATTTTCAACCATGAGAAATGAATATAAATATTATTCCCTCTATAACACTCATTATACATATTTATTATCTGTCATAAATCTAAAAAAACATTATCGTATTAAAACCATTACATATTTTTTATGACCAAATATAACAATAATTTTAATTTTGCTTCTTCAACTAAAATATCCTTGTATTCCATAAGTTATTCCATTATAGTATAATTAAATTTTATTTCCTTATAAATAATTCCTAGACACCATCCATGATTTGTTTCGCTTAACACAGCATTGTATTTATATATATTTATCAAAAACATCAAAAATTTTGAATTTTTATAATTTCATGATAAAATTAAACACTTAAAAATACACCAAATAATTTATCAACACTAAAAAGATTTTATACATATAATAACAAAAAACATCTATAATACATTTAAAAACATTTAACTTTTTATTGGTTTCAATGATCATAAATTAGATTGAAACTAAATAATTAATTTTATGATATTTATCACAATTCAAACAGACCAAACATAAAATCTATTGTATCCAAAAAATTTCAAAACCATCATATAATAAAACAATCACATCTAAGAATTAGACATCATAGTTAATAAAATAAAACAATTATGAATTCGGATCAAATTTAATGTATTAAATAAATCAATTTCAACACCTTATCTTTTGGGAAAAAAATTATAAATGTATTTTCATTTTCCTCTTAACAAGAAGTAAAATTTTATTACATTATATAAAAATATTAGACCATATTAGTAATATTAATTCAATATTTGGATATACTATAATAGAAATTTTATCTCTCATTACTCAAGATCCCAATGTCATAAATTATATCTAAAGTATTGCAGTGTGTCCTATATCTTCTTTTGAAAAAAATAACCACATTAGTAAAAAAACACTTTGAATTTATTTTTTGAGGTTAAGGGTTAGTGATTATTGTTGTAATAATTTAATAAGATCAAATATAAGATTATTCACTTTTATAAAATGAATTATTTCAAATTCATCATTAAATGAAAAATTCAATTTCTATTTTTGAAAAATGTATTCCCAAACTTAAACCCTTTATGAATTGTTAATAGCGAACAAAATATTTGAATGAATCTATTAAAATATTATCCTTGTATTCTATTTTTTTTATATGGAATATATGAAATTGTAATGAATATAATTTCATGAAACCTTATTCTAATAAAAATTATATTTATTAAATTAATTTTTATTCAAGATATATCCTTAAAAGATGAATAAAAATATAATATTTATACTATAATAATCAAAAAATAAATCTGAAAAAAATACCAATAGTAGCATAGGAATCTAAAATTATTCCAATAATGTTGGTAAATTAAAATTTATCCAGTGGTTTTATTTTTTATAAATAAAGTTAAATGGTAAATATGATCTCAATGTATATAATTTAAAAATAAACATTGGAATTGTCAATGATAACATGATCTAACCATAAATGGTCTAAAAAAGAATCAATGAATGTTCGAATAGTCTTTATGCCCAAAGCATTACATGGGTAATATTAAATTAGAAACAATATTCAAAATGGTTGGACTATTCCATTGGAATGGGTTTTAAATAATTATACAATCACATATGGAAGTCGTAAAAAGAATCAGTTCATTGACATTATAATTTTAAAAATTAATGTATTAATGTGTTATAGAAATTTCTTTTACAAAAATATATCAATATTCTTAATCCACAGTTTAAAAAACATCTTTACCTTTATATGTTAACTCATCTATAAAAACTGTTCTTCTTAAAATTTATCAATAATTACATTTAAATCAATATATAATTTTATTTTAAATTAAATTTATTATCATATATATAAAAAATATAGAGAAATTATAGGTGATAAATTTAATTTTATTAAAATTTCAATTACAAGTTAACTAAAATATAGGTAATATAAATGTATGAATTAAACCAAACACTCTCCAATCAATTTATGGCCATATAAATTTTCAGACATTAACATTTTTAGAATTTAACCCATCATCAGGTAGGATTTGAAAATTTATTGTACACAAATGAAGGTTAAAGATAAATTATATTAAATATAAATAATGATAGGCTCATTGAATTTTTATATCCTTAAAAATAATAATAATAATTCCTAAAAATTAAATTTTAGTCATTTTATGAATGTAATAATATATTTAAATATCCTCACATGGGATATTTTTTAATTTCTTACCACAAGAAATTACATTACCTTGATAATTAATCAGTGATGGAAAGAAGTTAGCTAATATGGACTAATAAATAGTATATTTTTTCTATATGTATTCATGAAATTATCATTTCTTTGAAATCATATTAACTCATCATTGAGGAAGAAAATTCAATACTTAAATAGGACCACTTCAAAAATTAATGGTTAATTCTAAAAAATAAAAAATTTAATCATTAAGTAAAAAACTATTATGTAATAACATCAATGTCTTCCTCAATAATAAATTTACATCATAAAATATTTTTTAATTATCAATTTTTCTCTTATATTTGGTGAAATAATCCCCATTTTTTCAACCTCAAAATAGATCCATATTCCCTATAATTTATATTATTTTCATCCTCAATTTTTATTTCACTACCCTTACTGAAAATATATTCATATTTATCAAAATAAATCATTTGCAAAGAAGTATTGAACTTCACATTCTCACCACTTACTCTCAATTAAAACTCAAAACATTGAATATCAATTACGAAAAATACTAATTATTAAAATCTTTAGCCAATGTATATTTACACTTAATCTATATTTGGAACAATGAAATAAAATATAATGTTAAATTTTTCTTCTTTAACCAAAAATAATTATCACACCTATAAAATATAACATGAATTCACTTATTAATTAGTGAGATACCATAATGAGATTTATCAATGTAGTGATCCTAACCCCAATAGTCTGGAGATAGTGTTTTCTTTATTACATTAGCATAAGATACCTGGAATCTCATCTTAAAGGACTGAAAAATTTAGTACTATTGGTAAACTATATAAATAATTGAGTTTTACATTAAATTTGAAACAAAAATTCCAAAATAATTCGTTTTCAATAATATTGTTATCCCCCCTATCATTTCCTTCCATATTATTCATAAGGCCCATCTTCGATTCCAGGAAATGGAAAAAAAATAAGGATGATCCCAAATGTCTAGTTAGAGATGAGTACAATAGAAGCTATCATATATAAATAAGCATAATGCACATGGAAATGTAAATAACTAATTACACATTTCATTTAAACAACACAAATATCATGATAATACATGGCATAACAAATATTTCAACTAAAATAAATCAAAACATAAGCAATATAATCAATAAATTGAGAACTAAATGCATCCAAAGATAATATCACTGTGAATATATCATGTGTAATAATAACTAAATCCATAAAAAAGTAATTTTTTAATTATTGTACTCCATTATCGTAGCCATCATAATACTTTAACCATCAATATAATTCCTCATGAAAGATTAAAACTGATTGGTATGTATACACCATAATCCCATTTTACTAAAGCTAGACAACATATTCATCTCATTAGACTACTGATGCATTTAGGGGCTATCTATAAATATACCACACTTGTGTCATAATGTCCAATTCATTAATCATATATTTAATTATCGATTTAATCTGTGAACAATTTTGTTTATCATAAAATATATCTGTTTAAAAAATAGTACTGATTTATCAATAATTACACAAATAAACAAATAACATTCAATGTGGAACACTATATTTAATATTGGTATATTATTTTAGAAATAAAAATATCCATGACTAATTATATGGATATACAGGGAAAATTTAATTTCTAATGTTCATAGATTTGTGAATATTTCAAGGAAAAGTTAATTATTTCAAAAATGAATAAATAAATTCTATATTGGTATATTACATGGTCAAAATGATCATAATCTATCCATATAATGAAGAAAGATGGTATCAACACAACATATCTCTAATGTAGTGTGAGTAAAGAAAGAGTTTTTGTCATTTATGAAAATTAATTCCTTGAAAAGATCTAATGCGCCCACCCATGATGTTTAATTGATGTGGACTATTGTCTGATTAGATTGACGTTTCCTAAACTACACTTTCTACTCGATCGTAGTTTTTTGGTAATGTGGGGTCGATCCCATGAGGATTTTATATTGGATTGCAGGAACTAATGCTTTGAACCCATTGGGTTAGGAGCCCTCCAAAGGTGGTTGACCATGGTGATATCTAATTCTAAGGGATTTTTGGATTAAAAAGGAATATGACGAAGGTATCAGGATCCATTTCCTGGTTCAAGAAAAATGTTGATCTTATTTCTATCGTGGTATGGTCCTAAGGTTTTGGTTGCTAAAAAAGAAAAGGTTACTAGTTGATTATGGTCAAGCTAACTAGATACATCCAAGAGACATCTATTCCTTGGTCTATATATAGCTGCAACCTAGATGCATTAAACTTAGAATATAAAAAATTTTCCTAGGATAATGGTCATAACCTATTCTACTTCAATAAGGTCAGGGTAATTCATTCAAACATCCCATTTTCAGAGTTACTTAAAATAATTGGATAAACAATTATTGGTTGACTTGATTACTATTCCTTAATATTACAAAGTTATGAATTAAAGATTTATTTTAATTCAAACACCCAAACTCTCAATCCCTACCCTAATTGTTTTATCATCTCATTTTATAATTGGATGAAAATAAATATATAATAGAAAATATAGTAAATGTTCTAACAATAATTTTTATTAAGTAATTAATGAGGAATATAATATGATTTTGTTCATGCTAATAGGATGAAAAACTATTTTCAAATAAATCCAAGGGGCTTGAATGTTCTTCAAACAATGTAAATAGTTGATACAAAGGTGTTTAGAGAGAAAGGGTTTAAGGGTGGAAGAAAATTGAGAGAGATAACGAGGGAAAATGAGAGAGAAATCCAAAAGTTCATACCCCTTCTGACCGTTTTATACCTGTCTAGGTAAATAGTTGGGATATTATACAATGTGTAATGGGTATTCATGTCATGTAATTCAGGTTAATGGATTTATTTAAAAATTTTGAATCATCACGAATCTCATGAAAATATCATCTGAAATCTTCTAGATTTGGAAATTCATTCCTTTCAGGATGTGTAATAACTCCACATGACGTGTATCTTCCATCAATTTGGATCTTGAAAGTGTGAGTTATGTTTGAAAGGTACAGGATGCATATTTGAGATTTACATCTTTTAAGGAACTCATGGCTTGGAATTATATCATGACTTGCTTCATGACTTGGAACATGCTATGAATGATGACTACACGTCTCGTAATGAAGTTTCATGACCTTTAATGGCCATTTTTCTGCCTCTCATGCTTTTCCTCTAAAGCATTGAAAACTTATTTCCATATATAAATAACACATGCATGGTGAATTATCAAGTAAAACATATATATTCCTAAATTAAATAATATAAAAATGTATATATAATTTTAACATATCAAATTACCCCCACAATGATTCGATTGTTTATCCCCAATCATAAAATATCTCAACTAGGATTTCAAAATGTTAACAAATTTTTAAAACAAGAATCATTCATTATATCTATGAAAATATAAAAAAATTGTAAGGAGAAAAGTCTTTTTTCTAGAATCATCCCTACATAGAAAATTATTCAAGCCTCATATATTAATTTCTTAAACAAATAATTAATCTTTTAGATAAAATTTATTAGTTTTTTTTAAATTATATACCCTTTTTTAATTTACCTCAAAATGAATTGATTCTCATCACACAGTGTAAAATGAATCTGAAGCTATGCTATTTCTCTAAATACAGGTTCATTACCACATGATTTCATTGGTTTCATCACCTCCACATCATAAAGGAAAAAAAATTCAATCACGAGGTCTTCAAAAATTATGTTCAAATGTCTCTAAGGCTCTAGGAAGATGGTCAGAAAGTGAAAAGGAAGATAAAAAGGATGGTAAGATCTGAAGTAAAATGCAAAAATGTCCTGAATAATGTAATGGATTAACTCATCTATATCTAATAAATTATATGCCTCCAACATCTCAAGTGTAGAAGGTATTTGGTTTCATTATTTTTTATTTTCCTTTGGTATTATTTTTTTATTTTTCAAAATACATATCTAAGAATGATCTCAGATACATCCCCTAACCATGTATGATCATTCAAGGGATTCATCGTTCTGGAAATAGGGATTTTTTTCCTTCCTAATACACAACACAAATCTCTTTTCTTTTTTATTTTGTATTTTTCAAATGAATATGACAGATGTAAAATACCAAAAATTACACAAGGATCTTAGTTAAAAAGTCTGGAGAGTACAACAATACATCTCCTCATTAAAATCATCCAGTTTTCAATAGCTCAAAATTCCCCCATACCTGTTCAAAGTGAATTCAGGCATTATACAAAGTGCATGAAATGAAGGTATAATAAGCATATAATACCTACATATTATTAATTCATTTCGAAGAAACTATGGGTTTAATGAATTAAAGACATAAGGAGGGTATTAGAAAAAATTATCTCAACAAATACTTCCCCAATCATATTAAAATTGTATTTTTTATGTCATAGCCTCAATAATATCTCAATGAAAGTTATGATAGGATTACAAGTCCCAGGTTTTACTCAAGAAATACACTAAAAATAATAATACACAATCCTAGGCTTATAATCCCCTGAGGACTAGGATTTCAAATATAAAAATGGAATCACTAAGGGTATAAAATCAAGTAATAAGTCAATAAAAAGTAATTTAAAAAATTTTAAATTTTAAAGAAATTAATGAACTCTAAAATCATTATAAAAATTTAAACTACTGAAAAACATTTAATTTCAAAAAATTCCATCGCAAATATTTCTTTTATTTAAATGGGTGTGATGATTTTTATGTTTAAATCATTCTTTTGAATGAAAATGATCTCCTAGATAAATTAAAAAAAGAAAAAATTCAAGTGTACCAAATTTAAAACCCAAGAAAAAATCCCCCCAACATAGAATGAGTCATTTTCTGAACTATCCAATAAAGTACAATGGAAGGGTTATGAAAGATAGATTATGGAAGTTGAAATGGAAATTTACAGTATGATATACGAAGAAATCGATAGTTCTCTGTAATTTGTAGCATTCCATGGGGAAATATTTAGTAGTATTGAATATAAATTTGGGCTTCCTGTAAAATTGGTTAGTAATACAAATCATTCACAAGATAAAACATTATTCCATGAGGATAAAATATTTTATAATTAGTAAAATAGTAGGTTCACATAGACAATATAAATGAAATAAAATTGATCTAAATGTAATTATTTTGGGATAATGAGACACTAAGTTACTCTTGTGGAAAATGGAAAGATATAAAAGGATGTCTAGGAAAATATTATAACTACTAAAATGAGGGAAAAATGAGATATGGATTAATTACCATAAAATGATAATTATTAATTCATAAAATAGGTGAATGGACCAAATTATTAGTCTGAATCATCCATCGTATCATCTATCCTCTATTTTATACAGCTATTGGTGGAAGAATCCTCCAGATATTATCATTTTTTGACAGTATTGATAACTTTTGGAGTATACCAAGCATGAATCTGATGTGGTAGGAATGATATTTATGCTTTCAGTGGGGGATACTATTCATGAATCTCAAGTGATATCTCTTGAATATGGAACTCGACATCATATAGGTGTTGAGTCCCTCATCAAATAAGTTAATATGGTGTAACAGGTACATCAATGACTATATATTAAATAGAGGATCTATACATGGATACTATATTAGTGTAATAAATAAAAAAATAATCCATGTAAATTGAAAAAAAAACAGTATCTTATATATATAAATAAATTAAAATGATAACACATGAATGTTAATATAGATAGTATAAAAATTATCACCCAGATAGTTAACAAAAATGAGTGTTCGGACTGGGGTAGTCTATGAAAAATCAATAGTATCAAGAATATCATCCACATGCTTCTCCCAAATAGAGTGGATCTATAACTACCCCACACGGTCTATGGATGTGATGGATGATGGGGCTGTATTATTGGTTATGGAGGGTGGTGCCTCGGTGCTATAATCTATCTAAGTGGTGGGTGGTGGGGAGGTTATGATCTGGAGTGTGGTTGTGGGTCTAACAGCTAGATCATTGAAAGGCCCCTTTGTAAATGTGGCGGTTGTTAGTCCTTTTCCCCTTCGGGTATGCTCTCCTAAATATTCATGCAAGGAAATACAGTTTATCACCTCAGATGTTAAATTAGATGTGGTGGTTTATGGGGAAAGAGTGGTATATTTGGAAGGGCTGGAAGGGGCTGGTAGTGGATGAGATGCTAGCTGGGATGACTGTGGTGGTAGAGGGGTAGTGAAATAGGAGAACTCGGTGAAGGGGATATAGAGGTGCTAGGAATTATATCATTGATTATCTTATATGTAGAGCTTCACAACCGAAACATATAGTGGATAGGATGGAGTGGGTAGAACAACAAGGTAGGTTCTAGTGAATGTAAGAAGATGGGTGGGGTCAGAGGTGGGTATGAAAGGTGTCGGTTATAGGGAGGAGGTGGTTTTTGTAGGTGGTGTAGGATCTAGCACAAGATCATTGAGAACCTTGTTTGTGTCCCTAAAAAATCAGCATGCCCACTTTTATAGGTCTTCATCCTTGGTAAGCATATTCATATTCTGCAGAAAAACAAAATCAATGGATTCCACTGGAACAACGGAGGTGAGCAGTAGGGTGGAATCAAAAACACCAACATGATGGGACCACTGTGTAATGAGATATCCCCCCATCAGCCTTCCCTGGTTCCTCTATGTATGATCTCTATAATATAATTTTAATTGATAAATCATGTTGACGAGAAGTCCACTCATGACCAAAGCAATAATGATGTCGTCCATCTGATCACACTATCATGAGACACGTCTCTAGGGAACCATGCATTTATCAAGTTTCAATATAGGATATAGAGTGTGGAGTCTCAATTATTGGTCGATTTCATGATCCAGTTAACAGGATTAGTGTGAACATCCTAGAAAGTCATCCAATGGATCCTCTTTGAATCTGACTTTGATGGATCAAGTTTCAGGTTAGGGAATACCCAAAGGTGGAGAAATCATTGATGTAAATCCATATACATATGTTGAATTTGTAAAAGGAAAGATTATGAGGTTGACTACCTGGTCTGAAGAAGATGCTATCAATGGTGACCTAAAATGTGTCAAGCAACTCCAGGAAAATCTCCTGGTATGTCTCCTTCCATACCTTAATAATGGATGAAATATATAGGAACACGAGGAGCTAGTGGATCTCTAGGATTATGTTTACGTGATCAAGTATGGCCATATCGATATTTTTATTAGTCCTCATTAGATTCACCTATAATTGGTAGAGTTAAACAAGGTGTTTTGGTACTGAAAATTGGATTATATAGGGCAGATGGGGTTTTTCATCATCATATGACTCATTTAATTTTCAGTGGTCCTTCTCCAGGATGATGGGTAGTTAAGGTATTACAATAGTGGTTAAGGTGGAAGCTGCTTGAGTTTCTAGGGTTGTTTCTCCTCTCCTACATTTGACTTGTTCCGAATCATCCCACTATTGTATGAAATTGGTAGAAGGAGTTTAGAAAAAAATTGATCCAGTATGATCGTAGGGTTAAGTTCAAAGAGGGGCGGAAAGAGGATAAGTGGTAAGTAGAGGCTTCATGAAGGGGAGTGGGTGATTGGGGAGAAGGGTGGGGATTTGATTAAGAAATAAAGGAAATTAGTGGATGTAGGTTGTGAACCCTAGGTTGAAATGCTTATTTAAATATAATTGGGGGATTACAAGACCTATATTGGGGTTTCATGTCATGCATTTTTTATTTTTATTGAAATTTAATCCGTGAAAACCCACATCGTGAATCATGGTTACATTATGTGTAATTGGTTATTCTTTATCAGATTTGGATCAGATCTGGGTCTTTTTCTCCCTACATGCCCTAAACTATCTTAATCTTATTCTTACCTATTAAATACTAGAGTGGCCTAACATGCGTTGTCTACTATTCAGTGCTTTGTTTAACGTCAAGAGTTGTATGCTTTGATTCTCATATGAATCTCAATCTGATGACACACCATTCCTGTAAGGGTTCTTGATATACTGGTACCCTTTGACTAGTGACTTTAAATAGGGGCGTTCCATCGTTCTTAATCTCGATCTCCCTGTAAGGAAATTCTCGTATCACTACAAATTGTCTTAACCATCTGGATTCATCTTCCAAGTGAACAATTTAAAATGTGAGTTCAATAACAGAACATTATTTCCTATGAAAAATTATCATCTCTAGATGTGTTGATCATGATTTTTTTTTGTTTTTCATTATATATAATTCCATTATCAAAAGAATCATTTCTGATATCATCCAATGCATCCAATTCATCCAATTATTGTATCATGTGTTCCATATTTTTTTTATAATCTAAGTTGATCTTCTTAATTGATCAATATGAGCGATGCTCAAGTTTTACTAGAAAATGACATGGTTTTACATAAGTCAATCAAAATGGTGTGGTACCAAAGCATGTTTTGTACAAAGCATGGTATTCCCAAATTTCATCATCTAATTTAGGTCTCCAATTGCTTTAACTTGTGTTCACAGTCTTTTCTATGATCTGTTTGATTTCCATGTTTTATAATTCTACTTTCTTACTTTTTTGTGGGTGGTATGGAGTTCATGTGTTGTAAGGAATGTTTTATTTTGTAGGAAAACCATGGGAAATAGTATTAGTAAAATTTGTTCACAGATCACTATTGACTTGTCTTGGATATCCAAATCGTAAGAACAAATTTTTCTTTAAGAAATTGATGACCTCCTCTGCAATGTCATTATAAATAGATTCATCTTCTACATACTTGGAAATTTATTCAACACCAATAAGGATATAGGACATTCCATGTGAATTGGAATGTGGCCCCATAAAATCTACCCCCCACATGTCGATGATTTTCACTTCCATGATGGGGTGTTGGAAAATTTTATTCATTTAACCAATGTTTCCAGTCCATTGTCATTTCATACTATATTGACTAAAACTCATTTCATCACAGTGTAGTGTTGGATAAAAAATTCCACTTTGCATAATTTTTTCAAATATATATTCTAGTCCATGATATTCTCCTGTGGGATATGCATGGCACAATTCTAAAACATTTTGGATTTCATTCTCTAGAATTCAGTGACGTAACAAACCATAAGTACTTAACTTGAGAAGGAGTGTTTCAACCTAGTAGTAGGGTGAATATTGTGCCAAAAATATTCCCTTTTTTTAGTAGTAGATTTTTGATCATAGATATCCAACAATGATATAGTTTTCGATATCAAAAATCCATGGTTGTGCATATGTATTTATGCTAAAAAGTGTTTCATCGGGAAATTCCATTTCAATAATGATATCATCAACATCTTTTATAAGGGGTAGTGGAATTCAAAATAGATTATCAGCAACAACATATTTTTTTCCCTTGATTTCTTGGATGAAAATATCTAATTCTTGAAGCAATATGATCCACCATATCAGCCTTGTATTAGTATCCTTTTTTATCATATATTTTTTGGCAGTATTATCAGTGAGCACATTAAATTTGGATAGAACTAGATAGGAGATAAAATTTTTATGAAATAAAAAACAATTACCAAGATCTCCTTCTATATAGTTATTTAGTTTATTGGAGCTTCATTTAGTGTGTGACTGGAATAATATATAGGGGAGAATATGTGACTAACTCACTATCTGAAAACAATTCCAATAGTGAAGTCTCTAGCATCGTACATAAACCCAAATTATTGTTCCAAATTTAGTTAAATTATTACAAGAGTGACTATTAGTATTTTATTTAAAGTGTTTAGATCCCACCAAAATTCATCAGTGAATTCAAATAGAGTTCACTTTCATAATAGGTGTGTCATAGGGAGGTTATCCATTATAAAATCTTTCACAAATAGCTGATAGAATCCAACATTACCGAGAAATATTTTTATTCCTTTAATAGTTAAAGGCTCGGGTAACTATTTGAAAACATTTATCTTGGAGGGGTAAACTTCCAAAACATCATTAAAAATGTTTTGTTCAAGGAATATTCCTCTTTATACCATAAAATGATACTTTTTATCAGTTCAAAACTTGGATCTTCTCTTTGAAGTGATACAGGATTAACCCTAGACTACTTAGACAGAACTCAAATGATCTTCCGTAAACTAAAACTTTTTCGAATAAAATTTCATCGAATTCCCCACCATGTCATGGAATATATGTGTCATGAACTTTTGAAAATTCACTAGTGATTTACACATATCGAACGACATGCGCGTATTATAGAAGGTACCAAATGGACATGTGAATGTTGTTATAGGGTAACATTTTGGGTTGAACACAATCTGATTTTTCCTGAGTATCCATAAAAGAAACAATAGAATTCATTTCCTTCTTCTCTCTCTAACAATTTGATCCATAACCATTAGGGGAAATTATATCTTTGATTTGTTGCATTCAAATTTATATAGTCCACGCATAATCTACATGCATTGATGGTGCAAGATGAGATCAGTTCATCTTCAAAATTATTTTCTACTACGAGACCACTTTTATTTTGTATGAACTACCACAAGATAACTCAGTAATTAGTAGGGTTTGGGAAAACTTTTCTAGAATTAATAAGTTTCATTACTCATTTTTTAACATCCTCCTTCATTGGCGTTGTGAGTCACCTCTGGGGTTGGCGTTTGCGATTTTCACCTTATTCTAATAGAATTTTATGGGTTCATAAATCAAGATTGATTCCTTTAATTTCATCTACCCCCTTGGAAATTTATTTTTTATGTATTTTTTGGAATTCATTAATTTTCCTATTATTACTGAGTTAGTTTTGATTTTATGATGATTGATAGTGTTGTAACAGTCTCAAGAAATAAATACATGAGTGTACTTGGGAGGGGATCAGGTCTAATTTTGGTGCCAAAATGACTTAGGGTATGAAAGGTTGAATGATGTCCCCTGTAATATGTTCTATATATTTTACTTCCAAAAATTCATAGTCCTTATCCTCATTAGTAAGGTGTATCTCATTACTATATTTCTCATTGTTTCAATGGAAATCTCTTTCATCAATTCTTAATATAGATTTGTAGTAAAAAGAATCATTTATTTATTTTGCTGCTTTTCTGACAACAAAAACAACTCGTTTATCACAATCTCTAGATATGATTCTTTCTTGATTTATGTTGATCGGTGCCTTCCCAGTAGACAGCAATGGGTGGACTAAGATTATTGGGTCATCACCTGTATCTTCCATTTCTAGAATGAGGAAGTCCACTACAAAAAATGAACTTTACAACATTGACTAAGACAACATTGATTATTTATTTGGGATATTTACTGATAAATAATCTGATTAGGGTGCTACTCAAGTTGGTTTGAATTCATCAAGTCCCATATTTCATAATAAACTCATAGGTATGAGGCTGATGTTGGCTCTTAAATTGTAGAAGTCTCTTCTGAAGTTACATTCTCATATTATACAAGGGATAGAGAATCTTTTAGGATCTCTTATATTCGGTGAACATTTCTACTGAAAAACATCAGAACACTCTTCATTTAGTGATATTACTCCAAGGTCCTCTATTTTTATTTTGATATAAATCAGTTCCCTAAAAAATTTCTTAAGTTTGTATTGAATCACTTTCATCAACAAAATGAATTTTTATGTTTTGTTTCTTGAACATATATAAAAATTTCTTTATTTCCATTTATTTATACCTTGACATTCTCTATCCAAAAAAGGAAGTGGTGGATTCTAAGGTGGTGGAAAATATAGGCTTCTTCCTTAGGTTTCTTTCTTTTCATTACTTTGGTATAAGGTGGTACTTCTTCAGGTATCAACTGAGATATTCCATTGGTATTTTCATCTAATTTTTATTCTTTTACTATTGTATGATTTTTGGGTTCCTCACCTTTTCTTCCTCCTCCTCCAAATGGCTTCTCGAAATCTAGAACTTTTCCACTCCTCATTACTGGAGTTTTTTCATCTTCCTTTGGGTATGTCTCTATATTACCATATTGAGTACCTGGCATTATCTCTGACATGGTTTTTGAGATTTTTAATCATTTAATGCTCAAGGTTACACAATGTTTCCATTTGGATCTATATTCCCATCTCTTGGTTATTCATCATCTCATCTATGTATTGAACATTGTTTTAGAGTAATTTTTTTAAATTTGATTGTAGAGTTATAGTTGGTTATGGAGGTCGTGGTATTGCTGGTTGAAATTATTTTTGACCTCTAGGAGGTAAGGGTTGGTGGGTTGTTTGTTGTAGTTTTCTAGGAACACGATTCATCGATGAAAATATTTCTGGTCCATGGTTCCTGAATGGTTCATGACCAATTCTTAACAGGTAGTACCCCTTATTGTTTTTTTTTGTACTAGAATTTTTTGAATGTATTGACGTGGATGTAGAAATTTTTTAAATTGTTGATTATAATTAATGTAATTACACTCTTCTATTGGTTATTCAAAGACATTTTTTGTGTAGTATTTCTAAGTCTGTGGGCCACTGAAAATTTTCATTTCTAAATTTCCATTATTTGATTAGGAGAGGGAGGTGACATAGTTGGTAGTTTAAATGATCCTGACATCTTGGTAAAATCCTCAACTTGGGTAGCTAGTCGAGTATGCTCTTCAACTTGGTCCATCCCACTTGGAGGCGGTCAATGATCCCTTTTCTACATACTAGAATTATCGTAGAATTCATCTAGACTTTCTTGACCCTATACAGGTGTTTTAAACATTAACCCACCATTAGTGTCTTTATCAACGATAGAACGATCAGCTGGTTAGAGGCCTTGATAAAATTTCTGGAGATGATTCCACATATCGAGTCTATGATGTAGGCACATACAGGTAGGCTCCCTAAAACAATCCCATGATTCCCATGCTTATTATTTACCTACATTATAAAAATTAAGGATGTCGATCTACAATTTCTTTTTTTAAATTGGTCGAAAGTACTAGTAAAATAATTTTATTGCTAAATCTTTTGAAGTCATGATGGACTTAGGTGCTTGAATTTTGGTCCTATATATGGATCGATATCACAGGGATAAGGGAAATACTCTAAGTCTTATGAAATCAGAAGATACTTCCTTGTTGTGAAAGTTACCACAAACATCTAATAAATTTTAGATATGCTCATGGGGATGTTCATATTGAAACCCACTTAATTGGACCATGTTCTGGATCATATGAATGATTCCAGGTATGATTTCAAATATATGTGTTTTTAAAGGAGGGGGTACATTATTGGGAACTCCAACATGGATTGAAAACATGTCGTAATTCATGATGGTGTCCTCTTGCTGAATTTACTTCTCTCCATGTATTTTAGTTTGCATACACTGTTTGTTTGGATCTTCCAGATTACTACAGTCATCTATTTCTAAATGACAGCGTGCATAAATGTACCTTTCAGTTTCAAGCCTGAAGGCAATATTTTCTTGGGTGTCAAGGAACCTTAAATGATTCAAAGGTCCTTGATGCATGAAGTAGTCCACAACGATAAAAGAGACACAATAAAAACCAAAAATGGATATAAAATAAAGAGAAATAGAAAGAGTAATCAGGTAAATTAATGCTTGGATCATCTTATAGGTTTCCAGGACTTGCTAGACTCCATTGGATCCTAGGAACTGACACCAAAATTTTACGCACAATCGTGCATCGTTTAATTTTAGTGGGTTGTAGTCAGATAATATTTTTTTCCAAACAATACTATCTATGTGGGTGCAGTATATTGGTAGTGTGGGATCTTTCATATGAAAATTTTGGATTGTTTGGTAGTAAATAAAACATAGAAACATTTGGGATAAGATTCCTCACAAGGTGGTTGTGCTTGGGACTAACTAATTCTATGGAATTTATGGATTAAAAATAGAGATATAAAAGGGGTCAAGATCAATTTTTTGGTTGAAAAAAAGGGTGATCTTAATTCTTGTTTGGTATGGTCTTAAGGTATAGGTCGTGAAGCAATAAAAGGTAACTAGTTTGTAATGGTCAAGACAACTAGATATATCAAAGAGACTGTAGTTCCTTAGCCTAGAGATATTTTCAACCTAGATTCTTTAATCCAAGATTCTAAAGTAGTAATTCTCATAGGATAATGGTCTTAACCTATTCTACTTCAATCAAGTTAGAGTCATTCATTGAACCTTCCCATTGTTAGGGTCACATAAAATTATTGGATATAAAATTATTGGTTGACCCTATTTCTATTCATCAAGATTACCAAGTTGAGAATTAAATATTTAATGAAATTCAAACACACCTAATCTCGATACCTACCTTAATTGGTTTAGCCACTCATGGTAGAATCTATTAAATATAAATAAATAATTGAAAATAGAATTAACATGTGAAAAAAATTGGGATTAAGTGATTAATGAGCATGGAAGGATTTAGATTAAAAATTTAACATTCATGCAATCAAGAATAAGAAATGTAATCCTCTAATCAATCACAATTATAATAAAATACTTAATCAAAATGGGAATAAGAAAAAAGAAAACATGGATTCATATAAGATTAATGATCGTGGAAAATAACACACATAGAACGGTGTTGACATTACAAATATGATGAATAAAACTTTCCAAATCAATCCATAGGGCTTGAATAATCATAAAACAATGAATGCATTTGATACAAAATGATTTTTGGGAAAAATGGTGGATGAAAATATAGAGAGAAAACAAGAGAAAATGGGAGTGGAATCTAAATGTTTTACCACTTTGGTATGATGTTCTCCTATAATAGGTAAATAGTCAGGGTATTACACAATGTGTAATGGTTGTTCAATTAGTGTAATTCAGATCCTATTTTTTGTTGAAAATATTCAATCTACTTGAATAATGTACAAATATCATCTAAAATATCTTACATTAAGAAATTGATGACTTTCAAGATGTATAACTTCTCTACACGACGTTTATATTCCTTCAGTCAAGATCTTTATAGTTGGGATTTTGTTTGAAAGGTACACAACATGTATTTTAAATTTATGCAATTTAAGGAAGCCATGAATTTAAATTATATCATGAATTGTTTCACAGATTTCAACATGATATGAATGATGACTAAACATCGTTTAATGATGTTTCACGGCCTGTAATAGAAATTTTTTGTCAGCCTTTTCAACTTTTCCTTTGAAAAGATAAAAACATATTTTCTACCATAAACAATAGATATCAGGTGAATTATCGAGTAACATAAGGAAAATCCATAATAAAATGAAAGAAAAATATATATATGATTTTATCTTATCATGATCCTCTATAACATTCTTGAAGGAAATAACATTTCACTTTTAAAATCACTAAATAAAACAAAAATTTAACAAAACATTTTGAAAAAAAATTATTTAAAAATAAAAATTGAAGCATATAAATGAAGTGTTAAATACTTTTAGTTGTCATGAAAACTGTAAATTTGGTTCATGTTGTACAAGCTAAAACAATCATTCCTTTCACAATTTTTTGTAAAATCCAAAAAATCCTTGTTTTGGAAAGGACTTGAATATTCTATTGAAAAAAGCGTAAAAACATAAAATGGGTTAAATTTTCATTAATAAATCATTTTTGAATGGATAAAAAAATTTAAATTTTTTAGAGAACAATTTTTTCATAGATAACATAATTTCAACCTAAAATAAAAATAAAGTCGCATTTTCTATAAAACAATTATTAATTACATGAAGTACCAAAGAGTGAAAAATGGTATTATAAAATGAAACTTTCATGAATTAAAAAAGTTTAATAAAATAAAAAAATTACTATAAAATGATTAAATAATTTCATTTAATTTAAATTTGTACATAAAAAAATCCTAAAAAAATGAGATTTTTAAATAAACCGTAAAAAGGACATCATGCTGAAGATAGAATTAATCAGTGAATGTATTATGTGTCTCGGATGTAAATACAAATATAAAAAGAAGAAATAAAACATAATATAATAAAAAATATTTAAACCAATAATATTTTATTGTCAAATGAAAATAATGATTTAATATAACCCAATGAAAAGATATTGAGTTACAAAAGTCTTTACCACATGGCAACTTTCATGTCAAATCCCCTTATATGAAATAATTCAAATTTAAACTTATAATATCATGTATCATTACTGAATAATGATATCAAAAGTCAAACTGGAATTATTTACACCATATAAAAAAAATTAGTGGTACAAAATTATAATATGACACTTTTAAGTGAAATTGAGATAAAGACTGTAACCTTACACTTCTTTTTTTCGAACCTTCATTAAAATCCTCTTCCTTAGGTAACCATCATAGGCTGGTATAGAAATAATTACACAGTAAAATTTATGCCCAAAATAATAGCTCTATGTTGATAAGAGGGAAGCTGGTAGTTATTTTAGTCAGGTATTGGCCTAACCAAAATGGTTTGATGGTGTGAAGTTTGGAGGAGAGTGGGGGCCTTTTATAATTGAGGTGAGTGTCAGACTTTCTAATTTTTGAAAAGAAGCAAATCTAACCATGTTTTTAACAAGTTATAATGGTGAAAATTGTATTATTCTGGAGCCTTATACATGTTAATGTTGAAATATTTATATAAAATATATTTTAGAGATGTATTTAGGGCATTATAATACATATCTCTTTAGTTTAATTGCTTAGAAACCAATTATTTACCTTAGTCGCGATAAATAATTTTTACTATTTTTACATTTCATTATGATAAAAAATTTATTTGAACTCATTAAATTACATAAATTATTTTCATTACAAATATGGAATCCATTTTTCAAAATTTTATTCATAGAAGTGGAAATTTTTATTTAAAATTAATCACGAAAATGCGATGAGAAAATGTTTTTTCAAAGAGAAAATGTTTAAAATTATACATTGTTTTCATATCAAAATCTAAGATAAAAATGAATCCAATAAACTAATTTTTTAATAGATATATAGTTTAATTAATTTTACTTTAAAAATATAATTTAAATTTATAAATAACGTAATGAAAAGGGAAGTTTTCAATAAAAATTCAATATTTTTCACCATTCATTGAAAAATGAATTTCTTCCGAATAATCCCAAAAAATCACCCAAAGATAATTTTGATATGATATATTAAGAAAATAGTTTGTATTTATTAAAATAAATGTTATAAATTTTGTAAAAATTATTTTTAAATTATGTGCATAAAGCGTTAGTGAAATGTCTTTTTGAGAAAATACTGTTTTTAAAGTGAATTTCATTTTATTTTAGATATTATTTATTTTATTTATAATCAATAGATAAACTTAATTATTATTATTTAATTCATACTATTCATACCATAGAATTTAATATAAATGTTATAATAGTATATTATATTACAGTTAATCTAGAATCAGGGTTTCATGTT
Organism: Viscum album; assembly: GCA_963277665.1. Classification (NCBI taxonomy): domain Eukaryota; kingdom Viridiplantae; phylum Streptophyta; class Magnoliopsida; order Santalales; family Viscaceae; genus Viscum; species Viscum album. The sequence continues at coordinate 347,884,960 of OY728126.1, forward strand.
CTGCAAAATATTAAAGAGATTAAATTCAAAGAACTATGTTTTAGGGGTTGTTTAAGCTTGTTGTTTCATGTCAATTAAAAAATCAAATAAAATGATGTCATTTTATAATTTCAGGGTTTTACATTCTTCCAACATTAAATAAATCATTTCATCACAATTTAAACTTGATCATGGTAATCAGGGGTTGTATATTTTAATATTATTTTGGTAAACTCTCACATTGTAAAAAAGTGTAAATAAAACATCCTCTTAAAAATAGATAATGGGACGTAAAAAAGGGCGAATAAATAGGTTTCATGGTGAGAGGTCATTTAAGGTAAGTGAATATATGGACATGAAATTAAATTGTAAATAATTATGGAGAATGATACAGGTCATTGATCACAAGAAATTGAGTGGTCAATGGAAATATAAGGACCTCAAAAGAGTAAATATATGATGATTTAAATGAACTTATGATTCATGCGATATGAATTTAATATGATAAATATTTTGTTTTAAAATCTTTTTCCTAATTTTTAGGAATTATTTTACTATTTAAGAATATAAGGAAATAATCTAACTTGATATGTTTTTATTTCACAAGAAGAATTTCATTCTTCGGTTACAATTTGATCAATTTCCAATTAATCATTTAACCCAATAAATGAATATCCAAAAATGAATTTTTTTCTGAATCAAAAACATTGACTTTCAATTTATCATAATATTTATAAATAGTAACAAGCCTTTCCTAATTCCACAAAATACTTTACAAAATAAAAATAGTTCGCATAATTTATCCAATATAATATATTATTCTATATATCACAAAAGTTACACCATTTTTTCATCAATAATATCTATATTTAAAATAATTTTACTAAAAATAATTACATATTAACAAGGACATCATGTTTGAATTTGGGGGGTTCTAATCCTTTATCATATATTGATTATGGGTTCAAATCCCACAACCTTTCCAGACGTGATGGGTAGTCACCAAAAATAAATTTATGCTTTTTATAAAATAATATTAATATAATTCCTATAATATTCCCCAAAGTGTAATAATCTATAATTTCCACAATATCAAAGATAAGACAATCCCTACAGGTTACCAATACCTTTAAATTTATGCCTCTAAAAATTGAGGGCATTCATTCTTAAATAAAATTTCTACATGAACATGTACTAAACCAATGGGTTGTATTTGAAAAAATGTTTTCCAAAAATATCATTATGTTAATGAAAAAATTTATTATTATAAAATTTAACATAATCCTCAAATTTTTCTTTAGTCTTATCACAAAAATAACATTGGTAAAAATACTATTACAATTTAATTCTTGAATCCAAATACATAAATACTTGATTAATTATATTTCCACATAAATCCGTCATTGGTCTGTATTTTAACCTTTATAAGACTGAATTGACTTGAATAATGAATAGTTTTTCCAAATTTATGATAAAAATATAGACTTTAATCCCTTGAATGTGATTTATTTCCTTTTATGATACTATCCATTTTTTTAAAAAGTTATTTTCTATATTCCCTTCTTTTCCACACACAAAGTAATTTATCATTCCATTGAGACAAATTATTGGGTGTATCATTCTAAATTTCTCAAATGATGGAAATCATTCCTTCTTTCCTCCTTGGTATCAACCATTCATGCTCTTAGTGAACTCCATACTTCTTTTATTTGGTGACTATTATAGTTGGTTATGGTATAGGTTGTTAATAAAATTCTATGACAAATGATTATCTAAAATAATTATATATTTAACTCCTCTTATCATCCCATTTGGTTTCTCATAGTTTCCACTTTTTCTTTCATTTTAAATATTTCTATGATTTATTGAGGTTCCATCCATTTATTAAAACTAAAAACCATAGTATGAGAAATAATAATCATAGTGTAAAACCATATAATAAATTATAGGATTCATATATCATAACACATTTTTTCAATATAACACATCTTAGGTTTAACCTATGTCATTTATTTTCATCATATATTCAAATTCACTATAACGGTGTGTAAAATTTTTTTATTTATCCTAGGATTATCTAAAGTGAGCGTTAAACCTGCTACCTATTAAGGCCCATTATCAGGAACCATGTGATGATCAATTCAATCCCAATGCACCCTTGTTTACACTCTTTTTCGTCACATTGTCTAAAAGAATGTAAAGAGGGCTCTCTGACCTAGCGACGCTCTCTTCCTTCTGGTGATGATGGCGACCACGACACCAGCTCCTCCCCCAATGATGAGGGAGGGGGATTCCCCGTCTCAAGAGAGAGCTCGGTCATTCCTGCTATTTTCTAACCCAGAATACCTTCCTTCTTTTCTGAAATCTTTGATTAACCCTAAGGTACCTGACCTAATCGATGGAACACCGAACCTTCCTCACTCGCTTTCTGAGTTCACGGTGTCTTCGGCCTTGCTGAATCTGACCTTGGTGGCTCGTTTCAAGAACAGAAGACCTTTGGTGGATGATTTCGATCATTTTTTATTTGGTTCGTGGGATCTTCGCGAACACGCGGTCATGGATTTATTGGATAGCAAGAAAATCATGATTCGATTTGAGTCTGAGGCAGACCTCATCCAGGTGTGGGCTAGGGCACCTCGTAATTTCAAAGGCATCCGTTTTATGCTCCTGCGATGGTCGTTTGATCTACATATGAACCGGGATACCCCCTCCATTGCGGTTTGGGTTATTTTTCCTAACATACCTTTACCGTTTCAAAATCCATCTGTTATTTGATTACTGGGAAACATGGTTGGAAGATACCTTTGTTCCGACTACCACACGGAAGAGATCTGCCATCCGGTAAATCCATGAGTCTGTGTTGAGATGGATTCTTCGCGCGCCCCTTTTGAGTATATTTGGATTACAATTGGGGAGGAGTACATAGGTAAGCAGATGGTTGTTTACAAAAGTTGGATGGATTTTTGTGGTTTCTGCAAGCGGTTAGGACATTCTACTGAAATTTGTCGTGTGAGAAGGGATGGTCACAATGGGAAAGAGGTGAGGACAAGCTCTGAGGAGGGTATACAGCACACTGAACTGGGTAATGATTCGAGGATGGGTCGGGATTCGAAGATGAAGGGGGTTGCTGAATTAGGGAGGGATCCTCGGAGGAATCAGTTAGTAGGGGATCACCTCAGCTCTGGTTCTATTGTTATTGCCATGGAGTTTGATCAATCAATTGGAAACACCAGCATTGGGATGAACCGGGATGAGGCGGGAGCTGTTTGGTCTCCTACCACCGCGGGACCTAAACATGTTGGGAAGGAGTGGGAAGACAGTACTCTGGAAGTGGTTAACATGCCCAGACTGATTAAAGTGCTGGATCCTTTGGCCAAGCCATTTATGGCTTTGAATAATAGGTTGTATGTACTGACAGAGGGTAAGGTGGCTGAGGTTCTGGAGGAGGAGGCCCTTTTAGGGGGCAAGGGTGAAGTTTTTTTGGAGGAGAATAAGCTGGGGGATTGTTTGGGGCTGGAACCGGTGGCAGGCCCTGAGGAAACTGTTGAGCAGGAAGGGCGGTAACACTTGGCAGAAGGAATTCAGGCTAAACAGTGGCTGAGCGTTTCTGCTGGAGGTCCTATTGCTGGGTTGAAGGATCAAGCCGGGGTGGGGAAGAAGAAATTCAGGGGAGGAAAGGATGCTTCTTCGGGAGGCACCAAGTCACCAACAGGGAAGTGCTGGACCCAAAATGGTGTTGAGACATTCAATCCCTTTGAATGTTTGGACACCATTGAATCTGTCCAGATTGATGGGGATGGGTAGACTGAGGGGGGTTCGGGAGTTGACAAGGTCCAGGAGGAGGAGATGTTACCTAAGAATAATAAAGGGAGAGAACACAAGGATTACTCATTTTTACCAAAGCCAATGGAAACACGGTCAGGTAAAAATTCTAAACTAGGTGAGAAGGAAACATCATCTGACAAGGTTCTCAAGCAGGAGGACCCCCAGGTTGGGGCTAAGGTGAACAATAATGGAATGCGCAGCAGTTCTAAAATGGGAAAGAGCATTAAAGAACCTATCATCTGCTCTGAAGATGATATGGTAGAGGAATTTCTCTATGTCAACATTCCTTAGGAAGAGGCTGATATGATGGGAAGACCTTTCAAAGTGGAGGTCAATAGCGAGCAGGCCAGCTGGATTGACAAACAGGATATGAGCCTAATGAGAGGCTTTAACAACCGGAAAATCAGCAAAGTTGAATATATTCGAACATGGGACAAAATGGATGATCATTATGAAGACATCATTGGGGAAGACCCTGATGCCAAGGTATGGTTAATGAAGTGGAATATTTATAGAGAGGAAAGCACTAACAGGCTCAGATTATGCTTTGGTAATTTTTCTTATACCTATGAGGCGTCACATCCGGACTAATTGGGTTTGTTTTTCCTATTGTTGTCAAGTGTTTGGTGGTTTTTTCTAGGTCTGTGGTGGGTGTGGTTTGTTGGTTCAACACAGTATATCTTCATTGGGATCAATTTCTCTGCCATCATCTTTGTAGGCCATTTGGGACATGGCTGTTTTGGAGGGATGGCAACATCGGGAGGGACCATGCTTGCATGGGATCGCCGAGTGTCCTGCATGGGGATGGTGGTTGATGTTGTTGCTTGAATGAGGTATCCTGTTTGTTATCCTGTTTTGTTTGGAGTTGTTTGGATGTTTACGGAACCCTTTGGTTTCTCACTTTTCCCGTAAAAGTGTTACCTTTAATAAAAAAATAATTTTCAGTTAGTCAGTCTAAAAGAATGTAAAGGGAAATGACTTAGCACAAATTGATTCATCCTTTGAAGAAAACATCAAAATCGACAAATTCATGAACAAGGATTCAAAAGCACAAGTGTCGCTCAAGTTCCATCACTGTCGCGCAAGTGGACTTGCGCGAAACCTAATGGTCTCACAAGTGACTTTCGTGCCCTAAAGGATAACCACCCAGGGTTATCTCCAGTCTATAAATAGACCCTCTGGGCCCCCCATTTCGGGAGAATTGTTTTCCAGAAACTCAGATTTGAGCTCTCGGCACCCTAGTCCCTTCTCAAAGCATCTGAAACACTTCTAAGGTAATTTCTTATCTAGAATGGAAGATCTAAAGAGGGTGAGGAAGGCCTACGTGTTGAAACTCATCAACACTTGTGTGCCTAAGTGGCCAGCCCTTAAGGGAAATGGCCACACTTGAGCGCCGCCTAACTCCTTCAACAGAAATTGCACACCACTCTTCTGGAAGAACCTCAAGATGATTCTAAAGGCTTTAACCAAGAGTTGCTCAAGTATTACCCTGCTGGTTAACCGTCGTGAAAGTACCCATTTGTCGCGCATGTATACCTGGACGACCAGGACTTGCGCGCCCACACAGTACTTGCGCGCCAGCTAGGACTTGCATGCCCCTGCCTTTTTGGGTGCCCTTCTTACCCATTTCACCCCTCTTAAGCCATTCCACCTCTCCTATTCAAGATTCAGTCTTCAAGACACTCTTAAATTCCATTTATGGCATGATTTCTTGATTTGAATTCCTTATCTGAAAAGAATTCTGTGGAATATCTCTCAAAACCTAGTGATTTACAAATCTTTATGTCACTAAAGATTGAGATTTCATTCATTGAACCTCATCCTTTAAGATGAGATAACTCATAACCTGGGCCTCCTTTTCAGGAGTAAGTCCTAATCATAATTCACTTAACCTGGGCCTCCTTTTCTAGAGTAAGCCCCGGTCTCAAATATGGGCCTCTTTTTCAGGAGTATGTCCTAATCATAATTCTCATAAACTGGGCCTCCTTTTCAGGAGTAAGCCCCAATCTCAAATCTGGGCATCCTCCTCAGGAGTAATCCCCGTCCATAATTCTCTTAACCTGGGACTCTTTTTTAGGAGTAAGCCTTATTCCCCTAATTTGGGAATCCTCCTCAGGAGTAATCCCCAACAATAATTTCATTAACATGGGCCACCTTTTTAGGAATAAGACACAATCATAATCATTAACCTGGGCCTTCTTTTCAGGTATAAGCCCCAGTCATAATCTTTAACCCAGGCCTCCTCTTTCAAGAATAAGACCCAGTCATAAATATGGACATCCTCTTCCGGAGTAAATCCCAAGTCCCTTAATTTTTTAAGTCTCTTAACATGGGCCTCCTTTTCAGAAGTAAGCCCCAGCCTTAATTCCTCTTAACCAGTCATAATTTACCTTTGATCTGGGATTCCTTCTCAAGAGTAAAAACACAATCATAAGTCCTCTTATAATTTGGGCCTCCTTTTGAAGAGTAAGCCCCATGTTAGAGTATTCAAATCTCCGTGAAGCATATATACCTTTATGGACACTTTCCTGGATTTCTTCCCTAAAGTAAATCCAAATATTCATTTATCTGAGCATTCATACATACATAAGTCCCACATTATTTCTTATGATTGCATCTTTCATGGCACAGTTGTCTGATTTTTACCAATACCTCTTGTTTCTCACACCGAGCATAACTCACGTGAGCTTAGAGTGTAAAAGTAATTATGACATCCTTCTTTGAGCCATCAATCATAAATATCATACTCCCTTACTCAAACTGCGTGGGTTATAATTCCTTTTCTAAACAAAGGATGCGTAGGTAGCCCATCTGCGGGTTTGATCCCAAATCTAAAATAATCCATGTCCTTCTGAATGACAATAAACTTTAAGTACCCCACTGAGTGGCTTTAAAACCAGTAGGGTCATTGTTGACGCTCCTTTCGTCACAGAATCTAAAGATCGGAAAAGGGGAATATCTGAGCTCAATGTGATTCGTCCTTTGATGAAACATCAAAAATCGACAAAGGGATGAACAAGGAGAACATTGCCCATAGGCCGCGCAAGTTCCCTCATGGTCGCTCAAGTACACTTGCGCGCCGCCTAGTGGTCGTGAAAGTACTTGCGCGACGCCTTATGGTCGTGCAAGTGACTTGCGCGACCTAGGTGATAACCGCTCGGTAACCGCCCGGTAACCGCCCAGGGTCTTCTTTTGCCTATAAATAGACCCTGTGGGCCCCCCATTCGAGAGGATCTTTTTCCAGAAACTCGGATTGAAGCTCCTGACGCCCAAGTCTCTTCTCAAAGCTTCCGGAACACTTCTAAGGTAATTTTTTACCTAGAACGGAAGATCTAAAGAGAAGAAGGAAGGACTAAGTGTTGAAACTTATCAAACACTTGCGCGCCGACTTATTTCCTTCAATATAACTTGCGCGTCCCTTTTCTGGAAGAACCTCAAGAGGATTCTAAAGTGATTAAAAAGAAGTCTCTCAAGTATTTCAATTCCAATTGAGAATCGCGCAAGTACCCCTCATGTCGCGCAAGTATACTTGCGCGACCAATACTTGCGCGCCGCCGCAGTACTTGCGCGCCTTTCAAGACTTGCGCGCCCCTACTTTTTTGGGTGCCCATCTTGCCCATGGAATCCGGGGATGACCTCCTGGACGGGAGATTCAAACGTTCCGATCGGTTTCTAACGGGTTTGTTCGTAGAACCGGAAACATCCAATGATTCCACATCCGTTTGGACCTACTTTCCAAAGGCAGGCGCTCATTAGCTTGTGGACTAATGAGGCTTAGGAATTTGCATTGGTCGAGAGGATGGGAGGTCGGACTCATCACACCTTTTTGAGGGGAATTATTGTCTACTCCGGGACTCTCTTTATAGATTTAAGTTATGTTCATGAATCCTTATTACATTACCAAGTATAAAATGTGCTTTCCTTTAGTTTTAACAATCAATGATTAAATATGCAAGAAATTTAGAGAATCTTTTATAGGTATTCGAGGTTCTTCATCAATAGAGAATCATCTATATCTGTTTAGAGATTCTTGGTCAATGGTATCCTTCAAAACATTTATATAAAAGTCTCTTGGTCATTTATGATGACCAGGCTGGTTTTAAAGCCACTCAGTGGGGCACTTGAAGTTTATTGTCATTCAGAAGGACAGAGATTATTTCAAAGTTGGGATCGAACCCATAAATGGGCTACCTACGTATCCTTTCTTTTGGAAAAGGAATCAGAACCCACGTAGTTCGAGGAATGGAGTATGATGTTTATGATTGATGGCTCAAAGAAGAATGTCATAATTACTTTTACACTCTAAGCTCACGTGAGTCATGCTCGGTGTGAGAAACAAGAGGTATTTGGTAAAAATTAGACAATTGTGCCATGAAAGATGCAATCATAAGAAATTGTTTGGGGCTTAGGTATGTATGACTGCCCAGATAGATGAAGGTTTAGGATTTACTTTTTGGGAGAAAATCCATGAACAGGGTCCACAAAGTTATATGTGCTTCATGGAGATTTGAATACTCTAATCTTGGGGCTTACTCCTAAGGAGGATGCCCAAGTTAGGAGGAGACTTATGATTGGGTTTTATTCCTGAAAAGGAAACCCAAATCAAAGGTAATTTATGACTGGTTAAGAGAAGTTTAAGGGGACTTGGGGCTTATTCCTGAAAAAGGAAGCCCAAGGTTATGACTGAGTCTTATTCCTGAAAAGGAGACCCAGGTTAGGGATTGAGGTTTGGGGCTTACTCCTGAAGAGGATGCCCAAGTTGTGAGATTGGGATTGGGGCTTACTCTTAAGGAGGATGCCCAAGTTAAGAAATTAAGGTTTGGGGCTTAGTCCTGAGGAGGATGCCGAAGTTTGGGAATTAAGGTTTGGGGCTTAGTCCTGAGGAGGATGCCCAAGTTTGGGAATTAAGGTTTGGGGCTTAGTACTGAGGAGGATGCCCATGTTTGGGAATTAAGGTTTGGGGCTTAGTCCTGAGGAGGATGCCCAAGTTTGGGAATTAAGGTTTGGGGCTTAGTCCTGAGGAGGATGCCCAAATTTGGGAACTTTAAGAATTTGGGGCTTACTCTTGAGGCGGATGCCCAAATTTAAAGGACTATAACTGGGGATTATTCCTAAAAAGGAGACCCAGGTTAAGGATTCTCTCATCTTAAAGGATGAGGTTGAATGAATGAAATCTCCATATTTAGTGATATAAAGATATTTAAATCACTAGGTTTTGAGAGATATTCCACATAATTCCTTTCAGATAAGAAAGTCAAGTCAAGAAATCATGCCATAAATGGCTTTGAAGAGTGTCTTGAAGACTGAATCTTGAAAAGGAAAGGTGTGATGGCTTAAGAGGGGTGACATGGGCAAGATGGGAACCCAAAAAAGTAGGGGCACACAAGTCTTGAAAGGCGCGCAAATATTGCGGCGGCGCGCAAGTATTGGTCGCGCAAGTATACTTGCGCGACATGAGGGGTACTTGCGCGATTCTCAATCGGAATTGAAATACTTGAGCGACTACTTTTTAATCACTTTAGAATCCTCTTGAGGTTCTTCCAGAAAAGGGACGCGCAAGTTATATTGAAGGAAATAAGTCGGCGCGCAAGTGTTTGATAAGTTTCAACACTTAGGCCTTCCTTCTTCTCTTTAGATCTTCCGTTCTAGGTAAAAAATTACCTTAGAAGTGTTCCGGAAGCTTTGAGAAGAGACTTGGGCGTCAGGAGCTTCAATCCGAGTTTCTGGAAAAAGATCCTCTCGAATGGGGGGCCCACAGGGTCTATTTATAGGCAAAAGAAGACCCTGGGCGGTTACCGGGCGGTTACCGAGCGGTTATCACTTAGGTCGCGCAAGTCACTTGCACGACCATAAGGCGTCGCGCAAGTACTTGCACGACCACTAGGCGGCGCGCAAGTGTACTTGCGCGACCATGAGGGAACTTGCGCAGCCTATGGGCAATGTTCTCCTTGTTCATCCCTTTGTCGATTTTTGATGTTTCTTCAAAGGACGAATCACATTGAGCTCAGATATTCCCCTTTTCCGATCGTTAGATTCTGTGACGAAAGGAGCGTCAACAAAAGTCCCCCCTCAGAGTTGGATCCGGAAAGAAATGAGGATTTGACTCTGAGGAAATTGAATCCATCCAAAGGAAAGGGGGGCGCGCAAGTCTTCAGGGCAGAGAAGGCAGCGCGTAAGTGTGCTGGAACTTGTCTTTTATTCAGAGTTCCTTTGTCTTTTGTGGGCAGTTTAAAGTCATGCATGCCGGACATAAAGGGGCTAATGTTTAAGGTCGAAATAGCTTTGACTGAAATGGAAAAAAATGGATTCAATTCCTTGATAATTTATCTGAAAACATATTACCATACTCAAGCATGAGGGAAAAAATGTAAACTATGGCTTAAGAATATTTGAATCTGAGGAATGATATGAGAAAGAGCTAAAAGGCATTAGAAGAAGTAGTTTCCAATAATGAAGTTACTATTATTTAACAAAACTCGTTAGGTGGTTGAAATATGCAGGGCCACCTATGGGCATTGGCTGCATAGTCAAATAAAATAGCATCTTTTGGCTGAAAAGTCTGTTATGTGGACTGTTTATGCAAGGCCACCTATGGGCACGTGCTGCATAGTCAGGCAAAAGAACTCCCAGAAATTTACTTTCCTAGTGCTAAAAGCCAGTGAATGTTTATGGAGATTCAAATTTTCTAAAGCATAGAGTTTGTTGTATGGAAAGAGGTACTTGAATATGGAGAAGATATTTCCAAACAAGAATATCGAAGAACTGGATGAATATCACTCCTACGAAGGTCTGACCCAAACGTAGGGAAGAAGAATAAACCATAGACTTGAATACTTTCAGATCATGAAAAAGGATATGGGACAAATATGTTAAGGATGGCTATTTTTTGCGGATCCCTACATACTGTCGTTTTAAGACAAATAAGGACAAAAGAGGCATTCTTCCCAAGAATGAAGTTACTATTATTTAACAAAACCCGTTAGGGGGTTGAAATATGCAGGGCCACCTATGGGCATTGGCTGCATGGTCAAATGAATAGCATCTTTTGGCTGACAAGTCTGTTATGTGGACTGTTTATGCAAGGCCACCTATGGGCACGTGCTGCATAGTCAGGAAAAAGAATTCTCAGAAGTTTGACATTTTTGTGACTAGAAGTCATGAAAAGGGTTATGAAGATCTGAAAATATTTAAGGTTAGGATTACAATACATAAAGATGGGTATTGTCCAATGTATATAGAGATACATAGGTCAATGAAAACCATAATCATGTTGTGGCTGGGTCCTGAATTGAAATTTGGACTTCACTACGTATCTCATAAGAATGAGAATCAAGCCATACGTAGTTCATGAAATGCAGTTTAACGTCGTGCAGGACGAAAGTATGAGTGATCTTAGTTTAGGGTCATAGAATTCGGACCATAATAATGAATACACAGTGTGTGTTTTCATGAGGACTTTTCAGCCAAGGGACTGAAAGTGAAATTTGGGGTTAGGCCCAAAAGACTTGGGACTGGATTCGAGGGACACTCGAATGTTCCTACGTATCCCATAAGGATGGGAATCAAGTCCACGTAGTTCTAGAACTACCCTTTGTACAAATTTGGTTCGTACATGTGAAGGGTGAAAGGGGACTTTAGTGCAATGATGGTTTACCCTGAGATAAAAAGTTTAGGCATTACCATGTATGTTCGTAGTCTTTTTGAAATGAAACATGATTGAAAAATCAATGTCAATAATAGTTCTCTCTCAAGTGAAGAGATCAAAGAATATTGTAGTTTATTGTCGTACCGGACAAAAGTGTTGTATATTATAACGTCATATAACAAGGACGAAAGTGAATCAATGTAAAGATATTGATTCCAGGGACGGTTTCACAAATCATCATCATATGAGATGGTGATGAACCGATGTGAAGAGATTGTTTTTGGGCTTGAACCCTGTGAGGTTGCCTACATACCCAGCCTGGAGGGCAAGGATCAAAGTCTGTGTAGTTCAATTAAAGAATGAATTAATGATCAAGTTGTTCTTGGGGACAACGATCTAATTAAAATGTTGTTGGGACTTACACATGGTTAGTGGCCCAAAGGGAGTGTTATGATTGATGTTCACTCTAAGCTCACGTGAGTCATACTCGGTGTGAGAAACAAGAGGTAATAACAACCTTAACGATGCACAGTTTAATGTCATGTATGACATAAAATAAAAGGGACTATGCAGTTTAAAGTCTTGCAGTTAGGACTATTGGTGCTGCACAGTTTAGTGTCATGTAGCAGGGACAGAATACAGTTTAATGTCATGTAGGACCTATCAAGGATTTTCTGTACAGTTTAGCGTCATGTAGTTAGGACGATGGGGATAAAATAGTTTAACGTCATATTGGACGAAAGGGGGACTGTTCAGTTTAATGTCATGTCGTAAGGACAAAATAACACACCATTTATGTCATGTTGGACGAAAGTGTGAATAGTTTAAGGTCATATGCATGGACCATGGATGGTGCAGTTTAATTTCATGTTGGACCTTTGATGATTATATAGTTTAACGTCTTTCCGGACGTGAGGGACTTTTATACAGTTTAGCGTCATGTAGTTTAGGACGTCACAGTTTAACGTCTTGTTGGACATAAGGGATTTGCAAATAGTTTATGGTCATATACATGGACCAGGGATGATGCAGTTTAAGGTCATGCTGGACGGTTTAGGGAACTTTTTCACATTTTAATGTCATGTGGGATGAAGTTGCATTTTAAGGTCATACTGGACCATTACTGTATAGTTTAACGTCATATAGCAAGGACGAACTGGTGCTGTACAATTTAAAGTCATGTAGCTAGGACTAAGGTGAACCAATATGAGGATATCAGTTCTAGGGATTTTTTTTTACAGTTTAACGTCATGCTGGACGATGAAAGTGCCACACAGTTTAATGTCATGTTGCTAGGACAAAATATAGTTTAATGTCATCTCGGACAAAATATAGTTTAATGTCATCTCGGACAAAATATAGTTTAATGTCATCTCTGACAAAATATAGTTTAGTGTCATCTTGGACATATTAGTAACCAATGTGACAGTTTAACGTCATGTTGGACGATAAGGGAACAGACACAGTTTATCGTCATGCTGGACGATGAAAGTGCCACACAGTTTAATGTCATGTTGCTAGAACAAAAATATAGTTTAATGTCATCTCGGACATATCATGGAACTTCTATATAGTTTAATGTCATGTAGATAGGACATAATACAGTTTAATGTCATGTGGGACATAGTTGCAGTTTATGGTCATACCGGACCATTGTTGCAGTTTAAGGTCATACCGGACCATTGTTGCAGTTTAAGGTCATACCGGACCATAGTTGCAGTTTAAGGTCATACCGGACCATAGTTGCAGTTTAAGGTCATACCGGACCATTGATGTATAAACCAATTGTAAGTCTTGGTTCTTGGGACTATATTTTGTGTTTATACAAAATACTTCTTTATAAATCTGGCATTGGTTGGAGTCGTGATGAGTTCTCCATCCATTGAGATTAAACAGAACCAAAGATTAACTCTTCGTCTGATAAAGACTCTGCCTGATTAGCCTGTTTAGGCTGTGCCTTTTGATGGGGCGGTGCCCGTGGATTTGAAGTAGATGGCATGAAATCTGCCAGAGTCAAAGACAATTTAGGCTTTGATACATACTCATCTTCTTCTGATTCCTCTTTCTTCTTTGAATTGCTCTGCCCTTTTGAGGATTTGTCCTTTGATGGAGGATTTAGTGCAGCTTTTGTAGGAGACACAATTGGCTTCTTCAATTGTGTTCGCAAAATGGAATGGGTCTGATTGATTGTCTTTCTGACCAACCAATCATCATATTTTTTCGCAGTTTTGCTTTTGACTTCCTGCCAATTGCCTCCTTCCTCTGGATCTGTAGCGGTAATACATGCTACATGAGCTGAAGAACCCTTCAATTTGACCTGTCCCAAATCGACCATCTTTTGCAGGAGGTCTTTAAAGACAAAACACTCCTGGATGGGATGCCCCAACATTTGATGAAAGGGACAATAATTGGGACGGTCTTCATCTCCTTCCTTGTTTGGCCTCTTCGGCACTGGTAATTGAACCAAATTATTTTCCAGAGCTGAAATGAAGTAACCAGGAACTTGCTCACTTCGGAAAGAGTATGTTTTACTCTTCATATCCTCAAATTGTTTTCGTCGTTGATCTTTTTGATCATTTGGACGAAACAGCCTTTGTTGTTGGCGTTCAGGAGGTGGAGCCCTTCGAGAAGATGAAGGTTTTGAAGTAGAAATAGGTACAGGTGCCTGTTTAAGCATAACTGTAGCAGTTTCTGCTTTACCCATTCTTCTTCCTGGAGCTGATGGAATTACACGAGATTTAACCTTAGCCTGTATAAGGGAATCTTCAATCTGTTGAGCGATTGAAGTAAGGTCTCGAAACCCTCCTGTGTATTTCACAGGGATCAATGGCGTGCGTAATTCGTCACGCAAATTTGCCACACAGATTGGCAACAATTCCTCCTGAGGGAGTGATAAACTCAAGGAATACGTTAATCCCTTCCAACGAGCAATGAAATTAGAGACTCTTTCATTCTCCCTTTGCTTGCAGTTTGTAAGATCGAAAAATGTCGTTTTTGGCAAAGTTGAGCTAAACTGAAGAAGGAATTTTTGACGAAGATCCTCCCATCCGATGACTGACCGGGATTTCAAGTATGTATACCAGACAAAAGCTGGTCCTTGCAAGGTTCGCACGAAGCATCTGAGTTTCACTGCTTCTTGCTACTCTGGAGTTCCCATCATAGGATCACAACAAGATACGTAATGCGTCAAATGTTGTTCAGGGTCGCCTGATCCATTGAAAGTAGGGAAAATAGGGTTTCCAAAACTGGATGGAGGAGAAATTGAATCTACCCATTCAGGGTAAACTTTATTTTCAGGTTGAACTTGCGCCCGTTTCCCTTCCATAGTTTCTAACCGAGCTGTTAATGACTCAATAGTAGTTATTAACTTTTGAGAAACGTCAGGTTGAACTTGGTTTTGGGTAGGTGCAATGAATGGAGCTTGGACAGACGTGGTGGTTGGTGCTGCAACTGATGGTAGTGCTGCCAACCGTTGTTGCGTTTGACCCGTAGGATTAGACCTCTGTGGGTGTACTAATAAAGGAGGATATTCTTGATCCATCTCAGTAGTTACAACAAATTCCTTCGGCTGTCGGACTTCAGCATTCTTAAGAAGAAGACTACTCTGAAGTAGTTCTGCATTCAACCTTCTTAATTCTTTCATTTCTTCCTCCTGTTGTGCAAACCTTTGCTCTAATGAGAGCGATTGACCTCCTTCAGAGGAAGGGTGAGAAGTAACCTGATTCTTTCCTTTCCCCTTATTAGATCCTTTTTGGAGAGGGGGAAGTGGGTTACTTGAAGGAATACCCAGATTTTGGGTAAGCCTTTGATTACGTGTGCGCACACCTTCTTCATTTAGGTCTGTGTGCGCGACTTCTTGAGCAGGAACCTCTTCGTCTGATCCTTCTGATTGAGCCTCATCTGGTGAATCAGCAGCAACGGCATTGATGACATTAATGGATGCATATTGCATGGAATCCTTTCTATCAGCATTTCTGTGATATTATCTTCTTCTATGTCCATGATGAGACATGGCATTCCGTTGACTTGATCCCTCAGGAATTTCTTAGAGAACCATCACTTGGAGAGAATCTCCTGACAGCTTGGCTCTTCGTTCCTCTTGAGGCTTATTCCCTAATCGAGAGAATACTGACTTTCTCTAAGGGAGGGATTGAGAATTTGAAAAAGTCCCCAGTCCGGTGGACTGGTGGTGTTCCTGCTGCTTCCGCTCAACTCCTCGAATCCCATTCGTTGACTCTGAGGGTTGGGTTAGAGAAGTCCCCAGTCTGGCAAGCTGGGGTGTCTCTTGACATGCTATGTCTGAGATCTTCTTGAAATATCTCTTGATCTTGCGAATCTTAGTTCGGAAATTAGCTGGATGCATTAACCTGTATCCACTTTTATCACCTGGTTCAATAGACCGTTGGATGATTTCCGAAACTTCCGTCATTTGATGACGTGTTTGCTCCAGACGAGAGGCTTGTGCAATATTCTCGCCTGCTTGATGTAGGAGAAATTCAACAACCTGTTCTCTATATACTTGATTTTGAGAGGAACTAGTTGAAGCTTGTTCTCGAGCAAGCTTTTGATTATGAACAAAGCCCATTGACTGTGGTCGGCCATGGGCAATAACATTGCATGAGACCATTTTCGGCGGGCTTTGCTGACCGGAAAGCACTGTGAAATGTAGTGCTCCGTGAACACCCCATCCTCTGATATGAACATTAGACGGAGCATTGGAAATTAACCGACGCAATCTTCTTAGTGCGCCAAGGCATGAACGTTGAAGGGTTCTCTGTTGCTTTTCAGCCTTCGGATACCGAGAGACTGATAGAGATGACAAATCAATCTGGCGTTGTAACCCTTCTATTATCTTAAGATGATTTTCATATTCATCGTAAGATAATATCTTATTCTTTAATTGACAAAGAGTTTTCCATATGTTGAGACGAATATCATGGATTCCATCATCCGTCAACATCTTTGGAATGTCGTATTGGGAATCAGCCAAAGGCCAAAACATGACTGGTACTTCACCTTTTGACAGTTTTTTCCTCATGTTCAGCATTTCCTCTTTATCATTAAATGAAGATTCTTCTACCTGTTTGAACCAGAGTTGGTGTGTCCTTGTTGCTTCATCAGATTCAACAAGATTGGTAGAGATATCACTATTCATGCCGAAAGATGAATGACCCAGGGATGGTTCGGAGAATAACCTGAACCCCAAGCTATCTTCTGATGGAAAAAGAGTTTCACATGCCGATAGTAAAGCTTCAGACATGACTGGTTTTACGTTTGCAAGTGCCTCGAGATAGGAGGGCTTTCTCGTCACTACATTGCCTTCTGAAGAATTTGCGAGACAATGTGAATCACTACTGCGAAGAGGACTTTCGCAGCGAAGTTCATCACCATGAGGAGGACCGTCATGATGGGTTACAGCAAAAGATGAAATCTCTTGCTCCTTGGTCTTCTGACCACACAGAGGGTTCTTGTGGCTCTCATCTGAAGAAGAAACTTCGAGATTGACCGAACTTTCATGAAGCAAGTCTTCATGAGGAAGTGTCTGTTGAAGACCTTCAGAATTAATGTTCCCGTTATTGGGAACTGAGGGAGTAGAATCTTGAATTCCGACAGATAAATGTCTGAGGGCTTCAAGAACTCCAGCATCGAGCAAGGCTTGGTTACAGATTGGCCTTTGATCTCCTGACTGTGCTGGGCGGATCTTTTTCTTAGATGCCTTCTTAGTCGCTTTAGAAACCACTTGATGACGAAAGTGATTGCTCTGAGCAGGTGTATGTGCCTGGTCAGGAAAGATGGTCAGGTTAGGCTGACGATCTCCACTCAAATCAGGTGTATGTGCCTGACTTGGTTGTCCGTATGATATGGGGGAGTATGCCCCATAACCCTCTTGGACTGGAACAGATGTGTGTGTCTGTTCCGGAGTGAATCGTTGATGTGTCACTCCATTGCTAGGGATAGATTTATGTGTCTGTCCCTGAGATGATGCTGAAGTTGTTATGATATCCTGGCAAGCATCCAGAATATGAGCAGGAATTTGCTTCTGCTCCTTCACCATTGACAAAATATGTTTGGTGACTTCAGCAGCCGGAACGGGGATATACGTCCATTACAGGCTTGGAGTAGGTGTATGTGCCTGCTCCTGTACTCCTTTTCCTGTCAGTGAATCCTGACAGTACTCAAGTGTGGAGGTAGAGAGTTTAGTCTGCCTCCTGTTTGTCGTCGGGACTTTCCGACTGACTTCTCCATGCGCCACCAAACGAGACTGTTGGTAGGCTTGATTAGTATTAGCAGGTGTATGTGCCTGCTGATTACACTTCGCCAAACGCGGTTGACGAGATCCATCATATGTAGTCAGACGAGCCTGCTGACTAACTGGTGATGTATAAGTAGGTGTATGTTCCTGCCTACAGTACTCCGCCGGAATTGCCTGGCAGGATCGGCTTGATGCTGCCAGACGAGTCTGCTGGACAGCGGAATTAAAACGGGCAGGTGTGTGTGCCTGCTCATTGTTTTCCACCAAGTTAGGTTGGTGGAATTCTCCGGAGATGGCAGGGATGACAACCTGCCTATTGTTAACCGGATTCCGTCTCTGGTGATTCATCTTGCCTGCTCGGGTTCGAGGAACCTGAGCTGAATGCCTGGAGACGGTACCCTCATCATGTTGAGGGCGCACTACCACATGAGTCTGGCGGCGATTGTTGATGGGAGCCCTTGGGAAGGACTCCTGTCTTTTTGAATTAAGGCCCTGAGGGACCTGCTCATTCACTTCCTCAGAGTAAGGGAGTGAATGGAAATTGTGTTCCGGGGATAACGACCCGAAACGGTTGGAGACGGTAGTAAGCACCGCCTGCTTCTTGATTGCCGGTCGTCGTTGTCCGGACGACCAGGTAAAATTGTTAACTTGGAGGGCTTGACGAGCGGCCTCCAGAGCTGGGATAGTACCGTTGTGAAGGTATTCCTTAACCAGTGCATTAGAAACACAACGTTGAAGACGCTGAGTTGGTGATGTCATCCTCAGAGCGGATGACGTTCCAGCAGGAGTAGCAGCATTGGTTTTCACAGCAGCAGACCTCACAGTAGAGGTGTTCACAGCAGCAGTATTCACAGGGGTGAATTTAAGGAAAGCCATTTTGCAGAAGATCTTGAGAAAAGAGTGCCTATTCCATATAACAGACATAATCAAGATGAATCCGGCCACTGCATTTTTTGGATGAGCATATGTCAATGATTGCTTTGTTGGCCCAAGGGGCCTAACAAATAAGAAGAACATCACTTTCACTTGGTTAAGGATTCACGTCGGGTTCACCATTTTTGTTTCGCACGGAATCCGGGGATGACCTCCTCGACGGGAGATTCAAACGTTCCGATCGGTTTCTAACGGGTTTGTTCGTAGAACCGGAAACATCCAATGATTCCACATCCGTTTGGACCTACTTTCCAAAGGCAGGCGCTCATTAGCTTGTTGACTAATGAGGCTTAGGAATTTGCATTGGTCGAGAGGATGGGAGGTCGGACTCATCACACCTTTTTGAGGGGAATTATTGTCTACTCCGGGACTCTCTTTATAGATTTAAGTTATGTTCGTGAATCCTTATTACATTACCAAGTATAAAATGAGTTTTCCTTTAGTTTTAACAATCAATGATTAAATATGCAAGAAATTTAGAGAATCTTTTATATGTATTCGAGGTTATTCATCAATAGAGAATCATCTATATCTGTTTAGAGATTCTTGGTCAATGGTATCCTTCAAAACATTTATAAAAAGTCTCTTGGTCATTATGATGACCAGGCTGGTTTTAAAGCCACTCAGTGGGGCACTTGAAGTTTATCGTCATTCAGAAGGACATGGATTATTTCAAAGTTGGGATCGAACCCATAAATGGGCTACCTACGTATCCTTGGTTTTGGAAAAGGAATCAGAACCCACGTAGTTCGAGTAATGGGGTATGATGTTTATGATTGAGGGCTCAAAGATGAATGTCATAATTACTTTTACACTCTATGCTCACGTGAGTCATGCTCGGTGTGAGAAACAAGATGTATTGGTAAAATTTAGACAATTGTGCCATAAAAGATGCAATCATAAAAATTTGTTTTGGGGCTTATGTATATATGAATGCCCAGATAGATGAAGGTTTAAGATTTACTTTTAGGGAGAAAATCCATGAACAGGGTCCACAAAGTTATATGTGCTTCATGGAGATTTGAATACTCTAATCTTGGGGCTTACTCCTAAGGAGAATGCCCAAGTTAGGAGGGGACTTATGATTGGGTTTTATTCCTGAAAAGGAAACCCAAATCAAAGGTAATTTATGACTGGTTAAGGGAAGTTTAAGGGGACTTGGGGCTTATTCCTGAAAAGGAAGCCCAAGGTTATGACTGAGTCTTATTCCTGAAAAGGAGACCCAGGTTAGGGATTAAGGTTTTGGGCATCCTCCTTAGGAGTAAGCCCCAAACCTTAATTTATTAACTTGGGCATCCTCCTCAGGAGTAAGCCCCAAACCTTAATCCCTAACCTGGGTCTCCTTTTCAGGAATAAGACTCAGTCATAACCTTGGGCTTCCTTTTCAGGAATAAGCCCCAAGTCCCCTTAAACTTCTCTTAACCAGTCATAAATTACCTTTGATTTGGGTTTCCTTTTCAGGAATAAAACCCAATCATAAGTCTCCTCCTAACTTGGGCATTCTCCTTAGGAGTAAGCCCCAAGATTAGAGTATTCAAATCTCCATGAAGCACATATAACTTTGTGGACCCTGTTCATGGATTTTCTCCCTAAAAGTAAATCCTAAACCTTCATCTATCTGGGCAGTCATCTATACATAAGCCGCAAAACAAATTTTTATGATTGCATCTTTTATGGCACAATTGTCTAAATTTTACCAATACCTCTTATTTCTCACACCAAGCATGACTCACGTGAGCTTAGAGTGTAAAAGTAATTATGACATTCATCTTTGAGCCATCAATCATAAACATCATACCCCATTACTCGAACTACGTGGGTTCTGATTCCTTTTCCAAAACAAAGGATACTTAGGTAGCCCATTTATGGGTTCGATCCCAACTTTGAAATAATCCCTGTCCTTCTGAATGACGATAAAATTCAAGTGCCCCACTGAGTGGCTTTAAAACCATCCTGGTCATCATAATGACCAAGAGACTTTTTATAAATGTTTTGAAGGATACCATTGACCAAGAATCTCTAAACAGATATAGATGATTCTCTATTGATGAAGAACCTCGAATACATATAAAAGATTCTCTAAATTTCTTGCATATTTAATCATTGATTGTTAAAACTAATGGAAAACTCATTTTATACTTGGTAATGTAATAAGGATTCACGAACATAACTTAAATCTATAAAGAGAGTCCCGGAGTAGACAATAATTCCCCTCAAAAAGGTGTGATGAGTCTGACCTCACATCCTCTCGACCAATGCAAATACCTAAGCCTCATTAGTCCACAAGCTAATGAGCGCCTGCCTTTGGAAAGTAGGTCCAAACGGATGTGGAATCATTGGATGTTTCCGGTTCTACGAACAAACCCGTTAGAAACCGATCGGAACATTTGAATCTCCCGTCCAGGAGGTCATCCCTGGATTCCGTGCGAAACAGTCATCATAATGACCAGGATACTTTTAGGTATCAAAGGATACCATTGACTAAGAATATCAAACAAATACAGATGATTCTCTATCAATGAAGAACTTCGAATACATATAAAATATTCTCTAAATTTGCTACATATTGATCATTGATAGTCAGATCTAAAGGAAATCTCATTTTATACTTGGTAATGTAATAAGGATTCACAAACATAACTTAAATATATAAAGAGAGTCCCGGAGTAGACAATAATTCCCCTCAAAAAGGTGTGATGAGTCCGACCTCCCATCCTCTCGACCAATGAAAATTCCTAAGCCTCATCAGTCCACAAACTAATGAGCACATACCTTTGGAAAGTAGGTCCAAATGGACGTGGAATCATTGGATGTTTCTGGTTCTATGAACAAACCCGTTAGAAACTAATTGGAATGTTTGAACCTTCAATCAAGGAGGTCATCCCCAAATTCCAAGGGAAACAAAAAATAGTGAACCCGACGTGAATCCTTATCAAAGTTAAAATGATGTTTTACCTATTTGTTAGGCCCCTATTTGAAACTCAATGAGAGGGTCAACAAAAAAATCATTGACATATTTGATCATCCAGAAGATGTAGTGGATGAATTTATCTTGATTGAGTCTGTTATATCAAATAGGCACTCTTTTCCAAGATCTTCTGCATTTCCAGAATGGCTGCTCTCAAGTTCACACCTGTGAATACTGCTACGGCAAATGCTACTGCTGCTACTCCTACTGGATCGTCGTCCGCTCTGAGGATGACATCACCTACTCAGCGTCTTTAACGCTGGGTATCAAATGCGCTGATTAAGGAGTACCGTCAACATGGTACAATCCCAACTCTGGAGCCTGCCCGACAAGCCCTCAAGTGAACAACTCACACCGGTCATCCTGACAACAATGACCGGTGATCAAGAAGCAGGCGATGATAACCGCTGTCTCCAACCATTTTGGGTCATTATCCCCGGAACGCAATCACCATTCACTCCCATATTTCGGTGAGGTTAATGAGCAGGTCCCTCAGGGCCTTAATTCAAAGAATCAGAAGTCCTTCCTGAGGGCTCCTATCAAAAATCGCTGCCAGACTCGTGTGGTAGTGCGCCCTCAACATGATGAGGGTACCTACTCCATGTGTTCGGCTCAAGTTCCTCGAACCCGAGAAGGAAAGATGAATTTCCAGAGGATAAATCCGGTTAACATTGAGCAGGTTCTCATCTCTGCCATCTCCGGATAAGTCCACCAACCTAAATTGGTGGCTAGCAACGAGCGGGCACACACACCTGCCCGTTTTAATTCTGCTATCCTGCAGACTCGTCTGGCAGCATCATGCCAATCCCGCCAGGCAATTCTGGCGGACTACTATAATCAGGAACATACACCTATTTATACATCATCATCTAGTCAGCAGGCTTGTCTGAATACATATGATGGATCTCGTCAACCACGTTCAGGGAATTTCAATCAGCAGGCACATACACCTGCTATTATTAATCAAGCCTACCAACAGTCTTGCTTGGTAGCATTCAGAGAAGTCAGTCAGAAAGCTCCGGTGACAAACAGGAGGCAGACTCAACTCTATGCCCCCACACTTGAGTACTGTCAGGATTCACTGACATGAAAAGGAGGACAGGAGCAGGCACATACACCTACACCAAGCACGGAATGGACGTATATCCCTGTTTCGGCAGCTGATGTCACCAAGCATATTTTATCAATGGTGAAAGAGCAGAAGCAAATCCCTGCTCATATTCTGGATGCTTGCCAAGATATTATAATAGCTTCAGCAACATATCAGGGAAAGACACATAAATCTATCCCTACCAGTGGAGTGACACATCAATAGTTCACTCCGGAATAGACACACACATTTGTTCCAGTCCAAAAGGGTTTTGGGGCATACTCCCCCATATCATACGGACAACCAGGTTAGCCACATACACCTGATTTGAGTGGAGATTCTCAGCCTAACCTGACCATCTTTCCTAATCAGGCACATACACCTACTCAGAGCATCCACTTTCGTCAACAAGTGGTTTCCAAGGCGAGTAAGAAAGCGTCTAAGAAAAAGACCCACCCAGCACAGTCAGGAGATCAAGATCCAATCTGTAACAGGGCCTTGCTCGATACTGGAGTTCTTGAAGCCCTCATACAGTTATCTTTTGAAATTCAAGATTCTACTCCCTCATTTCCCAATAGTGGGAACATTAATTCTGAAGGTCTTCAACAAACACTTCCACATGAAGGCTTGCTTCATGAAAATTTGGTCGATCTCGAAGTTTCATCTTTAGATGAGAGCCACAGGAACCCTCTGTGTGGTCAGAAGACCAAGGAGCAAGAGATCTCATCTTTTTCTGTAACCCATCATGGTGGTCCTCCCCATGATGATGAATTTGTCTGCAAATTTACTCTTCAAATTAGTGATGCACATTGCCTGGAAAATGATCTAGTGGAAAATTTAGTGCCGAGAAAGCCCTCTTATCTTGAGGCACTCGCAAATGCAAAACCAGTCCTGCCTGATGCTTCATTGCTAGCTGGTGAAATACTTTCTCAATCAGAAGATAGCCCAGGGTGTAGTTCATTCTCCGAACCACCCCTAAGTCATGCAACATCTAGTTTGATCAATGATTTCTCTACCAATCTTGTTGAATCCGATGAAGCAACAAGGAAACACCAACTCTGGTCAAATCAGGTATAATAATCTTCATCAAATGATAAAGAGGAAATGATGAACATGAGAAAACAACCGACAAAAGGTGAAGTTCCAGTCATGTTTTGGCCTCTGGCTGACTCTCAGTATGACATACCAGAAATGTTGATGGAAGATGGAATTCATGATATTCGTATCAACATATGGAAAACTCTTTGTCAGTTGAAAAAGAAAGTATTATCTTATGATGAATATGAAAATCATCTTAAGAGAATAGAAGGGTTACAATTTCAGATTGATTTGGCATATCTATCAGTCTCTCGATATCCGAAGGCTAAAAATCAGTAGAGAGCCCTTCAACATTCATGCCTTGGTGCACTAAGAAGATTGCGTCAGTTAATTGCCAATTCCCCATCTGGTATTCATGTTAGAGGATGGGGTGTTCATGGAGTACTACATTTCACGGTGCTCTCTAGTGAGAAAAGCCCGCTGAAAATGGTCTCATGCAATGTTATTTCCCATGGCCGACCACAGTTAATGGGCTTTGATTGTAATCAAAAGCTTTCCCAAGAACAGGCCTCAACCATTTCCTCTCAAAATCAAGAATACAGAGAACAAGTTTTTGAATTACTCCTGCATCAAGCAAACGAGAATATTGAACGGGCCTCTCGTATAGAGAAAGCACATAATGAAGTGACAGAAGTGTCGGAAATCATCCAACGGTCTTTTGAACCAGGTGATAAAAGTGGATACAGGTTAATGAATCCAACTAATTTCTGGACTAAAGTTCACAAGATTAGAAGAGCTTTTAAGAAAGTCTCAGAAATAGCATGTCAAGAGCCACCCCATCTTTTCGGAATGGGGACTCTTTTAAACCAACCCTCGGAATCAACAAATTGGATTCGAGGAGTTGAACGGGAACAACAAGAACAGCCCCAGTCCACCGGACTGGGGACTTTTTCAAATCATCAACCCCCTCCTCAGAGAAATTCAGTTATTTCTCGATTGGGGAAGAAGCCTCAAGAGGAATGAAGAGCCAAATTATCAGGAGATTCCCTCCAAATTACGGTTCATCAAGAAGTTCCTGAGGGATCGAGTCAACAAAAGGAAATGTCTCATCAAAGACATGGAAGAAGACAGTATCACAGAAATGTTGATAGTAGGGATGCGATGCATTATGTATCAATCAATGTAATCAATGTCATTATTGCTGATCCACCAGATGAGGCTCACTCAGGGAACTCAGATGAAGAGGTTCCTACTCAAGAAGATGTACACACCGACACAAATGAAGAAGGTGTGCGTACACGAAATGAAAGGGTTACTCAGAACCTAGGTAATCTTTCAAGTAACCCACTTCCCCCTCTTCGAAAAGGATCCAAAAAAGGTAGGGGAAAGAATCATGTTACATATACTTCCTCTGGAGAAGGCTAATCGCTCTCACTAGAGCAAAGGTTTGCACAACAGGAGGAAGAAATGAAGGAATTAAGGAGGTTGAATGCAGAACTACTTCAGAGTAGTCTTCTTCTTAAGCATGCTAGAGTCAGCCAGCCAAAGTAATTTGTTGCAGCTACTGAGATGGATCAAGAATATCCTCCTCTATCAGTACACCCTCACATATCTAATCGTACGGGTCAAGTGCAACAACAGTTGGCAGTGCTACCATCAGTTGTAGCACCAACTACCACATCTGTCCAAGATCCAGTCATTACACCTACCCATGTCCAAGTTCAACCATATGTTTCTCAAAAGTTAATAACTACTATTGAGTCATTAATAGCTCGGTTTGAAACTATGGAAGGGAATCGTGTGGAGGTTGAACTAGAAAAGAATGTTTACCCTGAATGGGTAGATTCAATCTCTCCTCCATCCAGTTTTGGAAACCCTGTATTCCCTATTTTCAATGGATTAGGCGACCCTGAACAGCATTTGACGCATTACATGTCTTGTTGTGATCCTATGATGGGAACTCCGGAGCAGCAAGAAGCATTAAAACTCAGATGCTTTGTATGGACCTTGCAAGGACCAGACTTTGTCTGGTATACAAGTTTGCAATCCCGGTCAATTACTGGATGGGAAGATCTCCATCAACAATTCCCTCTTCAGTTCAGCTCAACTTTTCCAAAGACAACAGTTTTTGATCTTACAAACTATAAGCAAAGGGAGAATGAAAGGGTCTCAGATTTCATTGCTCGCTGGAAGAGATTAACATATTCCCTAATATTAGCACTCCCTCAAGAAGAATTTTTTCCAATCTATGTGGCAAATTTGCGTGATGAGTTACGCACGCCACTGATCCCTGTGAAATACACAGGAGGGTTTCGAGACCTTACTTCAATCGCTCAGCAGATTGAAGATTCCCTTATACAGTCTCTGGCTAAATCTCCTGTAATTCCATCAGCTTTAGGAAGGAGAATGGGTAAAGAAAAAACTACTACAGTTATGCTTAAACAGGCACCTATACCTGTTTCTACTTCAAAACCTTCATCTTCTCAAAGGGCTCCACCTTCTGAGTGCCCACAACAAAGTCTGTTTCATCCAGATGATCAAAGAGATCAAAGACGAACACAATTTGAGGATCCTAAGAACAAAACATACTCTTTCCAAAATGAACAAGTTCTTGGTTACTTCATTTCGGCTCTGTAAAATAATCTGATTCAATTGACAATGCGCAAGAGGACAAATAAGAAATAAGATGAAGACCGTCCCAATTGTTGCCATTTTCATAAAATGTTAGGTCATCCCATCCAGGAGTGTTTTGTCTTCAAAGACCTCCTACAAAAGATGGTCGACTCGGGAAAAGTCAAACTGAAAGGTTCTTCAGCTCCGGTAGCATGTGTTTCTGCTATAGTTACAGAGGAGGAAGGCGAATGGCAAGAAGTCAAAAGCAAAAATGCACAAAAGTATGATGATTGGATGGTCAGAAAGACAATCAACCGAACTCATGCTATTTTGCGAACACAATTAAAGAAACGGATTGTGTCTTCTGGTATGGATGTTGCGGTAAAACCCTCTTCGTTAGAGGGAAAGTCCTCAAAGAAACGACATGATTAAAAGAAAGAAAAAGAATCAAAAGAAGATGAGTATGTTTCAAAGACAAAATTGACTTTGACTCTGGCAGACTTCATGCCATCTACTTCAAAGCCACGGGCACTGCCCCACCAAACGGCACAGCCTAAACAGGCTAATCAGGTATAGTCTTCATCAGAAGAAGAGTTAATCTTTGGTTCTATTAATATGATTGAATTAATAGATCCATATGGCAGTCATAGTTTCAATTTCGATGAGCATGAATTACCTGAATCAAACAAGGGAATAAGATGAAGTTCCAGAGGTTCAGGATACAGGGGAAGTTGTGGATCTTTCAGAAGCCACTACTCCAATTCTACCCCTTCTAGAACTTTGTACGTAGCTGAAACTCGTGGTAGAGCCCTTCAGCGAGCATAGAAAGAATAAGAAAGTTCTTCTACCAATAGAGAATTCAGTCCTGGAACAGTTATTTTAGAAGACTGGTTGAAGGTTCCATCTTCTTCCTCTCAGCAAGTAAATGGATCTAATCGGACTAACTTTCCAAAACAACGAATATTGCCAAGTCCTATCCCAATACCAGATGAATCAACTTCCAAAGCATCTGCTTCCAAGGTACCTGCTAAACCACATATTCCTGTTGGGAAACGCAGACCTCTGGATCAAAAGTACGATGTATTGAAACACTTTTCCCAAGTACCAGCCATGTTATCAATTCTGGATGCTCTAAATCTGTCAAAAGATTTTCGGGAAGCACTCATCGAGGCTTTGTCGAGTCCTCAGGAGTTTGAAACTAAAATTGCTATAGCTGAAGTCTATCGCATAGGGAATAATCCTGCAGAATTCCATGCAGTAATATATTTTACTGATGAAGATGAAGATGATGTTGTGCATGGGCATATTAGACCTTTGTACTTACTTGTAAAGGTCAATGGTGTAGACGTCCGAAGAGATTTCATTGACAATGGTTCAAGAGTCAACCTCATGCCCATTCGTACACTTCGTCGATTGGGCCTCACGGAATCAGATTTATCTCCTTCTACCATGATGTTACAAGGATATGATAAAAATAAACAAGAACCATTGGGCGAAGTTACACTCAGAACTCAGTTTGGAGATCTTGTATCCAATTCAGATTTCATGGTTGTTGATCAAAACTCAGCCTTCAACATCTTGCTTGGAAGACCCTGGAAACATCAACATGAAGCTATCCCTTCATCATACCATCAATGTCTCAAATATTGTTTTGATGGTCAAGTTGGGACATTGTATGCTGATAAGGCCCCGTTCAAGACATGTGAGTCTCAATACATTGAGGAGGAATTCTATCATATGAAGGGAAGGGAGAAATCCACAACAAAGGAGATTACCAAAGTAAATGCTCCATATGGTTTGGAGAAGATTCTAGTAAATCCATTTACACATGTGAGTACAGATTATGTGTTGCCTATCAATAAAATTGACAAGATAGACCCAAATCAAAATACTCTTATGGAAGTATCCATAATGTCAGTTACGACAATTGAGCCAGACAACATGGGAGAAATTGGTAACCCAGAAAGCAGTAATGAAAGCACAAATGGTGACGTCTTCATTTCCTCTACTGAAAACCGACAAGTCTATACTTTGTCAATTAAGCCAAAAGAAGTTATAGCAACATAGGAGGTGAACAATTATGTTGATTCTCAATCCATCATCTCCTCTTTATTACCCAAAGAACTCCCTTCATCATCAATCGGGTCGGAAATGGATGCTTCTTCTTCAAGATGTGCAAATTTTGACATCCCTTCTGATCATGAAAATTCTGCTTTATCATCTCCTATGAAAGTAGAAATGGAAGAAATAATACATGATGATGAAGAAGATGAATATCTCAAAGATTCTCCTCCAGCATTTGAAGAGGGTATCTCTACCACTGTGGATGAACTCAGAAAAATAAATCTGGGTACAAAAGAAGATCCACGCCCCACTTTAATCAGTGCGGCCATGAATCTTGAAGAGAAAGAGATATATATTTCATTTCTAAATCAAAATAGAGATATATTTTCTTAGAACTATACAGAAATGACCGATCTTGATCCTGATGTTTCTACTCATCATTTGGGTTTAACAGAAGAACATTGAGGATTTAAGAAAGCCGCGAGAAGAACACAGCCAACTTATGCTTCCAAAATTGATGCTAAAGTGGATAAGATTATCAAAGATAACTTCTTTAGAGAAGTTCAGTATCCCAAGTGGTTGGATAATATTGTCCCTATAAAGAAGAAGAACAGACAAATTAGAGCTTTCATCGATTTTAGAGATCTTAATTGGCATTGTCCTAAGGATGATTTCCCAGTTCCGATTATAGAACTTTTAATTGATGCAACAGCTGGCTATGAAGCACTTTCCTTCATGGATGGATATTCTGGATATAATCAGATCCGAATGGCCCCAGAAGATGAGGAATCCACAGCCTTCAGAGCCCCTCAGGGTGTGTTTTGCTACCGGGTAATTCCCTTTGGCTTAAAGAATGCAGGTGCAACATATCAGCGAGCCATGCATCGTATCTTCAAACCCTTCTTAGGTAAGTTTGTTGAATGTTATGTAGACAATTTTGTGGTTAAATCCAAACAACGTTCTAATCACTCTGCTGATTTGGAATTCATATTTTGCAAGCTTCAACAACATAATTTGAAGATGAACCCCTTAAAATGTGCTTTTGGGGTAACCTCAGGAAAATTTCTCAGCTTTGTTATACTCCATCGTGGAATTGAAGTCGATCTTGAGAAGACCAAGTCAATCCTTGGTATGTCACCTCCTCAAAATTTGAAATAATTAAGAGGACTTCAAGGACACTTAGCCTATATTCGGCATTTCATCACCAATTTGGCAGGCAAAAGTTTACCCTTCAACAAATTGATGAAGAAGGGAGTCACTTACCAGTGGACTAAATAATGTTAATAAGCAGTCAATATTCTCAAGAAATACATCTTGAGTCCACCGGTACTCATTCCACCTATTGAAGGAAGACCACTTATCCTCTACATGACAGCTCTAGAGCGATCATTGGGTGTTATTCTTGCTCAAAAGAATGATGTTGGGAATGAAAACAGCCTCTACTATCTCAGTCGAACTATGCTCGAAGTAGAAACCAGGTATTCAAGTATTGAGAAGTGCTTCCTGGCATTAATCTTTGCAGTTCAGAAGTTGAGACACTACTTGGAACATCACGAGGTCCAATTGGTATCTCGCAATAACCCGCTCAAAATCATCCTTAGTTGTCCAATGCTTACAGGACATCTGGAAAGGTGGTCAGTTATTTTGCAGCAATTCGACATTCAGTATGTGTCTCAAAAGGTGATAAAGGGCCATGCTATGGCTGATTTCCTAGCTAAACACCCTTCAGTAGAAGACACATCTTCAGATATTGAACTCACTGATGAGGAAGTCTTCTCTATTCATGAAAGTCCTCAAGCATGGGAAATGTATTTTGATGGTGCTTCCAGAAGTCCAACAGGGAAGAAAATGGAGAATCCTAAATTCAACAAAGTTGGTTTAGGAATTGTGCTCATTTCTCTAGAAAAGGCAGTGCTACCTTATTCCTTCTTATTGTGGGAAGATGTTACCAATAATGAAGCAGAATACCAAGCTCTTATCATAGGCTTGGAATTAGCGCTTCAAGCACAAATGAATCACTTAAAGGTGAAAGGTGATTCAGACCTAGTAATCAAACAAGTCAATGGGGATTATGCCATCAGAAAAGAAGAACTAATCCCTTTGTATGATTATGTCTGAGAGTTAATGGCAGAATTCCCTTCGGAACCGACATTTTCTTATGTCCCAAGATCACAAAATGCTCAAGCTGATGTACTGGCTAATATAGCAACAGCTCTGGCAGATCCAAATCAGGACGAGACAACCATCAGTATTGCCCATCGTCGTGTAATTTCACCTTATGTTCAAATCAGAATAGAGAAAATTAATGAAATTAGTCCCATTCCTGAACCGTATTGTAATACTACAGGATGGATGTCACCTATCAGGGAATACCTTAAAAATGGAACATTTCCACCTGATAGAGCCGAGAAAGAACAAATCTGGTGACGTGTGGTCAATTTTAATCTTTATGATAGCCCAGATCACCTAGAGAAAATTCTCTACAAATGTGGTTTTGATGGAGTTCTCTTCAGATGCATTGATGGTGAAGAGACAATGGTTGTCATGAAAGAAGTGCATGCAGGAGTCTATGGTTCCCACTAGTTTGGACATAGACTGTCTGATCAGATTCGAAGGCCTGGATACTTTTGGCCTTCAATAATACAAGATTGTGTTGATTTCACAAATAAGTGTCATTCATTCCAAGTACATGCCAACTTCATTCATCAACCTCTAGAGGTTCTTCATACAGCTAAATACTCATAGCCATTTGCCACATGGGGAATGGATGTAGTGGGACCTTACCCATCGGCTACGGCCAAGCAGTTTAAGTACATTTTTACTGCTACTGAATTCTTTTCCAAATGGGCAGAGGAAATACCTCTCAAGGAAGTCAGTTCTAAATGCATTGTTAGCTTCATCAAGTTTATCATCATTACCAGATTTGGTGTCCCTCATACCATATTGACGGACAATGGCACCAACTTCTGTTCATCCAAGGTAAAGAAGTTGTATCAAGAATACAACATCAAATCCAACCATTAATTTCGGTATCATGCAGTAGCCAATGGCCAGATAGAAGCCTTCAACAAGACTCTTTCAAATATACTACAAAAGATGGTGGATAAAGATAATAAATCATGTCCTGATAAACTCTTTCATGCTTTATGGGCATATCGGACTACCACCCGCACTGCAACTCGGTCACCTCAATATTCATTGGTATATGGAACGGAAGCAGTCTTTCCCATTGAAGTTCAACTACCCTCACTCAGAGTTGCCATTTGTGATCAATCATCTACAGATGAACAATCTCAAAAGCGATTGAATGAATTGGAAGGGTTAGGTGAGAATGATTGTGCACATTGCACTACTTTGAAGTCTATTAGAATTGAATAGCACAAGCTTTTCACAAAAAAGTCTGTCTTTGTTCATTCACTCAGGGAGAATTGGTATTAGTTCTCAGAACTCCAATGATATCAGGAAAGAAACCTCCCAGGCTTGAGCCAAAATGGTAAGGACCTTACTAAATAAATAGGGTCTACTCCAATGGAGCTTATTCATTAATCTTGATGGATGGAGAACTCATCACTACTCCATCCAATGCCACGTTATTGAAGAAGTATTTTGTATAAACACAAAATATATTATCATTGTCCAATATGACCTTAAACTGCAACTAGGTCCTTTATGACCTTAAACTACATCAATGGTCCAGTATGACCTTAAACTGCAACTAGGTCTTGTATGACCTTAAACTACATCAATGGTCCAGTATGACCTTAAACTGCATCATCAATGGTCTATGCATATGACTTTAAACTGTTTGAATCTTTTTTTCATCCAACATGATGTTAAACTTTATTGTCCCTATATCGTCCAACAAAACGTTAAACTGTATTGTCCCTATATCGTACTACACGACGTTAAACTGTATTGTCCCTATATCGTCCTACATGACGTTAAACTGTACCATCCAAACTACATGAATCTAAACTATATAAAATTCCCTTATGTCCAGCAAGATGTTAAACTGCATAACCAACGGTCCATGCATGTGACCTTTAACTATTCGCACATATTTCCAACATAACGTTAAACGGTGCACTTTTTTGTCCTTACTACATGACATTAAACTGCACAGTCTTCTTTTTGTCCAACATGACATTAAACTGTATTGTCCCCATCGTCCTAACTACACGAAGCTAAACTGTACAGAAAGTCATTTAATACATTTGACATGACATTAAACTGTGCTTTGTCCCTGCTACATGACATTAAACTGTGCAGCACCAATAGTTTTAACTGCAAGACTTTAAACTGCATAGTCCCTTCATATGTCCTACATGACATTAAACTTTGCATCGTTAGGGTTGTTGCTACCTCTTGTTTCTCACACCTAGTATGACTCACGTGATCTCAGAGCAAACTTCCACCATAAAACTCTCTCTGGGCTACTAACCATGTGTAAGTACCAACACCATCATTTTTTTTATGTTGTTGTCCCCAAGAACAACTTGATCATTAATTCATTCTTTAATTGAACTACGCGGACTTTGATCCTTGCCTTCCAGGCCGGGTACGTAGGAAACCTCCCATAGTTCAAGCCCAAAACCAATCTCTTCACATTGGTTCAGTCATATCTCATACGATGTTGATTTGTGAAACCGCCCCTATAATCAATATCTTTACATTGGTTCACTTTTGTCCTTGCTATATGACATTAAACTATACAACACTTTTGTCTAGTATGACAATAAACTACAATATTCTTTTATATCCTCACCTGAGAGGGAATAATTATTTACATTTATTTTTCAATCATGTATCATTCCAAAGACTACGTGCATACATGGCAATGCTCGAATCTGTTATTTTGGGTCAAACCATCATTGCACTAAAGTCTCCTTTCACCCTTCACTTGTACGAACCAAATTTGTACAGAGGGTATTTCTAGAACTATGTGGGCTTGATTCCCATCCTTATAGGATACGTAGGAACGTTCGAGTGTCCCTCAAATCTAGCCCCATGTCTTTTGGGCCTAACCCCAAATTCCTCTTTCAGTCCCCTGACTGAAAAGTCTCCATGAAAACACACACCATGTATTTCTTACAATGGTCCAAACTCTATGAACCTAAACTAAGATCTCCAATACTTTTGTCCCACACGACGTTAAACTGTAGTTCAAGAACTATGTATGGCGTGATTCCCATCCTTATGGGATACGTAGTGAAGTCCAGTATTTCAATTCAGGACCCAGCCACAACATGATTATGGTTAGCATTGATCTGTGTATCTTTGTATACATTGGACAATACCCATCTTTATGTGTCAAAATCATAACCATCAATATTTTCAGATCTTTATAAAACTTTTCTTGACTTTTAGTCACAAAAATGTCAAATTTATGAGAGTTCTTTTACCTTACTATGCAGCACGTGTCGTTAGGCGGCCTTGCATAAGCAGTCCACATAACAGACTTGTAAGCCAAAAGATACTATTATTTGACTATGCATCCAATGCCCTTAGGTGGCCCTGCATAATTCAACCCCCTAATGGGTTTGTTAAATAATGGTAACTTCATTCTTGGGAATAAAGCTGCTTTTGTACTTATTGGTCTTAAATGACAGTATGTAGGGATCCGCAAAAATAGCCATCCTTAACATATTTGTCCCATATCCTTTTTCATTATCTGAAAGTATTCAAGTCTATGGTTTATATTATACTTCCCTACGTTTGGATCGGACCTTCGTAGGAGTGATATCCATCTAGTTCTTCAATAATCTTTTTTGGAAAATATCTTCTCCATATTAAAGTACCTTTTTCCATACAGCAAACTCAATACTTTGGAAATTTTGAATCTCCATATACATTCACTGGATTTTTATCACTACGAAAGTAAATTTCATAGAGTTCTTTTTCCTGACTATGTAGCACGTGTCCTTAGGCGGCCTTTCATAAACAGTCTACATAACAGACTTATTAGCCAAAATATACTATTTATTTGACTATGCAGCCAATGCCCTTAGGTGGCCCTGCATAATTCAACCACCTAACAGGTTTGTTAAATAATGGTAACTTCATTCTTGGGAACTACTTCTCCTAATGCCTTTTATCTCTTTTTCATCTCGTTCATCAGATCCAAATATTCTTAAGTCATAGTTTACATATTCTCCCTCATACTTGAGTATGGTAATATGTTTTCAGATAAATTGTCAAGGAATTGAGTCAATTTTAATCCATTTTGGTCAAATCTATTTCAAACATAAACATTATCCTCTTTATGTCTGATTTTCATGACATTAAACTGCCCAAAAAAGACAAAGGAACTCTAAATAAAAGTCAATTTTCAGCTAACTAAACATACATTTTGTATGATTTAGGTAATATTGAGAAATTAAAAGATTCAATGTTTGTAGGGTTATTTACACTAATCCTAGTAAAAATAAAACTATGATTACTAGTCCCATTGGCTTAGGTAAAATCTAAAGCATGTTGTAAAAGAATGCAGGTACAAATGATTGAAGATGGAAGTGTTTTTCATTGATGCACAGTAGATAAAAGGACATCCACAAACTGGAGACTCTTCTCTTTTTCAAGAATTACAAGAGGCTTTCAACATAATTATTCATTTGATTTACGGAATCCCGAGCTTCATCAACAGCCACCTGGAATTCATTTATTCAACTGGATATAGTAAGATATGCAGTGATTCCATCTCTTCTTGCAAAAATTGTAAAAGGATGTTCTTGAGTGCGGTTTGAGAAAATTTTCTGCTGATCAAACAGTGACTCTATTTCTATCCAAGAGACTTGGAAGACGGATACATGGATTTGAGAATGGAGCATTGGATGTAAAGATCCATTTGGAGAGATTACACTTTTCAGATATTGTTCTAATCCCATGTTTGTATTCTCTCCACCAACCGGCAATGGAAAAAATTTCAGCCCATGGGTTTTCCATTTTCATATCTGCAAGGAAATGACGTGGAGGAAAAATTTGAAAGGTCACACCATTGTTGTTGCTCTTAATGCACAACATAACCAAAATAGAGGAGTAACAGTGCAGCTATATCTCAGGCATATAATTCATTGTATCTGGAACATTGACTCCTTGCAGATGACCATGACCATATAGCGGCAGGTAGATGCTCTGTGGGAAATTAAGATGATATTTCTTCAATTACTTAGCCAAATCTGAGAGAGTGTTGTCGCAGATATCATAGTAATCATGGTCAATGATGTTCATCATATCATCAATCCTCTTGTGAGCCAGTTCATCAGCTATTCTGGTTCTAAGAGCCATTGATTCTGAACGAAAGTTGAATAAATTAACTTTTAAGTAAGTTGATTTTTCATAAAATTTGTGAAGGAATTTCAGAAAAATGGCTAAGGCATTAAGGCACGCAAGTATGCTTGTGTCGTGAAAGTGTTAATGTGTTACGCAAGTTTTTGGCGCACAAGTATCATTGTGCAAGTCCTATTACCTTGACAACAGCGTGAAAACGAAGAAACAACTGAAAATGAGTAACTTGCACGGCGAAGGGGACCTGTATGGAGAGAGCTCGAAAATCCAGAATCAAATGTTATGTGCGTAAAATGACCGCGTATTGATAGGCCAGGTGGCCCACATGTGCAACTACACCTAGCATGCTCCATCCAATGTACTCCAGTCCTGCACGACTCGAACCTGGGTGCCAAGTGTTGCACACTGAACACTTGTGCGCCGCTTTTCCTTTGGTTTTCTTCTTTTCCTCAGAGTCACATCCTCATTTATTTCGGATCCAACTCCGAGGTGGGACTTTTGATGACGCTCCTTTTTCGTCACATTGTCTAGAAGAATGTAAAGGGAAATTACTTTGCACAAATTGATTCATCCTTTGAAGAAAACATCAAAAATCGATAAAGGCATGAACAAGGCTTCAAAAGCACATGTGCCACATAAGTTCCATCACTGTCGCACAAGTCCACTTGAGCGACGCCTAATGGTCACGCAAGTGACTTGCGTGCCCGAAAGGATAACCGCCCAGGGTTATCTCCAGCCTATAAATAGACCCTGTGGGACCCCCATTTCAGGAGAAATGTTTTCCCGAAACTCAGATTTGAGCTCTCGGCGCCCTAGTCCCTTCTCAAAGCTTCCGAAACACTTCTAAGGTAATTTCTTACCTTGAACGGAAGATCTAAAGAGGGGGAGGAAGGCGTAAGTGTTGACACTTATCAACCCTTGTGCGCCTAAGTGGCCAACCCATAAGGGAAATGGCCACACTTGCGCGCCGCCTTACTCCTTCAATAGAACTTACGCTCCACTCTTCTGGAAGAACCTCAATATGATTCTGAAGGCTTTAACCAAGAGTCTCTCAAGTATTACCCTGTTGGTTAACCGTCATGAAAGTACCCATGGGTGGCGCAGGTATACCTGCGCGACCAGGTCTTGCGCACCCACGCAGTACCTGCGCGCCTCCCAGGACATGTGTGCCCTTGCCTTTTTGGGTGCCCTTCTTACCCATTTCACCCCTCTTAAGCCATTCCACATCTCCTATTCAAGATTCAGTCCTCAAGACACTCTTCAATTCCATTTATGGCATGATTTATTGATTTTACTTCCTTATCTGAAAGGAATTATGTGGAATATCTCTCAAAACCAAGTGATTTACACATCTTTATGTCACTAAATATTGAAATTTCATTCATTCAACCTCATCCTTTAAGATGAGAGAACTCATTAACATGGGCCTCCTTTTTAGGAGTAAGTCCCAATCATAATTATCTTAACCTGGGCCTCCTTTTCAGGAGTAAGCCCCAGTCTCAAATATGGGCCTCCTTTTCAAGAGTAAGTCCCAATCAAAATTCTCTTAACCTGGGCCTCCTTTTCAGGAGTAAGCCCCATTCTCAAATCTGGGCATCCTTCTCAAGAGTAAGCCCCAACAATAATTCTCTTAACCTGGGCCTCCTTTTCAGGAGTAAGCCCTAGTACCCTAATTTGGGCATCCTCCTCAGGAGTAAGCCCCAACCATAATTTCATTAACCTGGGCCTCCTTTTCAAGAATAAGCCCCAGTCATAATCATTAACCTGTTCCTCCTTTTCAAGAATAATCCCCTTTCATAATCATTAACCTGGGCTTCCTCGTTCAGGAATAATCCCCAGTCATAAATATGGGCATCCTCTTCAGGAGTAAGCCCCATGTCCCATAACTTTTCAAGTCTCTTAACCTGGGCCTCCCTTGAGTAAGCCCCAGTCTTAATTCCTCTTAACCAATCCTAATTTACCTTTGATCTGGGATTCCTTCACAAGAGTAAAAACCCAATCATAAGTCCTCTCCTAATTTGGGCCTCCTTTTCAGGATTAAGCCCCAAGTTAGAGTATTCAAATCTCCGTGAAGCACATATACCTTTATGGACACTGTTCCTGGATTTCTTCCCTGAAGTAAATCCAAATCTTCATTTATCTGGGCAGTCATACATTCATAAGTCCTACCTTATTTCTTATGATTGCATCTTTCATGGCACAATTGTCTGATTTTTACCAATACCAATTGTTTCTCACACCGAGAATGACTCACGTGATCTTAGAGTGTAAAAGTAATTATGACATCCTTATTTGAGCCATCAATCATAAACATCATACTCCCTTACTCAAACTACGTGGGTTCTGATTGCTTTTCTAAACAAAGGATACATAGGTAGCCCATCCGTGGGTTCGATCCCAACTTTGAAATAATCCATGTCCTTCTGAATGACAATAAACTTCAAGTGCCCCACTGAGTGGCTTTAAAACCACCATGGTCATCATAATGACCAATAGACTTTCACGTATCAAAGGATACCATTGACTAAGAATCTCTAAAAAATACAGATGATTCTCTATCAATGAAGAACCTCGAATACATATAAAAGATTCTCTAAATTTCCTATATATCGATCATTGATTGTCATATCTAAAGGAAAGCTCATTTTATACTTGGTAATGTAATAAGGATTCATGAACGTAACTTTAATCTATAAAGATAGTCCTAGAGTAGACAATAATTCCCCACAAAAATGTGTGATTAGTCTGACCTCTCATCCTCTCGACCAATGCAAATTCCTAAGCCTCATCAGTCCACAAACTAATGAGCACCTACCTTTGGAAAGTAAGTCCAAATGGATGTGGAATCATTGGATGTTTCCGATTCTACAAACAACCATGTTAGAAACCGATTAGAATGTTTGAACCTTGAATCAAGGAGGTCATCCCCGAATTCCGAGGGAAACAAACCTTTTTAGATTTGTTACCCCTAGGTACATCTCTTCCCGAACCAGGTCCACTTATAGTATCTAGACAATGATGTATTATAAGGAAAACCCAATAATACCTACCTTACAAAAACATTAGGATGTTCTTCTATACTTATATTAGATATCTATCATTGTTTTATAATCTCAAATATATGTTTTCCTAAATCTATTTCACACTGTTTATAAAAAAATTCCTATTATACCAACTCTCCCAACCATAACCCTAGTAGCCCAGAGCTACTATCTAGTTTTTTACAGTGGAATAATATACAATGAATCTCATCCCTAAAGACTGAATTGATAAGTAGTCTTGGTAAACTTGATACATACGTAAGTATTTAATTACATTTTAAAAACAAATTAAAACATTTTTTTCTAGAATATCATTATTCCCTCCACAATATCATATAATATCATTTATAGTAACCATCCTAGATTCATAGTCAAGGAAAAAAAATAATAATACAATCTAATGTTCATTAAGAGTTAAGTACAGTGGAACCTATCATAAATAAATTAGAATAATCAACATGGAAAGGTAAATAACTATCAAAACATTCAATTTAAAAAATTTAACATCCATGATAAGATAAAGAATAATCAATATGTCATGGTAAATTATTGAAAACAAATTCTGTTTAACAAAAAAAATTAATAATGAATTGAATCAAATGATAATATATTTTTGATAATATCTTGAACAATAAAAACTGATTTATCAACAATTAAATTCTTATTTATTTTATTTCTTGTTCTTAGGCATAATTATACCTTTATTGAAAGATATTTATTCTAGATAGCTTAAAATTAATGTGTTTGTATACATTAGAAGCCTAATTAATTAAGGATAACTAATTGATTCATCTAATGGGACTACCGATGTATTGTGGGGATATCTACAACTAGGACCCACCCATGTCTAAATATCTAAATAATTACTCGTATATCTAATAAATGATTTAATTTATGTTCAATGTGCCTCATCATCAAATATTTATATTGAGTAATGAACATTGATTTATCAATATTTCCCAAAATAAAAAAATAACATTTAATTCAAAACATCGTATATAAAATTGATATATAGTTTAATAAATAGACATATCCATGATAAATAAAATGGATATTTAGGAAAATTTTAATATCCAATGATCCTAGGTTTTTTAATATTTCAAAGGAAAGTTAATGAAAACAAAAATGAATCATGGAAGTGAATGAAAATAATATCCCTGGTCAAAATGATGATAACACATCCATATAATTAATATATAGGGTTTCAATATAACAAATACCTAATGCAGTATAATTAGTTTAATGGTTATTTTCGTTGATTAATAAAATTTATATGAAAAGAGTCTCAAAAAGACTCTTGATGAGAAAAACATTTTCACTTTAAAATCCCTCATTAAAACACAAATTTCAAAAAAACATTTTAAAATAAATTTATTTAAAAATAACCATTAAAACATATAAGAGAAGCTCTAAATTATTCAATTAGTCATGATGGTTAGAAATTCTATTCATGTTATACACATTAAAATTAGAATTCCTCCTGATTTTTTGGTGAAACCATGATGAGCCTTATTTTGAAAACGACAAGAAGATTCCTTTAAAAAAAATTAAAAAATTAAAAATGGGTAAAAATGAATTTAATAAATCATTTGTAACATTATAAAATCATTTTTTTAAAAAATTTTTTTAATCATGGTTTTGGAAGAAAATTAATTTCTGATCGAATATTGAAATAAAGTAATGATTTCTTAAAAACATTTTCTCAATTATATTAAGCACCAAAAAGTAAGAAAATATTACTATTAAATAAAAATATCATGAATAACTAGAGGAAAATGAAATAAAATGTCTTTAATATACAATGATTATATAATTTACTTTAATGTATCTTCAAGAATAATTAATCTGGATTGAAATGAGATCATGAAATAAACCCTTATAAAGGAAATCATGGGGAAATGAGAATTATTCAATGAATAGATTATGTGTATAAAATGTAAATCCAAAAATAACTACTGGAAATACAGAAAAATTTTATAAAAATTCATTGTACATATTATATGAAAATATCAAAGTCAAAAAAAGAATTAATAGAGCTCTATTAAATGAAATTGAGCTATGAAATTATTTACCTCTTGTTTACTTTCATGTCGAATCCCCTTGGATGAAATAATTCAAATCGAAACTTAAAATTCCTTGAATTTTTAATGAATCATTATATTACATATCAAATGGGAATTAATTACACTATATAAAATAAATTATTTTCTTAAAATTACAATATCACTCTATGAATAGAAATTGAGATGAAGTCTCTTGCATCACATTTTTTTGGTTAAATGTTCTTAAACCTCCTCTTCCTCATGTAAACTCCTTTTTTCCAAACATTCCTTAAAATGGAGGATTCATTACAAAAATAATGATTCTAAGATAATAGTGGGAATTTTTGAAAATTATTTGTGTAGGTTTTGGAATAAATAAATGGATTTGAAGTTGTAAGAATAGAGGAGAGTGGATGGCCTTTTATAATTGAGGTGAGGGGCACCCTTGTAATTTCATAAAGTAAAATGTTTTACCAAATATTTGTACATGAAAAAAGTGTCCAAAATTGATTATTATAGTGTATTAGATGTTATACTATTGAAATATGGCCCTAAAATATATTTTAGACAACTTGTTATGTCATTTTAAACCAAATGTTTTCATTTTGACAACCAATAAACACATTTTTACCTTAACCAAGATAAATAATATTTATTGATTTTACTTTTAATTATAGAAAACAATTATGTTTAAATAATTAATGATATAAATTATTTATATTCCAATTATGGAACAAATTTTGCCAAATTTTATTCACAAAAGTGGACATTTTCATTTAAAATTAATCATGTAGACGAGATGATAAAGCTGGTTTTAAAAAAGAAAATGTTCAAAAGTATACAATGTTTTTATATCAAAATTCAATTTTAAAATTATTATAATGACCTAAATTCTATTTTCAGGTATATATTTAAAATAAATTTACATTAAAAACAATTAAAAATATAATTTAACATTAAAAACAATTTAAACAAAAAAGTATGTTTTTATTAAAATTTAGTATTTTTTCTAATCATCGACAAATGAAATATTTCATAAAAAATCCAAAAAAATAACCATAAGAAAATTTTTATATAATGATTTAAAAAACAATTCCTATTTTTTGACATAAATTTTCAAAATTGTTAAAAATTAATCTTGAATTATACGTGAAAAGGGTGACTAAAACATCTTTTAGAAAAAGTATTTTTTACAAAATATATTTCATTTTATTTTAAATTATTATTTTATTATTTTTAGTCAATATATAACAATAACTTTCCTAATTTTGTTTATTATTATTCATATCATTAAATTTAATGGCTATGTTATAATGGTATACTCTATTTAAATCCTTCTAGACCTGGGTTTTCATGTTCCACAATCTACCAAAGAGATTAATTTTAATGTAATATATTTCATGGGTTTTTGAATATTAGTGTTGTGTGTCACATATTAGATCAAATAAACTGTGATTATTTCCAAATTTTGGGGTGTGACAATCTACAGTAATCTAAAAATTAGTAATTTTTATTTTGACTTGAGGTTCCCACTGGCAGAAAAAAGGCAACGAAAATTATAAACTGAAAGGATCTATGATTAATGGAAGCTAAAAAACTACATATATCAATTTTTATCTTTAATATAATCATTTGAGACAAAAATAAACTTTCTTACATAAGTTTTATTATGCTCAAATAATTTTCATCCCATATCTTCAAACCAACTCTAGGATAAACATTACATATATGGTGATGTTCTCCAAGTCTACATTGAATAATATAATAACAAAGTGTTTCGATTTTCTATAGGAATGCAAAAATATACATTTTTTATGAAATCATACAAAGCACTGAAGGTAGTTTCTTTTTCAATGTCACTCAGTAAAAAAATTAATAAATAATAAATATCATTAAGATAAATTCTTATAAAAAATATGAATTAGAAAATACATCTCTACGACATGGTGGTGACACTTATTTAACAAGTACATAAACCTATATCAACCTACAAAAAGGTATTTTCAATAAAATTGATTAAAATTTAATATTTTAATGTTAGTGTTCATTGATTTGGAAAATAAAAATAATATTCATTCGAATGGTTATTCTATAGTATCAAATGTTATTCTTGGATATCGTTATAATATTTGATTCTATTCTTTCACATTTTCTCTCTATGAAAATTAATATAATATAAGTTTAATTATATCATTAAAGACACCATTTAATTAAATTTTATCATAAAGTAGAATAAATCTTCCCATGCATATAGTTTTATTTTCATTAGTTACACTACTTTAAAATAGGGAAATGACCACTGATAGAAACAATGTTCATAGGCCTAATGATAAAGGTCATAGGTTAAAAAATGTGAATTTGGCCCACAAGTGTTGTAGTAGTGACAATATCTAGTAGATATATTTCCATGAGAAATGCAAAGGGTTATCCATAGTGTGGATGTTTCTCTAAATTTGTACATGGGTTTTTCCCATTGTGATAGCTAAATGGCCAAAGTTCATTCTTATGGTTGTAGGTCTCTATATATGGGTGATTGTTGTGGCCGTATGTAGAGATACCACCATAATATGTTTTACCAAGGTCAATGCCCTTTTAAATAGATATAGGGAAATATTTTATGGCAACACACC
Organism: Viscum album; assembly: GCA_963277665.1. NCBI lineage: Eukaryota > Viridiplantae > Streptophyta > Magnoliopsida > Santalales > Viscaceae > Viscum > Viscum album. The sequence continues at coordinate 347,928,365 of OY728126.1, forward strand.
AAAAAAATGGAATTCTCATCATGACATTTTATCTAATATTAGAATCATTACAACATGCCTTTATCCCAAAACCTAAAATGTGTTTCCCTAACAACATCTCCACCACAACAGAACTATTTTTAAAAATATATATATCAATATATCAATATATATTATTAAATCTAAAATATTGTAATATTTTTGTTATTATAAATATAATATATTTAAAATATACAATGAAATTTTACCAATCGCAAACTTAGAAGCCAGATTACTATAAGAAACGTGGTTTAGGGTAATAATACCTATTCTCATGGGTATAAAACCACTCAAAACCATGCCCATGGTTTATGGTGTATCCCCTGGGTTAATATGTGGGGAAGAATCTTTCCATATTTCATAATTTTTGTTGTTAGTGGATTAAAAATGATCACATTTCCATGCACCATAAAGTGAGTATTCATGTGGGATATTACCATAATCACTTTTCACTATGGCTTAAGCTGATCCTTGAGGAATTATAATGCAAGGGGGAATTTTAAAAAGGTTAATGGTATTTCTCAAGTGGGTACATGGCCACATGATCTTTTTCTCATGGTGTAAGGTGACTCCTAAGGGGGGATATGGAACCATACACTTTTTCCCATGGGAAGAGAACCATAACACATTATTCTCATGATATTCATATAGTTGAAATGAGTTTCCATCATTAGACTCTGAAAATGGACTTTAATTCTCGTGGTATTATACCCTCTACAGCCTTGATAATCCTTGAATCCTGATAATAATATGTACGCCAACCATCGTTCCTCTATCTATACATACAGATTCATGTTTGTAGCATATTTTACTGGTAGTGGAAGATTAGTGAACTGAATCTAATTGGATATTATTCTGATAATCTTTGGATTTTTTATGATGTTGTTTCTATCATCACTAACAAATCTAATTATTTATTATATCCATTCAATTTAATATAATCCTAGATTTATTAACATTATTTTCCCAGGGTTTTTTATAGGATTTTATATATTATTTTCAATCGATTTTTAGTATTGAATTAATATTTTCATTCCAAAATATTATTTTAATAGATAATTATTGAATTCCAATCACCTTTAGTAGAAATTACAATTAATTTAATATTTTGTAAAAATAAATAATTATGTATCAAATGATTAATTATTCAATGATGTTGATTTTACATAATCTAAAAACTAGTTGATTTTATTTTAAATGAATACTTTTAAATTCAGGGTTTTTGTCTTGAATATTAATGGACAGAATAAATTTTAATTCATATTTGGAAAAATATAATTTCATTTCATTGTTCATTATTATATTTTATATTGAATTATATTTTTTCATAAATCATTTTTCTAACATGTATGTAATTCCTATATGGATGAGGTTTCATCCAATACAAACCATTCCAAATAAGGATCCCTAGGTAATTTTTGGAGTTGTTTCCGTTGAACTAACACTATTAGAACTTAATTGCCTTTTTCATTTATGGAGTTTCTTATCACATCATTTTTTCTTCTTTACACGACTATTGTTTGTGATAATTTTCTAATAATATGTGTAGTACTGAAAGGTTATAGCATTTATCCACTCAGATGAGAACCTAGAAGTTCAATGATAGTGTTATTAAAGATATATTATATTGTTGAATGATATTTGCTAATGATACATAGAAAATATAAGCTATTAGGGGTGGGATGCTTGTAAGACATTGAGATACCTTCTCATAGTGTTTGTCCTCGGTAATATCTAAGCTAAAAAATAAGATAATAGTTTTGTCAGTTGGAAATCCAAATTTCCATATGAATTTTTCTGTTTCTATATACATAAGTGTGAATGGATCCTAATAAATTAATATTATAATTAATGTATAACATGAATTTTGTTCTCTTATATAATTATGAATACAATGAATATATATGATAATATATAGTTAGGATACGTTGGGCACATCATGATTGATATTACATTAACACATAATGTGAGAATGTATTTATCCCCTTTATCCTATGAGGGAACTATATATCATAGAAAATTTAAAGTTCATTGAGCTTCATGAATTAATCCATTTCTATAGTGTTCATTAAGAGAGTTCATTTCTAGAAATAAATTTAAAGATACAACAAGCTAATAGGTTAATGACACGAAAACTAAACCCTCTTGATTTTAGATATTTCTATAAAAGAATTATATTAAATGGTAATCATTTGTAAGAGGTTGAATGGAATAATGACATTAATTTATTTCACTATTCGATAATTGGAGTGTCTCTATATGATAAAATTTTAATTTTAGTATATATGGGTAATTACAATAAGATAGAGGCCTAGAGGTTCACAAATTAAGTGTATATATAATCTCAGTTAAATTTAGGTATTGAATTTATCAATTTGGAATAAGAACTAAATACTAAGGTTTGGTTGGTTTCTATAATTTAATCACATGTTTTTTTAAATGATATGCGATTTAAATAATAATAAATAGTAACTTTCATGTTTTTTGAATATAATGTATATTATATTTATCAAATAATAATAGAGTAAAATTTATTTATTAAATATAAATTATTTGATTATCCATAACTGTTAATGAAGGAAAGCATAATGAACTTAACAATCTAATAGGATGTGTTATAAACAATATTTATTAAAATTATTAGTGTTTTTCACAAGAAATTTGACTAATAAAAAATTGCTATTTTTATTGTACATGGGGATATCTAAGAATTAATATATTGGGAAAGGGTTTCTATGCAATTTTTCAACCATAAACCTACCATACTAAACATATAATTATAACACGTTCCTAAATAACTTTTCTATGAACAATAGATAGAAAGAGACTCCATCAATCCATATAGAGTGATATAGAGATCTATAGTATACACACTCTTCTTACAATATCAATACAATGGTATAGAAATAATATTTATTCTTCCTTAAAGAATAATTTATATGTTATCAACCATGAACAATGCAAGATATCAAGATTTTCCATCAAATCATCTAGTGATTGTAAAATAATGTTTAGAGATTGTTTTGTATGTTTGGATCACATCTATAGTGATTATTCATGTGGATCCTATGGGTCAATGATGGTATAATGAGATTTCATCCCTCATATCATCAATGAATGTGTAATTACAAGCTAAGGTAGTACTATATTATCTCATAAATTAATTATAAGTTACATTTGATGATCCTTCTTTTCTGGGTAAATCAATTTCAACTAGTCAATCAAACTATGGTTTCTATTCAACATGACAACTTGATCATTTTCCTAAAGTATGAAACATATTTTAAGAATAATATATGATTTTTTCATACCAACAACGCATGCTTTTTCTCTGCCCAAAACAAAAAAAAATCATCAGAGGGATCACATGATTAATTTATAATTATTTATTATTTTTTGATTTTTTATATATCGTTTAATAATTATTCTAGTTATATCAATTAATTTTAATATCTAAATATCATCATCTCTTATTTTTTTCATTCTTTCTATTGTAACTAGTAGTCGGTTAATGTTTGAAATGAAGAAGAATTTATATAAGCCCATTTTGAGGTTCAAGAGGATCTCCTTAGAAAAAACCAGAGTACTTGGAATTTATGTCCCACATACACACCATTTAGTTTTTCATTAATGTTTTTATCTCACTCTATCGATACATATCCAATAAAATTGGATCTAATATATGAATATATCATATCAGTGGGTAGATTCACATAGAATAGAATATGAAAAAAAGAACTACATGTTGTGTATCCCCTTCAAAGGATGTGAAGATTCAATTATCTTATAGACTAGCACATTGGGTGTCAAAATCATAACATATTTCTGAAACATGACACATGGACTATCATTCCATGAAAATATGAGGTCACACACAATGTATGTTGTATAACACAATATGTACCTCATGCTTCACCAAGATAGCGAACACATGCTGTCTATAAGCATATGATGTGGACCTGAGTAGAAGACAATACTCACCATGTACTTTAATACACACCATGTATTAGGTTGTAGATAGTTTTCACAGATTTTCATGAATAAAAATTAAATATATAATAATACCTATTCATATGTGTTCCCAATTTTATTTATTTGAAAAATTACGGATCCTGTTTTTGTATTAATAATTATTTATTAACCCAATTTGATGTTAAAAAATTCTGTAGTCTCATGATGTTCCTTCCAAGTACACTAGTTTAATTCATTAATTTTAATTGAAATTAATATTTATTAAAATTATAGTCGATGGTGAGTTGATGATGCTTAGATGTAATTAAGATAAATTTATTTAATTTTATAAATTATTAGAACATAATCATAATTAAATAATGAAATGATGAAATTTATAACAAGATTGAAAATGTATACTTATTTATTGACATGGAAATGATCCTAAAATTAGAGAATATTTGTGCATATGATTGGATTATTTTAATTTATTAGAATGATATTAAATATGATGGTCTGGGATTCATCCCCTACTCTTAATTATATAAGGTCATGAGAGATCATGGTTTCATTTATTTAAACCCCCTTTATCTAATCTATTTGATCATCCCACCTATATGTGAGTAAATGATTTTGTATGGATGGAGCTCCCAAGTGATAGTAGGTGAATCTAATTGAGTTAATACATAGTATCCAAGGAGGGATGCTGCAACATAAACCAAGTTATCATTCACAGTGTTTTCCCCAAGGGTCAAGGGTAAGTTTTTTATCTTCAATAAACATTAATATAAAATAGAATATCATGATCATTACATTAAAGTTATATTTATATCCATTTCATGGTTAATAAATTATGTTTTTGGATCCTACACATTCACTAAATAAATGAATTATAATTGACCAAATAATTGAATACATGAAACTTTCATTATGTATATGTTTTTTATCCGACATGGTTATTCACTTATTTAAAATCCCCCAATTATTAATAAGGAATTTTAAAAGATAAAAAATGTCTTTAAACATAAGTATAAAAATCAATCAACTAAAATATAAATTCAATATATCCTTCCACTACTTAATTATGAAATGACCTTATAGTTTAAAGTGTTTGAACAAACCAGGTTGGGGTGATTTTAATTATTATGGAACATTCAACTTGAATTTTTGGGTTTATTTACCTTGATTTACATCAAGGGTTGATTTCCAAGGAAAGACCCGGAGTAACTAAGTAGAAATTATTAATTAAATTATTAAAACGATTTCATTATTGGTGAGTCCACTCAATATATCAAGGAACTATGTGTTATGGATGATGGCATGTTACACCTACCAAAAACATCAAAAATAACATGTTTGTCCTAAGTATTCGTCATGAGAATTAAAATATGTATTATTTAACCAATAATATCAATGAAAAAAATATTTTAAAATTGATGAATAGGTTTATTGGGTTTCATAAAATAGTTAGAGATTAATGTACTTTTAAATTTATTAATCAATTGATAAAATTAAATGAGTTCTAAGTATATTCTCTTAATTTACATAAATTGATAATTAAATCAACTTAAATTATATCCCTATGATTTATAATATATATTTATATCATTATCACTTGTGAAAACATTAGGTAATGTTATAGTTTCTTAAATTTTCTAATACACCACAAATGAAAATCATACAAGATGGAAACCACATATCCTGAGTTGCTTATTAAATAGAAAGATGGGGAAGAATTATACCCCTCTATAAAACATATATATGATGATATGGATTAACAAATTTATATTATATAATATATAACCAATGATAATATAATGAAATACGAGGATACACATGTGTGCAATAACATTTCTCACCTTCAAGGTCCCTATCAAGTGAATGAGAGATCTGAGAGATATGACATCTGTAATGCACTGTTCATATGAAGTCATGGAGAGTCAAAAATAAAAGGGTCCCTTGAATTGAATATGGTTTGATAAATTAAGGACCTATAAATTTTTAGCATTATGATCCCTGATGAGATATGCACATATCTCATTCTATCCTCAATACCAAAAAATCTCTAGATTCATTGTGAATTGTCATATGAACTACAGAGAGACAAAACCTACATAACATCTTAATATAATTCACCAAGTTGAAATAAAATGGATGGTAACAAACCCAATATCAATATGGTGAATACTAATAGGTGGAAAATATAGAATTGTTGAAGATTCCTTCCAATTCTAAGGCTCTAGAGAACTATCCTTCCAATAATAAGAAGATCCATAGGTAAGGAAATGAACATGATGTGGAATTTTTTTCATGTGCCTAGTTGGTTCACCAGAATACAATTACATACATCCAATGAAGCATGGAGAATCTTCATATGTTTCTTTATTTGGTGTATTCCTTCCATAACTACATGTTTCCTGTTAGATACATCTTATTTGAACCAAATTTGTATCCAAATACATGAACTAAGTAGATTTTAAAATATTTATATATATGTAGTTGATATAGGGGATAAAAATGGAGTAATGATTCAAATTATTTCCATTAGGGACTACCATATCATATTTCTAGCATGATTGATTTTGGGTTTAAAGATTTTTCATTATGCTTCTCGTGTTACTAAGAACATTATTTCTATTTTTTAGACATGTATGAATATTTTTTTATATATTTAATTAAAGTTTCATACTTTTATAAAGATACAATATTTTATGGTATAGAACAAATGAAATAATGGTATTTATGTATTAAATTAAAAAAATCAAATATTAGAAATAGATAATGAAACAAAAATGAGCAACTCATTTAATAACAAGTTATAGAATCACCATCTCAGACATGTTAATGAGAAGAATTTGAAAAATTTCTATCAAGATGGTTACTAAAACTCTTTTCATCTAAAACCACTTGAAATATGTCTCAATTTTTTTAATGTTAATATAACCAAAAAACTATTCGACGATCAAGGTAAAAGGGCCACAAATCTTATAGACATAGTACACACATATTTATGAAAACCCTTTCAATTAGTGGTTAGAGGTGGATTATAAAACATTATTACTTTCACTAATGACTTGAGAAGTTGTGTTTATATCTACTTGATGAGTTATAAGTTTGAATCCTATAATAATTTAAACTATAACAATAATGAAGTTAAGAATATTCTTGGTAATAAAATAAATAAAATTCATTTATTCTGAGGTGGTGAATATCCTATACAAGATTTTATTGAATTTTTAAAATTTTATGCGATTTTAGCCCAACTCAACCTACATTATACTCCCCAATGGAATGGTGTTATTGGATGTAGGAACCATAAAATACTAGGCATATTATGGTTAATGAGGAGTTACCCAATCCTTCTATTATCATGTTGGGATATTCTATATAGAATGAATCATACATATTAAACCAAGTACCAACTGAAGTGTAAAATGGAATTTCTATCGAGTCATGGAATGGAATGAATTTTTTTGTCACATGTTGATGCGTGAGGTTACAAGGACTTTGTTATGAAAACCTTAAGTGAGAATCAAGAACCTAGAAGAATGAAGTATCTCTTCATAGGGAGCCCCAAGAAAAGAAAGGGATACTCTCTATAAAACCCATACTATAAAAAATTAGTTATATCTAGAAATAAAAAAAAATTTAGAGGTATCACTGTCTCAAGAAGGATTGTGGGAGAAAGAGTTACTTTGATGATGAGAATTCTTGAGACACACAAGTGTTTTTGAAGGATCAGATTCCTCTGGTCGCCAGGGAATAATTTCATCATGAAACATAAGTACAATATAGGAGAGCTAGAGAAGTAATAAAAATAATAGGATATTCATTTCTAGTCATCGATGATGGTGGGTAATTATTGGTTGAAAATAATTATCCCATGGCTAATGATGAGGAAATGAAGAGATCCAAAGATATAATGGGATATAATCCTTCGAGTATAATTTTGATTGCATGTATCAAAACCATGTTTCAGTTCTTAAAGATCCAACCTTTTTTAAATAATGATGGGTGTAAATGAGTATTCAGAATAAAGATGTACGTGGATGGTAATGTAAATACCTATGAAGAATGGTGTGTGGATAAATGGTTTATACAAAATCAATGAATTTTCTATAAAAAAACCCTTTCTCAAGTTTTTTATGCTTAAATCTATCAGAAATTTATTTTAAATAGATTATTATAATGACCCTGCGATTTGAAACATGAGTGCCCAAACTAGTTTCCTTTTTGGGAATCTTCAATAATATGTGTACATGACCTAACAAGATTGGTTTGTGGATCCAGGATATTCTAAAAATGTATAATTTTTTTTTATATCCATATATGGTTTAAAAAAGTTATTGAGTTCAGGGAACATTTGATTTTATGATACTATAATGGAATTTAGTTTTATTAGGAAGAAATGTGAGACATTTGTTCACAAGTGGTTTAATGGGGGTATAGCTGTTTTAAAATTTATATATGTTGATGCCATATTAAAAATTGGAAATGATATACCATCCTTACAATAGGTTATGGTTTGGTTAAGAATGTTCTCTTCTATGGTGGACTTGAGTGAGGCGGCCTATATTATATGGATCCAAATCATGTGTGATATATCTAATAGGCTTGATAGACTATGTAAAGGTCGATATCAAGACCAGATACTAAAGATGTTAAGTATGGAACAATATAATATGCGATTGGTTCTAGTGTCACAAAGTATACATACTTCCAAGAAAGTGTGTCCTTAGACATAAGAGGAAATGGGGATAATGTGTAATATCTAATATACATCTATGATAAGATTTATCATGTATTCATTGTTATTTACATGGTTTTATATTTCCTATAAATTAATAATGGTAGGAAAATATCAAGAAGAATTGGGTGAAAATCATTGGACTATTGTTAAGGTTATCCTTATATATCAAACAGGAACTAAATATATATTCCAATAGTATAGAGGATATAAAGAACTAATCTTCATAATTTATATTGGCAGTATCTTTTATATTGATTAGAATGATATGAAGTTTGACTATGTATATTTCTTTTGTCTCAATATAGGATCTGTGATTTGTAAGATTTCAAGAAATCAAATTATCATTGTTGCTATAGTTGAGTATGATTAAATTATATATTTTTATTTGTAAAAACAGTGGTTTGGATTCATAAATTTATATAGGAGCTTCATTTGGGAACTGTCAGTAAAGACTATATAACAATTCATTTTGATAACAAAAAAATGGTGGCTCTCTCAAAAGATCCATGGTTACAACAAAAGACCATGTACATACTTTGTAAGTTTCTACTCTTATGGTATTATCCTCGATGTGGTGATGTTGTGGTGAGAAGAGTATCAATGGATGAAAATTCGTTACACTCATTTACCAAGCCTTTATCTTAGTAGAGGTATGAGTGTCATGTGAGAGCTAGTGGACTAAAAATTATTGTCAGTTGGCTCTATTGAAGGTGGGAGTGTGTAGTACTTGGTTCCCTAGAACAAACATTATTAGTAATTGATTACCAAATTTATTAATAAAATTTATTCTCACATCATGATTACTTCCTTACATGACTCTTGTATGTGATAATTTCTTGAGAATATTTGTAATTATAAAAGGTCATTGAATTTCCCCAACATAATGAGAACCTAGAAGATCCATTATTATATTCTTAAATATAAGTTTTATGGCTAGATGAAATTATATAATGGGACATGTAAAATATATGATATTTAGGTTAGTGTGCTCATAAGTCATTGAGACACCATCACATAGTGTTGTCCCTTGGTAATCCTTTATATAAAAGTTTAGTACAACTCACTCATTACTAGGAAATCCACAATTCCATGTGTCATGGTATGTTCTTATATACTGACATGTTTATAAATCTTTATACATTAATTTTATAGTTAATGGATATCTTGAGTCACATGGTGTTATGCCTTGATTAAAACAATGATGATATATTCTCGCGACGTAGTGAGATATATTTGGAATCTCATAAGTGATATTTTATTAATGGATGATGCAGGAAAAGATCTATATCTTCCATCCCTTGACAGATGTTGATATCTCGGGAACATTGAGGGGAATATAGATTCCACAATAAATCCAGAGCCATGGTGTTTTGCGGGAGATTTAATTTTTTGAAAGTCAAAGAAAGAGACAATTATCATATAGGTGGATGGTACATGCAAGAAACCTTCATGATTTCAGATATCATGATAAAGCATTATATTACACAATTAGCCTTCATATTAAGTTAAATATCTTTTTAACATTAACTTAATTCCCTATGGGATCCTTTGAATGTTTCTAGATTCAAACATCAAAAGTTTGGTAAATATTCTTAATTCCACTGAGAAATTATTCTAGAGTGTTTCACAATAATTATATCTATAATCTCATTTAAATTCAAGTATTGAATTGAGATTTTTAGAGTAAATTAAATTTATTTATGTTTGATTGAAAACCCAAATTTAATAATAAGGTACTTGGAAGATTAATTGTGATAAATAATAATATATATTTATTTCATGTTTATCAAATATAATACCTATTATATTTTTCATATAATAATGTAGAGTCAGAGATTTATTAAATTTCCATTATTCAAGGATCAGAAAATATTGACAAAGAAAATTGGAAAGATAATAATGGTCTGATTAGAAGTGTTATAAATGATATTTCTTAATATTCTTAATGTGCCTCACATGTCAAGTGATTAGTAATAGTAATAGTATTATTATTATTGGACATAGGGTCAACTAAAAATTTTTAATTAAGGAAAGGAATTTTGTACATTTATCCACCCTAAAACTATGATAATAAATATATAATAATGAGACATTCCTAAATAACTTCTGGTTTTCACAATGAATATATTGAGACTCAATAAGTCCCTATAAAGACATATAGATATCTAGATTTCAATATCTCTTCCTCCTCACTCAATCCTTTTGCAGAACACTAAGATTTATTCTTCTTTCTAGAATAATTAACCTACGATCAACCATGAACAATGAAATTGATAAGTTTCATCCATTCAATCACCTAAAGATTCTATGTTGACGCTCAAATATTTTCATACATGTGTGGATCACTACTAGAGGTAATTTTCACATGGAAGTTAAAGAACAATGATGGTACAACAGAATACTGTCCACTAGATATTCATGAAAAGAATAATAATAAGATAAGGTAATTCTATATCTTCTCATTAATTAATTATGAGTAACTTATTGATGTCCTCCTATCCTAGTTCTTGTTTTTCTATTACTTATGTAATATACAATATTTTTATCCATGTAATTTTGATAATGTGGGTGAATTGTTGCATTTAAATGAAGACATAATTCAAAGATGGTCATACCATAAATGAATTATTTTACTATTCCATGAACGTAGATTAAGTACCATTTATAGAACCATAAGAATTATTCACTCCATGTAAGAATAATTTCACCCCCACACAAGATTCATTTACAGCTCTATAAGAATTAATCCACCATCATGTAAGAATGAAATTTTAAGAAATAAACCACAAATTTTCACCTATATAAAAATGATCCCCTCAACATTAGTATCAAACATCCCTATACACATAATCCCAATAATAATTAGTGCCACTCACATATGACTAATGCCACTCATCTAAGAAAATCCCCAAAATAATCAATATACATGTAACGTCTCCACACTTTCTATAAATTTGATTTTTTCTTTCTCAAGGGATTTAATTTCTATGTAAGCCCTCAATTTCTCTGCTCAAAACATTTGAGGTCTCGAGCAAGACACATTGAAAAGATTCAATAAAATTTAGATCATACCAAACTCTTATTGGGGAATCTTTACAGAATAATCAAGAACCCACATGGGCTTATCGACATTTATAAAGGAATTCATATAGAGTCACCTTTGAATGATTATATAAAGTTTCCCACAAAATGTGGAGACCATATATTCATCTAGATATATTTACTTTGAGACGTTTTCCTAGGATATATTGCATGAATTCTTTTCAAAAGGATTAGACTGATTATGTGACTATGTGATTCACCCCAACATCAAGGAATAGTGGGACAAAATTAGTAGGTAAGAAACATTGACTTCAGATGTAACACCCCATTTCTTAGGAGACATTTATTTTTCACACATAATTATAATGAATATTTCTATATTCATTCCAAATAATTAACACTTGATTAGATATTAGGCCATACAAGATATTAATCAAGGTTTAAACACTTTATTGAATTATAATTAAACAAAAAAACAAGTTATATGAAACCATATATCATATAAACTATATTCTTTAATATCATTGATGATTTAATCGATTAAAACTACAAAAAATAAATGTGGAAAGTAAATAAATAAGAATAATATCTTTATAACTAGAATCTCCCCTAGAACCCCATCACATTAAATATATACTATTAGTACTAAAAACCCTATAATGTGACTAAATGAAATAAAAATAGAAGGAATGTTGACAAATCTAAAAAAGAAAACAATGTAAATGAGTAGACTGACTTAAAATAGGAGAATATAATGAAATATTTTTGTAAGATTCCACGTGACAATAGAATATAACTATTGGAAATGTGGTCATTAAAAAAATGGTCTCTGGATATAGATGTGTGAAAAAGGTGTTTCATAGTTTTTATTGTTATTTCCGACTTTACATTATAAAATTCAGAAATAATAATAATAAAAATAATAAAATATGATTTTTAATTTAAATTTTTATATTTTATGTTCTAAATATTTATCATTAAAAAATAATTTGATAAAATTAAAAGATATATATTTATTATCAATATATATATATAATAAATTTCTAGGATATGAATAATTAAGTATAATTATAATTATAATAAATTCATTTTTAAAATAAAATGAATTTTTATAAAAGTTTTATTTTCATACACTTCATATTTTCTAAATAGAATATATATATATATATATATTATGGTTAATCAATGATAATGTTTATTTTTGAAATAAATTAAAAATGATTCAATTGGTAATTGATTCTAAATAGGATTAAAAATATGTAAAGTATAAAATATCATTTTTCATGTGAGGGTGATGATCGAGCGGTGGGGAGTGAGCATGTTCATGTGGTGCATTCTCAACGCCTAGGACCACTGTAGGTGCATTCTCAGTAGACATCATACGGTGGCTTTCAGGAGTGGTCATATAGATCCTATGATGGCTATTGAGAATGCACCTACAGTGGTCCTAGGCGTTGATCGTGATTATGTAGTGGATTCTGGGTGTTAGTCTATTCGTGTAACGACTGTCAATCCTATCAAATAGGCTCTGAGTTCCTTATTAGTCATCAAATGGTCCTTTGATTGGATGAATCGTCAAGAAGGGGTTCACCACCCGTGTGATTGTGGATGATGGGGTATTCTCTGAATGGATAAAATTAACTATGCACTTGGACATCGCTAAAATAATTTTACCCATGGGATCCAAATCTGGTAAAATCAATGATCTGGTTAATAAGATATATGTGGTTGGGGGATGAAAGGATTGGATATGTGTTTCACCAGTAGGAGGAATCTTTCACATTCTATTTCCCATTGACGAGAATAAATTTAATGTGTAGGGGTTTGGTTTTATTTCCATCAAGCATGACATTCTTTAACTTCAGGAATAGAACAAAAGATTTAATTCTATAGAGGTTTGAAATCATTCTACACAATTATGGGTCAAGGTATTTGGTCTTAATCCGTTGATGTGGCATCCAAATATTATGTATGATTTTGAACTTGCAAGTGGAGTTCCAATAAAACTCAATGCTAAAACTAAACATGCTCGATTTAGAAATTATGCCATATTTTTTGTTGAAGTTAATCTAGGTTCTAGCATGATTGAAATATTTTTTTTGTACAATTCCTCATATGAAATTGAGAGAAAAATTGAGTATGATAAGGTTGTAAAATTCTTCTGGAATTGTAATTCAATTGGGCATGAATTTGTTAATTGTAGGAAATCTGTTTTATGACCTTTTTTCTCTGCTCGTGGTCATAAAGGTATTAATTGAAACATGAGGGCCATTCATGTACCTATGGCAGATGCCGGGGCTTCTAAAAGAAATCATCCTGATGGGAAGGTGCTGATTCAATTGACGGTGTAAGATGAGGTATCATAGATATTTTTGGTACAGCCAATAGAGTTTGACATGCTGGATGTCCCTGTGTACAATGATTCTTACATTATGATGATCTGGGTGGTGCTGAGGATAATGTAAATATCCTGAATGATGATGCTAAGTTAGATGTCGGTCATGATAATAGATAGATTGATGATGGTATGCAAGTGGAAATAGGGACAAAAACTGCTAAATCTCCACCTATGCAATGTTAGGGAAGGTTAAAATCAGACATTATTGATGATAAAGAGTTAGTTTCTCCCAAGCATGACATTATCCATTCTTCTTCTACCAGTGATGCTATGGGTTCCACTTCTTTCTCTGATATAATGGTTCCCATTTAGACGGAATTTTTTGTAGTGGATGATGGTCAAATGATAAATTTTTGTAGTAGTAAAGGTTAGAATCATGTGGATAATGAAGGGTTTCAAATGATTCCAATGAAGATAGGTCCAAATGCCTGTAAGCACAAGATTGATTAGTCCTCCAATGTCAAAGATATTAATAGGTTTGAGGGACTTGTCTCTCCCAATGATGATGTCAGTCATGATGATGTATCGGTGCATTAGATAACATGATGATGTTGTAGGAATCCAAAAGGTCAATGATTGGGTGGACACATAGATTCAAATTGAGGTCATGGGTGAAGCATGTATTCTAGATCAGCTCAGATCACTCTATAGAAGGATAAGATTAAGGATAAATATATTGTACTTTTTAATCAGAGGAATTCACAATCATAGTAGGAGTCCACAGATGAAGTTCAAGATTCTGGCCATAAGTCTGATCACAATTATGGTGATTCTTGAGTTTTTATGATTTCTTATTGATGTGGTCTTGTACCTTTTTTGTCTCAATCCTTCTTTCATGTGATTGTTTCTTTTTATTTATTTTAATAATAAGGGTCTTGACCCCAAACTTTTTCAGTATCATTTTTCTATAAAAGTAAATTTAATTATTTTTTATATCTCAATATAAAATATAAATTTATAAATGTTTTTTTTTCATATATTAGTTCTTTTGAATTAAACATATAAAGATTTAAATATGATTAAATTTTCAGATTTTCTTAATATAATTTAATTTTATAAGAATTATGAAAAATATATTTTTGGCCTTTATAGACAATTTTATTTATTTATTAGTATATAAAAAGATATAGAATATTAAAAACATATTAATTTATATAATATTAATCTAATGAGTAAATTTATGCATTTTAATTGTATATTTTAAAATTTATAAAACCTATGTTTATTATTATAATACAAATGTAATATATTAATTCATATAGATAAATAATTTTACTATTTTCACTTAATAAAACAATATATTTGTAAAATTTGATTTTGGATTGATTTGAAATCAAAATAACATTTATTTATTTTATAATAAACCAATTTATTTCTTGAAACTAAAAAACATTAGTAATCATATCGCACAAAGAACATTTTAATCCTCAAATTAACATTTTATAACAAATGAATTTTATATTCAATGTGAGTTATTACTAAAATTAATAACCTTGAACAGTTTCAATTTTATTTAATAAAATCTTTTAAATACTTAAAATCATAATGATCAAATAATTAAATAAATTAAAATTTAATTTTCTAAATTAAAAGTTTTTACTGGGGTGCATGTGGAGTTACTGCGACATTACTGAATTAGGGTAAATATTTATTATCTTAGTTAAAAAGTTTTAAAAATGTCAAAAACACGAAATTTATAGAATGATAGAGGGAGGATATACCGAACCCCTTTCCTCACACTAATATTCTCTATTTTTTGGGCCTTTATCCCTGATTAATGGAATGATGTTATAGAAAAATAAATAAATTTAAAAACAATTGAAAATAAATTTTTTAAAAAAAGACTCAACTCCTACTCATTTCTCACTCAACCTAAAATATTCCCCAGTTTCATAACAACACCCTCCCCATGACCTTAAAACATTGTTCTTACTATAAGAAAAAAACAAATGATCCTTATAATTTTACTCAAAAAAGAAATTCAAATGAATATGAAATACCATCAACCTAACTTCTCTAGTTTTTTTATTCACCTACACCAAATAATCCCTTCTCTCCATGAAGGTATAATTACAATATGATTTATACTCTAATTATTTTTTATTATACTAGTGAAATATATATGTTATACCTTCCTAAAAAATAATTGACTAATATTAAAACGTCATCATGTGTATGTGGGAAAAGTTCTATCATGAATTGACCCACTAGGTCCCCCTAGAAGATGATAAGACGAGTATGATTCAAAAATGCTATATCCAATAGTTCAGGGGATGAAAATAGTTTTCAGTAGGATTGTCAGAAATATGGGAATCATTAGCCTAATGTACATGTATACATGAACACGTCCCTAATCCCATTCCACACTAAAATTAAAGTATAACTGATACCATTGGATTCATTAAAATGTATCCCAAAATCATTGAATGATAAAAGTAATGAAATAAAAAAGTGACTAAATATGATCCAACAGAAAATTGAAAAATTGTACATTCTGCTATGTGTGAGGGGACTGATAACAGTTGAAATAACAGGTATGAACCTTTTTCTGTCGAACATAAACTATGTTAAACCTACTAATAATATTCCCAAGACTCTGTCAAAAGGCCTTACATTTTCATAAGACACAACATGTGTGGGAGGAACCCATAAGTGCATGAGTATAACAATACCCAATAAGAAACCCTAAAATAAATAAAAATAATCCATCCAGAGTAGTCAAATCATCAATACACAGGTAATCCAATCATGTTATGAGACCAAAAGCTAATCGAAAACTACATTTACTCAAAATATAATATAATTATCAAAGAGGTATCAACTGCTACTAGCCATATGATTCTACTCGAGGGTTCAAAGAAATTATCATTCGATAAATATCACTCTATAATCTATGCTTTCACTAATGACGATCATCTAAGAGGTCATCCACATCCAGACATGAAAAAAATTAGTAATTGGGTCTCAACAGAACTTGATACACATATAGGGGATTCCACCAACTATGGTTGGGGGACGTCACGAACCCTAACAGATCAACCTTCTATATAGTGGGTCAATACCTTGTGTATGGTGGGAATGTTGATACCATGAACCCTACCTATATTGAATAATGAATGATAAAGGATCCCACCTTAGTCACCCATGTTGATACACTAAACTCTATCTGAGACAAAACCCCCAGTGGGGATCAAAATCCTATAATCCTTATGTAATACCACATTGTTACCTTACAAGGATGGACAATGGAAGTACACTCAACTGAACCTAGTCTATGCTGAAGAAATTAAGGGCACAAAAATGACTCAGAAGAAGTTCATAATGTTTATATAGGGTACACTGTGTGTTCCTTGAATCCCAGACATGCCCATTCCCTCGTACATTGGCCATGTCTCTATACCAAGTCATTTCTATGTACCTGGATGTGTCTGAGTATCAGGCACTGCCCATGTACTATACTCATGCTCATGTATATATCCATGACTATGCATATTTATCCTCCAAGATATGATATGAGACCCCCGATCTAGGAAAAATGATGAGTGGCACTTGTCATATGGCATTTCATATTTCATTTCACATTTAAACTCTAGTGTCATTTCTCAGGACCCCACACGATGTGTGTTCTTCAACGTGTATAGATTATAACATGTGACATTCCAAAACCCATGGTTTATTGATGAATCTTCCCATATTACTACCATTTTCACATCTATTTACATTAATCAGACCCCTAAAACTCTGATTGGGCCTCGGCCAAGCGTCATCATCACTGGAGGCTGGATTCAGATAAACAAATATAACCGAGAAAAATACCTTCACAATAATGTGTCATCACCACATAATACACCATGAATCACGAAACTCCAATATTACTACATATCCACTTCCATCATCATACACTTCTACAATTTCATCAATTATAGATCCATACCCATGGTATCAATCCATTATACTAAAAACAGATTGTGCAGTGATTGCCTACCAGGTAATCGTCAAATTTCCAGTCAATGTAACACTGATGAGGAACATGTGAAGAATATAAGAGAAATTTAAAATACATATCCATAGGATTGAACCATGAAAATTGTCTAGAAAAGACATGATTCATTTCATAATATTGAGTAATGTAGAGTAATTAGAAAATAGATTTTCCTCAAAACCTTGGAAGATAAAACTCTTACCCACATAATATGATCATCAAATGAATAAAACCATTTTGAAAATTTGATTCAAATTAATCTTGGTATAAAAATGTGAATAAATAAAAATGAAATAATGTTCTACCATGGGATATGATTTATCACTAATGAATAATGAATAAACATTTTGTAACTGGTGAGATCCACTAACTCTATTGTCGTTGGATATCCTTGTGGTATATCAATCATTGATCCATGATCCCCATGTCTACCAGTACTCCTCCATGATCTTAAATAATTTTAAGGGTTATGAAGAAAACATAAAAAATTGTTTATAAGCATGAATTTATAAAGGATATTTATGCTATGATTTCATTAAAATGACTAAATGAATATTTTTTTATTAATTTTTGTATTTCACCCATCATGGGGCCCGGTCCAAACACTCGATACCAAAAAAAATATTTTATCACACATAAGGTAAAAACCATGCCACAAACTCAATGATAGTATGATATTTCCCAAATAATTTATTTATTAAGTGTAATCCTAATATTTCAGAGAAATAGTACATGCATGATATAATATATTTAAAATTTATATAATTTATATATCAAGCCTCTCCAGATATTGGAATCCCATGTTGACTTACCTCATAGTACTTAAAATATGATAAGATATATGGAAAATAATTACATGGAAAAAACTAAAACATTACATCTCAAGAAATTATTGATTTTCAACCAAAAAAGTAAAAAAAATACAACTAAAAAGGTGTGGGTACTAAGCGCTCATTTCATTCTCTAACTCCCAAATTCCCGCTTGGAGATTAGTTTTCTACCATTAGACACAAAACATGGTAATTTCTCACCAATAGATGATATCCTATTATATATCCTCATTATCTATTTGGAAATCTAAAATTTTACCTCCATTATCAATGTTTGTATCTCCATAGTCAATAACTTCTTATGGGGCATGCGTATACCTCATCAACTGCAACATGTGGAATATTTTTTATAATCAATAAAACTTTGGTCGTATGGTAAATTTTTATTCCATATTTTTGAAGCTATATAGTATATGGAATGGTCCAGTAAATCATCAAATATATTTTCACCTTGGCCAAATCTCCGCAATCCAACTCTATGTGAGAGCATCAAGAAAACATGGTCTCCCTCCTCTAACTCAAAACGCCTCCATTATTGGTTTACGTAAGATATCTGATGGATATGGGAAGTCTTCACCTACTCTTGGATGATATTTACCATCTATATCATTGATCATAGAAACTTTAGGTCCATGATAACTAACTCACCTAGACCAGTCCAATACAGTGGCGACCTGAATGATTTCATATACAAGCCCTTAAATGGGTCCATACCAATGGTGGAATGGTAAATATTGTTATAAAAAATATCCATTAAGGGTAGTCGATCCTCCAAACTATGGAAATAGTCCAACATAAATGTCATCACCATGTCCTCTAGAACCTAAATGACCTATTTAGTATGTTTTTTAGTCTAGGGATGAAATAACATGCTCATTCATAACTAAGTCACAAAAGATTCCTACCATAATCAAGAAGTGAAAAAAGAAACATAGTTTGAAATGATCATTAAGGGGACTCTATGAATTCATACTATCTATTTTATGTAAAGGAATACTAATAACTTTACTAAACTCTATTCTCATGTATCTAGGAAGTGGATTGACATGGTTAGTTGGTCTGTGATCGCCAAGACGGAATCTTGTACAAGATACTTACATGGTATCCCTATAACGAATTCCATATATATACCATCCAACTTCCACTATGTCACCTCAAGAATTTGATATAAACCCATCAGATCCTGGTTCTCTACCTTCACCTCTTGATAAGTGGGGCATCAAGAGAGAATCTCTACGAAACACTTCATCATCTATGGACACATAAATTGATTCTAAAGGTCCCAATACATATTCATCACTATAATATGTACCACCAAGGGTTATATATGAAAATTCCTCATAACCTCATCACACAACATCACTGGTACAATTATTCATCTTCTTAAAAATGATAACATGATCTCCACCTTCAAAAAAACATCATGAGAATTTTTATTGGATATATGATTACATAAGGTGTCACATTCTCTATATCTAGATTGATCCTCCCTTAAATGTAATAGAAGTTTTGGGGTAACAAAAATAAATTATAGGTAAGATACACAATCTCCCTCTACAACATACAACTATAATAAATATAACTACATTGAAACATTGGCCAACAACTTTGAAAAAGATCTCTGATTAAGATAATCTTCCAATATGTTCCCCTTAATAGGAGTATAAACTATATTGAAGTTATAATACCAGAGTAAATCTAGTAATTTACTATATGTAAAGTTAATATCTTCATGATATGAGATATACTTGGGACATTTATGGTGATATAAATGATAAACTTCTCACCATAGGGTTGTTTCACCACAACATCAGGGTAAAGACTATCACTTCCAACTCTAGATCATGGGTCACATCGTTCTTCTCAATTTCTCTCAACTTATGTGAACTATAATAAATCAATACATATAGATTCATTTGAAAAAAACAATTATATTTCATATAGAATCACAGAAAACAATATACTTGACACCCTAATCTGAAAATCTCAAGATGAGACCACTCATCAACCAACGTCAAAACTCGTAAAAATATAGTTGGGACCTCTCCATCCACATGAATGAATACCCATTACGATTCATTGAAATAAATGGTTATGTTATATTAGAGAAATTGGGAACAAATCTATAATAGTATACTACTAAAATAAAGAGTATCCAATCATACTTAATGTTCTAGTGTGGTTCCCAATATAACACTATCGTTACCATTGATGTGTCTACTGTTGCACCAATTGTTGAGATTAAATGTCCCAGAAAGTGGACCCTATGATTCCATATATGGCACTTCCATAGTTTCACAAAAACATTGGTGTTGTCAATGTTTTTTCAGGACTATCCAGAAGGTCTCGTATGCTCCTCTTAGACACTAGGTATACTAGAATTTCATCGATGATGACTACCACAAAGTGGTCAATTAAATTCCAAAAGATCTTGTTCATGATTCCAATGATTATTGATAGAGAGTCCATGATTCAAGAAAGAATCATCATGTACACCTAATGACCATAGTGACATCAAAGTGTCATCTTAGATATATCAATGTCTTATACTCCGAGACGGTGATAAACTGATTTCAGATCTATCTTTGAGAACTATTAATCCCCAATATACTGATCGAATAGGTATTTGATCCCTGATAGTCAATATTAATTCTTCATGGTTACCTGATCCAGGAATTGGTAATCCAATAACAACTTGAAGCTCTTGTCTACCTTATTGGAGAAAAATATAGGGTCTACCCAGAGGGAAACACTGAGTTTCAAAACTTCCTTCCTCTACAAGTCTTCCAACTTCATCGTCATCTCATGAAGTTCTATGAGACATATTTGATATGATGGTAAAAATTTTGGGGTGTTCACTAAGTTGAACTCTATATAGAAGTCTATCTCTCATAAGGGAGGTAATCCCAATAATTCCTCATGAATGTTGTCTACAAACTGCACCACCACTATATGAAATTAAAATCCTCTAGAATACACCACTTCATGGATTATAAAATACAAATTTGATGTACTATATTGTATCATCATACATATGAACACATCCTACTCTTTTTGGGATTCCTTCACATCCATGAAGGAAAACATAATCCCATCATACTGGATACAACGTATCCTATACATAAATCATTAAATTAAGGAATAAACTATGTATAGCCATACAATACCTAAGATGAAATCATAAGGACTCATTAAAAATATTAAGAGACCTCATAAGATGCTCTCAAATCCAAGATTAGGGTCACACTATCGATAGAAATGTTTGATCATTGATTCATATCTGGTAGGATTGTCTAAGAGAAATGGGCGAGCCAAGGGCTTAACCAGAATATTTAAGTCTGAACTAAGAGAAGTGGTAAAAAAGAGTGTATTTTACTATTTATATTATAACATTAGTTAATGTAGATAATATATAGATTTTAAATTTAATCATCAATGGAGATTCTAGGTTGTCGGCATATATAACCGGCGGTTATCCTCATCTCTAACAACTTATTCCCTAAAACTAGCATGGAAAAAGTTTTGGTTGTGGTGGAAAAAAGTAAAACAGTCTACCACAAATAGATTCTCTAATAAATCCTCTTCCATATCTACCACCTTGTAGTCCTACCATATCCTACCACTCCTTCTTATTAGGGAGTCTCTGAAATGTCCCTCTATTAGAGGTACAATGTTTCAAGTAATATTGATAAAACTATCCCCTTATATTACAAGAGAAATTCCACTATCTATTAGATGAGTAGAACCATCTTAAGACCCCAAACTGGAGAACCTATGCCCTAGGATTCTCTCATAAAATTTCATGCATTTTCATATCCTTGTTTCTACTTTTAGATACCATCTGATGATAACTCTGTTCTTTGGTTCCACTACTAGCACCCATTGTTAGTGTCATATCTTAGAGAAAGTTCTCCACCACTAACTCTTACCTAATCACTCCATCATAGGTATAAATTAAGAGGTAAATAATTATCACCAAGATATATCAGTATAAGACCAACTCAAAAGTACAACATATGATGAACGGACCTCAAACAATATGCAGAGAGTATCATGAATGGTTAGTGAACCTCATTGAATTCTCATCCATGGTCATGCTACCATTTCGAAAATATAAAACTTCTTGTATGTGTATTGAATGCAAAATGGCCAGATATAACTCCTCCATAAAGAGATGGTAAAAATATGACCATGAAAGAGGTATCCCAGTTTTTTTCTGATTCATGTGACTCCACTATATTCTGACATATTCCTAATGAAGATTCAATGTTAAAACAATATTCTGATCTATAGGTGTATTCACTGGGTAGAAAACTCATGTGAATACCTCTATTCATTCCTCGACTACCTGTGAGTTTGTCTAAACCTAAAACATATGTGGTCTCTTCCTTTGAAACTCATCTAGTGTGCTCAACATGTTCACATCCACATCTACGGCTTATCTTGTAGCTTTTTACTCAACTAGAGGTGGAAAACATGAAAAAAAAATAGAATATTCCACCTTCATTACATGCCCCTATACTGAAGTATCACCACTCTATGGATAATCCCCATGATCCTAATATATAATCCAAGATGGATTTTATCATAGAGGTATCCTAAAATAAAAATTATGCACCATGGTCAATGTGTTTATCCGGGGAGATGACCCAAGAAAGACATGAAAACCACATCAGATTCCTTTCTAATTCATGTGTTAATGTATTTACCCAGAACCATTGACTACATATATTGAGTCAACAATAAGGTTATTAAACTATGAGTGAATGGATACTACCACTGGAGTCCCTATAAAAATATATGAGCTCATAAGACTTTAACACTATTTCCATACATCAAAAAACAATCCGCACAGATAGAAAAAAAACTACGAACACCACTGTTAAGATGAACGGTACCCTAATACCATGCCTTCATGACCCAACCCACTATGTCCTACATAGCTGGTGATAAGATGAGTGTGACACCCCGATACTACATACAATTGAGCATAGGATAGTGATCAACGCTTAGTTGGTATCTCTCTGATATGGGTGAAGTTTTCCGAAGGTATCTATGTACACACATATATCTCTATTCCCATAAAATGCTGAACATAAAGTATGTTTTATACCAATGAATTCATATATCAAGATCCAAAAATCTGAGAACAAAAAATGTTCTGAAAGAAAACACGTTTTCAAAAACAAGCCCACCCAAAAGTGTAAATATTCCATCCGATTAAGTAGTAATGAACTATAAATAGATGCAACGCCCTATATAATCCTCTTTCAGTCTATAAAAACTATACTCTGCCACCTCATTGTCCTCCCAAGACTTCGTAAAATGGCCAGTTATCTATATAAAACAGCACATCTGTGTGAAAATCCAATGAGATGGTGGGTATAATAATACCCACTAGGACACCCCAAAATAACTAAAGACAAAGAATAATGAGAAATCAAATCATTAATTCATGGTTACTTATATCAAGACATGGTAAATAATTCTAATAAAAACCTATATATACTCAAAATAGACTCTAAGTCTCAATGAGGTATCTACCACTTCCAAACCTAATATTATTATCAATGATTAAAGGTAACACTCAATCGGGATAATTCACTCCATGATCTATATTGTCACTAATGGATCTCATCCATGATTTTGGTCTTATCGGGCCTTTCCAAATAAGTAAAAATTGGGTCTTTAAAAATATCGATACACATATATGGGATTGTACCCATGATTTCAAGGTGAACTAGATACTCGACTAGATCATCCTTCTAGATAAGGGATCAATTACCTATGGATGGTGTTAACTTCGTCACCAAAAACCCTACCTAAGATGTAGAAGGATTTATAGTGGAAACCATCCTAGTCACATTAGTGGATAAACCAAATTTCATCTGAGAAAAAACATGTGGAGGGTCTCACAATCATATTTTCTAGAGGAAATGCCAAATTATACCCTCTTAGGGATAGACCAAGGAACTAACATCAGCTGAACCTGGTATATACTGAGGAAACTAAGGGCTTCAAACTACCTCAGAGGAAGTTTATAAAGTGTAATTTTAAACTTGGTCCTTCCCAGTTATGTGTCTAATTTCCTCTATAAATTCCCATGTACATAGACATGTCCATGTGCATAGACATATCTGAGTACTGCATCGTGCCTATGTACTCTTATATCCTCAAAGATACATTTCAATCCTCCAACACTAAATCATAATACATGTGATATTTTATTTCATGTATAAACCCTAGAATCATAGCTGGGGACCCCTTGTGGTATGTTTTCTTTTAGGTACACACCATGTAACTTTTGATTTTCTTGAAGCATTATGTTATTCACATGTTTTCCACTCAAGCCACTACAACAGCTGATCCTACCATCAATCACACCCAAAAAAATTATATCAGGATTTGATTGATCCACGCTATCATCAGGGGCTGGATAATGACCACCTATCCGGACCTGGAGAACACCACCATCACATCGTGTCATCATCACACCCCTATTTAAAAATGTGGAAACTAAAATCTGATTTCATATTCACTACCATAATCACACACCTCTATCATTCCATCGATCCCATATCATAAAATGTTGTATAAATCTGTTGATATGAAATGTGAATGTGCAATGATTTCCTACATGGTAATGATTGAATACCTCATTAAAGAAACACCAAAAAAGAATGTGTGATGAGTGGCCATGATAAGTATAATACACAATGAGAGGAATGAACCTTGGACATTATTTGAGCTGGCCATGATCCATTTCATTAGAATGATGAATAAAGATTTATAAAATAATATCAACACCCAAAAACCTTGTAAGTTAAGACCCACACTTGCAACACGCGATAATAATGTGAATCAAATTATTAAAATAATTAAATCAAGTATGATTTGGGATAAAAAAAATTCAGAAAAATTAACATTAAAATATCTAACCTTATGTTAGGATCGATTAATGATGAAGAACAATCTACATTTTGATAGTGGTTATATCCACTAAGTTTATATTTTATCCATGATCTTGTCATATTCCAATGAAATTCCACGCCCTGCTCTAAGATATTAAGATTATGTGGCTAACATTGTGAATTGGATATAAGTGTGTCTTTATATATGATAATTACTTTACCCTTTTAATGAATTGATTATGTGAACTTTTTAATTTATATGATTATTTAACCCACAGTGGCACCCAAGACAAAATCCAAACGCTGACCAAATTATGTCTCACCTAGTATAAGACCAACATTCATCACTCAATAGTTGTATCAGATTTCACACTCAAATCCCCGTTCGAGAGTTATACCACTAAATTTTTAAAATTGTTTGTGCGTGAAATAATATATTAATTTTTTTATATAATATAAATATTAGGCCTCTCAAGGCCTCAGAATCTCACTTCATCTCATAAACATGCTCTACAAATATTATTATATATATTCAAAATAATACATGAAAAAATGCATATGTTAAATTTGAATCCATGAATTAAAGTTAAAATTTTCATTCCCACCATAAATTGAAGGTCCAGAAGGTTTTTTTCTTTACTAACAGTATATCTATAATATGATTATAATTATTAAATGAAAATTATTTCATTTATAATCCCTATCATTTCAGGGAAAATGAATGTGTTTTTTGTGCATATTTTCAAACTACGACATCAACAAACCGACATGTTTTGTTTTCCAGGGAAAATAACATGGATTACTTTAAATTATTTTTATTATATTAAAAATATATATGTAAAACCATAAATATTATAGAAGATCAATATTTATAATTATATATGTTTGGCTAACAAAAAATAATCAAAGTTATATTAACCACGTTAAGTGGTCTTATCAAGGAACTTCTCTTAATTTTATTTTGTTTATAGATAACCTTTAAAAAATTATAAATACTGTAATAATGGGATAATTATGGAAATATACCAAATTTTTTAGATATAATGATGTTATTTTATAAAACCCTTGACCATGGTCAAAAAAATGAAAGTGTTATGGAGAAATTAACCAAACTACCTTGAGTAACCGATGTAAGTTGAAACTATATTAAAAATAAATAACCAAATATTATTATTTAG
Organism: Viscum album; assembly: GCA_963277665.1. Lineage (NCBI taxonomy): Eukaryota > Viridiplantae > Streptophyta > Magnoliopsida > Santalales > Viscaceae > Viscum > Viscum album. The sequence goes on from OY728126.1 coordinate 347,955,425, forward strand.
ATTTATAAAAATATGTATAGATGAATAAAATTATTGGGTATATATTTAATTATCAAAATTTAATTGTTCAATATGTTAAGTGAAATAAATGAGAGAAATTTGAAACAAGGTTAGGGATCATGGATAGAACTCTCATTACTTATCGGCTACACATTTTCTTTCTCATTATACCATTTATGAATTATCTTTATTATATAATTATTTTATTTTTGTATATGAATCCCTTACATATATACCGAGATATACATTATTTTTATTTCTAGGATTATGCATGTTTTTACTTCAATTAAAAAATACCACTTTAATGTAATCCCAGTTTAATCAAACCTTCCTATTTTCAATCTCATGTCAAGAATAACCACCATAAAAATTTTTTAAACCATGAATAGATTTTAAAATCCATTATTATATTATGGATAAACCTCTAAGTTGAATTATTATTTTATATAAAAAATAAATCTATTTTCCTTCATAATTTTTTTACTTATTTCAAAAATTTCACACAGGTATATAGTTTTTATACTTTCTTATCCTAGATACTTCTCATGATTTTTCTAAATTGGTACTCATTGTTCATGAAATATTTCTATTTTTCATTTATGAGTGTTCAGAATGGTTAAATTCCTTCTTTTTTTGGGAATCCTTGTTTTTTATCCTTCAGATATTCCTTGAATCAGAATTATGAATCCCACATTCTTCTCTTTATTTTCTCATGATTTTTTATTTTTGTGCAATTTATTTTCCCATGAACAATACATATATATAATTTCTATTATGTGATTTTTGGGACCATAATTAGATATCTCTCTTATGAATTGTGTAAACTACTGTATCTTATAAATTTTATATATAGGATTAAGAAGGGAACCTAATCTACCAGTGGATTTTTTTCCACTATGTGATGATGGATGTGGGTTAAAGCCTTTAATTTTTTTATAATTTAAAGTATTACGTTGTTTCCAAGGATTTATTCATTATATGATATTTTGGTTTAATTTATTTATTCCATGGTTTCTTGCTTATAATCATCATCATTTTTATATAATGTTTTTCCTTTTGACTCTCATATTAAGCTTTATTTCATGATTGTTCTATTATTAGGATTTATAGATCACCTTTTTTATAATGTATCTTTTCCAAAGTATCCTATGTAGTTTTAGATTATCTATGGGAGTTTGGATCACTATGTAGAGTATTAAATATAGTTTATGTTTTTATATACGACACGATCCATTTGTATTTCAAATCTTCCTAACATAATAATCATCTAGTTTCTATGTTTTTGTTTATTAGAAAATTATGTTAATGATCATGAAATAATATGTGTTTAAGTGTAGAGTTTCTATAGTTGGAATATGAAAATGGTCTATTTTTATGTTGATATTAGGATGAGAAAACATTAACAAAATCTCAAAGGATAATTCTAATTATTGGGAAACGTCCAAATATTATGGAAGTTATTTTTTATGTTGTTTTTGTAGTAATTTTATATCTCTCTAGATACTATAGGTGGATTTTGAATATAGAGAAAATATATATATAGTTAGTAACATTGAAAGTTGTGCATTGGGTATTAACTCAATCATATACTGATGCAAAAAAAGGAGGCCTAACTGTACACCAGGTTTGATTCTATTAAGGGATATGATTTGGTCGAACACGTTTTTTTTATGAACCATTACAAAGGATTTATTATGTTAACAATGTTGGATAATGTGTATGAAAGAAACCAACCTAATGATAATAATATGGGACTATGTGATTTAGGGAGAACTAAAATCTAATGTTATGGTTTCACAATGAAATTCATTTCAAGATCATATTTTTCATATGAGAATTTATGATCATTCAGTTATGATGTTAATTATTTATCAATTAAATTATCACCTTTTGGTTTTGGTATTTGATAAATCGTAAAGGAATCAAGTACAATATATATTTCATGGAAAATTTGGATAATTTCCCACCATTTAACTGAATAGGATAAGATGTAGAGTGACAAGACTGGTGATTATTCCAAATCAGCTATCAAGAATTATAATTAATGTCATGTAATTTTTTAGATTTCTAACTACATTAAAGAAGATAAGGATAGAGTCGAATGAAAGATAATGTGATGGAGATTATAAAGGAAATAAGTAATAATATCTTTCTCATCAATATTGTGGGAAGAGACACCCAAGGGAATGTATTAAATAGCTAAAAGGTGTTTGATCCATAGTATAGTATGACATAAAGGGACAAGATACAAATGGAAAAAATAAGAATTTAGTTAACAAAATTATGGTAAACAATGCTCCCCATAAGGATCCACAAGAAATATGGTGTTTTAGATGTGATAAATTTTGTCACTATTCAACACTGTTAACAAATCTAAGGGATTAAGATAAAAATCAACACAGGAAACCTCCTTGACCACATGAATAATAAAAATACTACAAGACAAATACTTTTTAAATGGATAGAGGTAATTATGTGGTTGTAGATACACTTATCTATCACTTTATATTTTTAGACGTCTCATGTCATGTATTTATTCACCAACTATTGTCTATTGAAATAAAAAAAACCTAATTGTATCATTACTATATCCAGGGTATCTAAATAAAATTCAAAGATTGTTGGATAATGATTTACGTTAGCCTTATTATCTTTCTTTTAGATACATTTAATGTTATTTTTGGAATTTGAGTTTTCCTTAAACAAATTAGAAAAAAAATTCAACTAAATAGTTCACATTTCTTATCAACATATGACATTATATCGATAATAGAAATATTAACGATAAATTTTGGGCACAAATTATTGGAGAAATACTCAATATTACGGATATTCCAATTAATATGAAAGAGATGTGTTCTTTAAATTTTATGGTTTTTATTTCTCTATAAATTATAAATTTATTCAAGAATATCTTTAAGATACCCATATCTATTTTCATTAGAATGTGTTTATTAAAATTATGAGGATGCAATTTATTTAATGGGTGTAATTTAATGCCTTTGGTTTTAAGAGACATTACTTTTTCCCATGTAATTATAAAAAACGTCTCTTAGTTCTTTTAAAATAATTCATACTTGATTAGATATTATTTCATACAAGTTACGAACTAAGAAAAATGTACTTTATTCAATTATAATAAAACATTAAAATTAATGTACATGAAACCATATGTCACCAAAAATGGATTGTTACACATCATCAATTATTACATACATTAAAACTAAAAAAAATTCTGAGGAGATAATAAATAAAAAAATATCATATGAACATGCAAATACCCTTGAACCCGACCACCTTTATGAATCTCAATTAATATAAAATAAACATATAATAATAAATAATACCAAGAAAAGTGAAATAATGTTATGTGATCAAAAATGTAAACTATGGAAATGAGTAGTGTGACTTAAAAAGTGAGAATAGAATAAACGATTTTAGTAAGATTATATATATAAATTTATTATTGTTGTGGAAAAATTTTTCATTATAAATATTTCATTACAAATATGGTGCTAATAAAAATTTTCATTTGATATTCATGTGAAAATAGTAATAAAAGTGTTAAAAATTATTATTAATGATTTTCAAATATATATTTTAGAAATAATAAAAATGAAAAAATATAATATCAAATTGAAATAATTTAATTTTACACACTAAAATATTATTTTTAAGTGAATGATGTCATAAAAGTCAAGGAAGTATTATAATACCAACAGATTAATAAATTTAAATGAATGGAATATAAATAAATATTGGTAATTATATTTATGTTAAGATCATATTATAATTTAAAATGTATTTTAATAAAAAAATCATCTCATACGCACTGAATTTTTTAATAGAAAAAATATATTAGGGTGAAATAGTGAATGTGATTTTTATTAATATATTTTACTACTAATTTAATTTTTGATTGCTGTGAAATATGATTAATAACACATAATATATATAAAAAACACATTATACCTATATAATATGTTTTCTTTATTTTTTATATTAATATCAAATCCAAATGAATAAATTTTTGGATTAAAATTTGTCCAAATTAAAATAATTTTTAATTACATCAATAAAAATTTATAAAATGAATATTTTTTAAGAATTATCTAAAATTATATATTTTTAGAAGAATTGTGAAATATAAAATTTTTCCAAAAGAAAGAATTTTTTAAATTTATATGTATATAAACGAGACATCTAACTTTATTAAACATTTTAATTGATCAAATAATAATTTTGGAATAATTTTATACATCTAAAATATTTTTCTTTAAAATTTAAAAAAACATCTCTTTAACTTTAAAAAAATTAAAATATTAGTACTTATAAAAAATTGTTTTTGGTCTTCCATTTATTTAGAAATTAATTTAATAAAATTATATTTTGTATTGATTTGAAAAAACACAGCATTTTTTTATAATAATTCACATTATATCATTGAAATAAAAAATATGGATAAATTTATCCCATATGAAATTGGCATTCATAAAACAAACTTTTTCTATAATTTTTTTTTCATATGTTATCAGTACTCATACAAAAAGAAAATTTATAAATTCTAAAATATTTTTATTAAATTTATTTAATATTTGAAATCTGTATGTTTAAATTATGAAAATATTTAAATTTAAATTTCATCCATTAATATTAGTTATCGAGTGAGACAGTGGATTAACCAAGGAAGAGATAAATTATAGTAAAGGTGGTTTAATTTAGTGGAAAAGGATAAAACATGTGAGAAAAATATACTATATTGGATAATGGAGTGAGAATTAAGAATATTTAATTATTCACACCATTATCTTATATTTTGGAATATTAATATATGAATAATGGAGTCACAAAACTGAAAAGTACAGAGATTTTATAATAATATCACACTCTTTACTTATAAATGTATATCACATCCTCCACATTTCTACACCCATTACAAAGAATTTTATCAATAATAAATCTACCCTAGTCACTAATTAACACCCCCTAAATTCCCTTCAATCCTATTTCCCAAAAGAGACCATGCTATAAAGCCTTAATGAGTTACCCTAGGGAGAAATTCCAAGGGAGAGGTAATAGTCTCAACCTAATATTTCTTATTCTTTTCTTATTTTACAACACCCATTCCCCCTGAATGGTATTATGAAAATATAATTCTTATTATTCTAAAATATTATTATAAAAATGGAATATTAATTTTAAACCTTCCTCCAATATCACTGAGAAAAATGAGAACACTATTATGGGTACGTGCGGACTACTACCTCCATGAAAAAAGTGTCTAATTTTTTATCACCTCATTAAATATAAGATTAAACAATTTTATTAAATTAACTAATGTGATATCTATAACAATATTATAATTATTTAAGGATATTTATATCATTTCCCACCCCTTGAATTCTGTATAAAGTGAAAGTATCATCCATGCGTATGTATAGACTACCACCTCCATTAAAATACATAATTTTTTTAAATTATCACATAACATGAATGACATTAAAAACTTATTAAAAATGTAAAAATTAAAATCTTGGAATAATAAAAATTATGAAGAAATAAAATTTTGAATTATATATATTTTATTATAAAGAAACGATTATAATTACTTTAACAAACTTAAATAGACTTATCAAGGAAACTTTCTTAATTCAGATCTATTTTGGGGTAAACCTTGAAAATGTAAAATTATTATTATAATGGAATAATAAATCACATCAAACAAAAAAATATCAAATATCATGATTTTATTTTACAACACCTCTGACCGTAATAAGAAAAATGAAAGTGTTATTGAGAAATTAATCACACAAACACTTATAACATAATAATGAGAAAATATATTAAAAATAAATATCGAAAGACTATGAATATAACTTATTAAATTAAATATAGATGAATAATTTTTTTGGGTATATATTTAATTTAAATATTACAATTATTCTATATTTTAAGGGCATGATAACAGTGAATTTAGAAACTAGGTGAAAGATCATGCATACCACCCATGTCACTTATCACCTAAACATTCACTCCACCTACAAAATATTATTATCATGAACATACGTTAATTGTTATATATATTTCCCTTACATAAATACATATTTAAATATACTTTTTATTATTGGAGTTATACATGTTTTACTTCTCTAGGAAATTATAACAGTAAAGTATACCTGATTTAAGGGAACTTTCCTATTTCTTATCTCATATAAATAATCACCTCTATCAAAATAATTTAATTCATTAATAAAATCAAAAATAATTATATAAACCAATTAGTTAAATTATGGATTTTTGGTAATCCAAAAACCCTTTTCCTTGTTAAAATGATCCTCTGTTTATGTCATGAATCAACAACCAATTTGTTAGCATTTATTCCTTCTCCCCCTTGATCCTTCTCATGAATTTTAAAAAATTTACCTCCATATTCAAAACATATGTAATTTTTAATGTTAACGGTGATCAATATGATTTAATTATTTCTAATATCTGGAACTCTTATGATTTAGCCTTCACTTATTCCTTGAATCAGAATTATGAAACTCACTTACTTATCATGGGTTTGATCATGCATATAATTTATCTTCGGTTTCTTTTCCTCATGTGGCGCACATTTGAATTATTTTCAATAGGTGATTGGTTGTGTGGGAATTATATAGACCTCAAATTTAAATGATAAATTTTTCTATCTCATTAAATGTTATTTATGGGATTAGAAAGTAAACCCAAACCACCATGGGATTTTTTTCACTCTGTGATGATGATCACGGGAGTAAACCTTATCTTATATTTATTATTTCATATCTTCTATTTTTGATAAATTTATCTTGACTCCATGATCATATTATATCATTTAATTATGAAATTTCTTCATATCTATGATTATCCTCACAATAATATCAGGTTACGTATTTTTACACTCATGTTATTATTTATTGCCATTCTTATTCCATTACTAGTCTTTCTAGATCAACCTTTTCTAAGCGTATCTTTCCCATGGATATGAGGAAGCTTTATAATATATATAGTAGTTAAGTTCACTATTTTCTATTTTAAATAAACATTTTTTTGCATTTAATGTGATTTATTTTTATGCCTAATCTTCCAAATACCCTAGTCCTTAGGATCCCTGGTTTGTATTTTTTTGGAAATTTATATTAATGATATTGAATTAATATATTGTTAAGGCTTGGGTGTCTATAAAAGAGAAGTTTTATAAGGCCAATTGGGGAAACTCAATATCCAAGATAGAAAAAAATACACCTCTCATTCTTCTTATTTTCTAATTACTAATATTAATAACATTATATCATTGAATCCAAAACTATTGTTTCCAAGAATCATTTAATCATAAATAATATTTCATTTATATTTATCTTTTCTACTCTATGTATAGATCATTATTAGGTTGGGTTATCATTATACTAGATCATTTAAAATTCTCATATTTCATTAACCAACTTCATCTCTCTCTAAATATATAAATTTTACAATTGATATTCCATTAATCTCACCGAAACAATATTAACACCCATGATAGGGTCTAAAAGTGTAATTATTGAATTCATGAATCAATCCTACTAATTTATTAGGAATAAAGTAAATTTTTTTATAAAATTATCAATTAATGTTTCCCCTAATCAGTTAAGAATTTATTTTAGTACTTTTATTTCCTTTATTCATCTTACAATAACTATTATTTATCATTTCATGGATTTTTTAATCATATCTTGCACATAAAATAACCAAAATATTTCATTATTTTTACTATTTTCCACTTTTCATTTATATTATATTGGTTTCTTTCCTATAAACACCCCTTTGTTATGGTCTAACCTTACATTTATCTACACAAGTTTATTTAAGAAAATAAAAAAATAATTTTGATGTTTTAATTACATTCCTATCTAATTTTGGATTAGTTTGAGGATAAGAATTTATTTAAAGGAGGGTAAATTTTAAAAACCCATAGACAGAATAAAAACTATATAAATTATACCATTTAAAAGATACCGATTCTAAAACTAATTTTGATGTGTTGAAAACCACATTATATGTATATAAAATATTTTTATTGTATTGTTACTCTCTTATAAAATAGAAATGAATAATATAAAATATAACAAGAGATATTCTCGTATAATTATTATTTTAAATTTTAAAAATAAATAAAGGTTCTATAAATTATTTATAAAATGTTCAAAAATTAATCTCCCATTAATATTGATCGAGAATTTTATCTTTAATGGACTAAAATATGATGACATGCATGTGTTAGATAAGAAAAATTCTATATTCACTAAGAGCTGCAGTGATTAAAATATGAGAGAATTCATTATTGAATTGTCTAAGAAAAAAATATTAGATGAATTACTGATGCACTAAATTAAACTCTTCCCCCAGTTTATTCAGAATAAAATGTGAGAAATCAACATAATGATCAATATCTGGGAGAAAAGTTTTGAGGATACTGAAAAAAGTACTTATTTTTTATGATTTTAAGAGATATAATATTTCAGGAATATCTAGCTAAAATTAAATGTTTCTAAAATCACTGTTGTAATGTTCTTCATAAAATTAATCATAGAGAGGGTAAGCTTAGTGTACCTTTTTTATTTTAGAAACTCACATCTACGATGTTTGAAAATAATGTAGTAAATGATGTGTTTATTCTATTTATTTTGAGGGATATTGCAAAAGAACTCTTTAATCATTTATCAATAAACAATTTTCCATTAAATGATGAATTAAAAAAAAGGTCAATATAACTACATTTAGGAACAAATAATATCGTTTCAGTTTAATTGGAACAAGTTTTATGTTAACTAATTTTTTTAATAGTGAAATCAATTGACCTCTTCCAATAAAAAATTTAAATATAGGATAATTTCACCTTTTTATATTCTAAAAGTTTGGTATTACTATGGTGAAAATAATTGGAAATAATTTAATGTCCTCATTAATAAATTTACTATGATTCCACATAAAAATATCATATTATTCGTTAAATTTGACTAAATATTTTAAGTGTACAATGAGAATATTTATTCGGAAATAATATAAAACTAATATTATATTGATATTAAACAAGTCTTCCAAGTGTGTGATGTTTATTATAAGGAATTAAGTGATTTAAAAAATATGGTTTTGTGCCTATGGTGTATTTTTTACACTAATAAATATTTGAATTGTACAACATTGGTAGTTCCTAACTACGAAACGATACACTCTAGGTGATAATGGGGATGAATTGTTACTGAAGATGATAATTTCAATGCATCATGGTAGTCAAACCACGGTCATTATAATTTTTTATATTTTTTTCAAGAGCATCTAATAAAAATAAATTAGTGATGTGTTCTATCTAGGATGTAGTTCATTTTTAATAGAAAACATCCATTTTCATTTACTATGGCACTATGAAAAATATTTCAACATTTATAATTATTGATAACATTAATTACGATGATTATTTAGTTTTTTATAATAATAGTACTTATTGTGTTATCCCTAGAAGATAATACCATTTCAAAATTTTGAGCATAATTCCATTGATTCTCATTAATTAAAATTAGTGGAAAATATGATAAACTTGAATCAAATTTCCCTCTCCCATAAAAAATATATTCATAATTTTTTTATGTTATAATTGTTGGATTATTATGATTTTTTTATTTTATAGACGCATGAATTAGAGAAAACATTGGGACTTTTCCCCCAGAAAATATGGGAGGTTATTAAATAAAATCAAAAGATAAAAATCATCTCAGATCATTAAAATTATTACATTAATTATGCATTATTTTCTAATTTAAATGCTATTAAAATATATTGATTCTATATTTTTGAAATAATATTACTAAATATTCTTCTAAAATATTTTCTTTTTTGAAATTACATAAAGATTCCATTGTCAACTAATTCTGAATTTCAAATAATATATCTATAAATAATTCCCTTAAATATCGATTTATGTATTTCTCTGAAAATCGTTTTGAGAATTTGAACATTAAGCATTATATTTTTAAAAAGCATGAAGTTTAATTAATTCGGTCATGTAGTAACTAGGTGGATCAATTTATCGCATGTTGTGAGTTGTTTTTTGGTAATAATGTGTGAAATATATTTTTATATACTCAATTTTGGAAATTGAAGATGATTTTAGAAATAAAATTTATAAATCTATTAGAACATAAAATTTCATAAATTCTTCCCTTTTCATGAATTTAAAAAATAAGGAAAATTTTTAGTTTTATATTTTGTGGTGGTCACACATATTGTTCTGAAAATTATTTCATCGAGAAAAAAATGATATCCAATTAAACAATTTCAAAATTTATTTTTTTGAAGCCTCAAATTTCATTTTAGTAGTTTTAAATTTTCCTTAAAATTTTGTACTATATGGATGCATTGATGGTTAGTATATTATATTATTACAATTATTCAATAAACTAATATAATTTACATTTCTAATTTAATATATTTTGGTCGAGTAGAGTAATCAAGAGGGGTGAATTGAGTATCTATTAAAATTTCTATTTGAAATGTTTTCATAAGAGGTTCCTCAATAAAAATAAATACAACAGAGTCAATCAATGTAATACCGTTTTGAAAGATTGACTATTTAAATAACTTCTCAAAATATTGATTAATTCTTAGTAATATTAATATCATTTATTTATATTAATTTTGAATCTATTATAAATATCAAAACAATTATAACTTATTTCAATGATTATATATCGAAGTATATTTAGTAATTTATGAATTATAAAGTAAAATAGAGAAATCAAACTTAAACAACATAGTGGATAAAAAAACATGTGGTTCATTGTCAAGTCGAGACCTAATCCACTCTATTTGATGATCACCTTCCACCAAGCAGTTTATATTAATAAACATGATCCACACCCTAGATCGGGGTAAACAACAGCACACGGGACTATCCAGATCACACGACCTCTTTCACAGTTATTCAATGGTATAAACTAACCAGTCACACAGGTTCCTCTTCCACACTTATACAAGGGAATAAACAATTGTAAAAGGATATGAGAGGAAAGATATCTTGTATGCTACAGTTTAATGCTGGAGATAGTGTGTGTTTTTATAAAGACACACACACACACACTGATCTAAAGGTAAAAAAATAAACAGTAGAGAAAATATGATGAGATAAGGTTCGAAGTGCTCTGAGTGTTATTTTATGCAACTCTTGACTTCTCAGATGAAGCAGATGTAAGAATCGAGTTCTCCTGTATAAAATAGAGTAAAACAAGTCTGATGCTCTCATTCCCAGTTATATTTGGATCGTATTCTTCATGGAGTTGGAATTTCAAAGATTTTATTGACTCTAATCTATGGTATCCCAACTTTTCGATTCATGAATTCTTCGTGTGTTCTTAAGATGTATCTTGTTACATGTATCAGTTATTTTTATTTAAGAATGCTTGTACTTATTCGCTATCTTGCATGTTAGTTTCTAGGACACGCTTTTCTTTTTCTTCTTAGAGTGAATATGTTGGACCCAACAGGATGCATGTGTTTTTCACCTCGTACCTCATTTAGTCAGGTGACATGTCTATAAAAAAATATTAATGAGGTCATTCCATTTAAAATACATAAATATGACCATTATAAATTAAATTGAAAAGGAAAAAATAGATTAAATAACGATGTCATAGTATGTCTAGAAATGATGTATCTCGGAAAACAAGTCTCCATGAAATGGTGCCTGCATGAAATTGTGCCTCTTTATTTTCCTTTGAGCAGTGAGATAGTTATGATGACATAGTTGTGTAGAGATTAGGAACTGGTAGCACAGACGCGGTCTTAGGATCATGGGGGTAGAACTTTTTCCAAACTTAAAATCGGGTCTTAGCAAGGAACCAGTGTCACAGACTTCAAAGAGATATGAAACTTGTTACGGTGTCCAGGTCATGGTGTCTGGGTTATGGTGTCTGGTCACGACGTCTGGTCGTGGTGTCTGGGTCACTTTTCCAGAAAACATGAACCGGGGGAAGACTCACGGTTTCTCATACATATCCAAATATTTGTATATAGACTCAATCAATAATATCCACAGAATGAATTATAATTGATCATTCATCATACAAATCATTATAGACCAGAGGTAAATACAGTTTACAATAATAAAACTAAATATATAGCAATTATGTTCTTGGATAGGTTAATTTAAAGCATAAAGAAACCAACCATCTGTACACAAGATTTGAGACAGATTAAATATGATTAATAAGCTTTGTAGAATGTATCGTATTTGAGATCATTAAAACATGATTAACACACAAGGAGTAAAAAATATCCCCTCTTTTGATGATCAAAAATCATGTGAGTGATATATATATATTCTTATTGAATGTGTCTCTCCCTTAGTGTGAAGTTAGAGTGCATCTCTCACACCCTTTTGGGATTATCAAAACGAGTACAAATATAAATAAGAGAGAATATAGTCAATGTTCACAGTGCATTAAATTGAAAAAGATGTTTCATTGCAATTAGTAAGAAAGGAAAATATAGAAATATCCCTATCAAAACATAGAGTTCACTTTTTGGTAGCATCAGATGTCTTCTTTTTGTCCATGGCAGCAGCATCACTAGAAGTCATAGGATTAGAGGTAGAAGATGAAGAAGGAAGTGAACCAACTAACAAAGAAGGTAGAGGGAGGCCTTCAAAAACAAAAAGGTCCAAGGTAGGTGTTGTGGAAGACGAAAAAAATTATTGGTCAAGGATAACAGGTCTGATCTGACTCAGAGCCTAAGAGACAGACATAGAGGTTGAGTCAAGGGAAGTGGATAAGAAAGTAATAAAACCAGGTCTTAAAGGTGCAGCTGTAGGAGCCACAATAGCAATGCTCTGCACATGAAGATAAGGCCTCACAAGCTTGATGAAGTCAGTAATAATCTCACCACCATACTGTATCGCTTTCTCGAAGTCATCCTTCTTCCCCCGTGAACTTTTCCAACAAAGGTGTGAAATGCTTTATCTTTTGAACTTGAGTTTTGAAATCATAAGTGATGGGTGGAATTTATAGATTCTCAACAAGGTACTTGAAAAGGTTTTTCATGTCATGTTTGGAGAAAAAGATATTGATGAATAATCCACAATCATAGTAATTTATTTTTGAGCATCATTGGATATAATGGAATGAATTCTTACTAGATCAAGAGCTTTGTCACAATTCTTGACAACCATAGATAGAAACTCTTTGTCAAAATCACTTAGCACTAATTGGAGTTCTTCCTTAAAAACCATTCTGAGCAGATCATTTTCCAAGGAGGGTTGAGATAACTGTCCAGATGTATTAGAAGTTGTAACAGCTTAATTAAGGGACTTAAGTTGATTTGGAACACTTGAGACAAACCTTATACTCGTCAATCAACTTGTTAAGACCAATAACAAGCTCACACATTTCTTGAAATATTTTCTTATTTCATTCAGCCATGTTGTTAGCTAAAGAAGTTAGGTTATGTTGAATCACGGAGGAAACTTCTTGTGGAATCTGACTACCAACATCCTCAACAGGATGAAAAACTGGCTCTAGATAGGATTTCAGAACTCCCTGTATATCTTCAACCATACCTGTGAGAGACATCACTTCATCAGATAATTGTTTGTTCTCATCTCTGACATCATGAATTTCTGGATGCATTTATGACTGAATCAGCCAAATGAACATTCTAATAGTAGGGAAACATCTCTTTACTAAAAATTCTCAATGGAGCAGGTAGATTATTCATGATCTTTTCAACCCTAGACAATAAGGTAGCTTTAAATGCTTTAAAATCATCCTTACACACCAAGGTGGAAGGTTCTTGTGAATGTTTAGGGATAGGATATGAGAGAGGGTCAGGGTCCTTTGCAGAGACAAAATAAGAGACTAATTTCAACTGAAATATAGCAGATAGGTCTATACCTTTAATTGATACTTCTTGAGAATAATTTTCATCAAAATATCTAGGGAATTTATACCATGTATCTAGAGTTCATGGATCAACTAGATATAAAATTTCAACACTTTCCATATTTGGGTGACTCTCCCCCTCAATAGGTGCATCTTTCCCAGGACAGAGAGATTTCAATTCTTGATCTACTTCCAGGATTTCATCCCCAAAAGTTTCACCCATTTCATTTCTATCAAATTTAAAGGCTTACTCAATTCTTTCTCTAGTAAATGGGATAAACTCAGGAACAACTTAATCCTCTAGGTGTTCCTCAAGAGCATCTTCTTTCTCAAGAGAAATATCTTGTTCTAAATGTTCTCCCAGAATAGACTTTTACCTTTCAACAAAGACAACATATTCTCCTTTAGAAGGAGGTTGTTATTCTATATCAAAAATTTCTTTAGGAATAGGTATTTCATTCTCAGTTATGTATTGGATGACAGGTTTACTATCTTCCTCATCCAAAATAGTTTTCCCTGTAGGTGACACAACCTCTTCTGCTTCATTATCATCAGGATAGTCAATGATTTCATCTGGTTCCAAACTAGGATCAGAAATGTACTTAGGTCTTGAGTAATTCTCAATCGGGTTGAAATTTTCATAGACCCTATCATTATCCTCTACCCTTGATTTTCTCCATGGATTTCAACTGATTTTTTGTCACTTGACTGTAACTTTTGAAATAAAAAATTCATAGTCCTTAATTACTTCTTTATTTGGTCCATCCAACCCTTTTGCATGAAGCATGGCTGGGATTAACCTTGAGTATAACAGTGAGGTTGACTTTGTGGTTTTTTTATCAACTCACACATATGGAGTATGAAATACTTGCATAGGTTAATCTTATGTCAATTATTTATTATATTTATCACAAATACATGCAGATACTTGAGTGTAGAAAAATCACCTTTTATTGGTCTGGTTAGATTCTGAACAAACTTGAACAAAACTATAGTTTCACCTTCTAGCACAGGAACTATTGTTATTCTCTTTGTTTCATTACAAGTTATTCTTACCAAGGATTCTTCCAAAAAAGTGGTTTCACGTGAAGTTGGAGGACCTCTATAGTAGTACTCAAAATACCCTCATGAGGTATCCTTATACATGCATCCCATAACCTTGAAGAAAAGGTGCATCTCTGGCCATTGATCCAGCTTCTTACAACGAAATCGTCCTCTATATCGAAAGAGAATTGAACGAACTGATAAAACTGAGTGAGTATCTTTGGGTATACCGGTCATTCTTACTTTGAGAACCAATCCATCCATCCTTTCTCATTTTGAACATTCATTACTAAAGACCTACCTGACTGAACACACTCAGGGAAAATTTTCATTTCATGTACAACTATTCTTTTCACCAGGTTTGGATTCAAAGGACCTTTGGGTACTATCTTTGGTTATATTTTCATCTTCTTCTTTGATAAATGCTTCACAAGAGTTGATGAGGATGGAAGATACATTCTGGTAATTCAATAATGGTTTGAGAGAGAGAGAAAAGTTGAAGGGGGGGTTATGATTTGAGAGAAGATAGATCGGGTGAAGAAAGATTTGAAACTTCTTTTGTTTTTATCATTTAGGGATATCAAGTGTCACAAAATAAAAAGCATGGGAAAGTATAAGAATAAAATAATTAATTACCGCAATATGGGTTATAATATGTAAATAAAATGAAAAGGTGTCTTTACTGTGAGACTAGAACACACATTCACAGTCAGACCGTAACAGGTTTTCATGGTGAGACCATAATGGAATTTCATGGTGAGATGTTTATGAGGTGATTTCTAAACTATGTTACCATGTTTTTTGAGATAGTATGTTCCAGACAGAAACCAAGATATAGTAACTGCGAGACTATAAACATAAAACATCAACTTTTGAGATAGTAAACTTATAGAACTGTTAGATTTAGACAGTAATCATAAGATTCTGACTTGTGAAACTGTAAACTATGAAATAGTAAACATACTACTTAAGATTTATCATTCCATCCTCATGTATGGTGTAATATATTCATTCAGAATTTAATGGTTTGGTTAATATATCTACAAGATGATATTCAGTTCCAATGAATTCCAAAGTGATATCACCTTTTTTATAATGGTCTCTCAAAAAGTGATTTCTTACATTAATAGGTTATGTACAAGAGTATGAAAATGGAATTTTTGAGATGTTAATAGCACTTGTATTGTCACAATTTATATTTACAATACATAATTGATATCCAAAATCTAGTAATGTGTGTTTCATCCACAATATTTGTGCACAAAAACTACCAGTAGCTATGTACTTAGCTCAGGAAGTAGATAATGAAACAAAGTTTGGTTTCTTACTATGCCCTGATAATAGTGACTTGCCTAAAAAATGACATGTTCTAAATGTGATTTTTCTATCTAACTTACAACTGCCGAAGTGAGCATCAGAATAACTAACTCAAATGATTGTTCTCTAGGATAGAACAGTCCTATATTGGGTGTATGTATCAGGTATTTTAAAATACTCTCCACAACATTTAAATGAGATTCCTTATACTTTTCTTGAAAATGAGCACACAAACATACACTAAACATAATGTCAGGTCGGCTAGCAGTTAGGTAGAGTTGGCAGCAAATCATTCCTCTATAATTGGTTTGATCAACAAATTTTCCACGTTCATCATGATCCAACTTACATGTAGTACTCATTAGAGTTTCACAACTTTTAGTGATATCCAGGCCAAAACATTTTAGAAGATCTGTAGTATATTTTCTTTGATTTAAAATAATACCATCATTATTTTGAGAGATTTGAAATCTAAGAAAGAATTTTAGTTCACCCAATAAACTCATTTCAAATTCAGTTTGCATCATTTTAGAAAATTCAACATATAAATACTTTTTTGAAGATCCAAAGATAATTTCATCTACATAAATTTGAACTACTAAAACATCGTTTAAAATTCGTTTTATAAAAAGGGTAGGATCAACTATTTCTTTTTTGAAACCTTTGGAAATAAGAAAAGTAATTAATCTATCATACCAAGCTCTTTGAGATTGTTTTAAACTATATAATGCTTTTGATAATTTAAAGACATGATTTGGAAAATGAGGATTTGTAAAACTAGGGGTTTCTCAACAAAGACATTCTCAGCTATATACCCATTTAGGAATTCATTCTTAACATTAATTTGATATAGTTTAAAATTCTGATGTGCATCATAAGAAATAAGATTTTGGATGGCTTCAATTCTAGAAACTGGTTAAAATGTTTCCACATAGTCAATTACTTATTATTTACTATAGACTTGTGCAGCCAATCAATACTTATTTCTAACTATATTACTAGCTTCATCTACTTTATTTATAAACACTCATTTCATGCCTATGGTAAATGTGTCTTTAGGTCTTTCAACCAGTTTCAAAACATTTTACCTTTCAAACTGATTAATCTATTCTTACATATCCATCTTCCAATATTCATCATTGATAGCATAATTAATGTTTTAAGTGCAAGTTGCGACCAGAAGACTTAATATTCAACCAGATTTCTAAGAGAAGCTCTAGATTGTGTTCCTTTATCTTAATCTCCTATAATATCATCAAAAGAATGGTTTTTAGGAGTTCTAATAGCTCTAGAAAAATAAGGACTAGTGATTTCAGGATCCTCAACAGGTTCATGTTCTTTATGAATTAAATCTGAAGAATTTCAAGAACTGGATGTTTTCACAGGTTTCTTTACAAGAAAATTAGAGGATTTTGAATTGATGTCCAGATTTAACACTTCATCTTCCAGGTTCGCTCGAGGTATCTTAGTCTTGTGTGGATATGTTTCATCAAATTTGACATGGAAATATTTTTTCACATGTTTATTTTTTTTAAACACTCTATATGCTTTACTAGAGATATAATGTCCTATAAAATTTACTTCAACACTCTTGGATAAATAATTATCAAGATTTTCCATATTTTTAAGGATAAATTCCTTGAAACCAAAAACATTAAAGTAGATTAATTTGGGTTTTCTATTATTCCCTAACTCATATGGAGTTATTTTAAAAATGGGTCTAATAAATACTCTATTAATAATATAGCATGTTGTATTTATAGCTATAGCCCAAAAATAAATAGGTAAGTCATATTCACTAAGAATGGTTCTAGAAATCTCTTGCAAGATCATATTTCTACTTTCTATAACTCCATTCTGTTGAGGTCTTCTAGAGGCAATGAAATTTTTTTTATATCCATTTTAAGAGAAAAATGATTCAAACTCTTTATTTTCAAACTCACATCCAAGATCACTTCTTAATAATTTAATTCTACGTCCACTAATATTTTCTATTGTTTTGGAATATTTGGTAAAATGAGAGCAAGCTTCACTTTTGTAATCCAAGAAAAAACTAAGCATATCTAACATATTAATCTACAAGAACATAAGCACAGTGCTTCCCATTTAAACTAAAAACTCTAGATGGACCAAACAAATCCATGTGAACCAATTTGAGAGGTTGAGAAGTTGACACTTATTTCATTGGTTTAAAGGAAATTTTGTGTTGCTTTCCCTTTTTACAAGGATTACACACTTTATCATTTGGAAAATCAAGTTTGGGTAGTTCTTTGACTGATCTCTATTTAGTTAGTTTTCTATGAGAGTGAATATTACAGTTTCTAAGTCTCTTATGCCAGTAGTATATATATGGTCAATCAGTTTATCTAGCATTTTTACTTGGGTATCTTTACCATTCATACACCTTTCAATATCCTTTTTAAATTTCTCAATAGATAGCTTTAGGTCATTGTTTTCTTTGAGTAATTTAGCATTTTCTCTCTTTCCATAGTAATTTGAGATTTAATAGTTGAGGTAAGAGCATGTTGTTTCTTTAAAGACTTGTATTTATCTTTTAGTTCATTACATGTCTCTTCAAGCATATTAAATTACACAAGAATTTCATCATTAAACATATATTTAAGATCACTTTCATCTCTAGAATAATAGGAATTGTGTACAGGATATTTGAGTGTTACCTTAGATGTTTTTGTCATAAAACACAAATTGGCTTTGCTGGCCTGTTCATCATGTGAAGATTCTGATTCAATTGAACTATCCTCATAAGCACTCCATATTTCTTTCATTACCTTTTCATACTATATATATTTTTCCGCATATTTATTTTCATAGTTGAGCATGGGACAACAGGCTTTTCATGTCCCTCTCTCTTATATTCATATAATATTATCTCATCAAACTTATCACTTCTCTTCCAATCTTTCTTCTAACTTCCTTTTTGAACATATCTTCCATTTATGTTATGATTTTTGAAAAATCTCTTATTCTTTTAAAATATCTTAAAATTTCAATAAAATTGATTCATTTCTTCATCACTATTAGGTAATGTTTTTTAATTTCTAGAACATTCTATAGAGACTTCCATTTTATGTTTTTCTTTGTGTTTATATATGGAGGTCTTAAATGCAACATATTTTCTTTTTGGTTCATCCTCCTCTTCCTTGTTGACTTTCAACACATCTTTATACATCATCAGTTTCACAATGACTTCTTTTACAGGTAACTTTCTAATGTCATATGCTACTCTAATAGAGACATAGGTTCCTCTCCATCTTTTAGGTAGTCATTTGGGAATCCTCATAATTTGTTCTTTTGCAGTAACTACTCTTCCAAGAGAAATAATTGTGTTGACAATTTTGTTAAACCTAAGATACATTTCATAAATAGTGTCCTCAAGTTTCATTTTAAAGTTATCATATTTAATAGTATAAATATTAAGTCTCATTTATTTTACACAAGAAGTTATGTCATGTGAAACAGAAAAAGTATCCGAAATTTCATGGGTAGTTTTACATGCATAAATTCTATTAAATTCCTCATCTACTAAAGAGAAATAAAAATCATTCAATTCTTTGCAATTTTTATGGTAGGCAGTCTTGGTTGGGTTTTCCAGAGTGATTTTATCTATAGAAAGAATCTTATACTCATCTACAATTGAAGAACACATTTCAAAACCCATACTTTCTAAATTCATTTTAATTTTGATTTTTGATTGGGTATAATTGGTTCAATTAAAGAATAGTGGTCTGTATTGTGCAGCACCTTCCTGTCAATTATCCATAACAAGGAAATTATTTTAATGAGATAGAAATTTAGAATTCATCGAAATTCATAGATATTTAATTTAAAATAAAAATCATAGTTAAATAGGGTCAAAAATAGAGTCTTAATAAGAGCCTCTGATACCAAATGTTGGTTAGAGAAGAGTACTCAAGAGGGGGGTGAATTTAGTATCTATTAAAAAATATTGTAAAGTTTTCTTAAAAGGTTCCAAAAAAATAACTATATCCTATTTAATCAATGTTATACGGTTATGAAAGTTTTAGTATTTAAATAAATTCTGTGAATATTGGTTAATTATCGGTAATCTTAAAATCGGTTATTAATTTTACTTTTGTAGCTATTCACTTGTGGTTAAATGAAAGTGACAAAAGGATTATTCTGAGTACCATCTGTGTTCCAGATGTAGGCCTTGACCATCTATTCTGGATCAATGACATCTCAGGAACCTATACAATAAAGTCTGGCTATCAGATCACCCTCTATACTCAGACATATGGAGGTGATGGGGGGGCCCTGGGAACAGTTGTGGAAGCTCAATGTCCCTCTAAAAATCGACCACTTCTGGTGGAAGGTGTGCACTGGACTCCTCCTGACCAAGGACCTTCTCATCCACCACCATTTTTTCAGCGACATGTTGTGCCCCTTCTGCTCGAACACCCCAGAAACTCCCCTTCATGCTTTAATACATTGCCCGGGGGCAAAAGAGGTCTGGCACAAATGGGGATATTCTACGAATCTCTCATTGGACGTGGTCCAAGACCTCCCATCTCTCCGGATGCGATAATGCTCTTCTTTTTCACCAGCCAAAGCAGGCTCACTTTGAATTTTGGCCTGGATCATCTGGGTGCATCACAACGATGCCATTTTCAGCAACATCATCTAGCCCCCCAGTTTTTTGGATTGAACTGGAGGTATCATGGATTGCAGGATGGCAGCATCACACAAGTCAACAAAATCCCTTTGGAACCCCATCCTCTTCTACACACTGATTCCCTCCACCGGAAGGGATTCTCAAGATTAATGTGGATGTGTCTCTCCCCAAGGATAGACTTGTTGGTCTTGGTCTAGTGACCCGGGATCATCTTGGGCAGACCATCGCAGCCAAACATGAATCACAACACATTTTTTGGGAACCCTTGGTTGCCGAAGCCGCCGCCATCCTTGCCGGGATTATTTTCACTAAAGATCGTGGATCGGATGCAATCCACCTGGAATCAGACTGTCTTTCCATTATCAAGTCTATCAACCTCAACGATGGCATTTTCAAACTTTTTTGTCTCTTATCAGAAAAATCATTTCCCTCCATCAGAGCTTCAAAATTTCAACCTTCACCTTTATCAAAAGGTAAGGAAACAAGGTCTCCCGTCAAGTGGTAGCCTCTGACCCTCCATATTATGACCAGCTCTGGTTGGACCAGTTTCCTTCATGGTTAAGTGATTGTACTTCCGCAGATCATTGTTTTTAATGATTACATATTTTGTCAAAAAAACACACACAGTGGATAAAAACAAGTTGTTAAGTCTCAAGCCGAGACCAAATACACTCCACTTAGTGATCACCTACACCCAAGCAGTTTATATTAATAAACATTGTTTACACATTGGATCAGGGTAAACAACAATAAACAGGACTGTCCAGGTCACATGACCTCTTCCATAGTTTTTCCTGTGTATAAACTAACAGGTCACACATGGACCTCTTCTACACTTTTCTACGGGAGTAAATAATTGTGTAATGATATAAGAGGAATTATATCTTGTATCCTCTAGTTTAATACAGGGGATAATGTGTGTTTTTATACAGACACACACACACCGTTCGAATTCTATAAACAATACACAATAGATCCAAGATGATGAGATAAGGTTAGTAGTGCTCTGAGCATTATTCTATAAAAATCTAGACTACTTGGATGATGTAGATGCAAGAATAGAGTCCTCTTCCAAGTAACATAGTATTGCAAGTCTGATGCTCTGGTTCCCAGTTAGATCTGGATCATGTTCTTTGTGGAGTTGAAATTGTGATGATGTTCTTGACTATAATCAATGGTTTCTCAGATTTTGGATTTGTGAATGCTTCGTGTGTTCTTCAGATGTATCTTGTTGAATTTGTCGGTTCTTTTTCTTCAATAATGCTCGTGATTCTTTACTATCTCACATGTTAGTTTATGGGTCATGCTTTTCTTTTTATTCTTGGAGTGTTTGTGTTGGAGCTGACAGAATGCATGTATTCTGCACCTCATTCCTCAAATATTAGGTGAGATGCCTACAAAGGAATATTAATAATGTCAGTGCTTTGAAAATACTCAAATATGACTGTTAGAAATTAAATAGAAAACGATATAACAGATTAAAGAACGGTGTCACAGTCTACCTGGAAACTGTGTCACTTGGAATTGGTGTCACCATGAAATGATGTCTCCATGAAAATGTGTCTCTTCTTTGCCTTTGATCAGTGAGACATTTAGGATGGCTTAGTTTTATAGAGATCAGGAACCGGTAGCAAAAATTCAGTGTTAGGATCACGGTGTCTGATCCTTTTCCAAACATCAAATAGTGTCTTAGCAAGGAACCAGTGTCACAATCATCAAACAGATCTGAAACTTATTATAGTGTCTAGGTCATGGTGTCTAGGTCATGGTTTCTAGTCATGGTGTCTGGTCACAGTGTCTGGTCATGGCGTTTTTCCATGGTCTCCGGGCTATTTTTCTAGAAAACTAGAAACGGTGGCAGACTCACAATTTCTCAGACTTAGCCAAATATATATATGTAGAGTTAAGCAATAAAATCCATAGAATTAATTAGAATTAATCATTCATCAAATAAATCATTATAGACCATAGTATAATATATTTTAAAATTATCAAACTTAATTTGCTGCCAATAAGATCTTGGATGGGTTTATTTAAATCATAAAGAAACCAACCATCTGTACAAATGATTTGAGAAAAATTAAATAAGGTTAACCGTCTTTATAGAATGTGTAGGATTTTTTATCATTAAAGCAAGATTAAAAGAAGAGGAGTATAACAATATTATCTATTTTGGTTAATTTTTTGAAGTAATTTTTTAAATAATAATTAATTTTTGTCTTTATTACTCGTTTTATACTTATATGATTCTCATTTAAAGGGGATATTAAATGAAATCCTAATCTTGTTCAATATTTTTAACAATCATGCTACAACTATTGTATGTGTCAATTATGGATTATGTTGATTATTTAATCCACTCATTAACCAATTATGTCTAATTATTCTATATTTTATAATATGCGAGTCTATTCAACATGAATATAAAAGGTCATTGGATGAAAACATGGATGAAAAGTGGTGTTTAAATAAATATTTTGAAAATATTCAAAATCAATCATTTTTAATAAAATATAATAGAAATTTTGGTTATGAAAATTATTTTTTTAGAGAAATAATGCATTCATACATTAAAGAACCCATGGTGGAAATATATTTGAAAATAACTTCTTTTTATTATTTAAAAACTATAATAATTAAGAAGAACTTAATTCCATTAGATTTGAGTAAATTATTATATGTGTACAAAAAATTCGTTAAATGTGGGAAAAAATAAGGTTTCTCTCACTAGATAATTTTTTTCAATGTTAATTTTTAGATTTTAAATGATTTTTTCTTGTTGTAGTTATATTTTTTAAAATACTATCGAATACATATCATTTTGAGTTGAAATTCAACTTCATTAAATATTCAAGTGAAATTAATGTTTTAGGTGTTAAACTAATTATACGTAATTTTTTATATTTTCATATATCTAAGAACTATTTTTATCCTTGAAATTAACACTTAAAAACTCAATGTTTTTTATATAGAATATAAATTATTAGTGTACATTTTAATTCACCTTTAAAAAAAATATAATTTCACTATTTTTAATGTCAATTTTAGCATTGAATAAATACTTTTATTGAAGTTTTTTCTACCTTATTTGATATTATATTAAGGATAAAGTAACACACAGTAAGAATTGTTTTAATGAATGATTCATAAATAGTAATATTTTATTGAATTTTATACATTTATATCCCTTTGTAAGTATTTTCTCATCTATGTGTAATTGTTATTTCTAAAAACATAAAAATAAATCTAATATCTTATAAGGAATAAATGATATGATATAATCATAAATTGTTCAATTATGTAAGCTTAATATTATCTCTATATGAATCAACCCTTACTATAAAAATCCCCCTCACAAGTAACTGTATATTTCAGATAAGCATCACGCCTCCCTCGAATGCAACATTTACATAATAATCCATCTGATCAGAAGGATCCCAAAATTTCTAAAAAATCATGTCCTTCTTTCTTGAGTAATTAAAGTTCCATGTAAGACCAAAATTTATCAATCTTAAATAAACAAATATTAAAACATGAGGCTTCAAAAATAAAAAATCAAGATGAAAAAACTATGAACCTTATCAAGGAATCTTAATAGAAAAATCAAGAACCCAAATGGGATTGTCAACATCATCATATGAATTAATCTCGATAAAATTAAAGAATTATATGTAAAATAAAACACAATGAATGTTGTATATAAACTCAAAATGAGATATTGACTATGAGTTGCATAGTATGGAGTGGGTGTGTGAGTTAATTTCCAATTGATTAAACCATGTATCTAAGGGGTATTTCACTCAATCATTGGAGAATGTTGAGACCAATATAGTATCCTAAAATTAGAGATTTGAGTGATGTTTCAGAAGATATAGCAGTGAAATTAGAACTCATCTATAGAGAAAAAACATATTAACCCTATTCTTATATTACACTAAATCCTATAAATATCTTATATAACCCAAAATAAAATATGATTTTTCGATAAACCAGTTCTATGAGAAATAATATTCTATAGGTATTCATATTTTTTAATTTGTACTGGAATGATCCATCTACATGGTAATTGCTCATCAAGATCAATTGAAAATTTTATTTTGAGGAATTTAACATTATCTCTATATGGAATGATAAATTCGACAATTTATAGACCTTATAACTAATAGAGCTATGTAATAAGAACCAAAAAAAAGAGGATTTTATTGACATTTTAAAATATTGGAATATAGATTCCAAATTTTTTTAGAGTAAATAAAAATCCACATAGTAATACTCAATGGATGTTTCCACTAATATGTTTGTCATGGTTTTCATAACCTATTGTTCCCATTATGACATTTCAATCAGTTTTTATTTATTATTTTTCCACATTTTCTTCATCAAATATTCCTCATCACAAACCACCATTTTTTAGTGTTTTTTTATTTCTCTCTTTTATATGATTTTTTTGGACTCTATATGAACAATATTATTTGTTTGACCATATTTTCTATTATACTGCATTTTATTAAAATATAAATAAATAATTAGGTTTTTTAAATGAAAAACCTATTGGCTTTCTTCCTATAACAAATTGATCAGATTCAAAAACATGATAAAATACATCCCAATAAACATATTTCTAATATATTCTTACAGTTTTCTCAATAAAAAATTCATAATAATTAATTTTTTCATTAATTCATAAATTTTATCCATATTTTTTTAATTCTGTATCTGTAATGTTTGACCAGAAAATTACAATAAGAATTTAAAATCCAAAAAAATTGAATTTGAATACATAAATTATTTTCCTAAGTGATTGAACATAATTTTGTTCTAATATAACATGTACCTAAAATTTCTTCCAAAAACATTTACCTCACATGAGTTATTTTTATATCGTACTATGTCTAATGTCGTTGTAATACCCAAATATTTTTTAATATATATTTTTATCCTAAAAAATTTCAAGTGTTCAATAGATTTACATACTTGAAATACTAATATCAGATGAACCATGTTATACTTATTAAATATATTTAAAAATTATTTCATCAATAAAAACTATAATTAATTATGAAATGATAATAATTTGCTTTTAAATGAAGATAAAATATTTTTATAGTAAAACTGATGAATTTCAAAAAACTATTTTTATATAGAAAATGTATTTTTATATTAATATATTAAATTTATCACTTTTTATGTATAATTATCATTAAATGAGTAGAAAATAAATATTTCCAAAATAATTAATAGTAATTTTATTACGGTTAATAATCAATGAATGGGAATAAATTCATATTATCCTTCAAATATTGGAAATTATATTTAAGAAATATACATGATTTTTAAAATCATCTTTTGAAAATTATCTAATAGTTATGTTTTGAGATATTTCGAAAATGTTGTTTTTTGAGTGAATAGTGAAAAAATCTTTTTTTGAAAAACTATCATTTCTGTACATAAAATCAACTAATTTAAATGTGTTATTATATTTTTGATTTGGTTTTAAAATAATATAAAATATATTTTATTAAAAATTAAAAAATTAATTCTATAATAATTAACATTCTTTTTTATTTTTTATTAAGTTAATTTTTATGATGAAAAATAATATTTTCAACGCATTATTTTTCATTGCATTTTGGAAACAAATATTAAAATTAATTTCTGAAAATAGTGCTAATTTAATATTAAAAAATTTATTTCATAATTAGGATCAAACGTTTTCAATTTGAAAATGAATTCAATTTAATTTTTTCCCTCATGAATAGTGTCCTTAGTAATAATGTTTCCACCATAGTAATAGGATAAAACTGGTCAATTAAGGCAAAAATATTTGGGTAAAGTCCCAAAATGTCATGTTAATTACTATTAGACTAAGTTATCTCAACCCTTGTCCTCTTATATACGAAATTAATTTTTTATGTTCCCCAATTACCAGGGTAAGACAATTATAATACATAAAAATTATGAATAATTATAAGTGTGTCACTCCCCTCTCTTATAAATGGGATACTCTTCTTCATTAATCTTTTCACATCTTTAGAATTCTATATCATCAAATAGATATGAAAATCACTTCCCAAAAATCCCTCCCATGACCTATAGGTCTAAGTTTAAAATAAATACCTTCCAAGAAGTCTTTATGTGTACGTAAATATAGGTTTTTCAAAGTAAATGTATAAATCATAAACAAGTTCTTTATTATCTATTCTTACTTCTACCTTCTACTTACCTATAATAACCACAATGTGATAATATAATTATTATCTCAAATATACAAAGAGGTTATTTATTTCATGGTATTCACATTTTTCTTCTCGTTCTCCATCTTATGGGAAATTATATTATTGCTCATGTGTACCTGTAGATTACCACCTCTATGAAGTGTTGTGTTTATTTCTTTATCATCGTCTCTCATAGATGGTTATATATATATATATTTTTAAGGGATATATATGATGATCAAGGAATAATTATGAATCTATAAATATATAATATTATCTACCTTCTTACTAGTCTACCTATTGGAAAATGATAATGTCACTTATGCTTATGTTTGGACTACCTTATTCATGAAGAAATGTTGTTGGTTTTTAATTTTTATATAATAATGGATATAAATAAGGATAGATTTAATGAGTGTATATTTTAATAATGATATAATTTTTATTTATATTATTTTAATTATTATTTAACTTTTTTTATTCCAACAATTTCAGAATAGAGACATTATCTTTGTGTATATGGACAACCCACTCTGTCATGTCATGTAAAACATTTTCCATCAACACCATATATTAATGTAAATAACAGTTCATATAATTAATAAATAGGATATTTATGAAATTATTAAAAATATATATTTGATTAAACCAGGACCAAGTTACATCGAATGAAACTGTTGAACAAAAACCTGCATAGAGGATAAAGTCCTTTCCAACTGAATAATAATTTTAATAATGATTTATTAATATAGGGGTAATTGAAAATTGTAACACCCTGAGATTAAAAAAAATATTTTTTGATAAATAAATAATATGTTAGATAACATGTTTCACATGCAACACCTTAATAAAACAATCCAAGACATATTAGATAAATATTATAATAAAAATTTTGATAATAATAAAAGCTCTAGTAAATAAAATGATATTAACAATCTAAAAATCAATGCATTTAGAGGTTACATAATTAATATCATTCAATATCTAAAAGTATTCTACACTATCAAATAACTATTATTATTATTATTATTAAATTAAATTTTCCACATTTAAAATGATTTTATGATATTATATGATATTTCAATATGTTAAATAATATATTAGCATTCAATAAAATAGAAATTAATTTGAAATGATATTAAGAACACATAATTATAAAAAAGGAAATCTTTCAATAAAATAATTTTCCTATTATATTTTGAATTTTAATTTAAATGATAATTTTTTAATTTTTTAATTTAAATTCTTTGAAATGAAATTCATTTTTCCATTCATCATAGAAATATTATCTTTTGATAAATTTTTGGTATTATTCTGAAATAAATTATGTTTAGGTGATTGTGAAGACATAGTTATTATTAATACTGTAACATTTTAGACTTTATAATGATATAATCGAGAATCTAATATTTTATGAAAACATTTAATGAAAAATAATTTATTTTAGGATTGAATTTATTTATTGAAAAATATATTGTTGAATTATAAAACTCATGTTTAATGTTTTGGAAATTTATAAATATTGTACTCTAAAACCCATTTTTATTCAGTTATATTATAATTTTCTTTTCATCCCATGCAAAAAATGGATTTCATATTTTTTATAAATATTTTAATATTATGTAATAACTTCCAATTTATTATTAGCAATACAAATAAGATTAATATCTTAATATTTAATTTCCACGATAATGATAAAACTATTATTTTGAAACAATTATATTATTAACATTTTATAATTTATATCTAATAAAAAAATTATTCCCATATAAAAAGTACACTAATATATTTTTTAAACCAATATATAAAAATTTTACCACTCATTAAATTTTTAATTAATAATACATAAGATTACAAACCATTAATTTTAAAGATGATGTTTTTCTAAAATATTATATTTCTATAAAATAAAATTTTCAACAAAAAATTTTAACTTTAAATTATTTGTAAATGAAACATGATTATATAGAGAATAAAATTATATTTATAAAATATATTATTAAGTTTTAGTTGATTTTTTTAATGAAATATATATTATTTTGGTACAAATAAGTTACCAAGTTAAAAAATCAAAACCATAAAGTGAATAAATCAGCTGGTATAAGGCATTAAAAAAGTTTAAAACTGGTC
Source organism: Viscum album (assembly GCA_963277665.1). NCBI lineage: Eukaryota > Viridiplantae > Streptophyta > Magnoliopsida > Santalales > Viscaceae > Viscum > Viscum album. The sequence continues at coordinate 347,984,713 of OY728126.1, forward strand.
TGAAATTTAATGTTATAGAATATCATCCTTAGATTACCCACACATAATTATTTTCCTCTTTATAAACCATTTATCCTCAAATGGTGTTATTCAATCATTGAAAATGTAATAGTTTTTTACAAAAGTGTAATGTTAGTAAGCCATAAAATGGTATCACTTCCACAAAACTCATCCAACCTTTAAAAATAATTATCTCTACCAAATATCTACACAATTATATTCTCAACACTCTTAAAATGATCAATATTATAGGGTATTTTTAAAATTCCTATCTATGGATACATAAAGCATTAGCCAAGGGAGAACATCCAAAAATGTAGATAAGGCTCTCTACCATGTTCTTCAAATTATTTCCTTCTTTTGAACCATAAATATTTTCTAACAATTAATTTGAGATAAAATCAGTACCATTAACATGATTAAATGTTATAATACTATTGCAATATTACATATCTACCATTTTATAAATTATTAAAAAATATAGACATTATCCAAAGTATGTGAAAACTATCACCTCCACAAATGATGTGTTATATTTTTCATAAACTATTTACATAGATGGATGAAAATAGTTATATAATAAGAAAAATAATATTTATAAGATTTTTAATTTTATGAAATGATTAATTATTTTATTTTCTACGTCTATTCTGTCCAAAAAAATAGAGCATTTTCCGCGTGTATAGGCAGACCACCACCTCCACAGAATGTCTTATTTCTATTTCCACTAAATCATAGATAAACTGACTATAATAATTTATTTAATTTATAAAAATTATATTTATTGAAAAATTAATATACTTGAAATATTATATAGTACATTCTATAAATGATATTAACATTAAATAATAATATTAAACATAACCAAATTAAATGAACTTTTCAAGGCACTTTCCTTAATTTGAAAACATTTTGGGAAACCCTTGGGAACTATATAAGCATTGTGCTTATAGAATAATAATATAATTACATCACTATAATTATTGAAATTATAAATTTAATTTATTTTAAATTTTACCTTGTTTAATATATTAAGAAATTTCTATAGAAACCAACTAAAGCACCTCATGTTACCATCAAAAGGAAAAAATAATTTAATGAATAAATAACTTTTGATAATATATAATCCATATAATATTAAATATAGATGTAAATAACTTCATATGATATTTTTTTAATAAAATTAATTGTAATATTCATGATTTTAAGCCCACATATGGAATGAATCTAGACCCTAAGCATGAGTTTTTCATATTATAATTTTTCTTTAATGAGATTTAATTTTTATTCATCACTTTTTTCCTCTTTGTGGTGTATATATCATCCATGGATTTATTATACCCAAATATTCTATAAAATATAATGTATTTACAAATACATCGCATTTTCTACATTTATGGGATTGTCAATTTGAAATATTACAACATATCTTGGGTTTTTCAAAACATAAATCTTATTTATTGAGTTATGATTGTTCTTCCTGAACTTATTACACAATTTTTTTTAAAAAACAACTCATAGATTCTATTATGTTTTATTTTAACTCTTTTTTGGTATTTAGACTTCTTACACATAAAAATTACTTTATAATTGTCTCTTGGTTTGGGGATAATTATATATGTGTTGGATTTTCTTAACATAAAGATACATTATTTTAGTAAAAATATTATTCCTTGAGTATAATTATTATAAGTTTGATAAATTGTTCATTTTATTATTTTAAAATAAATTTAAATTTTCTGTATGGGTAAAATAATTTTTCAACTCAATGATTAAATCTTGATAAATTCACATTTCATAAAAAACAAAAAAAAATTGAGAAAATTTATCATCTCTTTTAAAGGGAGTTTATCTTTCATTTCCATGTTTCTGTATTCACAAAAACGGTTTCCTTTTTAAATTTTTGAAATCTATATGTGTTTTTACTCAAGTGAACATCAAAAATCCATTAAACAATTTTCAAAAAAAATAATCTTTTTTCATGATGTGGTTTTCAATAAATGTTTTTCAAAATATTAAAAAATATTTTCCTATCCTTTAAAAATATAATTTTTTATCTTCAACTCTACAGTTTTTTTGATATTTTTTTTCAAGAATACAATGTATCAAATATTTAAATTCATGATGTCAATTTTTTCTGATACCATCTGGAAATATCAGGAAAAAAAATTTCTTCTCCAAGTGTTCATTATAATGCAATGAATAATTTTTTTTCTAATGGAAAACATATAGATGTTTCACTCAAAAGTTAAGCACCGTATCCCCTCCAATTAATTCACCGAATATATTTATTCGATTTTCTCAATTTTTTTAAAAAAATGTATCCCATTCTAAGGAGGGTAAACAGGTTACATCCCAAGCCCATTAGGGTATACTGGTACTGTTGATTCTGAAGTCTTTCTTGTTACTTTTATATTCATTTTTTGTTTTGTAAGTCACAAACACTTCCTTAAAACTATGTTTACTAACTATTTATTTCCGAAGTGTTTTTGTATGTATATTTATAAAACATTACTCTATTCCTAACATTGAAATATTTATAATGAAAAAATATATATACTTACTTTTATTTATTATGATCCATAAGAATAATGTTGATTCTGATATGTCAGACTGACTGGGGGTTTGATCAGTGGTTAGAATTTCGTCTTATTGAAAAAATTCATGACCATCAGACTAACTAGGTTACTAATTAAAATGGGCTAATCCTTATACAATTTATTGGATTGAAAATCAATAAGGAAGTTTATCGAACTATCCAAAGTATATAATATGTTTGGTTAAAATAATATCAATTATAAGTAATAGAAAATACCATTGTAACGGTTCTACAAAATTGAAATCATACATTCCGTAATAGATTATTCATCTGGTGAAAAATGTCTGGGGTCATTACAACAAACTCGTAAGTAATAACATTGGAGCTTTGTTTTTACATAGGAAGAATGTTGGATTAAATGAGGGCTTATAACATTCACAACTCTATTGTTTTAAGCTTTTACATGCATGAACATCTTTTTTTAAAGTCTTTATAATACATTCTAGAGTTCATGTTCTAAGAAATACCTATATGGATTTTAATTACTTAAAGTAAAATTTTCTTTTTTAATCACATGTCTAATCATTATACAGATTGAGGGATTACAGGGATTGGAAGATGGTGAATCTAATCTATAATATCATGGGATTACAAGGATAGTCAGAAATATATTGATTATTGTATCGAGGTATTCTAAGGATAAGAAGAAAATTCTTATTCTGGTCATCGTATTGAGCTATTTTCTAGTAACGAAAGAAAGATTTTACAGTAAGTATGGAACAATAGATTCTTCTAGTCAGGGTTACTCTCTATCATAACTCTTAACGTTAAAGAGTGAAATATTTTAATATATATTGTAAGTAATTATTACTTTAATAAGTTATGTATTTATCGTCTATATTAGATCTATATTTTTGTTGTTCATATATATTAGAAAGAAATAATTTACACTCATCTTTTTAAAAAACTATTTTTATAGTAAATATTTAAAAATGATAATGGTACTCTGATATAATTTTATTGTTCCTGGTTCCAATTCAAAAACTCTAATAATCGTATGATACCAGTGTTTCATATTTTCACATAGGAAGTTTTGTGTATTTTTTTAGTTTAATTTTTTAAACTACAATTCAACCCCTCCCCCATATAATCATAATAAACTCTCATTATTCCCTCATTGAAATCAGAGGGGTTTCTACTACTTATACTGGGTGTGTTTTTAATTTATTTTTCATATTAAAGTTTATTATGTTTTGATATAAGCTAAACATTAATATATTTTTATAAAATAATGGGTTTGTTGAAAAAAGAGTTTCTATTATTTTTATTATTAATGGACTGTAACACCCCAAGATTCCATGGTTCTCTTTTCTTTGAATAATAAAATATCTTGGTTTGTAAGAAACTTCGAGTTCTATCACACCACGACCAATCAAAATAGCAATTTAAAAAACAATTATGAATATTAATACCCACTTTTTGAAATTTTATAAATTTTATTTTTTAAAATGAACTTCATTTTTGGATTCCGAATATCAAAATTAGCTTAGGGGGAATTTTTGGTATTTTTTTTAAAACATTCAATTTTTTATGAATAGTGAAAAACAGTGTGTTATTATTTATAACTGCCTTTCGTTTAAATCATTATTATTTTTATTTAAATTTATTTTAAAGTAAAAATAGATACATAATGCCTATATTAGTTCAATGTAATTAATTAGAGTCATTTTATAATAAGATTAGATATATAAAATTTTGTTGTACTATTTAACGCCTTTTACCCACCTTCTAGGCACAATTTCGAATTTTCATAAGACATAATTTTACCGCTTCTGTGAATTGAATTTCATAAAATCTGTGAGACATGGTTAAAAGTAAATAGATTAATTAAAAGGAAAAATGATATTATAATTTCCCTAACACATCACCTAATTCTATTGGATATGTGTATTTCGACCAAAAGAAACCTTTGGAATAAAATATGGTCCTTTTTGGTCCACTTGGATTAGATTATGACATTTATTATTATTTTGTTCAAAGAAGAGTTAAAAGTGTTAAATTAAAATTTGAATGACTAGACCATTTTTAATATAAGGTTATACATAAGATAAATTCAACTATAAATATTCATTACAAAGATAAAAATATTTCCTATATCATGGTATTTTATTTATAATTTTTACTATCAAATAAATAAATTTATTTATGACACAACGATGATGTTGTAATTAATCTATTAATGAAAGACTAAAATAATTGAAGTTATAAATATTAAAATAAATTTAAATTGAGACTTCTGATGAATTTCATGAATTTTAAAGGTTAATATGACATGTTATGGTTGATTAAATGAATTTATTTCTAAGTAATAATGTTGTTATGACTTTAACAAAAAAACCAAATACTAAATAGTGTCAAAAATGACATAAATGTGTTTTCAAATCAAATACTACTTCGTTATTTTATATAATAATCCAAAAAATCTAAGTTTAGTCCAAATTAAATATTTAATTATAGATATGTCATTGAGAACCACTTGATGTTCTCTTTCCATTTTATAGTAATTTTATTAACCATGTAATATAAAAATACAAGAAGACATTGTAAAAGTTAATCTATTTAACTAAGAGTTATATCTAAAATATTAGGTTAAAATGGTGACCTAAACTTGTCTAAAACCTGTTGGATAAGATTATTTCGACACATTCTCACCTTATCCTATAAATAAATCAATTTTAATGCATTATAAACCGAAAATTATTTTATAATAAAATAATATTTCAATCATTTCCTAAAGTGACATTCACCTCTCTTATAAAAGAATATTTCCCCATCTCTCAAAATCACACATCCAATGACATTTGTATTAGCTAAAATATGCTACGATATCTTCCCAACTACACTAACATCAACCTAGAGGCCTTACTTTGATCTGAAATCAATCCTAAGGAGCCCTTTCGATCAAATCAAAAAGGAAGAACCTGAAGAAAAGGTAATAATTTCATCACCTCTTTCAGAGTTCTTTTCTTCTTCCACTTCCAATTTCATTATTATTTCCAATAAAAAATAATAACTCTAGTACCTTCTACATAATGAGATTTTATTATAAATAAGGTACAACCATATTCATTATTCAATCCATCCTATGAATGACAAAGTCACCAAACATTTCTACGTAGGGCTTACCGTCTCCACGTCGTGGTGTAGTTTGTTATTCAACACATCATTTTTTGCATCGGTATAATACTTTTTATAACTAACATAAATAATAAATATAACATGTTAATGATTATGAATATAAGATATATCATCCAATTACATACAATTTTACATTAAATATAATGATATTGTCATTTTTTCGTACATACGGATTATCGTCTCCACGAACATAATGAAATTCATTCCCCATCGTAAAAATTCAAGAAAAAATTTATTTTTATTATTGAAATTAATTTATTAGAACTTAATGTCATTTTTTATGTGTATTAAATATATATTATCCATAACAAACATGACCTAAATGACAAAACATATAATGGAAAACGAATCAGTTAACACCCAAAAAAATGATACTACTGAAATATTATTAACAAAGAAATATTAGAAGTTCATATATGATATCATATTTAAGTATGTGGTTCTTTTATTATTTAATAAATATGATTTAAATATTATACAAGAGGGTAACATACCCTTGACTAAGGAAAATTTCAAGGTAAGGGTTACTTTTACTATCTCTTTTTTATCCGAGGTCGTTTATATGTAAGTATCTACTGGGAATTCTTTATCATCCTCATCCATGTTTCTTAAAAATGTATTTCAAAACATTTATAATATTTCCCCAATATTGGTTAATGTCATTTATATCCATGTTATAATTTTTTTAAAATGTTTTGAAAATAATCTTTTCACCGTTTTACAAAAAAGGTACTTTATGACCTTTTCGACAAATTAATATAAGAATTTTTTTAACTTATACGGTAGGTGTGGCTATTTTCCGATATTATAACACCTTAAAAGCTTCCCTTACAAAATTATAAGAATATTTTCAAAATAAATAATTTATTTTATAATTATTTTACCTTTAAATGATATCAAAATATAAAGAGATATTTCTCTCAAATAGTTTTTATTCCATCTATGTCAATATCCTTTGATGGATTTTAAATTTGTTTCAAGTTTATTTATTATGATACAATCATCAATATTGTATTGAAGGTTTTGTGATTTTTTTTACTATGGATGTGTTATTTTTATACCATTCATGGTTTATTGTTAAAGTATTAACATTTTTTATGCTAGTTTTAATATGAAAGTTTATGTTATGTTCCAACATTTTTGTATAAGGAATGCATTGAAATTAGTAAGTATTGGGTGGAGCCCACTATAGATTCTAAATGAATCAATGGGTCTCATGAGACAAACTAGTGTCCTGGCATAAGGACTTGACAACATCTTATCTGTTTTCTTGCCACGATGCCTTGACTCTGTGGCTATGATGTCCGACATTATGCATTCCATCATTTTTAAATTAGTTATTGATATTACATGTGACTATTAGACTCGTAAAATACCCATGTGAATAAGTAAATGACAATATTTAATTTATCTTGGCCATGTTATGTAGAATATCAGGAGACAAACTTGTGTCTTTTCACAAGGACTTGACAAAATCTTATTTTGTAGTCTTGGAATGAGGCCTTGACTATGTGGTTATGATGTCCAGCTTTATGCATTCCAACATTATGAAATTATCTATTGGTATTACATGTGATTATTACACTAGTAGAATATCCATGTGAATAAGTAAAAGGAATTATTTGATTTATCCTTTCCATATTATTCTGAAGTTTAAGTTTAAAAGGTGTGTCTTTTTGTAATATACATTGAATTGAATGTTTATTCTTATTTATGATAGTATCTGATAAATTGTTATCCTTACTAATCATCTGAGCTCACCCCTTTTTTATGTTTTCTTTTTCCCATGATGTGAAGAATTATATTATGATTAACCTGAAGGGATTGACCAAAGGATATGATTTTGTTCAACGGGGACACAATATTGTTTTTTTATTTCATGATGTAATGTAAAACATATGTTTGTATCTAGTACATCCAAGGCTACAAAACTAATCGGTCTTTCAAGACATTAACTTTTTTTATCATTCCAATGTTATGTAATAATGCAATAACTCAAGGAAACTAGGGTCCGGCGATACAATTGGCATCTGAGGAAGTTTAGAACAAATTTTGGAAAATAGATTTAGAAAAAAACAGTTATTAAAGAACATTACCCTAAGATAAACATTGAGAATTAGTATATAAGAACATCCTAGAATTTTGGTACTATAGAGATTTTGTGAATTTTCCACGAAATGCATCCCTATCTGGATATGAAAATACAGAGGCAGCTCTGAAACAGATGTATCTTGGTGTAAATTATGAAAACACTAATTTGACATAGACTCAAATGGAAACGGGTGCATGAAAACAATCCTTACTTCACTCTTGGTTACAAAACTATTGAGGGATATTCTTAGGATAATTCACATTTTATTTACAAACCAATATGAAGGATTTATGAGTAAATACATATTCAAATAAAACATTTTTTATGATTATATATTATATGAATAAACTGTTCAATTTATATTAGGTATTTTACTAGTTTGTAATGATGTATTATGATTCATAAACTAATCTAGTGTATTCAATTATCTGGAAATAGCACCAAGTGGAATGAATAGAAACCATATCAACACACGTAATCCATGTAGGGATTCCTCTCCTAGTCAATATAATTATAGTGGAGATGGTGACAAAACTGATGCTCGATAACTTATTACCATACTGGGGAAACTCACCCAGGTTAGGAATAATAACCTTACCCTTTTTAAGAACCTAATCCACAATGTGGAGGATGAATGTTAGAACGCTTAATAAGAAAACAACCACAAACATTCAATGGGACTACAGTTCAACTTGTATCTGAGTAATGGATAAGTTAATTTAGAGAAAATATTTCATGCTTTGGGGAGTAGGGAATGGGAAAAAATGTCAATGTAATTTATTGCGTCATAGGAGATGCTAATCAATGGTAATTATTAATTCGAAACACAAAGGAGGATGAAGTAGTATAAAATATGGAATGTAGGGAGTCTAAAGATCTTTTCTTAAAAAAAATACATTCCTCGTAACCATCGAGCGGATATAGAAAGAAAATTTCTGAGTCTAAGGAAAAAGGAGGATGAGAATGTTTCAAAGTATGAGGCTAACATTACAAGGTTAGTAAAACATGTTGCAGATTATATACGTAACCCAAGGAGTAAGATTTATAGATTCTTTGATGTGTTAAAACTATTTCTTTTTTGAGCACTAGTATCACAATCCTTCCCATCGTATGAAGATAGTGTCTCATGTGTTATCAAGACAGAAAAAGAATGGTCTAAGTCTTATGAATTTAAATAAAAGAAAGAGAAGAAGAGATCTGTTTAACACTCTATAAATGGAAATAAGGGGAAGAAGAAAAAAATTAAATTTCCATCCTGTAGTAAATGTGGGACGAAACGCCCCGATACTTGCCTAAAGGGAATAGGAGTCTATTACCAGTGTAGAGAAAAAGTACACTAAGCACGTGATTTTGAGGGGAAGAAATAGAATATCAATGGTTAATGCAATAGTTTTTAAGAAATGGGACATTATGCAAATGAATGTCCTAAGAATAAAGGAAACATATCTTAGAAAAGGTCAAGGGAGAAAGGCCAGGTTTATGTGATCACAGCTATAGAGGTTCATGTTCTGAATGATGTGGTGGTAGGTACATTAATCATTTCATCAAATTTAGCCAATGTCCTATTTGATTTTGGATCATTGCATTCTTTCATATCTTCCCAGTTTTCTAAGAAAATTAGATATTTCCAATTTGATTTAACAAGGGATTTATCAGTGAATACTATTAAAGGAAGTATTATTGCAACAAAATTTGGGAATCAATTACCATTATGTCATATAAATGTGCTTTATCTGCTAATCTCATCATCATACCCATGAGTGAATTTGATATAATCCTCGGTATGGATTGGATTTTGGACCATGATGTGTAAATTTTTTGTACGAAGAAGGAGGTTACAATTTTTTATGATGATAAGGAATACCTTATCTTCAGAAAAGAGACATCACCATATGATCCTCATCTAGATCCACCCCTAGTAGCTCTACTAAATTCAATTATTTGGGAGGAAGAGAGTAAAATAACTATGGGTGGGGAAAGGAATGTTCAAATAGAGGATGTACCTATTGTGCAAGAATATGGTGACGTGTTTCCAGATGATTTACCTGGACATCCTCCAGAATGAGAAATTGAGTTTTCCATTGACTTAATTCCTAGTTCATTTCCCATATCAAAGACCTCTTATAGAATGGCCATTGTGTAATTACTAGAACTAAAGAAACCACTACGGGAATTGAGTAATAAAGGATCTAATCTCTCTAGTGTTTCTCTATGGGGATCCCCGATTCTTTTTGTTAAGAATAAAGATGGTTCTATTAGGTTTTCCATTGACTATAGGGAGATCAATGCAATAACAATAAAAAACAAGTATCCCCTACCATTCATCAATGATATATTCTATCAACTTCATAGAGCTCAATATTTTTCAAAGATTGACCTTCAATATGGATATCATCACTTGTGTGTAAAGAATGAATACATTTCAAAGAGAGCATTTTGTTACAGGTAAGGGAATTACAAGTTTACAGTAATGCCTTTTGGACTGACTAATGCACACTCTATCTTCAAGGATCTAAGGAATAGAGTTTCTAAAGAATATCTTGAAGACTTTGTGGTGACAGTTTTTGATGATATCTTAGTATACTCCAAAAGCTATGAAGATCATGAAAATCACTTGCACGTTATTCTAAAGACTCTTAGATGAAATTAATTATATGGAAATTATAGTAAGTGTTAATTCTGGCTTCCGGAGAGTTATTTTCGTGGACATATTGTCTATAAGGGTGGAATCTCTATTGATCCTTCTAAGACAAGAGCAATACAAGAATGGCCAGCACTGACGAGTATAAGCTAGGAAAGAATTTTTATTTCTTTAGAAGGTTATTAATGGAATTTCGTTTGGAATTTTTCCATATTGGATAACCTATTAACCAAGATCACAAGTGAAGGGGTTAAATGTTTTTTGACAAAAGATTATGAAGAATGATTTGAAGAACAGAATAAAATATTAGCCAATGTTTTTATATTGACTATACCATTGAGTAATGATGGGTTTTTTATTTATAGTAATGCTTCAATGAAAGGACTTGGTTGTGTCCCTGTGTAAAATGATATATTTATTGCCTATAAATCACATAAGCTAAAAATTCATGAATAGAACTATCATACTCCTAATCTTGACTTTGCAACTAAAATCTTTGATCTAAAGATATAAAGACATTATCTATATGGTAAAAAATGTGAGATATATAACAATCAAAAGAGTTTGAAGTATATTTTCTCACAGAAATAATTCAACCTGTGGAAAATATGATGGCTTAAACTACTCAAGGATTATTATTACACTATACACTACCACCCGACGAAGGCAAATAAGGTGGCAGATGCTTTGAGAAAAAATGATCATGGAGTTTTGAAGAAGATGAGAGTTGAAAGGGATCCTTTGTTCATGGATCTAGTAAAGATCGATATGGGAATAATTATGGAAGGTTAAACATAAATAATTTTTCTAATGGTTTTCATACAATCTTTACTAGAAAGGATAAAAAGTTATTAGAATGATGATGAGGAGTTTCAAAAGAAAATTATAGCTGTGAATGATGAGAGATTGATTGCCTTCGTATATGAAGATGGAATTTTAAAATTTCAGAAGATACATTGTATTACTAACATACCTAATCTAAAAAGGGAATTGTGGGATGATGATCATAGATATAATTTCTCTATACACCCTGGTAGCACTAATATGTATAGATATTTGATGGAACATTTTTTGTGGGACAACAAGAAGAGGGATATTGATGGTTATGTGCCAAGATGTATGGTCTGTAAACAGGTGAAGGCTGGAAGAGAACATCCTAGAGGAGTCACGGTACCTCTTCCCATACTTGATTTCAAATGGTATGATGTTACGATAGACTTTTTCTCTGGGCTACCAAAGAATCCTAGAACGAATGATGCATTTTGGGTCATTGTTGATCATCTTACTAAGTCAATACATTTTCTTGCTATAAGATAATATTTACCACTTGAACATTTAAAAAAACTATATATTAATGATTTTGTAAAACTTTATGGAGTACACCTATCGATTATTTCTAATTGTGATCTTCGTTTCACATCAATATGCTGGAAAAGTCGTCGGAAATCCCAAGTCCCTGAACTTCTTTTGAGCACTGCCTACCACCCTCAAACTAATGGACAATCAGTATAGACTATTCAAACCATAGAAGACATGTTGAGATCTTTATCACTCGACATTCAAGGTATGTGGGATCAATATTTACCTAACGTAGAATATTTATATAATAATAGCTTTCATTCAAGTATTCAGATGGCACCATATAAAGTGTCATATAGAAAGAGATGTCCCACAACAACATGTTGGGATGATGTTGGTGAAAGAAAACTCGTAGGCCCAGAACTTGTTGAGGAAACAATGGAAAAGGGGAATATTATCCAAACCCACATCAAAGTATCTTAAAGTAGGAAAAAGATCTATGCCTATAACAGAAAAAAAGGATTTGGAGTTTCAAGTAGGATATCATGTTTTGTTAAAGGATTCTCTAGGGAAGGGTGTTATAAGATTCAATAAGAATGGTAAATTAAGTCCCAGGTACATCGGTCCTTTATAAATTCTAGAACAAATTGGAGTTTTAGCTTACTATTTGTCAATGCCACCTAGTCTCTCCCAACTTCCTGATGTGTTCCATGTATCACTATTGATAAAATACATGCATGCCCCAATGCATGTAATCACCTATGAAGAAATAAAACTTGAACCTGATCTATGTCATTGTGAAGAGCCTATCAAGATTCTTGATACTAGAGATTAAATGCAGAGAAATAGGACAAAGCCTCTGGTAAAAGTGATGTGGAGAAACCATAAGATTAAAGAGGCAACATGGGAACCCAAGGATCTCAGGATGAACAACCACCCGAATCTTTTTGTGCAGTAATATTCTACAAATTTTGAGGAAGAAATTTTTTGAAGGAGAGAATAATGTAACACCCCAAGATTTTACGGTATGCTTCTCTTTTAATAACACAATAGTTTGCGATTTATGCAACATCGAGATCTAGCACACCACGACCAATCAAACTAGTCATTTAAAAAACTTTTATGAATAGTAATACCCACTTTTTGAAATTTTATAAATTTTATTTTTTAAAATGGACATCATTTTTGGATTTAGAATATCATAATTAGATTAGGATGAGTTTTTCATATTTTCATGAAAACTTTTAATTTTTTATGAATAGTGAAAAACTTTGTTATTGTTTAAAACTGACTTTTATTTAAATAATAATTTTTTTTATTTAATTTTTTTTAACGCCTTTTACCCACCTTCTAGGAACATTTGCAAATTTTCATAAGACATAATTTTACAACTTTTGTTAATTGAATTTCAAAAATCCAAGAGACACAGTTGACATAAGTAAGTAAATTTTGGTTTAGTAGGATGAAAATAATTTTTGGAGAATAGAATATTTTGAATTTTATTTACCACGGTTAAAAGTAAATGGGGTAATTAAAGGTAAAATTGATATTATAATTTCCATAACACATTTCCTAATTCAGTTGGATAAGTTTATTGTGACAAAAATCAACCTTATTAATAAAATATGGTCCACTTTGATCTACATAGATTAGATTAGGTCATTTATTATTATTTTATTTAAACAAGAGATAAAAGTGTTAAATTCAAATTATAATAACTAAACCATTTTAATATAAGGTTATACATAAGATAAATTCAACTATAAATATTCATTGTAAGGATAAAAAAAATTCATACACCATGGTATTTTATTTATAATTCTTATACATTAAATAATTAAATTTATTTATGACACAGTGATGATGCAGTAATTACCTTATTAATGAAGTACTAAAATAATTGATGTTATAAATATTAAAATAAATGTAAATTGAGACATTGGATTCATTACACTAATTTAATAGGTTAATATAACATGTTATGGTTTATTAAATGAATTTGTTTCAAAGTAATCTAGTTTTTATGAATTTCAAAAAAAACCAAATTCTAAATAGTGTCAAAATTGACATAAATGAGTTTTTAAAAGAAATACTATTTTATTAAATTATATAATTGTCATAAAATTATAATGATCGGTAAAAGGACTTATATAATGATATATAGGTCATTAAATAACAACTTGAGGTTCATGAGGCATTTTATAGTAATTTTATTAACAATGTAATATAAAAATTGAAGAAGACATTGTAAAAGTTAAACTATTTAACTATGAGTGAAATCTATAAAGATACGGTTAATATGGTGACCTAAACACTTATAAAACCTATTGATTGAGAATATTTTGACCCATCCCCACCTTATTGTCCAAATAAATTAATTTTAATTCATTATAAACCGAAAATAATTATATAATAATATAATATTTCAAGCTTTTTCTAAAGTGACCCTCACCTCTCTTATAAAAGGGTACTTCCCCTTCTCTTAAAATCACACCTCCAAAGTGATTTGGCTCATCAAAACCCTGCACAAATATCTTACCAACATCCTTAACATCGACCCAGATTCCTTACATTGATCATAAAGACAATGTATGGATCCATTTTGATCAAATCAAAAAATGAAGTATCCGAAGAAGAGGTAATACTTTCATCACCTCTTTCGAAGTTCTTTTCTTCTTCCACTTCCTATTTATTTTTTGTTTCCATACCAAAATAATAACTCAAGTACTTTATACATACTATTATGTTATTATAAATATGGTACAAACATTTTCATTATTCTATCCATTCAATGAATGGAAAATTCATAATACGTGTGTACTTACGGTTTATTGTCTCCACGTCATGGTGTAGTTTTTATTCAACACATCATTATTTGGATAGGTATAATAATGAGTAAGATTGATGTAAATAATAAATATAACATGTTAATGATTCTGTATATTTTATATACAATCCAATTACATGTGACTCCACAATCAATAAAATGATATAGTTGCTCGTGTGTATGTAAGGATTACCGTCTCCACGAATGCGATAAGATTCATTCCAGATCATAACCATTCAAGAATAATTTTTATTTTATGATTAAAAATTATGTTTATGTACTTAATGTCATTATGGATATGAATAAAATACATCTTATCCCTAATAAACATGGCCTACTTAACAAAATATATAATGTAGAATGAATTAGTTAGCACTTGAAACCATGATACTATAAAAAATATTATTAACAAAGCAATATTAGAAGATCATATATGATATCATAATTGTGTATGTGGTTATTTTATAATTTGATAACAATCATTTAACTATTATAAAGGAGGTTAACATACCCTTGACTAAGCAAAATTACAATTTAAGGGTTAATTTTACAATCTCCTTATTATACATCCATCCAATGGCCCAAAGGCCTTCATTTTTTATTGATTTTTGATAATCCAACTTTCAAGGGGTGAGGTGGAAACCATAAAAGGCCCATAGGTGTATGAATTACATGCCCCGTAGGCCTTAGAGGAATTTATTTTCTCGTAGGATTCAAACATTACATACAACCCAGACTAACTACTTGGAACTGCTCATCCTGGGCATCTTTATCGTGAAATCAACTCCCCACCTTTGTATTGTTGCTCGGCTAGGAATTATCATGCATGAACAGGCTTTTCCCAATGGCAGGTTCCATACCCTCTCATTCTTGAAATCTGTTTAGCTTATTCTGTGGTGAAATCTCCTTGCTCATCCTCCTTGTAGAGCTTGTTCTTTTTAGGTCGTCTGGTTTGAATCTGCACATAAGGTGTCCCGAAGGCCTTGAGGTGGCCCGAGGGCCTTACTGACCTGATGTCCTAGGTGGCATGAAGGACTTAAAGGACTCGGGGACCAAATTGGTTGCCCAAAGACCCAAACGGGGGCATATTCTTGGCTGCTATAGTGCCAAATAGTACCTGCTACAGTTCCCGCTACAATACCTGGTACATTACTTAATAGTTCCCGCTACAGTACTGTTACTATACCAACTACATTACTACTACAGTGATTCTACAGTACCTGGAAATAATGGATCCTCCTGGATTTGATCTCAGGTCTCCTGGATTCACTTACGGAGTTCTTAACAACCGGGCTACGACCCATGTGCATCACTTTATTATCCAATGTTGTTTATATGTAAGGATCTTCTGGGAATTCATTATGATCCTCGTCTGTGTTTCTTAAAAATGTGTTTCAAAACATTTTTAATATTTCCTAGAATATGTGATAAAGTAATTTATACCCTTGTTTTACTTTTTATAAAATATTTTGAAATGAACATTTCTTTCATTTTCCAAACAAGGTACTTTATGACCTTTTCGACAAATTAAGGAAAGAATGTTCTTTAAATTATACTGAGGGTGAGGCTATTTTCTGCCGTTATAACATCTTATAAGATTCCTGGACATGATTATAATAATATATTTCATAATAAATGTTTTATTTTATAATTAGGTGAATTTTAAATGATTTCAAAATAAGAAGATATATTTCTCTCAAATAGTCTTGATTTCATCTATGTCAACATCTTTTGATTGATTTTACACTTGGTTGAATTTGATTTATTATGATACTATCACCCATATTGTATTGAAGTTTTTTTGATATGTTTTATTATGGGTGTGTTTTTTTATACCATTCATGGTTTATGGTTAATTTAGTAACATTTTTTATGCTCTTTTTAATATGAATGTTTATGTTATATTTGAACCTTTTTATATGAGGAATGCATTGGACTTTGTAACTGATTGGTGGATCTCATTATAGCTCCTCGCTACATGGTTAGGTCTTATGAGACAATCTAATGTCTTGGAACAAGGCCTTTACAAAATCTTATTTCTAGTCTTGGGACAAGGCCTTGACTGTGTGGTAATGATGTTTGGCATTTTTCATTCCATAATTATGAAATTAGATATTGATATTACATGTGAATATTCTAATAGTAAAATATCCATGTGAATACGTAAAGGACATTATTAGATTTATCTTGGTCGTGTTATGTAGGAGTTTAAGTTTGAAAGGATTGTGTTTTAGTCTTATACATTTCTTTAAATTTTTTATGATTATTTATGATAGTTTCTTATATATTGTTATCCTTACCGATCATATGATCTCACCCCTTTATTATGTTTTCTTTTTCCTAGTATGTGAAGAAGTATATTCTGATTAACCTACAGGGATAGTCCAAAGGATATGATTGTGTTAAAAGGGGGCATAGTGTTGTTTTTTTTATTTCATGATGTGATGTAAAATTTATGTATGTATCTACTACTTCCAAGAATAATAAACTAATCAGTCTTTTGGGATTTGATATTTAGTGATCATGCCAATGTTATATAATACTATGTGAAATCTGGGTAACTAGGGTCAGGGAAATATAAGGACTTAATGTTGAAACTTTTTAAAATATCAATCCTAGATGACAACCTATCTTTGTTGGTGATGATTATGAGTACTAGTGAGACATATTGAAAAACATTTTTTATTAACACTAGAGATGATATTTCTATGATGATTAATGTTAATTACAAGATTCCTATTAAGTATGTTATAACCAATACAAATCAAGAGAAATATAAATATCAACATAATTATAGAGTATAAAGTTCGTTTTTATGTTCCATGACTATAAGTATATAGAGTAATATTTCATCTTGTGAAGTTACTAACGGTATTTGTAAGAAATTTTAAGTCACAAATTTTAGTACTTATATAGTTCTTCAAAGAATAATAAATATAATTTTTTTTGTATTATCAAGCATTTGACATTCAACCTGGTGAGATAGTTTCCAGGATACACTAAATATTTATAACTATTATCAATAATTTACAGTCTCTTTGAGAGAATGGTCTTGAGGATAATATTATTTTTTTAAATATCATAGTTATAGGTCCAAATGAGTGGGAATATAAAATTTATATTGTGTATGAAGAAATTAATCTTATGAATTTGACTCTTGATTATCATATTGGAAACTTCACTCAATATAAAAGAATATAAAATAAAAATACTTAAAAGGATAAAGAGAAAAATGGTGGAGTTTCTTTACCTCCAACTTCAAATGATCCTACTAAAGTTCAATCATCCCCAAAAAGTAATAATTTCCCCTAAGAAAAGTAATGTTATTTTTTAATCTGATTCTAGTTTATCGGTACCTTCTAAAAATGAGTTGTAAAAGCTTTCAAGAAGAATGTACAAAATTTTTGTAATGAAATATCTCCAAAATAGTTATAAAAATGCCATAAGTATAATAATGAAATGAAATATTATGATATTACCTGTTATGAATATAAGAATACATGACATATGATACCTGATTTTCCTAAGCTCCAAAGGATTGATTTGAAGGAAACAAATTCAGAAAAAATTATCAAAAACTTTTATAATTCTACAGAAATAAATTTATGAAAGGTTATAACACTTGGAGTACCAGGGGTAGAAATATTTCTTTAGAATGTTTTTCTAACAAAAATAATTCTAGACAATATTATATTATCTTATTTGATGAAATACCTATAGTAAATAAATTTCTTACAAATAAGGTACGCATTGATGTATCCCTTACCAATATTTCATTAAATTCTAATTTACCTAAAAGTGATAATGAGAACCATTCTATATATTTAGATTAAGAATCATATGTATAAAATATGTATAATACTCTACCTTGTTATGGAGAGGTTTCTAGTTTCACTATCCTTTTGGAATATTAAAATTGAAAAGTTCTTAAAAAACATGACAATGCTATAAAAAATCATGTCAAGTAGGATTCAAGAATAACTATTTTAACAAATGAAATATCATACATTTCTAAATATATTTATAAAAATATTTTTTCAATTTAAATCCATTTAAAGATATTGAGAAAATTATTTTTATGAGAAAAATATTTTAAGAAGTGAGTTTTTAAAATGTAGTTATAATATTATTCCTAATGAGGATGAGAGTTTAGTTGTAAAAATAAAATATGAGATTGATAACATAAATAAACGTTTATTTAAGTTTAAATATGGTAAATAATACCCCAATAAGATGTAAAAATAATAATACCTCAGGGTAATAATATCGGAATAAGTTTACCAACCAAAAATACATTTTAGAAATATGTATTTTATTCCCAAAAGTTCTCCATTTTTTAAAAATTTGGTAAAGTGGTGAACATTGAAAAATTAAATGTTCTTTTGATACAGACCAATCTCTATGCTTTAATATAAAATAATTTTTTAATGAAATCACATTTTCCCAAAACAATAAAATTTTATAAATATGGTTACTGAAAATGTTATTTTTGAACAATACCTAACCAAATAAGATTTGGGTTCTCAAACACTACTTTCATTATTTTTAGTAAAATAGATAAATCACCAAAAACAAAAAATATTGTGTACATGGACAGTGGATGTTCTAGACACATAACTAGAAAGAAATATTTATTTAATATGATTATCAAGATGAATGGTGGAAAAGTAATTTTATGAATTAATTCTCAAGGAAAAATCATTAGTAAATGTAACATTATACTTCATGGAAAAGCCTTCATTTAAATTATTTTATTAGTTGTAGGAATTAATAACAACTCTATTCGTATAATGAAATTATGTGTTAAGTTTTATCTTGTAAACTTTAGAAATGATAAATATACCATACGTAGTTTAAATGATTAGTTCACTCCTTCTGCCAATCAGTGTGATAAGGCTTACACACTAAACCTAGAAGACCTTATGATCCCAGACTTACCTTTTAGAAGTGAAAGGGACTATAAATCATGGTTATGGAATAGAATCTTAGGACATTGTGACCTTATAAACACATCTAAGTTGACTAATAGATTAATTCTCAAGTATTTACCTAAACATAAGTTTTATTCTTAAAATTTTTGTGATCCATGTCAATATGCTGAGAAATAAAAGTCATGTTTTAAATATATTAGTGAAATCTCAAATTTTAATGCTTTATTATTCAAATAAATGGACTTATAGGTCCTACACAAATTTGTAGTATTGGTGTAAAATAAAAAGTATATGTCTTAGTTAATGACAACACTAGATCATTATGGGTCTATTTTCTAACAGTAATATCAGAAGCCTTTAGTTAATTTAAAATATTTATAGCCAGTGTTAAGAATAAGAAAAACCAATATTTTAAAACTATTCATTGTGATCGTGGTGGAGAGTTTTAAAATTGTGATTTTGAAACATTTTGGTGCAAGAAATGTATGGTAACAAACTTTTTTCACCAAGAACTCCATAGTAAAATGGTATAGTTGAACAAAGAAATGGAATTATTCTAGAGATTACTAGAACCATGCAGAGTGAATACTCTGTTAAAAAAAATATTTGGGATGAAACTGTTAGTACAACTTGTTTTTTTATAAATTGAGTTTTCATAGGACATTTTACTAATAAAACTAATTATGATTTATGGATGGTAAAAAACCAAAAGTTTCTTACTTCATGTTTATTGAATAAAAAGTATTTATCTTGAATAATAAATATAATTTACATAAATTTTCACAGAAATCAAATAATGGAATATTTTTAGCTTCTTCCACCACTAGAAAGGATTACATAATTTTTAATTAAAATGCATGTACGATTGAGAAAATTTCTCAGGTTACGTTTTGATCAAATCAGTCCAATTCTTTTCAAGAAACCCCAACCTACATCCTCAAATGTTATTTATAAAAATAATAATCATCCTATATTAGAGAGTTCTTCTCATTATAAAATATCCTATGAATATGTTTTTGAATTTATTCCTCAAGAATGTTTTCTACATATTTTCTAAGTGTCAAATTTTGATAAACCAAGTAATTAGTTGTTGATTAGGAATCATCCTAGTGGTGATATCATTGGTGATTTAGATCATCTAGATACTATTAATTATTCCTCAAGAAATGAAATTGAACATCAAACGTATATATTAAAGAAACAAAATATTTACTCGTGGAACTTCAAAAGAACTAAGTCTGGACAATAGTTGAATGAACTATAGAGACTTCTAAAATTGGACTAAGATGGGTTTTTTGGAATAAATTTGATGAAAATGAGATAATTGTTAGAAATAAAGATAGAATTTTTGATAAAGTATATAATCAAAAAAATGAAATACAATATGAAGAAACATATACTCCAATAGAAAAACTTGAAGCTATTCGAATACTTCAACCCTTTAAAGAAACCTTTAATTTAAAATTATTTCAGATGGATGTGAAGTGTGATTTCCTTAGTGGGTATGTTCAAGAAGACATTTATGCTTAAAAATACCCTGGTTTTGAAAAAAACATCTAGAACATGTTTATAAACCTACTAAGGCACTTTATGGACTTAAACTAGCCCTTATAGCTTGGTATGATTGGTCAACTATATTTTTTCTACCAAACCATTTTGTTAAGTGATCTCAAATCCAAAAATGTTTTAAAAAATAAATTAATAAAAAAATTATGATTGTACAAATTTATTTTGATGGCATTATATTTTCATCTACTCAAGAATCGTTAAAATATTTCTTTTTATATCTTCTGAAGTCTGGGTTTTAAATGTGTTTTATGGGTGAGTTAACATATTTTCTTGGTTCTCAAATATCATATAAACTGGAAAGAACATTTGTATATCCACATTAGTATATAAAATTTAATCGTATGAAATTCGGGTATGAAAATTGTTAAATCATTAGTACTCTCATGTATACCTCAAATACATTAGATCTCGAGGATGATGGGTAACCATTTGATCAAAAAACATTTAGTGATATGGTTATGATCTTACTTTATCTAATATCTAGTTGTTAGGAATTAATGTTATAAGAATGATTATGTAGTCAATGGAAGTTATTATGATCAAGTGTTGTGGATGCAACGTGAACTCATTTTCTATGGAACATGTTTCTATAAAAATAAATTTTTTCTAATAACACAAGTGTCATTTCCTTAAATAAAAAACAAAAAAAGACTCACATGTTGATCACATGGATATAGGACATCACTTTGTTTTGGATTATACACTTAAAGGACATATAATTTAAAAATTCATCAAAATGAAAGAATAATTTGATGATATTTCTACAACATCCTTTAGTTTTGATTGATTTGAAAACATTAAACATAATATAGTAATGATCTGTGTTAAGTGATTATTCACATCTATTTCCTCTTTACTACTCTCCTTATATTAATGAACACCTTCTCAAAGGGTTAGTAAATATGTTTTTAGTTTTTTAAAACTTTTTTTCTTTCAGAAAGTCCATACTCTATCAAAAACTCTAAATAGTAATTAATTTATCTGATTCATGATATTTATAAAATTATACCTAACTCAAAATAGTTTATAAACATTCCATTAACAAAATTTATTAAAATGTTTTTTAGAATCAAAAACTATAAAAATCGGTTTTTTTCAAACTATCATAATCATTTTTTGTTTTAAAAAAAATCAAAATCATTATTTGTTTTTAAAACCATCATAATAAGTCTTTATTATAATATATTATAATCTATTCATTGTAATATGTTTATGTTATCATTCTGATTATAACATTCTTCTCTAAAAATTAATCTTCTACTCTCTTAGTCTTTCAACTTATCATTCACTTTAGTGTATACATGTTGTCGATTATTTTTCCTTTTTCATAAATAAATTGTTTTGTTTTCAAACATAAAAGTTCTATAGTCATACTATTACATATTATGATAATTTATCCAAAAAAATTGATAGTTCAGATATACATTAAAAACATTCTTCAATTTAATTTTGGCTATCAAATCTCATAATGGTTTTTATCTCAACTGTCAAATTTTTTGGGAATTTAAATCATTACCTCCCTACTATTTTTTAAGGGTGAAGAATCCCCTATCCCAAATCAGTTCTACTATTTTTATTTAAATTACTGACATCGTTCCTTAAATATCTCGGTCTGAATATTTTTGGTGTTTGTCTGATTATTGGCACAATTCCCAATACGATAGCCACTATGGTGGATTATGGGAAAAGGAATTTTTCATAGAATTACATGTGGAGAGATCTTGGTTTGATAAGTGTTATTATATTCAAAAAATAATTATTTCTTCACAAGGATATGAGAACATATCTATAGATACACCTGATAAGGATTTTGATTTGTATTATCTTAAAATCATCAAGGATATTTACACATCTACTGATTTTTTAACTGAACGTGGTAAGGATATTACATCTTTTACTTAATTTTCAACGAAATATAAAATTTCATATAAAATACCAGGTGATTTTGTTGGTGTTCTTAAAGATTTTAGGTTTATCGAACATCGCACAAATTACCAGATAAGATTGGATATTTTAAAAAATCTAAGGAATAATCTTCTTTATTTCCAAGTTATTAAAATGTCAGGAAAGTATCACACTTATCAATATATTATAGATTTATAGAATAGTGTATTAAAGGTTATATAATACCTAGGAAATATGAAAGGGGAACCCTTAAGGATTCAAAATTATTCTCATTGGATTTATTGATAAATTTTAGGAAAATTATCCTAGTTAAGTTTGTTTTCAATATAGTGGAAGTTAAAAATAATTCCTTGAGTAAGTTGAATATAATTATGTTTTATTATTTCATAAATATTATACATTTCAAGGTTAAGGAACTTTTAAAATTTGAGAACAAATTATACTTGATGCAAGAAAAGATTTCGTTCATTGGTAAAAAAACTATTTCAAGAATAAAACTGGTGTATGATTCTAAGTGTGATAAATTTTTAAATAAGATTGATGGTGTTATTTCTGAAGCACAACATTCCAAGAAATAATTGGATGTTAAGAAATAGTAAAAGTCTAAATTCTCACCCCACATAATAAACAAGGGAATGAAAAGAGAATATTATATAAGGAATTTATGGAATTCCTGGATAATATGGATCTAAAGAAACTAGTAAATGAGAAATCTGGGCTATATAGTGCTGAGTTTAGGGCCTTAAAAATACGTGTTGATAAATTATTGAAAAGAGATAAAACAAAATATGATACAAAAGAAAATATTTATGGGGTAAATATCAATGGAATATAGTTTATTTTTGTATATATTTCTTCAGACAATCCAATTCTACTAGTTTCTCATACCAATCGTATCATTCTGGATGTTTTACTTCATTTAGAAGAAATTCCATCTATTTCATTAGTACATCCCCCCGTTTATGATAATGTAAAAGGGAAAAATGTTATATAAAAATGGGAAATGGAAATGTAATCAGTGTTTGAGATGGATTAAAACTAAGTACTAAGAAATGACTGATAATTATCTCAAGTTAAAATAAGAATAATAGGAAGAAAAATAAGAAGAAAAGAAGATGAAGAAGATGAAGATGAGGAGGATGGACAAGAGGAAAAAAATGATGACAAAAGAACACATGATGATGACAAATCAAAAGAGAATAAATATTTGGACTCATCAGAATGTTTATATCCTTTACCTACATAGACTAATAAGGATATAGACATAGAAGGGTCCCAAGAAGAAAAATATTCATCATTATAAGATAATTTGAAGGATTCATTAGAAAAAGCAGTAAATTTATCCAGTAAATATGATAAAAATTATCAGCATTCACACACTAATGTATTTGAAAATTGTTAATTAGATTATAATGTTGACGTTGTAGAAGTTTCTAATGATAATATTGTTTCTAAGGAAAATAACAAATAGAGGAGGAAACAAAATCTAATTTCTAATAAACTAGACTGAATCAACTAAAAGGATCATGAATTTCATTGAACAAAGAGACAACTATTTCTCAAAAGGGTTTCTATTGTATCTATCAGACATTAAAATGTATAAGTGATACAATTCCATATTTTCCAAATCATGAGTCTAGGTGTAAACTTATTGAAAGTAGTCTTAATGATAAATTACAGTCTTGGAAATTTTTCACTGAATCAGTTATTCCTATTGAGTTTGTTTTGATGATTTTCTAAGAAAAATATAAGACTCAGAGAAGATTGTATAATCGGATGGAAAATTTGTCAAATAAAGTGTTTAGTGATCTTATAAATCTTGATGAACAACTTTTTTGAGTAAAGAAACGTTCATTATAAATGACAGATTCATTTGAAAAGTTATATAGAGATGTATCAAAAACAATAATGTTTTTTGAAGTGTTCTAAGACACAATTGATGATCAAATAGAGGATGTAAAATTTTTGAAAGAAAATGTTCAAAGTTTAGAGTATAATAATACAATAATTAGATCACTAGAACATGAATTGTATCTTATTGAAGAATAAAATTAGTAGATTTTTTAGGTTGTGAATAGACTTAGTTCGAATGTCCAGAAGTAGGCTATGTTGGATGATTAGATAAACTACCTCAAATAATCAGTGGAAGAGTCACAAAAAGATCAATAAGAGTTCAAGAATATGAATTTAAATGTGAAAACATTTATAAATAAATATTAAACCATTTCATTTTTAACTCTCAATGTAATATTTTCTAAAATTTGATTTTTTTTAAACGTGAATTTCATTTCATCCAAATATATTTCCTTTTAATTTTTTCCAAATAATAGTGAGTGTATGTTATTTCGTTTCTTTTTTTGGAAAATTTGTTATTTCACAAAATAAATTAGATTTAACTTTTCTATCATTTTATAAAAAAAATGGGGACTTCTGTATTCTTTTTCAGTATCACAAATGGTGAGAAACTTTTAAAATATCAGAGAACCTACGTTTAAGAGGAATATTTCATAAAAGGGGATATTTTTTATAGAGGGGAGAATTTTTATAAAGGGGGATATATTATCTTAAGGGAGAAAAGTATTAATAGTTTAGATCTAATTATATAGTAATTATAAAATCTTTAGGAGTTAGAGATATAAAGTATATATCTGAAGAGCCTAAAAATAAAAAAGTGTAGTATGTTGTTCAAGTTATTTCTTCATTTAATTATTTTTCTTTTTTCATTCCAAAAAAGCATAGATTCTTGGGATACAATTCTTACTTCCTACTTTTCTTTTTTTTAGTTTTTAAATCACAAAAACTTTCTTAAATCATAGTTTTAAAAAAATTATTTCCCAAGTGTTTTAGAACGTTTTTTTAGAAAAAAATTACTTTATACCGAACATTGATATAGTTATAATGAAATAAATACATACTCAGTGTTATTAATTCTGATCTATCAGATTAAATGTGTCTCTGATACATATGAATGAATAGTGAATTGATCAGTGGTTAGAAGAAAATCTTTATATAAAACCTCATGATTTTAGGACTAACTCAGGTAATGATTATATAGGACTAAGACTTATATGGTTTATCAGATTGAAAATCAATATGACAGTCCACTAGACTATCTCAAGGATATAATTGGTCTGATTATAATTATATTTATCATAATGAATGAAAAATAACATTCTAGTTGTGAAAAAAATGATTTCAAGCATTTAGTTATAGATGATATGTCAATTGAAAGTTATCCAAGGACATTGCAACCAACTCATAAATATGTCCATTGGAGCTTTTACTTTAAATGTGAGGCAATTTGAAGAGCGTGGAGCTGGTCATATTTTCAAATAAATATATCAAATGTTTTCTATATTTTGACATCTCATTCCAAATTATTTGAAACACTTTGTAGAGTAGAAGTTATAAGGAGTCCCTATGAGAAGTATTGTAACACCCTGAGATTTTATGAGAAATATTCTGTTTTTATGTATTATGTTATACGCAACACCAAAATAATATTTCACTACACACAACATTGTAAGGGCTTGCGTTACACGCAAGATCAACCTTCCTCGATAGCATGGGTTGTACGCAATACTGAGTTTCACTAAACAAAGATATGTTATTAACATATTATATAAACTAGCTATAATGAATAGTAATACCCACATTTTAAAATTTTAGAAATTTTTCTTTCAAAATGGACTTCATTTTTGGATTTGGAATATCTAAATTAGCCTAGGGTGAAGTTTTTGTATTTTTCTGAAAATATTCAATTTTTGAAGAATAATGAAAACACTGAGTTATTGGTTAAAACTAACTTTTTATTTAAATAATCATTTATTTTATTTAAATTTATTTTATGTCAAAATAGATTCAAAATACCTATATAAGTTTAATAATATTCATTGGATTCATTTAATAATAATTTTATATATATAAAAATTTTATGGAACTTTTGACCGTCTTTTACCCACCTCCTAGGAAAATTTGCAAATTTACATAAAACATAATTTTTCTGCTTCTGTGAGTGGAATTTCAAAAATCTAAGAGACATGGTTGATATCAATAAGTAAAATGTGGTTCAATAAGATAAAAATAATTTTTGGCAAATAGTAACTTTTTACTTTTTTTTACCACGGTTAAAAGTAAATTGGGTAATCAGGGGTAAAAATAATATAATTATTACCCTAACACATGTCCCAATTCTATTAAATAAGTGTAATTTTACCAAAATGACATTAGGAATAAAATATTACCCTTTAGGTCTATTTAGATTATATTAGGAAATTTATTATTATTTAATTCAAAGAAGAGTTAATAGAGTTAAAATCATAGTTTAATAAGTAAAACATTTTTAATATAGGGTTATACATAAGATAAATTCGACTATAAATATTAATTAGAAATATAAAAATATTTCCTAAGTAATGGTATTTAATTTATATTATTTATACATTAAATAATTTAATTTATTTATGACACAATGATGATTCATTAATTACTTTATTAATAAAATATTAACATAATTGATATTATTAATACACAAATAAATGTAATTTGAGACTTTTTATGAATTAAAATACTTTTCTAGGTTAATATAACATGTTAGGGTTTTTTATATTGATTGTTTTCAAAGTAATAATGCTTTTATGAATTTAGAAAATACAAAATACCAAATAGTGTCAAAATTGACAAAAAAGAGTTTTTAAAACAAATATTAAATTATTAATTGATATTATATTATTTAAAATCTAAGGACGGGCCAAAGGACTTATATAATAATATATATGACATTAATGAACAAATTGGGGTTCTATTGGCAGTTTATAGTAAGTTTATTTACCGTATAGTGTAAAACTACAATAAGACATGGTAAAAGATAAATTATTTAACTTAGAGTTAAATGTAAATGATAAGGTTAAAATGGTAACCTAAACTTGTCTAAAACCTATTGGTTGAGAGGCTTTCAACCCATTCCTATCCTATCCTCGAAATAAATCACTGTTTAGCCATTGTAAACCGAATATGAATTTATTATAAAATAGCACATTAAGTTTTTTCTAAGGTGCCACTCAACCCTCTTATAAAAGGGTACTCCTCCTTCTCTCTAATTCACACCTCCAAATCCATTTTGATCTGCCAAACCTTGCCCAAATCCCCTCTAAACTTTCCTACCTTCATCATAGAGGCCTTACTTTAGTCAGAAAGCCAGCCTAAGGATCCCTTTTGATCAAATCAAAAGGAAGAACCCAAGGAAGAGGTAAATATCTCACAACCTATTTCAAGTTCCTTTATTCTTCCACTTCCACCTTCTCTGTTTTTTCCGTTATAAAATAATGAATCAAGTATCTTCTATATAATGTGGTGTTATTATAAAAAAGGTACAACCATATTAGTTATTTTATCCATCCTATGAATGAAAAAGTCACCACACGTGCGTACGTACGGCTTACCGTCTCCAAGTCGTCGTGTAGTTTGTTATTCAAACATTTCACCATTTGGATGGGTATGATAATGAGTATAAATGATATAAATAATAAATATAACATTATTATGATTCTGCATATATAATATACCATCAAATTATATATGATTTTAATATAAAAATAATGATATCATTGCTCATGCGTACGTATGGCCTACCGTCTCCACGATGTGATGCGACTCGTTATACATGATCTTAATTGAATAATGATTATATAAATGAATTGAATGAATAAAATATATATTACACTAATACCATTCTATAAATGTGGTATATATAACCTAAATGGAGGAATAATAATTTATTCGACAGAACACACATAAGAACATAAAACAATGAACACTCTAATAACAAGTAGAAATGAAATATTAATAACAAGAAGATAAGAATATGACCATATATGATATCATAAAAATGAATATGATTCTTTAATAAGTCAATGACATTATTTAAAACATTATAGAGTAGGTTCAAATACGTACGAATCATATCGGACCTAAGGTAAGGGAAAATCTCACAATCTCATTTTTATCCGAGATTGTTTATACTTCAGAATTTACTGGGGAATATTTATCACCCACATCCATGTTTTCTCAATATATAATATTATTTCTATCCTCCTCGAATTTTTTAAATACAATTTTAACTAATAGTGATTTTTTAGTAAAAGATATGAAAGGAATATTTTGTCATTTTCAGTACGAGATACTTTATGACTTTTCTAGCCAAAGTATGAGAAGAATGTTTTTTAACTTATATGGCATGAATAGGTTTTTATGATTTCATAAAACATTATTTCCATCAAGCTTCCTTTACAAGTCTTCAATTTTATTTTTAATTAACTGTTAAAATTGTATGATGTGTTAAGAAAGGAAAAATGGTTTTGAATTAGAATGGATATTTTCCTCTAGAATGGAGTTCAAGTGCTTTATCAAAATTATTTTCCATATAATATAATATAGGGTTCTGTTTCTATCCCTATTTTTACATTGATTTGATTACGTTATGATGGAATTATTTTTATGAAGTCCTTTTATCTTATATGGATTATGTTATGATGGCATGATGTTTAAGAATCCCAGTTTTTTACATGGTTTATGCTATGATATATGATTTATGATTTTGTGGAACACATAATAATGGTTTCATTATGAGATTGGTGGGACCTATATCTCTCTCCAATGTATTGGGTAAATATTTATATCTCATCAGATAAACATGGCTGGAACGGAAAGTTAATCTAGTTCAGTGATACAGGACTAGAATGAGGAGTGAACTCGTTTCCAAAATGGGATTTGTCCGCTATGATTGTCTTGGCAATGAGTCTTGAATAATATGAAATGATTTTCTATGGTTATGTGTGTATGCCACAAATTTTCATGTTTTATGTTATGATTATTAGGATTACATTTCACTTCTATGATTTATCCCATGTTATGATCTTATGATCTCTTTTGAAGGTTAATATTTTCAAAATGTTATGTTCTTATGAATATGATATGATTAATATTTCCTTATTTTACCCTTAATGAGCAATTGAGCTCATCCTTTTTTAGGTTTTCTTTTCCCCAGGTCAGGAATAAGGGTATTAAGTATGATATGCCAAAACGAACACTTGATATGATGAAAAAACGGGAGACAATGTAGATGCTTTATGAACCAGTTGTTTATGTTTCCCAGTTTCTAAAGACATTATACCTATATAGTCCTATCATGGTTTTGTTATATGTTGTAATAAGTAGGCTTCAATTCTGATGTAATAAGAATTTATGCAATGTATGGGTCGTTATAGTCGGTATTAGAGGAAAGGTATCGTCAACCTTTGAAACTAGGATGTGAAAACCTTAGTAAGAACCCTAAGGATATGTCTAAGCATAGAACACAATATTAGTGTTTTATAAATGGCCATGAATAACCTATGATAAGACCTAAGGTGTGAAATTTTATTCTTGATTATGTTGTTTTCCTATTATGATTATTGTTTCTCACACAATTCTTATTGGTTTTAGTAAATGGTTAGAACCCAAAGGAACGGTGTTAATGCTGAATGTGATGGCCAATGCAATGATTTTCCCCCTGAGCAACCAAACATTCTGGGAGCTGGAATGAAAAATATTGTAGCCATGGTCACCCAAATTTATCAAGTTATGAATCATGCAGGACTTCCAAATGAGCAATGGAAAGAGAAAAAAAAATTTGAATCCTTTATGAGGCAACGTCCACCCTCATTCAACAGGTCTACTAATCCATTAGTGGCTGAACAATGGATCAGTACCACTGAAAAGAAATTTTCGGTTCTTCAATGTTTTTAACATAATAAAGTCATCTAATTAGTATATATTTTGGAAGGTGAATCTAATCAATGGTGTAATCTTATCAAGATTACAAGGCAAAGAGACAAAATTGAGTCCATTGAATGGGATGAGTTCAAGAACATATTTTTCAATAAGTACTTCCCTCATATTCTTCGAACACAGATGGAGAAGGAGTATCTTGAACTAAATCAAAAGGATGATGAATCTATTGGTACCTACGAAGAAAATTTTATATGTCTTCCAAGGTACGCTTCGGGAATTATTGTCCAACCTGAGAGTAAGATCGATCGATTCTTTAGTGGATTAAAACCATGTCTTTGAAGGACATTATCCATAAGGGACTTCAATAGCTACGAGGAAATTGTTCGATGTTCTCTCAAGGATGAGATGCAGATTGAAGTAACCCATCAGTCATTTGGGTTTGATAAGAAGAGGAAAATGGAATTCAAAGGGAAATCAAAAGACCACACTAAAAAGAATATGAGTTTTCCCTTATGCTTAAAGTTTGGAAAGAAACATGGACGGAATTGTCTTGGGATAAGTAAATGTATCAAATGTGGAAAATAAAGTCATTGGGAATTTGAATGCCACTATGATGGGAAAAATATTTCTAGTTATGTGAACAAATAAAAGTCTACACATAGTGCACCTACTGCACTTTAATGTTACAAGTTTAAGAAAATGGGGCATTATGCTAATAAATTCCCTAATCCAAGTGTTGTTGATGATGATTGCCATGAACAAACTCTTAAGGCCAAAGACAAAGAAATGTTACATGTAATTTCTATCGGCGATGTGGAGTACAATAACGAAGTGGTGAAAGGTACACTTACCATCCACTCTAAAGTAGAAAATGTTTTATTTGATTCTAGATCCACCCACTCTTTTATTTCTAAATAATTTTCTAAGGGCATCGCCGTACTACCTCAACAATTAGCTGTTGAGTTAGCTGTGACAACTTCTAATGGCACAATGGTTACATAAAAAGTTTATAATTCTTCTCCAATTAACATTTGTGGGAAAGTTCTTCCTAAAAATATTGTGATTCTTCTTATAGTGGAATTTGATGTGATCGTTGGCATGGATTGTATTTCCTTATATGGAGCTCATATAGATTGCCAAAGAAGGGATATCACATTTCATATTCCTAATCAATCTATGATCATCTATTGATGCAAGGATGAATATAACCTTCCAGTGGAAATTTCTTCCATATTATGGGTCTTGATTCCAATAAATGAAGGTTATTTATCTCAAATTGTTGGAGAGAAACTCTCGATTAAAAAAATACCCATTGTACGGGAGATTGATGATGTCTTTCTAGAGGAATTTCCAGGTCTTCCACCAGATCGTGAATTTGAGTTTTCAATAGAACTCATACCGAGTGCTATTCCCATTTCAAATAAACCTTATAGAATGGCCCCAATTGAGTTGCAGGAATTGAAGAAGCAACTCCAAGAGAATATTGATAAGGGATTCATACTCCCTAGTTCATCACCTTGGGGAGCACCTGTTATGTTTGTTGAGAAGAAAGATGGATTAATGAGACTCTGCATTGATTATCGAGAACTTAATAAGATCACTACCAAGAAAAAATATCATCTCCCATGCATTGATGACTTATTTGACCAACTACGCGGAGCTCAATACTTTTCCAAGATTGATCTTCATTCAGGGTATCATCAATTAAGGGTAAAAAGGGATAATATACCAAAGACGGATTTCCTTAGAATGTATGGACACTATGAATTTTTAGTGATGCCATTTGGTCTTAATAATTCCCCTACTACCTTCATAGATCCAAGGAATATAGTCTTTAGAGACTATCTTAATTAGTTTGTGGTTGTCTTTATAGATGATATTCTTGTCTATTCAAAGAGTAAGGAAGAAAATTAATATCACTTGGGAACTATATTAAAGACCCTAAAAAAGGAGAAGCATTATGAAAAATTTACCAACTGTGAATGTTGGCTTCAAAAAGACTCATTTTTGGGTCACAAAATCTCAAAAGGGGGGATATCTGTGGATCCATCAAAAACAGAGGTTATCGAAAGATGGTCGAGACCAACAACGGTAATTGAGATCTGAAGTTTTCTTGGTTTGGCGGGATATTATCGACATTTTGTGAAATATGTTTCCTGAATATCTAATCCGCTCACTAGGTTGACTCGAAAAAGAGTTATGTTCGATTGGATGGAGGAGTGTGAAGAGAATTTCAAGGAGTTAAAAAATAGTTTATCCAGTTCACCAGTACTCACACTGCCTTGTAGTGGAGAAAGGATTGTGATCTAGAGTGATGCATCCAAGAAGGGATTGGGGTGTGTTCTCGTGCCAAACAATATGGTGACATCTTATGCTTCATGACAGTTGAAAATCCAAAAGAAAAATTAACCAACTCATTATTTTCAATTAGTTGTGGTAATCTTTTCATTATTTATTTGGAGGAATTATATTTATGGTGAAAGGTGTGATATTTATACTGATCATAAAAGTTTAAAGTATATTTTCACACAAAAGGAGCTGAATATGCTCCAAAAAAGATAGTTGGAGCTGATTAAGAATTACGAATTCTCAATTCATTACCAACTTGGGAAAGAAAACAAGGTGGCAGATGCCTTAAGTCAACACGACCATTCTACATTATCCATGATGAGGATCACAAAATATCCAATATTTATGGATTTACAAAGGATGGATCTTAGAATTATAATGGAAGGGGGAAACGGTATCTTTCTCAAATTAATGTCCAACCATCTATACATGTGAAGATTAAAGAGGAACAGAAAGAAGATGTAGAGTTACAAAAGAAGGTGAGAAATCTTCCTGAATTCCACATTGATTGTGACGAAATAATAAGGTTCATAAATCGGGTTTGTGTTCCTACCATCCCAGAATTAAAGAAAGAAATATTCAATGAAGCTCATAGTTCTTCTTTCTCTATTCACCCTGGAAGCACGAAGATGTACAGGGACCGTAAAGAGTACTTCTAGTAGGATGGCATGAAAAGATATGTTTCTGAATATGTCTCTTGATACTTGGTTTTTCACCAAGTTAAAGCTGAGAGACATAAGTATAAGGAGATGTTACAACCATTACCTATACCAGAATGGAAATGGGAAAACATCACTATGGACATTGTCACTGGACTTCCTAAAACATCCAAAGGGAATAATGCTATATGGGTTATAGTTGATAATATTATGAAGTTGGAACACTTCATTGCTATTAGAGAATATTTCTCTCTTGATCATCTTTCCAGGATATATGTGAAGCAAGTGGTAAGATTTCAAGGAGTACCACTTTCCATTATATCTGGTCGGGATCCGAGGTTTACCTCAATGTTTTGGTGAAGTCTTCAGCGTACTCTAGATACAGAGTTGAGTTTCAGCACTGCTTATCATCCTCACAAAGATGTTCAGTCTGAGAGGATAATGTAAACTCTAGAAGACATGTTGAGAGCTTTCTCTATGGATATCAAAGTTGGTTGGGATCAACACCTACCTTTGGTGGAATTTTCTTATAATAATAGATTTCACTCTAGTATTTATATGGCTTCATATGAAGCTCTCTATGGAAAGAAATGAAAAACTTCAACTTGCTGGGATGAAGCTGGGGAAAGAAAGCTATTAGGACCTAATATTGTTGATGAGATGGAAGAAAAGTTAATAACTATTCAACAACACATAAGAGCATCTCAGAGTCGACAAAAAAGTTATGCTGACAACTGAAAAAATGACCTAGATTTTGAAGTGGGTGATAATGTGTTCTTACAAATATCTTCTTGGAAAAGAGTAATGACATTTGTAAAGAAGGGCAAGCCGAGCCCTTGGTATGTTGGTCCATTTGAAATACTCGATCGTGTTGGAAAGGTAGCTTACCTATTGGAACTTCCACCGAATCTCTCTCAAGTTCATGATGCGTTCCATGTATCTCTCCTGAGAAAGTACATACTTGGACCTTCACATGTACTAAGCTCAGATGTTGTACCACTGGAGCAAGATATTTCTTATGAGGAACAACAAGTAGAGATTCTGGATCGTAGTGAAAAATTTCTATGAAACAAGACCACCTTCTTGGTTAAAGTTTTATGGAGGAACCACCAATTAGAAGAAGCTACATGGGAACTTGAGGACATGATGAGGGAGAGGAATCCTCATCTATTTGTAACGTAGTGACGAATTTTGAGGGAGAAATTATTTTTAAGGGGGGTAGAATGTAACACCCTGAGATTTTATGAGAAATATTTTGTTTTCATTATAATGTTATACGCAACACTAAAGTAATCTTTCACTGCACACAACACTATCTGGGCTTGCATTACACGTAAGAGCTACCTTCCTCGATAGCTTGCGTTGTACGCAATATCGAGTTTCACTAAACAACGATATGTTATTAAAATATTATATATACTAGCTGTTATGAATACTAATACCCTCTTTTTGAAATTTTATAAATTTTATATTTCAAAATGGGCTTCATTTTTGGTTTCGAAATATCGAAATTAGCCTAGGGTGAATTTTTGGTATTTTTCTTAAAACTTTCATTTTTTGACGAATAGTGAACACACTAACTAATTGGTTAAAACCAACTTTTTTTTTTAAATAATAATTTATTTTATTTAAATTTATTTTATGTCAAAATAGTTACATAATACCAATATAAGTTCAATATAATTAATTGGAGTCATTTTATAATAATTTTAGATATATAAAAATTTTATTGAACTTTTGACCGTCTTTTACCCTCCTCCTAAGAAAATTTTTAAATTTTCATAAAACTTAATTTTACCACTTTTGTGAGTGGAATTTCAAAAATCCAAGAGACACAGTTGATACCAGTAAGTAAAATGTGGTTCAATAAGATAAAAATAATTTTTTTGAATAGTAACTTTTTTCTTTTATTTACCTTGGTTAAAAGTAAATACGGTAATTAAAGGTAAAAATGATATTATTATTAACCTAACACATGTCCTAATCCAATTGGATAATGTTAATTCTACCAAAAAGAAACTTAGGAATAAAATATTACCCTTTAGGTCCACTTGGATTAGATTAGCACAATTATTATTATTTAATTCAAATAAGAGTTGAAAGAGTTAAAATCAATGTTTAATAAGTAAAACATTTTCAATATAGCGTTATACATAAGATAAATTCGACTATATATATTCATTATAAAAATAAAACTATTTCCACTATAATGGGTATTTATTTATAATTTTTAGACATTAAATAATTTAATTTATTTATGACACAATGATGATGCAGTAATTACCTTATTAATGAAATATTAACATAAAGGAGATTATAAATACCCAAATAAATGTAATTGAGACTTTTTATGATTCAAAATAATTTTATAGGTTAATATAACATATTAGGGTTGGTTAGAGGATTTTTTTGCAAAGTAATAATGCTGTTATGAATTTAGAAAAAACAAAATACCAAATAGTCTCAAAATTGATATAAAAGAGTTTTTAAAACAAATATTAAATTATTAATTGATATTCTCTTCATAAAAATCTAAGATTTGGCCAAATGACTTATATAATAATATATTTGTCATTAATGAACCAATTGGTGTTTGATTTGTATTTTATAGTAATTTTATTTTCCATATATTGTAAGAATACAAGAAGGCACAGTAAAAGATAAATTATTTAACTTAGAGTTAAATCTAAATGATAAGATTAAAATGGTAACCTAAACTTGTATAAAACCTATTTGTTGAGAGTATTTCAACCCATCCCTACCCTAGCCTCAAAATAAGTCACATTGGAGCCATTATAAACCTAATATGAATTTATTATAAAATAATATTTTATGTTTTTCCTAAGGTTCCCCTCACCCCTCTTATAAAACGGCACTCACCCTTCTCATTAATTAATACCTCCAAAGCCATTTTTCTCAGCCAAACCCTACCCAAATACCCTCTAGACTTTTCTCCCTTCATCCTAGAGGCCTCTATTTAGTCAGAAATCCAACCTAGAAATCCTTTTTGATCAAATCAGAAAGAAGATCCTGAGGAAGAGTTAAATATCTCACCACCTATTTCAAGTTCCTTTCTTCTTCCACTTCCTCCTTCTTTGTGTTTTCCATTCTAAAATAGTAACTCTAGTATCTTCTAGATATTGGGATGTTATTATAAAAAAGTTACAACCATATTATTTATTTTATCCATCCTATGAATGAAAAAGTCACCACATGTGTGTATGTACGGCTTACCATCACCACGTCGTCGTGTAGTTTGTTATTCAAACATTTCATCATTTGGATGGGTATGATAACGAGTATAAATGATATAAATAATAAATATAACATTATTATGATTCGTTATATATAATATAACATCCAATTATATACGATTTTAATATCAAAAGAATGATATCATCGGTCGTGCGTACGTACGGCCTACCGTCTCCACGATGTGATGCAACTCATTCTACACGATCTTTATTGAATAATGATTATATAAATGAATTAAATGAATATAATATATATTAAACTAATATAAGTCTGTAAATGAGGTATCTATAACCTTAAAATAGGAATAAGAATTTATTCGACAAAACATGCATAAGAACATAAAGCAATGAACACCCGAATAACAAGTAGCAATGAAATATTACTAATAAGAAGATAAGAATATGACCATATATGATATCATAACAATAAATATGATTCTGTAATAAGTCAATGACATTATTTAAATCATTATAACGGAGGTTCGGATATGTACGAAGCATATCGGACCTAAGGTAAGGGAAAATCTCACAATCTCATTATTATCTGAGATTGTTTACACCTCGCAATTTACTAGTGCATATTTATCATCCACATCCATGTTTCCTAAATATGTAATATTATTTCTATCCTAATACAATTTTTTTTAATCCAATTTTACCTATTGGTGAATTTTTAGTAAAACATTTGAAAGGAATATTTTGTCATTTTCAGTACGATATACTTTTTGACTTTTCCGGCCAAAGTACGAGAAGAATGTTTTTTAACTTATACGGCATGAATAGGGTTTTATGATTTCATAGAACATTATTTACATGAATCTTCCTTTACAAGTTTTCATGTTTATTTTTAATTAAATTCTTTTAGTTTAAAATTGTATGACAATTTAAGAAAGGAAAAATGATTTTGTAGTATAAAGGATATTTTCCTCAAAAATGGAGTTCAAGTGTTTTATCAAAATTATTTTCCATCTTAGACAATATAGGGTTTTGTTTCTATCCCTATTTTTACATTGATTTGATTATGTTTTGATGGAATTATTTTTATGAAGTCCTTTTATCTTATTTGGATTATGTTATGATGGCATGATTTTTAAGAATCCCAATTTTATTACATGGGTTATGCTATGATATATGATTTATGATTTTGTGGCAAACATAAGAATGGTTTCATTATGAATGGGGGGGCCTATACCTCCCTCCAATGAATTGGGTAAAAATTTATATCTCATGAGAAAGACATAGCATGAACGTCAAGTTAATCAAGTTCAGTGATATAGGACTGGAACGAGCAGTGAACTCGGTTCACAAATGGACTTTGTTCGCTATGATAGTCTTGGAAATGAGTCTTGACTAATATGAAATGATTTTCTATGATTATGTGTGTATGTCACAATGTTTCAAGTTTTATGTTATGATTATTGGGATTAAATTTCACAACTATGATTTATCTCATGTTATGATATTATGATCTCTTTGCTAGTTAAGATTTTCAAAATGTTATGTTCTTATAAATATGATATGATTGATATTTCCTTTGTTTCCCCTTACTGAGCATTTGAGCTCACACTTTTGTATGTTTTCTTTTCCCTAGGTCAGGAAGAAGGGTATTAAGTAGGATATTCCAAAAGGGACTCCAGATATGATGTAATAAATGGGAGATAATGTAGATGCTTTATGAACCAGTTGTTTATGATTCCCAGTTTCTAAAGACACTATACCGATACGGTCCTATCATGGTTTTGTTATATGTTGTAATAACTATGGTTCAATTCTAAAGTAATAACAATTTATGTAAAGTATGGGTCACTATAACATTAATTTATTAAGAACCAATTTTATTTTGTTATCATGTTTCCAATCATTGAACCAATTCAGGGCTTCAAGGGATAGGAATACAATGAGTCTGATCCATCGAATCGAGGGCTTCTAGGGATAGGAAGACAGACGTTGATCATAAAATTAAGGGATTATAAGGATAAGAAGACATATCTTGTTCTGATTATCATATTGAGGTACTTCCTAGAAATAAATTATTGACTTTATAGTAAGTATAAAACTGTGTAAACCTTTACTCATGGTTTCTAGTTACCATAACTCTTCAGGTTAAATAGTAAAATCTTTAATTATTACTTGAAAGTCATTCTAAAATTTATAAGCTATTTATTTCTTATTTATCAAATATCTATATTTCTTTTCGTCATGTGTATTATTAAGTAATAATTTAAACATATTTTTCTAAATAAACTATTTTATCGATGCAACTTCCATATAGATTAATTTAATGTATTATAATCAAACAGTTTTTTATACCAATTTTGACACTCTGATAATTAGATGATACTTGAGCCTAATCATTTTACTAATTAGGTATTTTTTATTGGTTATTTTTAAATTTTTTTAACAAAAATTCAACCCCCCCCCCCCATGTTATTATATTAAACTCTTACGATCAAACAAGTAGTAGTCCAAGCCCTATAGGGTACACCAGTTATATCTAAACCCCAAGAGAGTACATTCATTGTATAACAGGACCATGAGGGTACAAGGGTTATAGAATAAGACCAATAGGGTACAACAGTTGAATCTAAAGCCATAAACAGTATACAGTTAGTATCCAAATAACAAGAGGGTGCATGGGTTATGTCCAATTATGAATCAGTTACCTGAGATTTCAGGCCAATCCAACTATGTTTTGAAAACAAGGTGGAAATTCCTGCTACACTAAGTTAGGTTTTTCTATTATTTCTCTTATTCGACATTTCTACACTATATTCTTATGTTTTTCAACCATGATTTTTTTTTTGTCACGTGTTTCTACACACCAATGACATGGCCTATATTTGATCATTTGAGATGATAGGACATTCCATTATGTTATGTGGAAAAATCTTATGGGTCTATGTTCTTTTAGATAATATATTACCCCCATGATAAATATATATCATATTAATATGATGAAATTTTTAATATTCTTTGTCACACCCTAGTATTTTAAAAGGGAAATATATTTTAATGAGTATATTATAGGAAACAGAGAGCTGAAATGAACCATGAAATATTATTATTTAAATATTCCATTTATCACCAAATTTCTAAATTGGAGGGTAGAAATAAGATTTACATTATTCCTATATATATATATATATATTACCTACTAAAACTAAATTAATTAATTAATTATTCGGAAATAATAACTTAATTTTTAGTAAAGTCATTTTTCAAAAAATATTTTTTCTTCAAAAATGATTTAGATTTCCTTTTTTGGGGAAATAATATAATTAATTTATCCCACATTTATTAAACTTATTTGATAATATGAGAATAAATTTTGAAATAATCCTATCAAAAATTATCTTATGGTGAATGTTTGGGATTTTTTGAAAGGTTTTATTTTTCAATGAATAGCAAAAAATAAGGATTTTTATAGGAAACTATCTTTTAGTTTCAAAACATTTAAAATTTACATTTTTATAAAATGAATTAAAATAAATAATTTTTCAATTATATTTTTATCAATACAATTATATTATATTTATTGAATATTATAATTTAAGTAAGTATAAAATCATTTTTTTATATAAAAAGATATTTTTTTTCTGAAAAAACATTTTTCATTTCACTTTTTATGTTTAACATTAAATTAAAATATTACAAATATATGAAATGAATTTTATATAACTGAGTTCATGTTTTGAATCAGAATAATTTATATTATTTGATTAGTAAAACTTAGTTTTTGGTCATAATGAATAGTGAATACATTAAAACTGTATTATAATGGTTATGGTCAAAGAGGTTTACTACTGGTTAAACTAAAGATATTAGGGTAAAAATAAACTAAAAATGATTGTAAATTTTACTTTATATAAATATTACAACCCAATTCAATATATTATTTAGAAATGGTCAATTTTGGACCGATTTTTATTAATTAACACAATAATATATTTTTTTATTTTTAAAAATTCCAAGTGTGTCTACACTCCAACTTATAAAAGGAAACCCTATCCTCTCTTCTATCCACACTTCAATAGCTATTCTGATCTATCAATACCTACCCAAATTACATCATTATATACCTCCTTATGATATACAATCAATATTTCAATCATTAAACCATCCTAATAAGACTTCATCTATAAACATTGAGGCTGTTTGAAGAATATGTATAGTTTTTACTAATGCGTTTTCATTTTATTTATTCTTATACCCCCTTAGAATATTTATAAAACATCTTGAAATAATAAGCCAATTATATTATATATATTGAGATTATATGATGTATATTTCATATCCTATATCCATTTTATCTTCAATTAAAGGGAAATAAAACCATCATTTGGGTGTACAACGGGCCACCGCCCCTCAAACCAATGTAATTAATATTACATCACAGACTCTCACAGCTGGTTATAATGATATATGTAATTTATATATATGTTATTAATTTCATATTTTTCATTGTATAGAATTTATATATCATATATTTTAGAAAATTTCTATTCATGGAAAAATCATAATGTCATTTGTGGGTAGGTGTGGACTACCACATCCTTGAAGCGATATGTTTTATTTTTCACCACCACTTCACATGACTAGTATATATATGTTAATTTAAATAAATAATATGTTATTTATAAACATAATTATAATTATTAAATGAAAAAATAATGCATACTATATTTTTATCATGATATTTGAAAAATGGAAATGTTGCTCATGAGTTCTTGCAACCTACCATCTCCATGATTATAATGCAGTTCATTTTTTCTTACCATCTATATTGATCAGATTAAAATGTATTATTATTTTATAAAATTGATACTTTTTTAATAGTTATTATTTTCAAAAATATTTAATAATGAACAGTTTTACCATATTCAACCTATTAAATCCATTTTTGGATATATGAAAATAATATCGACAAAAAATTTAACAAGAATTTAATTATTTGAGGAGTTAAATATATCATTGGAATAAATAAAATTAAAGGAATGATAAAAATCAAAATAGTTCATAATAAAATTAAAAATTAAAAAATATTATTCAATAACATTAAAAATTTAAGCGCTGGATCAAACTTGAGGCAAGGTATTTCTTAACTCAATTTCCATTCATTGGAATATACATCTTCCTTATTGAATATGGTATGCCATGGTTATTTTTTAAATAACCTCTAATTTAATCATGTTCTATTTATAATTTTTATTTATTTAAATTTTTCACACATAATCACTCTTTTTTTTAATTCTCATTTCAGTGATATGATCTTGTTAGGGAATTGATTTCAACTTCCACTCCATTGAGACATATTTGCTATTATGAACCTATTTACTTTTATGTGGTGTATATACTACCCCATTAAATTATTTAAAAATAATATATATTTATTAATTATGATTAATGATTCAATTAATGTTACTAATTCCTGAAATATTTATAAAAATAAAAATGGATCATATTTCTCTTTTTGATCAGGGCCAATTTTCATCCCTCTCAATTTTTTCAAAATTCTTTTAAAAAAGTTATTTCATTTACTTAAATGATTTAATAATTAAATTTTGTTTTATACTTGAAATTTTAAAAGGTTTTAAATGAATCATTCCAAAAATTTATGAAATTTTAATTTTTGACATTTTTTATAAAAATTCAAATCAAACACGTTTTTAGGGTATACGTCACTAGAATATTTTCCCACCGCTATTGCATTTTACACTATTTATATTTTTCTAATATTTCTCAATGATTCAATAAATAAAAATATTTAATTAAATATTATTTTAAATATAAGTCTTTCATTTTATTCTTTTCCCTAAATAAAATTATTTTTCTTTAAATATACATATATGATTTATTAATAAATTTTGTGGTCATTAATGTTCTTATGAAACATTCACATTCCATTAATTATTTTTCTATTGATATTAATTTTTACTTAAATCAACATATTCTTTGTATCATGGATATGATTATTGGTAAAATTGTATATCATATTTACATTAAGTGTTTTACTATGATTGTTTTCAAATTGAATTTGGGAAACCATGATAAATATTTATTATTTACTCAAAAAGAATATTTGTGATAAAGAATATTAATTATGAGTTGAATTAATCATTCAATATTTGAGGAAAGAATTGGAAAAGTAATAATGGGTGGAACAAACAATTATATATCTTCTTGATGATCCAATAGTCTTGATATATGAATTCATTTTCCAATTTAAATTGAGTTTTAGTATATAATATCCCATTGATTAAATTTTCTTGATGTTAGGTATTTACTATATAGATATCATGATATATAGTATCACAAAATACAACATTAGGAATTATCTTTTTTGACAATTCAGAAATTATTATCCATGAGATCAGTTCATTTGATATTTTCCATTGATACATTTCATTTTCATTTTATTTATTAAATTGAATGTGTTTTTAGTTATTTACCATTCCATATTGATTATGAGTTATTGATTAATTATAGCTTCTGATATACATAACACTTAAAGAATATAATATCTCACCGTTTATTTTATTTTTACCTAGGATATGAAACATGATATTAAGAATGTTTTAAGGCTATGTATTTTATATTTCAAATGTAATGTGGGAATCATTTATATATCTAATTTTCCATGTATAAAAAATTGATTGATAAATTGAGATGAGATATTTTATATGTTATACCAATGTAATAATGTAGACATTGGCTCTAGGTTACAAGAGTTGGGGTTGTTATAGTTAATATCTCATTACGTTTTGTAGACACCTTGATAACCAGATTTCAAATGAACATAGATAACCTAAGAATTAAATATTCCCTTATAGTAATTATGAACTTCTACCCTAAATGGGATTTGTTATGTTTCAATATTCTTGATGATTATGAGGTAACTCAATGTGTTCTATTATTCACTGATGGTTACTAACATAATAAAGGGAATCAACACTTCAAAAAATGTAAATATTACCATATTTAAAAAACCAAAACCACTATTATTATAACTGAGAATCTGATTTCCATATTAGTGTATCTTACTTAGGTTTTTATGAATAACCCTGCTGGAATGGAGTAACTTTTTATTATATATCATGATTATCCTATTTTCGGTCTCTTCATGCAATAGAATCATGTATCTTTTAATAGAACTACTAATCCATTGGTAAATAAACAAATGATTAAGCACTTTTAAATTATATTCCTAACATTAGGATTTTATAG
Source organism: Viscum album (assembly GCA_963277665.1). Lineage (NCBI taxonomy): Eukaryota > Viridiplantae > Streptophyta > Magnoliopsida > Santalales > Viscaceae > Viscum > Viscum album. The sequence continues at coordinate 348,028,970 of OY728126.1, forward strand.
AGTTTAAATGGTTTTTCTGATTGTTTTTTTTTTTGAAAGGAGAATCTTCTCAATGGTTGTTAGTGATCCATAATAATAAAAAGGTTAATGAAATAGAAATCATGTAATGTAGAACTTTTAAATTGATCTTATTTCATAACTAATTTCCTTCTTAGTAAAAAGTTGATATGGAAAGCCAATTCCTCAATCTAAGATAAAAGGATGATGAAAATACTACTGTGTGTGAGGAAAACAGTATAATATTAGCATGTAATTCTATTAACTATGTGCAAAATATAAAAAGTAATATTTATTTTTTCCCTAAAAGGATTATGTTTTTCCTTTTAAGGTAACAATTTGATCAAATGTTTTATCATATGAATATATGGTATCAATTTCCATTTGGATGAAGAAATAACTCTTTAAGTCATATATTTTTAATTGAAATCAGGAGAAGAAAATGGGGACTGAGCATAAAGGAAAAAAGGAAATGAGGAGAAGGGATATCTGTAACTTCCCATTTGTGATAATTGTACAATGAAACACTCAAGTACTTACTTAATGGTAATATATGTTTATTTTAAGTATGGGGAATGGGGAATAAGGATCTTTAATGAATGGGAAAAAATATACCACTGTTATCCAATGATTTAGCTGTAAATAGATGGTTAATTTTTCAAACCATTTTCTTAATAATCAATGTAACATACAAGAGAGTCTAAAGAAAGAAGGAAAGTATTATTCTCTTACTACAACCAAAGTATAATAAATTATATTTTTGGGTATTGGGATTCTATAATTATGTTATAGAATGATTTTTTCATTAATAATCTATCCATACGAATCATGAAACTTATAATAACTGTAATGGAGTAGTTTTTTATTTTACGTATTTGAAATCATATGTTGAATGGTACTAATAACAAAGAAAATTGATTTGGTGATAAAGTGATATTTTTGGAGAATACATGAATAAGGTAAATTTGTCCCTTAATATGTTACAAATTATGAGTGAATAATATTTAGTTGGGGTAAAGAAATTTTTGACATGGATGAAGTAAATAGAATAGTATTGGTAACATTGAAATTGATTTTTGATTTGATGAGAATTTGATGACATTTATTGTATTTTTTGATTTATGGAATATATTTGAATATATTTAAGGAATAAATATATATTTAATTTAATATAGTTGTTATGTTTTTATTTAGGTTTTAAGGTGATTCAGTTTATTAGTATGTTTTAAGAGAATATACGGCTATTGTATTAAGATGTTTGTTTTGTTATATTATGAGCTAGTTTATGTTGTCTAGGGGTAAATATTTGATCAAATATTTTTTTTGGGATTTGTTAAGACATATTTTGACTATATAATTCTGTTTAACTATTCATATAATGGATAAATTTTAATATTGGAGGCTATGGTTCAGGATTTATAAATTAATTTATAATATTATATAGTATGTTCTAACAATTTTTGTTTTTTAAAATGTTTATGGAAATAATGAATGACTCTTCAATATTTTATGGATATTATTATAAAAACCCATACCTCTAATTTTGGGATTAGTTATTAAAAAATGTTGTGTAAATTTTGTTTATAAAATATAAATAAATCAAAATACACATACAAATTACATTTCCATGAACTTTTTCTGTCTAGTTTCTAGATAATTGGATACAAATATTACATTTCAAAAAAACTATACAAAAATTAATTTGTTAAAAATAAATGTATAAAGTTACCTTAATTATCATAAAACTCACATCACAATGTAATTCTTATAATCCTATATAAAGTTTATTTAATAAATAGTGTGAGCATCTAATATTCCCAATAAGGGGTACTGAAACTATTAATAAATATTTTTATATATTTTCCTAGAATAAATATATAAATATGTATATATAATTAATAGTATATTTCTAAAATATTGGAAGCCATATAATTTATAAATCAAAAATTTCATAAAATAATTATATTTGAAAAGATCATTTGGATTTATCTGGTGAAAATAATAATTTTTTAGGGGAAATTTATGATACTTGGAAGACCATAATAAAAATGTAAGGCCACTAGTCACAACTCATATGGAACAAAGTCTCCTTATGATTTATGGATTCAATCCCCATAACATAAAAATCATTATTCTATTGATAATTTTTAAAAACTTTTAATGCACCTATATTTATCAATCATAATCCAAAAAATTCAAAAAATTCATACATAAACGAAAATATCCTTTTTTTAAAACATGTAACATACATATTCATGCAAGTTTCTAAAACCATTTATAGGATAATCTCTTGCTTGGAATAGCCAACCTTATTTGTCAATCATAAATAATATAGAAAATTAAATAAATATACAATTGATCTAAAAATATATGGGATATCGGTTATAATTTAGATAATGGACATATATAACTTCTGAACGATATATATTAATGAGAAGAAATATGTTTTCACATCAAATGACAGAATTACCACATAAAATGATAGTCATAACATGATTTCATTTATTAAAAACTATTGTAATTAAAAATTTACACACAAAATAAAAGCTTATATAAATTAGATATAATATTGGCAACATCAAAATATAATTAAATATCTATTTTTAAAATTTAAAGGTATATAGTAACAAAATAGAGTTTTTTATTATCTGTTATAGAAAATCAGAAAATAAAAATCACTAATATAAATTTTATTTTTAATTAAAACCAATCATTTCAAGTGCCATAAAATAAATTATGGTAATAAATATGTAAATATATATATATATATACAAACATATACCTAATTAATAATTTGAAAGAAAGTATAAAATTTAATTCATGTGAAGTGTTTCGAACTTAAATAAATGTTTTAAAATAAATATAGAACTTAGATTTTTAAAATAATGCATGATAAAAATTCTGAAATATCTAACATCCTTATAGAATTGAAAATAAATATATACAATTTGTAAATCTGTCTCAAACTAAAATAATATAATTAGACACTTATAAAATGACAGGTTAAAATGATTTTAAAATCCCTAAAACAAAGAAAATTCATAGATATATATACTTATATCCTTGAAAATTAATCCTAAATGAGAAAATAAACTATTGAAGAAAGAATATAGATATATAGTTAAATATGAACATCTATTTTTTTAATTTAAACCTAAACTGATTAAATAAATTAAACTCTTATATGTTTTAAAACATAGATGGATTAGTAGTTTAAAATATTAATAGATAGATATCTTTTATTACATATTTCTATATACATATTTATATTTTGAAAATAAATTTACATACAAAATTTAAAAATAATAAAATCCTTAACTTGATTTTGAGAAGATCAAGGATGATAGACAAGAAAAGATAAAAGAAGGGTTCAACTTGTAGATGAAATTTTCTGGTGTTTTAAAGGGTGAAAATAATGGTTTAAATAAACAAATGGTTAAAATTTATTATTCAATGGAAAAAATTAATTTATATAATAGAAATAAATTTCACTTGTCTTTGGTTATTATAATATATATATATATATATATATTATTTTAAATGATATTTAAAAATTGACTCTATAAGGATTGAACGGTTGTGTAAAATTGCCAAATTAATAATGAAATCTTAAAATAAAATAAGTTCATATATATATATATATATATATATATATATATAAATTATGGAATAAGTAGGGTAAAGTTTTCAATAGGTTTCCTTTTAAAATAAATATTTCATGTCATTTTAGGGGAATGAAATACAAGATGGGATGTGGGTGAAGAGAAATTCAATGGTGAAGAAGGTATGAGAGGCTTGACCTACTCATGCGGTGTGAATGGGTATCCATAAAAGAATTCAATTGATATATTAAGGTATGTTTTAGATCCCGTCCGATTAGATCAGATAGACCATAAAAAAAGGCTTAATGTTCAAAAAATAGGTAAAAAGGATTCCTAATTGAGAAAAGGAGGTGGATGGATGAGAATGAGGGTGGTCCAATCAGATGACTGAAGATTCATCCTGCTGTTTCATCTTCATCCCACATAGAAACCAATCGGTTTCTCATACTGCCTTATAAGGATAGAAATGGGTTTCATTCCACCATTGACACAACACACACCACACCCAAGATCTTACACAAGGCCTCCCACCTAGCAAAGGTTGAACGTATTTGTGGTTCGGTTCATGGGGTCTCTATAAGCATTTCATACAAGTTGCTTTAGTGGGTTATGCACCTCCTTGGAATATGGTTTACAACTCCCCACTAGGGTCAAACCTAGTAGTTTCCTCTAACTTTCTAGGGCATTCCCCATGCCTGAGCACTTTGTAATTTTTTTTAACAAACTAAAACTAAACTTTTTTTTAAATAAGAAAAAGTAAAACTAGTTTAATCTACTATTTTAAAATTATAGTAGATTATCTTTATTAAATTACCAAGATGAAATTTTAAAACTACTACTCTTAATAAACATTGATTTTTGTTATCTATGTTTCTTATTTAAAATTATCTTCAAAGAAAACCATGTAATTATTTAATAAAAAATATTAATTAAAAACATTTAAAATTTTAAAAACACTTAAGCACTTAACGAGTATAAAAATTAAGTGGTTATGTTTATACAATGGTTATATTAATTTTAATGTTCACAAAAGGTATTATAAATACCCATGTCTATGGGTATCCAAAGACACACACCAAAATTCCTTGAACTTCATTTCCTAAATTCATCATGGTGATATACATTCCTTTGGTTCATAGTATTTTTTATTATTATCCTTTATATTTATTTTATTATTATGGTAGATCAAAGGAATGAATGCAACACAATAGATATAATTTTGATGATATTAGGTCTTCCAGTGGTGTTACTCAAGATTTTAATGATTTTCCTAAATTAGTTTTGGTATTTATCCTTGTAGTGTTGTAATATATTAGTATTTTATTAATAAAAATGTATCTTACATGTTCTTATTTCATAAATTATTCTGAATTAATAACATTTATTATCATTAAAACATTAATATATATAACAAAAACACATCATGGGTTCATCACATTACAATTATGTTCAATTAAAATTAAATTTTAGTTCTTTAGGAATAAAAATTTCATCTTGAATACTCATCATTTGGATAAAGGATTAAAGGATTAAATTGTACTTTTAAAGTAAGTATATTTCTGTATGTTATTAGTCCTGATGGTAAAGGAATTCCCTAAATATAGGAAAAAGGATATTGAATCAAAAATGTTATCCTTTTATGATTATTTTTTATGACTGGTGGTCTTTTCATCCATCATATATTTATGGATTTTGCATCATTATCATTCCCATGACCAAGTTCTATATAACTCTATATTAGTCTATGGTAATTTTATTCTCCACTATGTCTATATTATAACATTCCTTGAATGTTTTTGAATTTGGAAACTTAGATTTGGGTTATTCTATATGACCTTCACATTTCACTTTCCTTCTTTTTAAGAGGATATTTTATTAACCTTTTTTTAGGATGTGGTTTTTCTGAAAAGAAATTTTCAAATTTCAAACCATTTATTACCGATAAAAATTTCATATTTTAGTGGTCCATGTTATTCATGGGAGGTGCTATAATGTAACACCATAATATATTAAATGAACATTGTGTTGGATAGTGTATAAGACACACAACATTAACCCTAAATGAAACTTGAAATATTAATATTTATTTATGACCTTGATAACCTATCCATTTAATTGACATGTATGAATTGGATAAAGAACATTAAGATATATATTTCAAGGAAATAAAAAATATATATATATTGATTAATTATTATAAAATACTGACTCAATTTTTATTAGTCATTTTTTAAAAAATTATTTTCTTCAAAGTTAATTTTTATTTATTTTTTCCAGAAAATAGTATAATTAATTTTAGAAAATTTCTAAAAGTTATTTGATAAAACAAAAAACATTTTTATAATCATCATATACAAATTACACTATGAAGAAGTTTTTTATTTTTCTAAAATGATTTATTTTTTAATTAATAGTAAAAAATAATACTTTTTATTGAAATTGTTTTTTAGTTTCTAGAATTTCAAAAGATCCATTTTTAAAATATTTTCAATTAAAAATTTGTTAAAAAAATTTTTAATAATCCAATTATTTAAACTTTATTATATTTTAAATATAAACTTTTTATTAAAAACATTTTTTATTCATAAAAAAATGAATTTATGAAAAAGATTTTTTACTGCATTTTATGGGTTTAATATTAAATCAAATTATAAAAATTTTATGAATTGAATTTAATATATTAGATTATAAATTTTAAATAATTATAATTAATATTATGTAATAATTTAAACATAATATTTTTGTTATAATGTACAATAAAATTAGTAAAATATTGTTACTGTGGTTATAGTTAAAAGAGGTTTACCATTGTGGTTAAAAAAAGAGTCAAGATATTTAGAGAATATGTCATTTTTATTCATTAATAGTCGATTTTTGATCCATTTTTCATCATTTAATCGTTAATATATTTTATTCTTTAAAACAATTCCAAGTATGTCCTCCCCCCCACTTATAAAAGGACACCTTCTCTTATCTCCTCTCAACAGATTAATAGCAATTTGGTTCAAAAAATACCTACCCAAATACCTTACATAAAGGCTATTAAAATTCATAGAGTCCATGGTTTGATAATAAAACCATCAAAGTGATGCTTTATATATAAACATAATGAGGTAGTTTGAAGAAGAGGTATAGTTCTTGAAAATGTGTTTTCACTTTATTTTTTCATCTATATCCTTTGTATATTCTTTAACCATGAATAACTAAAAAAATATCTTCCATATACTAATATTTTATTATATAAAATTCATAAACTGTACTTATATTCTCTTCTATTAAATGGGAAATCAAACCATTGTTCATCTGTACAATGTACCACCACATCTTGAACCAATGTAATTTCTTTTCCATCACCACCTCTCATAACTGGTTATAATGATAAATTTAATATATATATATATATGCTAATAATTACTTATTTATTATTATTGAAAGGTAATATATTATATATTTTCTTATTGTTACATTCATTGAAAAATGATATTGTCCTTCTTGAATACGTGTGAACTCCAACATCAATGTAGTAATATGATATTTTTTCAACGCCATATCACATGGATGGTATATATAAATTTATTTGAATAAATAATATTTTATTTATTATATGAAAACAATTTTTTAATTTTAAAATAATAATTACCAACTTCCCTTCATGGTTGTTGAGAAATGGAAATGTTACTCAAGTGTATGTATGACCCAACATCTCTATGATTATAAAGTAGTTAATTTTTCAAAACCATGTTTATTAATTGGTTTTAAAAGTATAACTACTTTAAAAAAATATAATTATTTCAATATTATTCTTTTGGATATGATGAAACAATGACAAATTTTACCGTAGTCAACCAACCAATGTCATTTTGGACATATGAATCGACTATTTTCAAAACATCTGACATGAACTAAATTGATAAGGAAATTAAGTATAACATTTTAATAAATAAAATATAAGGAATAATAAAATTGGAAAGGAGTTTAATGATGATAAATAATTAACATAATTTTATCATTCAATAGGGTAAATGACATATGTGACGTGTCGTACCTACAGTAAGGGGTTTCTGAATTGAATTTCCATTCATTGGGTAATACTTATACCTAAACTAACTATGTTTTACAATTATTATGTTCTAAATTACCTCTACTTGTGTTATGTTGTATTTCCAGATTTTTTTGGATATATATTATTTGCGTATAATTACTTATTGGACTAATTGTCACTTCAAAGATGCTATCTTGTAGGGGATTTCATCCCAATATCCACCTTATTGAAGAAATTAGGTATTATACACCAATTTAATTTTATATGGTGTATATAATTCTCCGTATAATTATTTAATATGAACATATATTTATTACTGATGATTAATCATTCAATTCATCTTACTCTTTCAAGAAAAATGTTTAATATAAAATTTGATCCTATTTATCTTTTTGATGAGGAAGATTTTTCCTCCATGTCAATGGATTTAAAAAAACTATTTGATGAATTATAATTTTAAATTTTTCACTTCTATTTTATTCAATCTATTAATAATCGCGATTTTACTATAAAATCTACATATCTAATATGTTGATAAATTTTGTGGTTTGTTCTCTTAAAATATTCAATTCTTTGTGACCATTATTTATGGGATATTACATTTCTCTTGGATGCCCATATTTTTGAATCATGGATATTATTAATTTGTAAACCATAATCCATTCCTACAAGCGATTATTTAATATAAGGTGTATCAAGATGACTGAGGAAAACCTTCATAAATCATTATTCTTTAATAAAAAAAGATATTTTTTGATAATGCTAGTTTTTATGAATTCAATTGATCATTAAATATATTATTAATGCATTGGACATGTAGTTATGGTTAGGACATGTTATTATATAGCCACTCAAGGCATGGATGGTCTCTGGAGATGAATCATTTGCTGAATTTAAATGATTTTTTGGTGTATACCTACTCATAGATTAAACTGTCTTGTAAAAGTTCTGGACAGTATATATATCATGTTGTCTAAGATCATGACATTCAATATTAAGAATTCCTTAACTGATAATTAATATATTATTACCCATGAGATTATTTAATTTTATATTATCTATAGATGCATTTTATTCTCATGTTATTGATTAAATGAAATGCGTTTTCAGTCATTTACCTTTCCATACTTATTATAAATTATTTATTCATGACAGCTTTTGTTGTATATAACTCATGATGATCATTTTATAACACCTTTAATTTTCTTTATTTTCACTATCAAATTAATAATAATATCATGAATAACATATAGTCTGATAGATTTGTTTATGGTATGTATTTTATATTTCCAATGTAATATGGGAATCATTTATATGGATATTATTCCAATAACATATAATTGATTGATAGTTCATGATAAGGTCATTTTTATCCTATATAAATGAAATAATGATTACAACATATTCGAGTTACTAGGGTGGGAGTTCTTACCATTTTTCCCTGATATAGCGTATAACTTCAACAAATTCTTTTGTCACCATTACCCAAGTTACGAACATGAGTGGAACTTATGAGAAGTATAGTAGGGGTTCTATTGTGGCTCAATTCTAGGAAAATATTCAAAAGTGTTGTAAAATAAGATGCTTTTCTAGGTGATACTCAGAGACATTAAACCTTTCATTCTTAGGATTACGTGATTATTTTTTATATTTAACATTTTACTAAGGAAACTCAAAAAAATAGTGATGTGTTCATCATACTTTATATCGAAGAGGGTGTTTTAAGAGTAATTTTTTAGCATCAGATCTATATACTGTAGTTATGGGGTTCCCTATTTGGTATTAAAGAAAGTTTAAGTTATTTTTTGGGATTATTTTATATCTTTTGGTAATTAGGTTGATAAAAATATTGAAAAACATAAGGATATTTCTATGAAAAGGACAACATCTTATAATTTTGGTTAATTTTTTCTATGTGGTTTTCCAAGAAATTAATTATATTTCTAGATACTAAATAGTTTATGTAGTTATGGAACAGATCCACCTAGGGGTAATTACCTTGAAAATCGATCATTATCTATCAACTCAATCATCACTCATGGCATGAGGAGTAGACTTAAGTCTATACACCTAACTAGACACATTTAGGGAATATACTTTTGTCTATATTGTTTTATTTATGCACCACTATAGATGATTTAATGTAATTTAAGGTGTAATATATTACTATTTATGTTATATTACTTTATAATATTATGACTATGGATATCATAGTTTAAATAAAATGAGTGATGGTATGATCATATTATATCCTTATAGGAATGAAAGAATAATAGTTTGAAATGATGAAGTCATTTGATGAAACATTGTTGGATTGGTTGCTCAAATTAATATGATCCTTTAATCTAATTTTACAAGGCATTATCATAAAATTATTATCTTATGAATTTGGTCGGAAATAGAATCATGAAAATGAAGCTGTGAAAGGAATGTCCCAAGAAACCCATAAAGAATAATATTTTGGATATTTAGTCACTCAGTCTTATAGAGGATAGAGGGGTGTATACATCAGTAGTATATATATCATGATTTTCTTTTAGACCCCTTAACATATTCCTTATGTGATACATAACTACAACTATAATGATGTAATTTATTTAATAGTAGATAATTTAACATCCCAATATTTTGGAATGTATTTTTTTCTAAATTAATTACATTTTTGATAGCTTATTTCATAAGAAACAACAATCTAAAATGATTCATGAAATATCGGAACAACATTATCATAAATATTATATGAATAATAACACATCTCGTAAATAAAAAACAATTACCAAATTAAAAATGCTTATATTTAGAGTTGGAACCCTTATTTTAATGATCACCAAATCATGTTTCTTATGATATAAATGAGTTTTATGTGTTATGCCCTCATTTTATAATATAATGAAGATTGGAGAAAGATTTTGATAGGTGTTGAAAACACTCACGGTAAGACATGACACACCATTGAAGATAAGTCACCTCCTGGGACGACTCGCCGTCGGGAATAGAAATTTCGATAAGTATTGAAAACACATTCTTACTAATACGAGTCATTGTGAAAAATTATTTTTGACAAAGTATTCCAAGAATAAACATCATATATTGTAACACCCGAGACTTTTATGTTATATAAATCATTAAAGGAATCTTTTTCTACACAACACTTGCTTGGCTTGCTTTACACGCAATCGCGACCTTCCTCGATAGCTTTCGTCGTACGCAATACCGAGTCTCACTAAATAACAATATACTATTAAAACTAGCCGTTATGAATAGTAATAACCACTTTTTGAAATTTTATTAATTTTATTTTTCAAAATGGACTTCATTTTTGGACTCAGAATATCGAAATTAGCCTAGGGTGAAATTTTGGTATTTTTCTGAAAACTTTCAATTTTTGATGAATAGTGAAACCACTCAGTGGTAGGTTAAAAACCGAATTTTGCATAAAACTTAATTTTACCGCTTCTGTGAATGGAATTTCGAAAATCCGAGAGACACGGTTAATATCAAGGACTAAAATGTGGTTCAATGAGATGAAAATAATTTTTGGTGAATAGTAACTTTTTACTTTTTTTTTACCGCGGTTAATAGTAAATAGGGTAACTAAGGGTAAATATGATATTAATATTACCCTAACACATGTCCTAATTCTATTGGACAAGTGTAATTCGACCAAAAACAAACTTAGGAATAAAATATGACCATTTAGGCCCACTTGGATTAGATTAGGACATTTATTATTAATTTATTTAAAGAAGGGTTAAAATAGTTAAAATCAAAGTTTAATAAGTAAATCATTTTTAATATGGGGTTATACATAAGATAAATTCAATTGTAAATATTCATTAGAAAGATAAAAAGATTTCCTACATGATGATATTTTATTTGTAATTTTTAGACATCAAATAATTTAATTTATTTATAACACAAAGATGATGCAGTAATTATCTTATTAATGAAATATTGACAAAATTGATAATATAAATACCAAAATAAATGTAATTTAAGACTTTTTATGAATTCCACTAATTTTATAGGTTACTATGATATATTAATGTTGATTTAATCAACTTGGTTCGAACATATAATTCTGTTATGACTTTCACAAAAATCATATATCAAATAGTGTCAACATTGACACAAAATAGTTTTTAAATCAAATATTATATTATTAATTGTTATTTTATTCCTAAAAATCTAAGGTTCGGCCAAATGACTTAGATAAGGATATATATTTTAATAATAAACAATTTGGGGTTCGCTTGGCATGTTATAGTAAGTGTATTAACCATATAGTGAAAGAAAACAAAAAGACATGGTAAAAGTTAAATTATTTAACTTAGAGTTAAATCTAATTAATAAGGTTAAAATAATACCCTAAACTTGTCTAAATCCTATTGGTTGATAGGATTTCGACCCTTCCCCACTTTATCTTCGAAATAAGACCCTTTGGAACCATTATAAACCGATTTTGACTTTAATATAAAATAATATTTTGAGATATTCCTAAGGTGCCCCTCTCCTCCCTTATAAAAGGGCACCTCCTCCCCCTCCTCCTCACACCAAATTGAGCACTCAAGCTCGGCCAACCCCTGCCATTTTCTCATCTCCACTTCCCTAGAATAGTCCTAGAGGTCCTGTTCTTCTCCAAAGACCACTCTTAGTTCCTTAAGTGGAGGATTCAAAGAGGCGTTCCAAAGAAGAGGTAATATCCATTACCGATCTTTTCAATTTCTTTCTTCTTCAACTTCTTCTTCTTTAGTTGTTTCATGATGAAGTAATAACATCAGTATTACTTACATACTGATATGTTATTATAAATATGAAACAACCCTAATTCACCTTCTATCCATCCTACGGAAAAATGAAATCACCGTGCGTGCGTACGTACGGAATACCGTCTCCACGCCGTGGTGTAATCTATTTTTCCACCATCACTTTACAAGGATAGGTATAATGGTGTAATGAGTAACTATTTATGATTATTATAAAGTAATATTGATACTGAAATAATATATATATACTCCAATACATTTCCACGATCATAGGAACGATATCATCACTCGTGCGTACGTACGGAATACCGTCTCCACGATGTGATGCGACTCGTTCTACATGATCATCATTACATAGTAATTATATAAATGAATTGAATGAATAAATATGATATATGTTACACTAATACCATTCTGGATATAAGGTATCTATAACCTTGAAATAAGAATAAGAATTTATTCGGCAAAACACGCATAAGAACAAAAAGTTATAAAGACCCGAGTAACAAGTAACAATAAAATATTACTAACCAGAAACTAATAATATGACCATATATGATATCATATCAACATGTGTGATTCTGGAATAAGTCAATAACATTATTTAAACCATTATACAGGAGCTTCGGACACGTACAAAGCAAATCGGACCTAAGGTAAGGGAAATATCACAATCTCATTTTTATCCGAGATTGTTTATTCGTAAGTATTTACTGGGGTGTATTTTATCATCCACATCCATGTTCCCTCAATATGTAATATTGTTTCCATCCACTTGCAATAGTTTAAATCCAATTTTACCCTTAGGTGAGTTTTTAGTAAATAATATGAAAGGAATCTTTTGTCGTTTTTCCGTACGAGGTACTTTTTTGACTTTTCCGACAAAAGTACGAAGAATGTTTTTTTTTAACTTATACGGCATGAATGGATTTATAAAACATTATTTCCAAGAAGTTTCCTTTTCATGTTTTTAAGTTTATTTTTAATCAACTTCTTTTAGTTTATAATTGTACGACATGTTAAGAAAGGAAAAGTATTTTTGAAGCAGAAAGGATATTTTCCTCAAGAATGAAGTTCAAGTATTTTATCAAAATTATTTTCCATCTAAGATAATAAAGGGTTCTGTTTTTGTCCCTATTATTAAATTGATTTGATCATGTTGTGATGAAATTATTTTTATGAATTCCTTTATCTTATATGAGTTGTTTTATGATGTCATGTCGTTTAAGAATCCCATTTTTATTACTTGGGTTATGCGATGATGTGTGATTTATGATTATGTGGCACACATAAGAAAGGATTCATTATAAGATGGGTGGGACCTATATCTCCCTCCAATGCATTGGGTAAAGATTTTATATCTCATGAGATAGACATGGCTGGAACGGAAGGTTATTTCGGTTCAGTGATACAGGACTGAAACGAGGAGTGAACTCGGCTCAGAAAGGGACTTTGTCCACTAAGATAGTCTTGGCAATAAGTCATGACTAACAAGAAATGATTTTCCATGATTATGTGTGCATGCCACAAAGTTTCAAGTTTCATGTTATGATTATGGGGATCTCATTTTCACTTCTATGATTTATTAAGATTTTATGATCTCTTTTGCAGGTTATGATTTTCAAAAAGATATGATATGATTTTTATTTCCTTTATTGCCCTTGCTGAGCATTTGAGCTCACCCTTTTATGTTTTCTTTTCCCCAGGTCAGGAAGATGGATATTAAGTAGAATATGCTAAAAGGGACCCTAGATATGATGAAATAAATGGGAGGCACTGTAGAATATTTATGAACCAGTTGTTTATGTTTCCCTGTTTCTAAAGACACTATACCTATACGGTCCTTTGTGGTTTTATCATATGTTGTAATAAGTGTGCTTCAATTTTGAAGTATTAACAATGTATGTAGAGTATGGGTCGTTATAGTTGGTATCAGAGGAAAGGTATAGTCAACCTTTGGAAACTAGGATGTGAAAGCCTTAGTAAGAACCCTAAGGATAAGTCTAAGCATAGAACACAATCTTAGTGTTTTAGAAATGGACTTGAATAACCTAGGATAAGACCTTAAGCATGAAAATTTTATTCTTGAATTATGTGGTTTCCTATTATAATTAGTGTTGCTCACACTATTCTTCTTGGTTTTAGTCAATGGCTGGAACCCGAAGGAACCGTGTTAATGCGGAATGCGATGGGCAATGCAATGATTGTCCCCCTGAGCAACCAAACAATATGGGAGATGGAATGCAAAATCTTGTAGCCATGCTCACACAACTTTCTCAAGCTATGAATCATGCAGGATTTCCAAACGAGCAAAGGAGGGAGCAACATTCTGTTGAATCCTTCATGAGGCAGCGTCCACCTTCTTTTAGTGGGTCTACTGATCCATTAGTTGCTGAACAATGGATTAGTACTACTGAAAAGATATTTTCAGTTCTTCAATGTTCTGAACATGATAAAGTCATCCTAGCAGTGTATCGTTTAGAAGGAGATGCTGATCAATGGTGGAATCTTGTTAAGAATACGAGGCAAAGGGATGAAATTGAGTCTATGGAATGGGACGAGTTCAAGAACTTATTTTTCAATAAGTACTTCCCTCGTATTCTCCGAACAAAGATGGAGAAAGAGTTCCTTGAACTGAAGCAAAGGGATGATGAATCTGTTAGTACCTATGAAGCAAATTTTACAAGACTTGCAAGGTACGCTTCTGGTATTATTATCCAACCTGAGAGTAAGATCGATCGATTCTTTACTGGCTTAAAACCAAGTCTTCGAAGGGCGTTAGCCATAAGGGACTTCAATAGCTACGAGGAAATCGTTCGATGTGCTCTCAAAGTCGAGATGGAGATTGGAGTAACCCATCAGTCACATGGGTTTGATAAGAAGAGGAAGATGGAATTCAAAGGAAACTCTAAAGAGCACACTGAAAAGAAGATGAACTTTCCCTTATGCTCAAAGTGTGGAAAGAAACATGGAGGGAGTTGTCTTAAAGGGACAAGTAAATGTTTTAAATGTGGAAAAGAAGGTCATCGGGCATTTGAATGCCGTGATAATGGGAAGAAGATGTCTAATGATGCAAACAAAGGAAGGGATACACAGAATGATCCTACTACACTTCAATGTTTCAAGTGCAAGGAGATGGGGCATTATGCAAATCAATGCCCAAATCCAAGGGTTGATGATGATGGTCGACGTCAACAAACTCTTAAGGCTAAAGACAAAGGAAAGTCACATGCAATTTCTATCAGCGATGTGGAGTACGATAACGATGTGGTGAAAGGTACACTTACCATCCACTCTAAAGTAGCAAATGTTTTATTTGATTCTGGATCCACCCACTCTTTTATTTCTGAAGACTTTTCTAAGGGTATCACCGTATTACCTCAACAATTAGATGTTGAGTTAGTTGTGACAACACCTAATGGCACATCAATCGCATCAAAAGTTTATAATTCTTCTCCGATCGAAGTTTGTGGGAAAGTGCTTCCTGCAAATCTTGTGATCCTTCCTTTAGTGGAATTTGATGTGATTCTTGGCATGGATTGGCTTTCTCTACATGGAGCTCATATCGATTGCCAAAGAAGGGAAGTCACATTTCATATTCCAGATCAATCTACGATCGTCTATCAATGCAAGGATGAACATAACCTTCCAGTGGAAATTTCTTCCATCTTATGGGTATTGATTCCACTAAATGAAGGTTATTTATCTCAAATGGTTGGTGAGAAACTCACGATTAAGAATATGCCCATTGTACGGGAGTTTGATGATGTCTTTCCGGAGGAATTGCCGGGTCTTCCACCAAATCGTGAAGTTGAGTTTTCAATAGAACTCGTACCGGGTGCTTTGCCTATTTCAAAGACACCTTATAGAATGGCCCCAATTGAGTTGCAGGAATTGAAGAAGCAACTCCAAGAGAATCTTGATAAGGGATTCATACGCCCTAGTGCGTCACCTTGGGGAGCACCTGTTCTATTTGTTAAGAAGAAAGATGGATCAATGAGACTCTGCATTGATTATCGAGAACTTAACAAGATCACTATCAAGAACAAATATCCTCTCCCATGCATTGATGACTTGTTTGACCAACTACGCGGAGCTCAATACTTTTCCAAGATTGATCTTCGTTCAGGGTATCATCAATTAAGGGTCAAAAGGGAGGATATACCAAAGACGGCTTTCCGTACAAGGTATGGACACTATGAATTTATAGTGATGCCATTTGGTCTTACTAATGCCCCTGCTATCTTCATGGATCTAATGAATAGAGTCTTTAGAGACTATCTTGATCAATTTGTGGTAGTCTTTATAGACGATATTCTTGTCTATTCAAAGAGCAAGGAAGAGCATGAAGATCACTTGAGAATTATATTGAAGACCCTGAGAAAGGAGAAGCTTTATGCCAAATTTACCAAGTGTGAATTTTGGCTTCAAAAAGTTGCATTTTTGGGTCACATAATCTCAAAAGAGGGGATATCTGTGGATCCAGCAAAAACAGAGGTTATCGAAAGATGGTCGAGACCAACAACAGTAACTGAGATCCGTAGTTTTCTTGGTTTGGCTGGATATTATCGACGTTTTGTAAAAGATTTTTCACGATTATCTAATCCAATCACCAAGTTGACTCGGAAAGGAGTTAAGTTTGTCTAGACAGAGGAATGTGAAGAGAATTTCAAGGAGTTGAAAAGAAGGTTATCCAGTGCACCTGTGCTCACACTGCCTTGTAGTGGAGAAAGGTTTATGATCTACAGTGATGCATCCAAGAAGGGATTGGGGTGTGTTCTTATGCAAAATGATATGGTGATAGCTTATGCCTCACGACAGTTGAAAATCCATGAGCAAAATTACCCAACACATGATTTGGAGTTGGCTGCGGTAATCTTTGCATTAAAGATTTGGAGGCATTACCTTTATGGTGAAAGGTGTGATATTTATACTGATCATAAAAGTTTAAAGTATATTTTCACACAAAAGGAGTTGAATATGCGTCAAAGAAGATGGTTGGAGCTGATTAAGGATTATGACTGCTCAATCCATTACCACCCTGGGAAAGCAAACAAGGTGGCAGATGCATTAAGTCGACAAGACCATGCTAGTTTATCCATGATGAGGATCACAAAAGATCCAATATTTATGGATTTACAAAGGATGGATCTTGGAATTATAATGGAAGGGGAAAAATCTTATCTTTCTCAAATGAATTTTCAACCATCTATACATGTGAAGATTAAAGAGGCACAAAAAGAAGATGTCGAGTTACAAAAGAAGGTGAGAAATGTTCCGGAATTCAACCTTGATTGTGATGGGATAATAAAGTTCAGGAATCGGGTTTGTGTTCCTCCCATCCCCGAATTAAAGAAGGAGCTGCTGGATGAGGCTCATAGTTCATCATTCTCTATTCATCCTGGAAGTACGAAGATGTATAGGGACCTGAAAGAGTACTTCTGGTATGATGGCATGAAAAGAGATGTTGCTGAATATGTATCTCGATGCTTGGTTTGTCAACAAGTTAAAGCTGAGAGACAGAAGTCTAAGGGGATGTTACAACCATTACCCATACCCGAATGGAAATGGGAAAACATCACTATGGACTTTGTCACAGGACTTCCTAAAACATCCAAAGGCAATAATGCTATCTGGGTCATAGTTGATCGTCTTACAAAGTCTGCACACTTCATTCCTATTAGAGAGGATTTCTCTCTAGATCAGCTTGCCAGGATATATGTAAAGGAAGTGGTAAGATTGCATGGAGTACCACTTTATATTATATCTGATCGGGATCCGAGATTTACCTCGAAGTTCTGGCGAAGTCTTCAGCATACTTTGGATACAGAGTTGAGTTTCAGCACTGCTTATCATCCCCAGACAGACGGTCAGTCTGAGAGAACAATTCAAACCCTAGAAGATATGTTGAGAGCTTGCTCTATGGATTTCAAAGGAGGTTGGGATCAACACCTACCTTTGGTGGAATTTTCTTATAATAATAGCTTTCACTCCAGTATTCAGATGGCTCCTTATGAAGCTCTCTATGGAAAGAAATGCAGGACTCCAACTTGCTGGGATGATGTTGGGGAAAGAAAGCTATTAGGACCTGATCTCGTTGATGAGATGGCAGAAAAGGTCAGATCTATTCAACAACACATAAGAGCAGCTCAGAGTCGACAGAAAAGTTATGCCGACAACCGAAGAAAAGACCTAGAGTTTGAAGTGGGTGATAAAGTGTTCTTACGAATATCTCCCTGGAAGAGGGTTATGAGATTTGGAAAGAAGGGGAAGTTGAGCCCTAGATATATCGGTCCTTTCGAAATACTGGATCGTGTTGGGAAGGTAGCTTACCGATTGGCGCTTCCACCGAATCTCTCTCAAGTTCACGATGTGTTCCATGTATCTCTCCTGAGAAAGTACATACCTGATCCTTCACATGTACTCAGCTCAGAAGTTGTACCGCTAGAGCAAGATCTTTCTTATGAAGAACAGCCGATAGAGATTCTGGATCGTAGCGAAAAAGTTCTACGAAACAAGACCACTCGATTGGTGAAAGTTTTATGGAGGAACCACCAACTTGAAGAAGCTACTTGGGAGCTTGAGGATATGATGAGGGAGAAGTATCCTCATCTGTTTGTTACAAAGTGACGAATTTCGAGGGCGAAATTCTTTTCAAGGGGGGTAGAATGTAACACCCGAGACTTTTATGTTATATAAATCATTAAAGGAATCTTTTTCTACACAACACTTGCTTGGCTTGCTTTACACGCAATCGCGACCTTCCTCGATAGCTTTCGCCGTACGCAATACCGAGTCTCACTAAATAACAATATACTATTAAAACTAGCCGTTATGAATAGTAATAACCACTTTTTGAAATTTTATAAATTTTATTTTTCAAAATGGACTTCATTTTTGGACTCAGAATATCTAAATTAGCCTAGGGTGAAATTTTGGTATTTTTCTGAAAACTTTCAATTTTTGATGAATAGTGAAACCACTAAGTGGTAGGTTAAAAACCGAATTTTGCATAAAACTTAATTTTACTGCTTCTGTGAATGGAATTTCGAAAATCCGAGAGACACGGTTAATATCAAGGACTAAAATGTGGTTCAATGAGATGAAAATAATTTTTGGTGAATAGTAACTTTTTACTTTTTTTTTACCGCGGTTAATAGTAAATAGGGTAACTAAGGGTAAATATGATATTAATATTACCCTAACACATGTCCTAATTCTGTTGGACAAGTGTAATTCGACCAAAAACAAACTTAGGAATAAAATATGACCATTTAGGCCCACTTAAATTAGATTAGGACATTTATTATTAATTTATTTAAAGAAGGGTTAAAATAGTTAAAATCAAAGTTTAATAAGTAAATCATTTTTAATATGGGGTTATACATAAGATAAATTCAATTTTAAATATTCATTAGAAAGATAAAAAGATTTCCTACATGATGATATTTTATTTGTAATTTTTAGACATCAAATAATTTAATTTATTTATAACACAAAGATGATGCAGTAATTATCTTATTAATGAAATATTGACAAAATTGATAATATAAATACCAAAATAAATGTAATTTAAGACTTTTTATGAATTCCACTAATTTTATAGGTTACTATGATATATTAATGTTGATTTAATCAACTTGGTTCGAACATATAATTCTGTTATGACTTTCACAAAAATCATATATCAAATAGTGTCAACATTGACACAAAATAGTTTTTAAATCAAATATTATATTATTAATTGTTATTTTATTCCTAAAAATCTAAGGTTCGGCCAAATGACTTAGATAAGGATATATATTTTAATAATAAACAATTTGGGGTTCGCTTGGCATGTTATAGTAAGTGTATTAACCATATAGTGAAAGAAAACAAAAAGACATGGTAAAAGTTAAATTATTTAACTTAGAGTTAAATCTAATTAATAAGGTTAAAATAATACCCTAAACTTGTCTAAATCCTATTGGTTGATAGGATTTCGACCCTTCCCCACTTTATCTTCGAAATAAGACCCTTTGGAACCATTATAAACCGATTTTGACTTTAATATAAAATAATATTTTGAGATATTCCTAAGGTGCCCCTCTCCTCCCTTATAAAAGGGCACCTCCTCCCCCTCCTCCTCACACCAAATTGAGCACTCAAGCTCGGCCAACCCCTGCCATTTTCTCCTCTCCACTTCCCTAGAATAGTCCTAGAGGTCCTGTTCTTCTCCAAAGACCACTCTTAGTTCCTTAAGTGGAGGATTCAAAGAGGCGTTCCAAAGAAGAGGTAATATCCATTACCGATCTTTTCAATTTCTTTCTTCTTCAACTTCTTCTTCTTTAGTTGTTTCATGATGAAGTAATAACATCAGTATTACTTACATACTGATATGTTATTATAAATATGAAACAACCCTAATTCACCTTCTATCCATCCTACGGAAAAATGAAATCATCGTGCGTGCGTACGTACGGAATACCGTCTCCACGCCGTGGTGTAATCTATTTTTCCACCATCACTTTACAAGGATAGGTATAATGGTGTAATGAGTTACTATTTATGATTATTATAAAGTAATATTGATACTGAAATAATATATATATACTCCAATACATTTCCATGATCATAGGAACGATATCATCACTCGTGCGTACGTACGGAATACCGTCTCCACGATGTGATGCGACTCGTTCTACATGATCATCATTACATAGTAATTATATAAATGAATTGAATGAATAAATATGATATATGTTACACTAATACCATTCTGGATATAAGGTATCTATAACCTTGAAATAAGAATAAGAATTTATTCGGCAAAACACGCATAAGAACAAAAAGTTATAAAGACCCGAGTAACAAGTAACAATAAAATATTACTAACCAGAAACTAATAATATGACCATATATGATATCATATCAACATGTGTGATTCTGGAATAAGTCAATAACATTATTTAAACCATTATACAGGAGCTTCGGACACGTACAAAGCAAATCGGACCTAAGGTAAGGGAAATATCACAATCTCATTTTTATCCGAGATTGTTTATTCGTAAGTATTTACTGGGGTGTATTTTATCATCCACATCCATGTTCCCTCAATATGTAATATTGTTTCCATCCACTTGCAATAGTTTAAATCCAATTTTACCCTTAGGTGAGTTTTTAGTAAAGAATATGAAAGGAATCTTTTGTCGTTTTTCCGTACGAGGTACTTTTTTGACTTTTCCGACAAAAGTACGAAGAATGTTATTTTTTAACTTATACGGCATGAATGGATTTATAAAACATTATTTCCAAGAAGTTTCCTTTTCATGTTTTTAAGTTTATTTTTAATCAACTTCTTTTAGTTTATAATTGTACGACATGTTAAGAAAGGAAAAGTATTTTTGAAGCAGAAAGGATATTTTCCTCAAGAATGAAGTTCAAGTATTTTATCAAAATTATTTTCCATCTAAGATAATAAAGGGTTCTGTTTTTGTCCCTATTATTAAATTGATTTGATCATGTTGTGATGAAATTATTTTTATGAATTCCTTTATCTTATATGAGTTGTTTTATGATGTCATGTCGTTTAAGAATCCCATTTTTATTACTTGGGTTATGCGGTGATGTGTGATTTATGATTATGTGGCACACATAAGAAAGGATTCATTATAAGATGGGTGGGACCTATATCTCCCTCCAATGAATTGGGTAAAGATTTTATATCTCATGAGATAGACATGGCTGGAACGGAAGGTTATTTCGGTTCAGTGATACAGGACTGAAACGAGGAGTGAACTCGGCTCAGAAAGGGACTTTGTCCACTAAGATAGTCTTGGCAATAAGTCATGACTAACAAGAAATGATTTTCCATGATTATGTGTGCATGCCACAAAGTTTCAAGTTTCATGTTATGATTATGGGGATCTCATTTTCACTTCTATGATTTATTAAGATTTTATGATCTCTTTTGCAGGTTATGATTTTCAAAAAGATATGATATGATTTTTATTTCCTTTATTGCCCTTGCTGAGCATTTGAGCTCACCCTTTTATGTTTTCTTTTCCCCAGGTCAGGAAGATGGATATTAAGTAGAATATGCTAAAAGGGACCCTAGATATGATGAAATAAATGGGAGGCACTGTAGAAGATTTATGAACCAGTTGTTTATGTTTCCCAGTTTCTAAAGACACTATACCTATACGGTCCTTTGTGGTTTTATCATATGTTGTAATAAGTGTGGTTCAATTTTGAAGTATTAACAATGTATGTAGAGTATGGGTCGTTATATATATAACTCACCGTTGATCTATGAAATTTTACAATGTTTTGGAAACACCTACTATCATAAATGAGTTACTACCTGTATGAAACTTTAGCTAAGAATAAAAAATACCTAATGTCAGTAGTGACTCACTTTCAGGATGTAAAATTAGATAAGTATGGAAAATACTTATAAGTATATGATAACTCACCGCCAGAACACAGTCACCTCCAAATTTGGAAAATTATATATCCCTGAGGAGAGTCACTACCGAGATGAGTCACCGTTGGCATGAATCACTGCTACTGTCGTGTCACCATTAAAAATTTTCTCTAAAAACGTTTTTGTTTCATTTTAATTAAATATATCTAAAAAACATATTATCAAATTTAATTCTGATATTTCTTTAAGTTATTTTTCGTTAACTATTGTAGGAATACATTAAATTTTGTGGGAGTCATGTTGTATGAGGAGTAGAGGATCCATATGATTCTTTCTATATTATAATATTAAGAGTAGTAGCAGAATCCCTCATGAGGAGATACTGTAACACCCTGATATTTTATAAGAAGAGTATTTTTTTATGACTTATGTTATACGAAACATCAAAGGAATCTTTCACTGCACACAACACCAGCTTGGCTTGCGTTACACGCAATCGCGACCTTCCTCGATAACGTGTGCAGTACGCATTACCGAGTTTCACTAAACAACGATATATTATTATAATATTATAAACTAGCCATTATGAATAGTATTAACTGAATTTTTAATTTTATAACATTATTATTCATCTTACATATTTTCTAGAACATGGTATGAGAACAAAATAAAGTTTTTAGGTAAAATAATTATTTTTCAAAAAATGCAGTTTTTCCACCTTTTGATGGTGCACCCACTTTAAATATAGTTTTTGACAGGTTTATAAATGAATTTTGAAAAAAATATAATTCTCATTTGGAATCAAGATATAAAATTTACTTTGGATAAATTTTTTATATTATTCTGGTAACTTTCATATTTTGATGAATTGTAAAAACACGCTATATTTTAATTTAAAAAATCTTTTTTCATCGCAATAATTTATATGGTTAAATTATAATATTGAATAGTTTTAAAGTATAAATAGAATATATTTTCACCATATAATATAATTTATGTCATTATCAGTAATTTTACATTCAATTCATAGGTAAAAACATTTCAATCTTTGGCAATGTTTTAACTTTTAAAACTCGTTTGCTTAACAACGGGATTAATTTTAAATTAATTACTGAAACTTAAGTGTTTTTAATTTTGAAAAATGGATTCCATATTTGGATTCATTGGGTCCAAATTATGTTAATAGGTTACTTTTTTTATGAATAGTAACTACGGTAGTTTTTATTTACTGCAGTTAAAGATAAATCTGGTAATTAAGGGTAAAAATAAGATTATAAAATTACCCTAACACTTTCCAAAATCCAATTGGATGACTAAAAGTATACCCATATCACCTAAGGGTCGGACTAGATTAATTCCATGGACTTTTGACCCTGAAATAATATAATTATTATTAAAACCAAAGAAAGTGACAACATGTCACTCTCTTAAATCTTATAAGTATAATAATTTTAATTTAGTGACAAAATTCATGAAACTTCAAACATGAATAGTCTCTAGAAAGCTAATAAACATATCTACATCATATGAATTTATTTATAATTTTTGGGTATTAAATAATTATCATTAATTATGAAACAATAGAGATGTTGAAATTATTTTATTGATTGAAATATCAAATAAATGATATTAAAAGTATTAAAATAAATATTATATGAACTATTTAATGTGTTCCACTAATTTTAGAGATAAAAATGACATGTTATGAATCTATTAAATATTTTAGTTCGAACATATCTTCTTTATATATTTTATTTAAACTCAAATAAATTAATAGTGTCAAAATTGACACTATTGTTAATTTATAGAAATTACAAATTATTAAATTGTTTAAAAATCAAAAAAATATTAAAAAATTGTAAATTAAAATTTATATGGTCTAAAATGTAATAAATTATAAAATTATGGACAATTAAAAACATATAAGTAAATATTTATAATGATTTAAAATTTAGAATATTATTACCAAAAATAAAATTAAATAGATTATATAAGGATAAATCATGTTGATAATGTTTAAAATAGATTCCCAACTTGTCTAAATTTTATTGGCTGATTCGATTACAACCCTATATCATCTAAGATTCGGATTTGAGTCATTTTTTTAGGTTTTTAAGTGGGGTTGGAATTTATTATAAATTAATATTTCTTATAATTCCAAAGGTGCCCCTCTCCTCCCTTATAAAAGGGCACCTCCTCCCTCTCCTCCTCACACCACTTTGAGCCTTCAATCTCAGACAAACCCTGGAAATTTATTTTCTCCACTTCCCTAGAAACATCCTAGAGGTCCTGGTCTTCTTCAAAGACCAATCTTAGTGCCCTAATAGGAGGTTTCAAAGAGGCGTGTCGAAGAAGAGGTATTATCCGTTACTGATTCATTCAAATTTATTTCTTCTTCTACATATTCTTCTTTAGTTGTTTTATTATAAAGTAATAACATCAGTATCACTCATATACTGATATGTTATTATAAATATGAAACAACCCTATTTCACCTTCTATCCATCCTATGGAAAATGAGATCACCGCACGTGCGTACATACGAAATACTGTCTCCACGCCGTGGTGTAATCTTTTTTCCACCACCACCTTACATGGATGGGTATAATGTTGTAAATAATAACTATATATGATTATTGTAAATTGATATTGATTCTGAAATATTATAAATACACTTCAATACAATTCCACGATCATGGGAACGATATCATCGCTCGTGCATACGTACGGCCTACCATCTCCACGATGTGATGTGAGTCGTTCTACATGATCTTCATTGAATAATGATTATATAAATGAATTGAATGACTAAATATGATATATATATTACACTAATACCATTCTGGAAATGATTTATCTATAACCTAAAAAGAAGAATAAGAATTTATTCGACAAAACACACATAAGAACATAAAGCAATAAACACCCGAATAACAAGTAGAAATGAAATATTACTAATAAGAAGCTATGAATATGACCATATATGATATCATAACAATGAGTATGATTCTGGAATAAGTCAATGACATTATTTAAATCATTATACAGAAGGTTCGGACACGTACAAAGCATATCGGAACTAAGGTAAGGGAAAATCTCACAATCTCATTTTTATTTGAGATTGTATATACATCCGAATTTACTGGGGAATATTTATCATCCACATCCATGTTTCCTCAATATGTAATATTATTACTATCCTCCTAAAAATTTTTAAACCCAATTTTACCCTTTGGTGAGTTTTTAGTAAAATATATGAAAGGAATCTTTTGTCGTTTTTAGTACGAGGTACTTTTTTTGACATTTCAGGCCAAAGTACGAGAAGAATGTTTTTTTAACTTATATGGAATGAATGGATTTTATGATTTCATAAAACATTATTTCTATGAAGCTTCCTTTACAATTTTTCAAGTTTATTTTTAATCAAATTCTTTTAGTTTAAATTTTTATGACATGTTAAGAAAGGAAAAATGTTTTTGAAGTAGAAAGGATATTTTCCTCAAGAATAGAGTTCAAGAATTTTATCAAAATTATTTTCCATCAAAGATAATATGGGGTTCTGTTTATATCCCTATTTTTAAATTTATTTGTTTATGTTATGATGTAATTATGATTTCCTTTTATCTTATATGGATTATGATATGATGGCATGATGCTTAAGAATCCCATTTTTGTTAAATGGGTTATGCAATGTTGAATGATTTATGATCTCGTGGAAAACATAAGAATGGTATCATTATGAGATGGGTTTGACCTATATCTCCCTCCAATGCATTGGGTAAAGATTTATATGTCATGAGATAGACATGTCTGGAACGAGAAGTTAATCTGGTTCAATGATACAAGATAGGAACGAGGAGTGAACTCAGTTCAGTAATAGACTCAGTCCGCTATGATGGTCTTGGAAATGAGCCTTGACTAATATGAAATGATTTTCTATGATTATGTGTGTATGACACAAAGTTTCATGTCTTATGTTATGATTATGGGGATTACATTTCACTACTATGATTTGTCCCATGTAATGAAATTATGATCTCTTTTTCAGGTTAAGATTTCCAAAATGTTATGTTCTTATGAATATGTTGTGATTGATATTTTTTTTACCCTTACTGAGCATTTGAGCTCACCCTTTTGTATGTTTTATTTTCCCCAGGTCAGGAAGAAGAGTATTAAGTAGGATATTTCAAAAAGTTACTCTAGATATTATGAAATAAATGGGAGACAACATAGACGGTTTATAAACTAGTTGTTTATGTTTACCAGTTTCTAAAGACACTATACATATATGTTCCTTTCATTGTTCTGTTATATGCTGTAATAAGTATGCTTCAATTTTGAAGTAATAACAATGTATTTAAAGTATGGGTCGTTATAGTTGGTTTCAGAGGAAAGGTATAGTCAACCTTTGGAAACTACGATGTGAAAGCCCTAGTAAGAACCCAAAGGTTATATCTAAGAATAGAACTAAATATTAGTGCTTTAGAAATGGCCATGAATAACCTAGGATAAGACCTTAAGTGTAAAATTTTATTCTTGATTATGTGGTTTTCCTATTATGATTAATGTTTCTCACACTATGCTTATTGGTTTTAGTCAATGGATGGAACCTGAAGGAACCGTGTTAATGTTGAATGTGAAGGGAAATGAAATGATTGTCCCCCTGAGAAACCAAACGTATTGGGAGAGGGAATATAAAATATTGTATCTATGCTCACAAATCTTTCTCAAGATATGAACCATGCAGGACTTACAAACAAGCAAAGGAAGGAGCAACATTCTGTTGAATCCTTCATGAGGTAGCATCCACCTTCATTCAGCGGGTCTTCTGATCCATTAGTGGCTGAACAATGTATTAGTACCACTGAAAAGATATTTTCAGTTCTATAATGTTCTGAGCATGACAAAGTCATCTTAGCAGTGTATCATTTGGAAGGTGATGCTGATCAATGGTGGAATCTTATCAAGAATACGAGGCAAAGAGATGAAATTGAGTCCATGGAATGGGACGAGTTCAAGAACTTATTTTTTCATAAGTACTTCCCTCATATTCTTCAAACAAAGATAGAGAATTAGTTTCTTGGACTGAAGCAAAAGGATGATGAATCTGTTGGTACCTACGAAGCAAATTTTATGAGACTTGCAAGGTATGCTTCTGGAATTGTTATCCAACCTGAGAGTAAGATCGATCGATTATTTAGTGGCATAAAACCAATTCTTCGAAGGGCGTTATCCATAAGGGACTTCAATAGCTATGAGGAAATTTTTCGATGTGCTCTGAAGTTTGATATTGAGATTGGAGTATCCCATTAGTCATATGCATTTGATAAGAAAGGGAAAAACGAATTCAATGGAAAATCTAAAGAGCACACTAAAAAGATGATGATTTTTCCCATATGCTCAAATTATGGAAAGAATCATGGAGGGAATTATCTTAAAGGGACAAACAAATGTATTAAGTGTGGAAAAGAAGGTCATCAGGCAATTGAATGTCAAAATAATGGGAAGAAGATTTCTAATGATGCGAACAAAGAAAGGGATACACAGAATGCACCTCCTACACTTCAATTTTTTACGTGTAAGGAGATAGGGCACTATGCCAATCAATTCCCTAATCGAAGGGTTTTTGATGATGATCGATGTCAAAAAACTCTTAAGGCCAATGATAAAGGAAAGTCACATGCAATTACTATCGGCGATGTGGAGTACGAAAATGAAGTGGTGAAAGGTACACTTACCATCCACTCTAAACTAGAAAATGTTTTATTTGATTCTGGATCCACCCACTCTTTTATTTTTGAAGAAGTTTCTAAGGGTATCGTCGTATTACCTCAATAATTCGATGTTGAGTTAGCTGTGACAACTCCTAATGACACAATAGTCGCATCAAAAGTTTACAATTCTTCTCCGATTGAAGTTTGTGGGAATGTGCTTCCTGCAAATCTTGTGATCCTTCCTATAGTGGAATTTCATGTGATTGTTGTCATGGATTAGCTTTATTTATATGGATATCATATCAATTTCCAAAGAAGGGAAGTCACATTTCATATTCCAGATCAATATGTGATCGTCTATCAATGCAAGGATGAACATAACCTTCCAGTGTAAATTTCATCCATCTTATGGGTCTTGATTCCACAAAATGAAGGTTATTTATCTCAAATGGTTTGAGAGAAACTCATGATTAAGAATATGCCTATTTTACGGGAGTTTGATGATGGATTTATATAGGAATTTCCTTCTCTTCCACCAAATCTTGAAGTTTAGTTTTCAATAGAACTCGTATCGGGTGCTTTACCTATTTCAAAGACACCTTATAGAGTGCCCCCAATTGAGTTGCAGGAATTAAAGAAGAAACTCCAAGAGAATCTTGATAAAGTATTCATACGCCCTAGTGCATCACCTTGGGTATCACCTGTTCTGTTTGTTAAGAAGAAGGATGGATCAATGAGACTCTGCATTGATTTTTGAGAACTTAACAAAATCACTATCAAGAACAAATGTCCTCTCCCACGCATTGATGACTTATTTGACCAACTACGTGGAGCCCAATACTTTTCCAAGATGGATCTTCCTCCAGGGTATCATCAATTAAGGCTCAAAAAAAGAGGTTATACAAAAGATGGCTTTTCGTACAAGTTATGGACATTATGAATTTATAGTGAAGCCATTTGGACTTACTAATGCCCCTGCTTCTTCATGTATCTAATGATTAGAGTCTTTAGAGACTATATTGATCAGTTTTTGGTAGTCTTTATAGACTATATTCTTGTCTATTCAAAGAGCAAGGAAGAACATGAAGATCACTTGAGAATTGTATTGAAGACCCTGAGAAAGGAGAAACTTTATGCCAAATTTACCAAGTGTGAATTTTGGCTTCAAAAAGTTTCATTTTGGGTCACATAATCTCAAAAGAGGGGATATCGGTGGATCCAGCAAAAACAGAGGTTATTGAAAGATGGTCGAGACCAACAATAGTAACTGAGATCCGAAGTTTTCTTGGTTTGGCTGGATATTATAGACGTTTTGTGAAAGATTTGGTACAACAATCTAATCCACTCTCCATGTTGACTCGAAAAGGAGTTAAGTTCTTGTGGACGGAGGAGTGTGAAGAGAATTTCAAGGAGTTGAAAAGAAGGTTATTCAGTTCACCTGTACTCACAATGCCTTGTAGTGAAGAAAGGTTTGTGATCTACAGTGATGTATCCATGAAGGGATTGGGGTGTGTTCTCAAGAAAAATGATATGGTGATAGCTTATGCCTCACGACAGTTGAAAATCGATGAGAAAAATTACCCAACTCAAGATTTGAAGTTAGCTGTGGTAATCTTTGCATTAAAGATTTGGAGGCACTATCTTTATGGTGAAAGGTGTGATATTTATACTGATCATAAAAGGTTAAAGTAAAATTTCACACAAAAAGAACTGAATATGCACCAAAGAATATGGTTGGAGCTGATTAAGGATTACGACTGCTAAATTCATTATCACCCTGGGAAAGAAAACAAGGTCACAGATGCATTAAGTCGACAAGGCCATGCTAGCTTATCCATGATGAGGATCACAAAAGATACAATATTTATGGATTTACAAAGGATGGATCTTGGAATTATAATGGAAGAGGAAAAATCATATCTTTCTCAAAAAAATGTTCAACCATCTATACATGTGAAGATTAAAGAGGCACAAAAAGAATATGTAGAGTTACAAAAGAAGGTGAGAAATGTTCCTAAATTCAACCTTGATTGTGATGGGATAATAAGGTTCAGTAATTAGGTTTGTGTTCCTCCCATCCCAGAATTAAAGAAGAAGCTACTGGATGAGGCTCATAGTTCTTCATTCTCTATTCATCATGGAAACAGGAAGATGTATATGGACCTGAAAGAGTAAATCTGGTCAGATGGCATGAAAATAGATGTTTTTGAATATGTCTCTCGATTCTTGGTTTGTCAGCAAGTTAAAGGTGAGAGATATAAGTTAATGGGGATGTTACAACCATTACCCATACCCAAATGGAAATGGGAAAACATCACTATGGACTTCGGCACACATCATTACTATTAGAGAGGATTTCTCTCTGGATCAGCTTGCCATGATATATGTAAAGGAAGTGGTAAGATTGAATGGAGTACCACTTTCCATTATATCGGATCGGGATCTGAGGATTACCTCATTGTTTTGGCAAAGTCTTCAGTATACTCTGGATAAAGAGTTGAGTTTCAGCACTGCTTATCATCCTCAGACGGATGGTCAGTCTGAGAAAACAATTCAAACTCTAGAAGATATGTTCAGAGCATGCTCTATGGATTTCAAAGGTGGTTGGGATCAACACCTACCATTGGTGGAATTTTCTTATAATAATAGCTTTCACTCCAGTATTCAGATGGATCCTTATGAATCTCTCTATGGAAAGAAATGTCGAACTCCAACTTGCTGGGATGAAGTTGGGGAAAGAAATCTATTAGGAACTGATCTTGTTGATGAGATGGCAGAAAAGGTCTGATCTATTCAACAACACATAAAATCAGCTCAGAGTTGGCAAAATATTTATGCTGAAAATCGAAGAAAAAACCTAGAGTTTGAAGTGTGTGATAAAGTGTTCTTATGAATATCTCCTTGGAAGAGAGTAATGAGATTTGGAAAGAAGGGAAAGTTGATCCCTAGGTATATCGGTCCTTTCAAAATACTGGATCGTGTTCGGATGGTAGCTTACCGATTGTGCTTCCACCAAATCTCTCTCAAGTTCACAATGTATTCCATGTATCTCTCCTGAGAAAGTACATACCCGATCCTTCCCATGTAATCAGCTCAAAAGATGTACCGCAGGAGAAAGATCTTTCTTATGAAGAACAACTGATAGAGATTCTGGATCGTAGTGAAAAAGTTCTACGAAACAAGACCACTCTCTTGGTGAAAGTTTTATGGAGGAACCACCAATTAGAAGAATCTACATGGGAGCTTGAGGATATGATGAGCGAGAGGTATCCTCATCTGTTTTTTACGAAGTGATGAATTTCGAGGGCAAAATTCATTTTAATGGGGGGTAGAATGTAACACCCTGATATTTTATGAGAAGTATATTTTTTTATGACTTATGGTATACACAACATCAAAGGAATCTTTCATTTCATACAACACTATCTTGGCTTGCGTTACACGCAATCGCGACCTTCCTCGATTGCGTGTGTAGTACACATTACCGAGATTCACTAAACAACGATATATTATTGTAATTTTATAAACTAGCTGTTATGAATATTATTAACTGAATTTTGAATTTTATAACATTATTATTCATTTTAAATATTTTCTAGAACATGGTATGAGACTAAAATAAATTTTTCGGATAAAATAAGTATTTTTCAAAAAATGCAGTTTTGCCACCTTTTGATGGCGCACCCACTTTAAATATAGTTTTTGACAGATTTATAATTTCAATATGACAAAATAAAATTCTTCTTTGGAATAAAGATATAAAAATTTAATTTGGATAAATTTTTCATATTATTCTGGTAACTTTCATATTTTGATGAATAGTAAAAACACGCTATATTTTAATTAAAAACAACTTTTTTCATCACAATAATTTATATGGTTAAATTATAATATTTAATGGTTTTAAAGTATAAATAGAATATATTTTTAACATATAATATAATGTATGTCATTAGCATTAATTTTACATTGAATTCATAGGTAAAAACATTTCAATCTTTGGCAATGTTTTAACTTTTAAAACTCGTTTGCTTAACAACAGGATAAATTTTAAATTAATTACTGCAACTTCAGTGTTTTGAATTTTGAAAAATGGATTCCATATTTGGATTCAGTGGGTCTAAATTATTTTAATAGGTTACTTTTTCTTTTTATGAATAGTAACTATGATAGTTTTTATTTACTACAGTTAAAAGTAAAACTGGAAATTAAGGGTAAAAATAAGATTATAAAATTACACTAAAACTTGAAAAAATCTTATTGGATGAATAAAAGTCGAACCATATCACCTAAGGGTCGGACTAGATTCATTTCATGGACTTTTGACCCTGAAATAATTTAATTATTATTAAAACCAAAGAAAGTGACAACATGTCACCCTCTTAAATCTCATAAGTATAATAATTTTAATTTAGTGATAAACTTCATGAAACTTCGACCATGAATAGTCTCAAGAAATATAATAAAATTATCTACATCATATGAATTTATTTATAATTTTTAGGGATTAAATAATTATCATTAATTATGACACAATAGTGATGTTGAAATTATTTTATTGATTGAAATATCAAATAAATGTATTTAAAACTATTAAAATAAATATTATATGAATTATTTAATGTAATCGACTAATTATCTAGATAAAAATGAAATGTTATGAATCTATTAAGTATTTTATTTCGAACATATCTTTTTTATATATTTTATTTAAACTCAAATAAATAAACAGTGCCACATTGACACTATTGTTAATTTATAGAAATTACAAATTATTAAATTGTTTAAAAATCACAAAAATATTTAGAAATTGTAGATTAAAATTTATATGGTGTAAAATTTAATAAATTATACAATTATGGACAATTCACAACATATAATTTAATATTTATAATGATTTAAAATTTAGCATATTATTACCACAAATAAAATTAAATAGATTATATATGTACAAATCATGTTGATAATGTTTAAAATAAATTCCCAACGTGTATAAATTTTATTTGCTGATGAGATTACAACACTATCTTATCTGAGATTCGGATTTGAGTAATTTTTGGAGGTTTTTAAGTGGGGTTGAAATTTATTATAAAGTAATATTTCTTATAATTCCAAAGTTGCCCCTCTCCTCCCTTATAAAAAGGCACATCCTCCCTCTCCTCCTCACACCACTTTGAGCCTTCAATCTCAGCCAACCCCTACGAATTTATCTTCTTCTCTTCCATAGAAACATCCTAGAGGTCCTGGTCTTCTTCAAAGGCCAATATTAGTGCTATAAGAGGAGGTTTCAAAGAGGCGTGTCGAAGAAGAGATAATATCTGTTACAATTCTTTCAAATTTATTTATTCTTATACATTTTCTTCTTTAGTTGTTTCATTATTAAGCAATAAAATCACTATCACTCATATACGGATATGTTATTATAAATATGAAACAACCCTATTTCACCTTTTATCCATCCTACGGAAAATGAGATCATTGTGTGTGCATACGTACAGAATACCGTCTCCACGCCATGGTGTAATCTGTTTTCCACCACCACCTTACTTGGATGGGTATAATTGTGTGAATAATAACTATATATGATTATTGTAAAGTGATATTTATTCTGAAATAGTATACATACACTTCAATACAATCCCACGATCATGGGAATGATATCATCGCTCGTGCGTACGTATGGCCTACCGTCTCCACGATATGATGAGACTCGTTCTACATGATCTTCATTGAATAATGACTGTATAAATTAATTTAATGAGTAAATATGATATATATTACACTAATACCATTCTAGAAATGAGGTATCTATAACCTAAAAAGAAGAATAAGAATTTATTCGACAAAACACACATAAGAACATAAAGCAATAAACACCTGAATAACAAGTAGCAAGGAAATATTACAAATAAGAAGCTAAGAATATGATCATATATGAAATCATAACAATGAGTATAATTCTGGAATAAGTCATTGACATTATTTAAATCATTATACAGGAGGTTCGGACACGTACAAAGAATATCGGAACTAAGGTATGGTAAAATATTGCAATCTCATTTTTATCTGAGATTGTTTATACTTCTGAATTTATAGGGGAATATTTATCATCCACATCCATGTTTCCTAAAAATTTAATATTATTCCTATAAGCCTAAAATTGTTTAAAACCAATTTTACCCTTCGGTGAGTTTTTAGTAAAAGATATGAAAGGAATATTTTATCATTTTTAGTACGAGGTACTTTCTTGACTTTTCTGGCCAAAGTATGAGAAGAATGTTTTTTTAACTTATACGGCATGAATAGATTTTATGACTTCATAAAACATTATTTCCATGAGTCTTACTTCAAAAGTTTTCAAGATTATTTTTAATCAAATTCTTTTCGTTTAAAATTTTATGACATGTTATGAATGGAAAAATGTTTTTGAAGTAGAAAGGATATTTTCCTCAAGAATGGAGTTCAATCATTTTATCAAAATTATCTTCCATCTAAGATAATATGGGGTTCTGTTTATATCCGTATTTTACATTGATTTGTTTATGATATGATGGAATTATGATGTCCTTTTATCTTATATGTATTATGATTTGATGGCATGATGCTTAAGAATCCCATTTTTATTACATGGGTTATGCTATGATGTATGATTTATGTTCTTTTGCCACACATAAGAATGGTATCATTATGAGATGGGTGGGACCTATATATCCCTCCAA
This sequence comes from Viscum album, assembly GCA_963277665.1. Lineage (NCBI taxonomy): Eukaryota > Viridiplantae > Streptophyta > Magnoliopsida > Santalales > Viscaceae > Viscum > Viscum album. The sequence goes on from OY728126.1 coordinate 348,064,215, forward strand.
TGAATTGGGTAAAGATTTATATCTCATGAGATAGACATGGCTGGAATGGAATGTTAATCCGGTTTAGTGATACAGGACATGAACGATGAGTGAACTCGGTTAAGTAATGGACTTTGTCCGCTATGATGGTCTTGGAAATTAGCCTTGACTAATATGAAATGATTTTATATAATTATGTGTGTATGCCACAAATTTGCATGTCTTATGTTATGATTATTGGGATTACATTTTACTACTATGATTTATCCCATGTTATGAAATTATGATCTCTTTTTCAGGTTAAGATTTCCAAAATGTTATGTTCTTATGAATATGTTGTGATTGATATTTCTTTTGTTTACCCTTACTGAAAATTTGAGCTCAACCTTTTGTATGTTTTATTTTTCCCAGGTCAGGAAGAAGGGTATTAAGTAGGATATTCCAAAAAGGGACTCTAGATATGATGAAATAAATGGGAGACAACATAGACGATTTATGAACCGGTTTTCTATGATTCCCAGTTTCTAAAGACACTATACCTATACGGTCCTTTCATGGTTTTGTTATATGTTGTAATAAGTATTCTTCAATTTTGAAGTAATAACAATGTATGTAAAGTATTGGTCATTATAGATACATAGAGAATACAGATAGAGATATTCATTCACATTATACGTGAGATGAAAACATATTGCTGGAATGAGAAGGGAGTTACTTTTTGAGATCTTACTTGAAGTATAATCAACTCTAACTAATTGTGAAAAAACAAGATCTTATAGATAATTCGGTTTTATTCATATGTTCAGAACCAAACATTTCATGACACTCTATACTGCTAAAATTATGAGATATATGACTCGAGATTCTACTCAATCTATATCCAATGAATCATAAGCTTCAGAGAAGATCAGACTGAGAAAAATATCTTATTTATATCTTTTATTTTCTCTATTTTTTATTATATTTATATTATTAATAGTGTTTGTTTACTCTATATTTTAATCACACACACTGTCTCTAAAAAATAAATTGGGGGATACTCGATATTCTCCCAACTCACATTACACATGTTTGTTATGTGTTGTGGAAGAGGTCCTTGTGTGTCATGTATTCGTTTTTTCCCACGGTTGGTTTAGAAGAGGTCATGCATGACCTAGACATCTAGTTTACTATTGTATACATCATCCAAGTTATGGATCAAATATTATTTTATATAATCTACTTGGAATTGGGTTATTTCCAAGTGTATAAGATTATTTCTTGTCTTGAGACTGAACCACTTTTATTTATTCAACAGTGTGTTTTGTTTATTTATTTTGTTTTATTTACTTACATTAAAACTAAATCTGTTTCTTACTATAAAAACAACAGATTTCAAATTTAATCTTAATTAGTGTTTATATTTTAGTTTTATTATTTAAATTGATTTGAAAATTTAATTTAACATTTAAATATTGTTTTTACTGAAACTTAATCAATCTTTGAAAATCTTTTAAAATTAATAACTTTTAGCGATCTTATATTATGATTAACTAAGATGTTTTAAATTATGTAGGGGATTTTATTTAAACATTATTTGGACATAAATATTTTTTGGGAACTCAATTCACCCCCTCCCCCTCTTGAGATACTTACTGAGGATAACATTTGTTTTCAAAGGGGTTTCAAAAACTTTTTTAACTATGATTTTAGTCGCTTTTTAAAGATATTAAATTTCATTGAATTTTAAATTTGGTTCTTTAAATAGATAATATACAAGAAGTATCTTCTATGAACAACCCAAATTTTATTAATGGGAAAAACTACACTCTATAAAAAATAAAAATAAAAATGAATATATAAATAATTGGTTTTGAAATTTGGTGTGCTTTAGAAGACACATATGAGTTGCATAAGACTAATACGAATACATGGGATGATTTTACAAAACATGATTAAAAAATTTAAAAATCCATGAATTCACTCTTATATAACATATGAGAGGAATAATTTAATATGATATCTATCAGTGAAACTACTTCTTAAATTTTTGATACATTATTTATTACTCCGGAAGAAACAAATAATATTAAAAAAATGATATTGAAAATTTATAGAACTAAGTATGATACTTTTAGTATGAAACATGATGTGGGTATTTTTTATATGTATATCATGTTCAATGAGATTTTAAATATAGATATCTCTTTGGTAAATCCGATGTTAGACAATGATCAAATTATGTGACTGCTGAGATGTCTTCCAAAGTGATGGAGAGGGACATTTAGTTCAATAACTGAATCATGTGGCTTTTGTGAACTACCTTTTAAGGAACTTATTTGGATGTTGATGATGAATGAGGAATATCATAATGTGAATCATGAATAGGATGATAAATCTAATAGTAAATCATTTTATTTTAATACTACTCTATCAAAATAGAATGTTAAAGAAAAGGTATAAGACGAAAGCTTCAGTGATGTGGAATCACCAACTAAAAGTGATGAGGAAATGGAAAAACTAGCTAGAAGGTTTATGAAATTTTACAGGAAGAAAAAATACACGGGGAAACTAAGCTATAAGAAAAAGTAATAAAATATAGGGAATTAGAAAAAGGAATGGAAAAGGGATGACAATAAAAATGATATGACCTGTTATCAGCACAATAGAATAAGACATGTCAGGGTTGACTATCCTTAGGTGAAGTACAGAAAGTAGTATGAAGAAAAAAATAGAAAGTATTAGAATGACATGAAATCTATATAGAGTAACTTTAAGGTAATATCCATTGAATCATACTTTCCTCATGAAGATAATCCTAACAGAGAAAATATGTGCTTCATGATGAATATTTATACGGTACTAATTGTACCTCATATATACAATTATGATCACTAAGAAAATGAAAATGACGAAGATATGTTAAAAGTTTAAATTCTTGAGTATTTAAATATGCTTGATTATAAGTTTAATGTACTCAAAGAAAAATACAATGTTTTCAATAGACAACATGTTTTATCTTATAGTGTTAAAACAGATCCTACTGTGGAGAAAGAGAATAATGGTAAATTGTTGAAAGAAAATAAAAAATAAAATTTTCAAATGAAAAGTAAAGAAATAATTATATGGATTTACTAATTCAAGAGAAAATAAAAATGAAATATTAGTAAAACAATTCACCAAAATATGTTACTGGACTAGGATACCAACATAGACAAAGAAGAATTGTTAAGAACGCTTTTATTCATAAGTCTAATTTTGGAAATTATTCTACTAATTATTTTAAAATGGAATGAAAAAATATTTTATTTAAGAATGTTTGAAATATAATTATAGAAAACCTATCAATAAAACATAGGTTTCTATGGACCAAATTACTAGCATATTTGGACCCAATAAAATTTGGATACAAAAATCGTTCTTGGTATAAACTTTTTTTTTGTAGAAAATTTGCTTGAAAAGATCCTTTAAAAATTTGTGGTGCATGAATAGTGGATGTTCCAAATATATGATAGGATATTACACATGTTTAATAACCTAATAAATTTTGATGGTGGTCATGTTACCTTTGGTGATAATGAAAAAGGAAATATCATTGGCCTTATCCCAATTTGTAATAGCACGTTAGTTTTAATTTATAAAGATCTTTTAATTGATTATTTTAAATGTACTCTACTTATAGTCTCATAATTATGTGATGATTTTTTCCATTTGATGTTTGAAAAAAAATAATGTAATGTTTTAAATTAAAAATAAACTATTGTATTTACGGATTTGTGAAATGAGAATGTGTATGGTATTAATATTGATTCGTTGATTTCCCAAAATGTTTCCTACCTAATAGACTTTCATATAGAATCATGGATTTTGTATAAGATATTAGGCTATTATAACATTCACTAACTTAGAAAGAATAATAGTAAAGGGTTTGTCAAATATCTACCAAAAAAATCACACACTACAAGAAAATAACCTATTAGCGGCGGTTTTTTTGTAAATAGTGGAGGTTTTAGGAAACCGCTACTAAATTGCGTGTCGGAAAACTATTTGCGGTGGTTATATCTGTTTCATGGCGGTTTAAGGGAATCATCATAGTTGCCTCTTTTCGCGACAGTTCCGGTTTTTTTAACATCGGTTTTATGGCCGGTGGCTCTCTATTATTTGTGGCAGTTTTAACCGCCGTGAATAAAGCACACCCCATCACCGGAAAAGTTCCGCTAAAATAATCAAAACCGCCACAAAATACATGAGAATGGTGGGATAATGTATCAGAGGCTTAAACAGCCACTAAATAATAGTATCGGCAGTTTAAATCACTGTTAAATACTAGTAGCAGTGGTTATAACTCCTCTATAAGAAAAATATCTTTATTTAGCGGTGGTTAAAACTACCGCTACAATTTTATCATTTTCATTTACCGACGGTTATAACGGCAGCTAAAAGCTGATCCGGGAAAAAAATAGTAGCTCTACATCCCCTGCACCAATACCCTGAAAAACAAACCATTCTAGGAATACGAATTGTCTAACAGAATACATACTAGTCAATATGAAAATAGATTCTTAACTAAGAAAAATCAAATGTATCTTTGAGTAAAGGAATGCTGATAAACATATCACATGGCCATTAGACCTTTAAAAAAATTTATAAACAAGCATGTCTGTCATATTTCATGAATACAATGCAGAGCCTAGGTTCAATATATTCCATCCATACCAATTCCATCCCTGACATAACGATTCATATCAACATACATCTCACTGGTAATATATGATGAATTGTGTATGACAATCATAATTTATGGTCATTCTCTTATAACATTATTCTTATCTTATTCTTTCATATTGTTATTAATTAATATCTCCAGTGTTTACCCTTAATGAACATCTGATTTGACACATGCTTTTTTTTACCAAACCACTAGGTTATAAAGAACTACTACCCAACCTATGAATTAGCATGACACGATCAATCAATTACACGTTCACATAAAAATAATTTGAATTTTTTCCAAAATGAATTCTTTGAAAATAAGTACATACAAGAATGGAATTACATTCTATAAAAGTGAATACTAGTAATGCATAGTGGAAAAACAGTGTATAGAATAGTCATGTCACAATTACTTTCTATATAAGTGGAAACTAGTAATGTATACTGGAAAATAAGAACATATATGAATATGTATATTAGAGAAAATAAAATTAGTAATATATGTAGAGAATAAAAATAGATTCCATGTATAAGAAGAAAGCACATCCTTTAGTACTATAAATCGAAATTCACAAAGACAAACTATAAACATAAACTCATGTATGAACTTATGTTATGAAGTATGTTTTGTGTGATTGCATCATCATAAATTATTCAACATCATCTTTCTTATACCTCTATTATGAAAATGTAGGAAATGAATTGTTTGGTAACCCTACAATAGGGATTCCCATTACCGGGTTTAGATTCTATGAGCCTTATTGGCATGTACATTTTTCCAATGCCTTCATTATGCTCCAGATATAATCAAGTAATTCAGTCTATCATCACACCCAAAACATGATTCTCGATTCCATATCATCATTCTCGTACATCCTATTAACCGTTGTGAATAAAAAACCACCCTATGGTGATGTGAATGACACCCTTTGGCGATAACAATCAATGTAAGCATAGTAGGGGAACAACCATTCCGTCCAAAGAATGATGTCAAAAACATCATCTTGAGGAAAACGAGGTCCCATACGAGGTGACACCCACTTATATCAAGGTATACTCCTTATATTAACATAAATTCTCTAATCAAATCCCAAAAAAAGTTTTGATTATCATCACTTCATAGGAAAACTGAATGTCGAGCCCAAGGATCTCCACAACATGCACTACTATGATGGAATGGGAAGCACCTATATCAAAATAAATAGATACCGAACTAGAAGCTTCCAAAATAGTACCTCTTATTATGGAAGGTCCAACATTGTGTTCCTCACATATTGGTCTCACTTTATACAATTTTATTGATATGTGGCCCTAATATATAGCCTAGATTCCTTGAGAAGGTCCCCTATGTTAGTGATGCAAGTCTTGGGTCTGGATGCTTTGACCATGACCACCACATCGGACTGATTGATTGGCCAAACAATATATCCCTTACTAACATGAAGCTGATTTCACTACTCATAAATGTGTAATTATTACAAACACTCATTCACTATATACTATATGAAAATATCTACAAAAATCCTGAAGATGGATCATCCTACTACAATCTTGACACTCAACTTGATTACTCTCACACAGTATCCCCATGTATCCCTACCTCCCACACCAATGATAAAAAAATATAATTACCAAAACCAATGCACTAGAAATTATTCCCTTAATGATAGGTCCCAAAGTGCCACTTCCATCTACCAAACACTTTTCCATTGGGTCAACATACTGGACTACCCTGCTTTGTGCCGAAACCTTACCTCCAGTTATATTATGTAATAAGAACCTGATTTATTTTTGATATGGTGGACAACCAAAATACATTAACTTATGATCAAACAAAATTATTGTGCCCCAATGGGAATCATATCACCCTAGATGGATCATCCATAAGACAAATATGCAAAAAACCTAAAATCATGTAAAGTGAGTCAAACACTCCATAACAAACATAGAACCATACTCTAAATGCATAAAATATTTGGCCCTTTCAGTCCTAAAATTCTATGGAAAAAATACTCATAAAAAACGAATCATAAAAAATGAATCATCACAATAAACAATAAACATATATGGTGCATACCACACTCAAGAAATCAATACATGAAAGAAAAAATTATAAATCAATAAAATGAATAAAAAGAAACTTGAGAAATCAAGAAAATGTTAGGTCATGAAAATGTTTGGTGGAAACTATGTGCAACACATGATACATATACAAACCAATTGTTCCATTAATTTTCCAACACATCAACAATACAATTACTCACAGTTCGATGATGAAACGTATCTTCACCCTCTTCACCTCCATCTCCACTTCCTGTTATCACCTGTAAGAACATTATATTGAAAATTAAATACAGTTTCATGTTTACATTTAAAAATAAAATAAATAAAAGTTTTAAAACTAAATGATTTTGGTTTTTTATGATTTACCTGCTCACCACCTGTTGATGCACTACCAGTGGGGGCATATCGTCTCATCTGCTGATATATATATCAGTCATCGCTTTCTACAAAGCGGATATCAGAGCACCCTGGTCTTGAACTATGGTTTGTAGAGAAGAAATCTCCCTCTGATCATCCTTGGGTATGGACTGACTATAACTAGGAATACATGTAGTTGGAATCCCTGGTAGCCTGCCAAAGACCTCAGATGGTACGGGACTGAAACCCATCCTGTGCACTCTACCAGGATGCTCTTTCCCAAGGACATTAGCAACCAGGTCATCCTGTGGGACTGAGTAGGACTTCACAGGATTGGAATCCAATAGTTCTTTAATTTTTACCTATAAATAAAATATCAATTTATATTAACACAGTGACAACTTATAATAAGTTATTATAAAAAAAATTGACTTCATACCCCAACTTCTTTTGCAGGCTCATTAACAAAACTTCCATCTGATTTTTTGTGAACATCCAGGCACACTTCAATTCAGGATGTTTCATGCCCTAAACTCAGTGACTATATTAAGCAAAGATAAATAAAAAATTTAATATATTAAACGAATTATATTTTCTTATAAATATTTAAACTAATGAAAAGATTACCAGAGTTTTTCAACTTCTAGAAAAGCTTTGTGACCCCGTAGTGTGAGGGATGACTTTCTTAGCCCGGTTTGATGCATTCTGTCTTGAGAGATATTGAAATAAATAAAAAGAAATTTAACCGTAATGCATTCAATGTAATCTCCTCTACATATAAATGTATAAATTTAAAATGAGGATAATATAATAACATATATTTCAATACCATCTGATTCTCATCACGATGTCTATCAACAAAAACTTTCCACTTTTTATTCGAAACCCCACTGGGTAGCTTCTCATACATTTATTGCACGGTCAACGAAGTATCGTTGACATGGCACCACAATCTCCATTTGAAGTCTTTGCATTTCTTACTAAGATTTTTCAACATCCACTTTCGTACTATCACATCAGCAACTGTAATGTAGAATAACATCTGTATACAGAAATTCATTTTGAACATATTAGTAACATGACATTCAATTAAACAATAATGTATTAAAATTACCTTTATTTGGGAATAAAAAAATCATTTTTCCAACTTGGAGGCATATGTATCCAATCATTATAAAAAATAGGTAGGCAAATGGGCTCTTCTTCCAGTTGGCCTAGAATCTAGCCAACTAACCCTGCGGCGTCATTCGTAGGGACCCCAAATGAATCAAATGACATGACTATCTTCTCGCCATTCATATTGTAAACATCTCAACTTTTTCTATTTTTCTCCAAGGTTGAATTTTTTCATCTTCAATGAGAAAAAAATTAGTATAAATAAAATGAAATAAATTTATTCATATTAAAATTTGTACTTATGACAGTGACCCTCCAGTATGCATGTGATGAACTGGAAGGGGCGTGCTGCTGCCCCACTGCTGAGACTCCTAAAGGGAGATTAAATGACTCAGCCTCTAATAGGACACCCATAGAAGGTGTGAGATATGGTGCAAGGGTAGATGGTGCAGGGGTGTAGGAAGCTGGTTGATCAGATACCATGGGGAGGGAGACAGATGGATCTTCATCTATCGCAGTAGTAGATGAAATAGTGTACCACTTCCTCCATGGCATTCCTGTCATTTAATCAAATAAAATTAAGTTCATAATATATATTTCAAAAAATTTATGCAAAAATATTATAAATTATAATAGATTCCCAGTACTAACAAACAAAATATATATAACAATGATAATGAATGACTACACAAATGAAATAAGTGTTTGTTGAGTGAATAAATAACTGTACATACAATCATTTTCCCCTTCAATCATGTCTATTTCCTACTCTATTACTTCATCCACTTCATTCATCCTTGCTAGACTAATATTTTCAATATCATGATGGACAAATAATTTTGCTTCTTGTTGTTGATGAGATTCATTTTCAGAGGTCAAATCTTCCACTTTATCACCCATATCATACAAATATCTTTGTATTACGTGAGCAACTACACTCCACCCTTTATCCACAACATCATTCACATAATATGTCACTTTTTTATGTGATGATAAGATGTATGGATCATGCAGTTCAGGATCACCAACATCCATCAAGGGAAAAATATTCACAGAAGTAAATTGCAAGGAATCTTTTTTAACACATCTAATAATATCGACCCAATTGAATTTGAATAAAACAACAGAAAAATGTTCATGGTAGTTTAACTCAATAATATCAAGTTGAATTCCATTGTATCCAACTTCATCAAATGTAAATATACAACTATTCTATGATTTCAACCCCACTTCTCGATCGACTGTATGAAATCTAAAGTAATTCGCATTGTAAGCATCGAACTTTCTAACTTGTTTTATAGGACCTCTAGCAAGAAACATCAAATCTTCTGACACCTCTGCTCAAGTATTGGTATTCATGATCTAAAAAAAGAAATAAAATTTATTATATTTACAAAATGTATGTGTCAAACTAATATTCGTATTTATTACAATATTTATGAAATTACAACTCATGCAAACAATTCTACAATATCTTTATTCACAACATTCATTATATCTTTCTCATTTCATGTTCGAACTCTCATTATTCTCTTTGTTTTCATCCTCAACTCTTCAATAAATGGATCTATAATTTCACTATTCATCAGCACATATCTATGTTTTAGTAATAATTCCAATTCTGTCAGTGTCACATTGAGGTCCACCCAACTGATCGGTGAATAGCAAGAAATATTTTTGATTTATGATATATTTGAGATAGATTTGATGTGTCATCAACATGTCTATCTCGATTAAATCTTGTCTCGATATCATCCAAGTATCTGGAACAAAAGGTAAGACACTCCTCAGCCAAATAGCCTTCAGCAATATAGCCTTTTGGTTTAGCTTTATTTCTCATGTATTCTTTCAAATACCCAAGATATCTATGAAATAAAATAATCAAAGTTATGCATTTATTTAAATGTGAAAAAAAATTCACTTAACTCAAAAAACATATAAATAAAATAACTCTCAATTGGATACATCCATTGATAATGAATAGGGTCTTCTAATTTAGGTTCCTTAACCAAATGCACAGTTAAATGCATCATGACCATAAAAAATGATGGAGGAAAGATCATATCCATTGCACAAAGGGTTAATACAAACCTCTCCTGGAGGTTGTCAAGATTAAATGGATGTAGAGATTAATCACATAATTTCCTGAAAAATGTGTAGAATTGGAGTACAATAGCAGTAACTTTTTCAGGTAATAATGAATGCAATGCCAATGGTAGTAACTGTTGTAACAAAATATGTGAATAGTGACTTTTCAATCCATGTAACATACAATTCTTCATGTCAACACACCTTCAGATTTTACTCGAATACCCATCAGATACCTTCACATTCTTTAAAATTCGAAAGATTGTAACTTTATCCCTATTTTTCATTGGAAAAATTGTCGGAGCATACTTTTCATTCTCATCTGGCCCGAGATCACGTTATATGTTCATTACTAGTAAGTATTTTCGAGCATTGAGATGATCCTTTGACTTTCCATGCTCATTGATAATTTGAAAATCCAATTTTCATAGACATTATTTTCAATATTCATCAAATCATGATTATTCCCCAACATATTAAATTTCTAATACAAAATTTTGAAGAATATACTTTTTTTCTTCAATTGTTGCATTCTAATTTAACATGATGATGCACTTCAGACCCGTTTTCTGCTATCATTGAAATGGCGTACCTTCCCAAATTATGTTTCAACATATTCAAGTTGTTTCAATATTTTAGAACCAGTCAATAACTTTGGAGGTGGTCTATGATCAATGAAACCATTAAATTTCGATCTGTTCAACTGAAATCTATGAGATTCATCAAGAAATCTTCGATGGAACAAGAAGCACCATTTTCAACAATGAGGTAGTCGTTTGGTCTCAAAATCAAAGTTAAAATCAGGATAAGCCAAACCCGTGTAAGTATTCTGACCACATAAATTCCCAAGCCCAGGGAATTCACTAATGGTCCACATTAAAGAAGCATCCATTTTGAACATTGTTTTCTAAGAAGCATCAAATTTATCAACACCGTTGCTCCATAAATCTTGCAATTCATCAATCAAAGGCTGTAAGTATACATCAATATAATTTCTAGGAATTTTTTTCCATGAATAATCATCGAAATGATAAATTATTTTTTTTTCATACACATCCACTTAGGTATATTTCAAGGGATCAAAACAAATGGAAAAATTCTATAACTAGTACTAAAAGTCCCAAATGGGTTGAATCCATCAGCATCTAATCCCAATTGAACATTCCTAGGATCAGCTGAGAAATCTGGATGTAATGAATCAAATTTCTTCATCGATTTTGAATCTCATTTATTTCTTATTAACCAATCATTTTTATTATCTATAGAGTGCCACTTCATGTGTTCGGTAGTTTTTGATGACATGAATAATCTTTGCAATCGAGGCTTCAATGGAAAGTAATGCAAAACCTTTTTAGGTGTGTTCCTTGTCTTCTTCTCCATGAAATTATGTTGATTCAGACTTCCAAAATCACCCTTTGACTTACATATATAAGGAGAACATTTTTTGGAATTCGTTCTACTTGAATCCTCTCCCAAGTAAAGCATACAATCATTTGAACACGCATGTATTTTTGTATAATTCAGACCAAGCATGTTAGCAACTTTTTTCATATCATAAAAAGACTCGAAAATTTTTTGTTCATGAAATGAATCCCGAATCAATTCCAATATCATGGAAATTTCCTTATTTTTAATTCCACATAGACATTTGATATGGTACAACTTCTGCAAAAAATAAATATTTGAATATTTCAAACACCCACTATAAAACTATTGATTTTCATCGTCAACAAAATCATGAAATGCATTTTCCTCAGTGAAGTTTTCTCTTACATTTGGCTCCACATAATCAAGAGGAGGATCCAATGATATGTTAAAATCTTGATCTGGTTTTGTTACAGTCTCAAAAACATCACCTATCACATTGCAATTTGTAGCACCCTCATCTGGTTGTTCTGTTATGTTTTGATGTTGATAGTGGTGTCTTGTAGTGCCGAATGCATCATTTATGAGGTTTTTTATTTCATTTTCTATTGTCGATGAAGTTGGGAAATCATTATGTGGATTGAAATCAGTGCTCAAACTTTTTGTAACGTTTGATTATCCTTGCCAAATCTAACACAAATATTGACGAGGGAATTGCTTTAGTATTAAATGTTCATAATGTTCATCTCTCTTCAAACATCTTCTAAATTTACATTTAGGACATGGACATCTTATTCTCCCTTCAACGGATCGATTAGATATTGAAAAATCTAAAAACTCCTTCAAACCCTTAACATACTGAGGTGTGTTCCTTGGTAATGTGATCCATCTTTTATCCATGTATATCACAATGTGATTACACAATATTAAAAAAAATTAAAACACATCGTTACTACTAAATAGAGAAATAGATTCATATATATGATAGTGTAATATTCCAGAAAAATAATATAATAAAGATGATCCATTGTTCATAAAGTAGGAATAATATAATTGTACTTATTTGAGGAGAATATTCTCAAGTTTATATGTTATGGTGTTGTGAAATCCATACTTTTCATGATGTGCTCACATGAGGAACTGCACAAGTTGAAGCTATATTAGATCTTAGATTTTTGGGATTAAGTATAGTATGGTCATTATTGGGCCTATAATGTTTAACATGCACTTCCAAACTAGGATTGGTGTGTATTTTGTTCCAGTGGAGTAGGGCTGGCACGAACTCGGGTTTTCGTGGATGTACCTTTGTGTTACCTATGCACTTTTGATTGAGGTTTCTTGGTATCCATTTAATTTTTTACTACACCAGTAGTGACTAGATTCAATGCATGAACATAAGTATCATGATTAATCACCATTAAATATTTTGACATATTATAGAGATATTATTATCCACTCATTTGTTAAATTCAATAAAAATTATTATTTAATCAATTTAGTTCTTTATATCCGGCTGGGTTTATTATTTTCCATTACAATTCTTAGATTTTCATCAAATGCCCCTCTGAGCATTAATCTAATCATCACATAGTTTCCATTATCCCATAAAACAACATAAATATTCATACCATGAGTTCAATGTCAATTACATTATCAATTTCATAATCATGGTATTAAATAATCAATCATAAGCTACCACAATGTGATACACTTAATAGGGTATATAGAAACTACAACAAGTAGTAGGGAACCAAAACAATCATCCATTTGATAACAATAAATCAAATCATTCGACAATGAATAAGAAAGATGGGAATACCAATATCTAAATTGAAATATAAACAACCCATCAAAAATCTTAACACAATAACCCAACATACATGATAACACAACTCTCAACCTAATGCAACAATTCCTACTAACCACATGACAATAAATTGAAAAAAGAGATCCCCTCTCTTAACAAACATGATCCTCTACTTTTTTAAATCAAAACCCTAGACATCAATCTTAAAATTCCTCTACCGCCCTACAGCACACATATATAGATTCAAAAGTATTTTTATCATCTGAAACACAAGGAGAAACTAAGTCCATAAAAAAATTTATAAAATCCTTTAAAAACCGAGAACATACTCACCTAGCCCAAAATAATTATTTCTATAACCAAAATGATCATTACCAATTTGAATTAATAGATTCATTATGTATAAGATTCAGTACTAGAAAACCTATAATCACCAGCTATGAAATCCAACAACCAAATAATAAATATATTCAAGAAATATTCCAAATTCAATAGTTTTGATGGATGAATGGTAATCAATATATCATGCCACTTTCATTAATCAATTAATTATTACCCACATTATTTTCTTATCCAATTTCAATACTATAAACCACTATAAACAACAATAAAAATCATATAAATTAGATAACACACTATTTTGAAAATTATAAGAGGCGTTATGAACAATGCATTAATACATGTGACCACAACATCCATTCAAATTAATTATTGACTCTAGTTATTATATTTTTTAGATAATTCTACTATAAACCCAATGAAGTTGTACCATGATACATTAACATGAACACATAAAATGGAGAAGTAAAAAAATCCCCTACCTAGTGAATTTATACTTTCTTTGGGAAATAAGGGAAGAGAAGGTTTATATCTCTAATCACCTCTCCTAAAAGAAACCCGTGATCCCTGTAAAAATACCCCTTGGATCCACTATCAAACACCAATAGAAACCCCATGATAATTTAAGTAAATAAATTTTCATAACTTTTAAATAGTGAACATGAATTAGAATAACTAACCGGTGAAGAAGAAAAAAACCCCAAATCACTAACTGGTCACGGGGTCACCAAGAGAAGGGGGGTCGTAGGGTCACCGGGAGACCAGGGTTCACGGGGTCACCTGGAGAAGGGGGGTCGCGGGGTCTCAAGGTCGCGGGGGGTCACTGGTTCACGGGGTTGCGGGGGGGTCATTGTGATAAGGGGGTCTCCAGGAGAAGGGGGTCGCGGGGGGTCTCCTGATGGGGGGGTTCACTGAGGGGGGTCGCTGGGAGAAGGGGGGTTATAGGGGGTCGTCGGGAGAAGGGGGTCATGAGGTCGTGGGGGTTCGGGGGGGTTCGGGGGGAGAATGGGGGTTTGGGTCAGGGGGAGGGGTCGGGAATGTAAAAAAAAGAGATTGTTTTGCCACAGTTTATTATAAACCACAGCGAAACCATTTTTAAAAAAGGTTTAGCAATGGTTCTGTGAAACGCCACTACAAAACCGCAGCTAACGTCAATTTATGTTGTAGTGAAAAAAGAAATAGTTGGTCACCCATGTCAAAAATTTGACCATCAAAATATTTATTTTAAATTAATGAATAAGTTTTCGACTTCTCAAATTCTTGTGTTGGTTCACATGAATTTGATTGTACCATCTAGAGTTTTTAGTTTGAATTGGAAGTATTATGTCAATATACTTGATAAATAATTTTCTATGTACACTTGGGTATTTGTTTTAGCACAAAAGAGTGAAGCTTAATCTTATTTTACTGAGTGTGATAAATCAATTGAAAACTTATGTGGGCTTATAATTAAGACCATAAGAAGCGACCATGGTCAGGAGCTCAAAAATAAAGATATTGAATCCTTTTGATAACAAAATGGCTATATTCATAACATTTATGCTCCTATGACCTCTTAGTGTAATAGAGTTATAGAAATAAAAAATTAAACACATTAAGGAATATCTAGGACTATGCTTAATGAATATGACTAACCTTTTTACTTTTGGGCAGAGGATATGAACATAGCCCAATATATAATTAATTGAGTTCTAATTTGACCTATATTAAAGAAAATAATTATGAACTGAGGAATAATAGAAATCCTATGTTTAATTACTTTTGATTTCTTGGTTGTAATTTATTTATTCATAACACTAGGGATAATCTTGACATGTTTCCATCAAAAAGTGTTGAAGGAATTTTTTTGGATTATTCAAATTCTATTAAAACCTATAGAGTTTAAAAAAAAGACTGTATAAGATTTTATCCAGGTCATGTTTTATGATATAGATACACAAGATCCTAATATCCCTTTAGAAAAACATAAGGGTGATTTATCCACTTTGAACATCTGTAAGTGACTGACAATCATAAACTCATATTAATAAAACAGACAAAAACACAAAATGAAAAAACAAGTTCATGGGGTTCGAAAATGATGAAGGTCAAGGGAATAACTTCAAAAAATCATAGAACAATCAATATAAAGTGAACCTATACTATAAAAATCAAAATCCTCTCATTCTGATTTCTTTTAGAAGCAAAGAGATCCACTAGTTTATTACCCTCATTCCATGTATGAAGAACCAAAATACTCGAATGAATGAGATCCCTCAAAGCACAGCTAAAATAGATAATTTTCCAAAGACATTCTAGTTTACCTTTCAGGTTAATGATCATAATAGAAGAATCAGATTTAAATTCAGACAAATGAATAGATCATTCCTTACAAATATTAATACCTAGAAGGAACTCTAGTGCCTCAGCCACCACTGAATTACCCTCCCCAAAGTAAGTAGTAAAATCCACAATAACTAATCTGCAATCATCTCGAGTAGAATCACCACTACACATGACCCCTTGCACACAAGATACATCTCTCTTTAAAATAAACACATGGACAAGAGGATGATATCACACCTAAATTATAGATGACCTCCGGCCAGAAAGAGATGCATCCATAAAAGAAATATATGAGACATGTGAATGTAGTATGAGAGAGATATTCATGCATTTACACTATCTCACAAATGAAGAGAGGAGGCCAATAAATTTTCATCTGATATACTGATGTTTCCGATGAACACCTTGATGACTTACAGTGTTCCGCATTTCCCATATGGTTCAACAAGTTACAACAATGAGTAAAGTCCACACCTTGTCTGGAAAACGATCCCTCTCCTTTAAATTCCAACATGAATGAGGAAATTCATCCACCATCCTCACACTACCACTAAAATAAAGAAAACAAACAAACTAGAACTTATATAAGAATCTAAGTTGAAAATCAAACTTCCTTGTCATAGCATTAACCTATGAACATCAATAAATCAACAACTGATGAATTCTGGGTAATGTCTATAAAATAAGAACTTAATAAATATGAAAGAATTATGGTTTGGAATTTTCTTGATAAACCCAAAAAAACCTTGACTATAGGAACTAAATGGGTGTTTAGAAACAAGATTGATGAATCTAGAATAATAGTAAGGAATAAGGCTATATTATTTTCACAAGGGTATAGTCAAGAAGATGATATATGTAACATCCCAGGTAAATAATGAGTAAGACATTTTCATATTTATTAATATTTGTGAATTATATATTAATTTTCCTTTAAATTAGCGCTATGATTCGATGCATACCCAATACACAACAATGGGTTTCCTTAAAATTTTACGTTGCACACAATGCTGAGTCATACTGAAAAATAATAATATAATATTATTATTTTAAATAGTAGTTAACGCCAAGCCGCTGTAATGGCGGGAATAAAAAAAACAAACTACAATATGATTATACATGTTTTTTAAATGTTTTTACAATTATCCAAAAAATTCTTGAGCCTTAAAATAAGAAAGGATCAAATTTTAAGCATAAATACTCTAATATTCTTTAAAACGTCGATTTACCGCCTTTTAATGGAGAACCCTCATTAAATCTAGTTTTGGTCACTTTTATATGTTATATTTTAAAAAATGAAATTCTATTTTAGGTTTGGGACAACAAAATTTACTTTTGGGTAAATTTTTGGTATTTTTTTGATAAAATTAATTTTTTTAATGAATAGTGAAAAGTACAGTATTTTAATTCAAAACTTCCTTTTAATATAATTTAGATATATGGTTATATTGTCTTTATAATTGGTTTTAAAGTGTAATTAGATTATATTTTTAATTTTTTATCAAATTTTGGTCATTGAAATTAATTTCACTTTTAAATTTTACTTAAACAAGTGTTAATCTTTTGATAATTATTATTTCTTAAAAATATGCTATTTGTTTTGACAATGGGAATTGATTTTAAATTAATTCAAGAAACTTCAATGTTTTGAATTTATTAAAATATTCATTTTTTGAATTTGAAATATCAAATATATCATAGTCTGATTTTTTGGAATTTTTCTCAAAAACATCAATTTTTTATGAATAGAGAAACCACTTAATAGTGTGATAATGACACTTTAGTTTATTTAACTTAAAGTAAAGACAAAAATGACATTAAAAAATATCTTTTAGTATAACAATTTTTACATGGTGTTATATGAGTCATCTTTTCGACTATAAATATTCATTAGAAATCAAATAATATTTCCAACATTATGGTATTTGTTTTATAATTTTTAGACATCAAATAAATTAATTTATTAATGACACAATAATGATGCAGTATTTACCTAATTAATAAATGATTTAAATAAATAAGATTATTAATATTAAAACAATATCCAAAACATGTTCAACTCTTATTGGATTATTTTATTTCAAAAACGAGTCATCTTATCTTTGACTTTAATGAGTTTTTGACCTTTTGAAACCCAAGATAGGTTTGTACTAAAATAACCTTTTCAAACTTTTTTAAAGAGCCCCTCCTCTCACTTATAAAAGGACACCACTTCTAAACCATTATTAACACCACTCAAGCCCCTTGGATTATCCAACCACTACCCAAATAAGCTCTCAAGATCCCTCTTCTCCTCCTAGAAGCCTTACCTTAGGTATAAGTCACTTCAAAAAGTCCTTTTGGTTTAAACCAAAGTGGGTTACCCAAATTAAAGGTAACAGTGTCTCTTAACTTCTTTTCTTCTATTTTACTTCTCCAACCCAAGAACTCATTTTTAATCCTTTATTTTATAACAACACCAGTATCCTCAATATACTAGGATTTTTCTATGGGAATTATTAGAACTACACTTACACACACCTCCATCTAATGGGTGAATAACATACTATTTCTGTGGATGGTAAACTAATGCCTCCAGAAGCAATGATTGTTCAATTATCTCCTACCGCCTCTCATGGTGGCCATTAAGATGGAACTATATTTATATATGATATATATTATGTTTAGGCTTTCTCTATGCTTCTGTGATTTTTATTTACAAACATACCTATATTCTTTCCAATAAGTGTAAACACAATAATTTCATTTAAGGAAGTGTAGACTACCGCCCCCTCAAGGTGATTTGATTCATTTAGGACATACATGAAATGTATAAAAAAAGTAGTTAATGAAATTATGTAACATATATATCATATTATATTATTAAATAATTAGAATATACCTTTGTATTATTATGTTTTCATCACTTTAAATATAAAATAGAAATGAAAGTAGCGTTCATGCGTACGTACGGCTTACCATCTCCATGAACGGTGCGTTTTATTTCTTAACTCCAAATGATATGAAATATTTTCAATATGTATAAAATGTATATATATGATATATATTATATCTAAATCATAAATATCAATCTTTAGATAATGGAATTTGGACCACATGGACAATTTGTATTTATGACAAATTCATTTTTTACTAAAGTTCCGAACATCGACCAAATGTCTGACATGAACTCAAATAATTAAATAATTGTTATATAAATGTAATAACTTATATAAAATGAATAATAAAAATTAAAAAAATTCTTAATGAATTAGAAATTAACTTAATTTTATTATTCAGTAAGAACACGGAACATTCGATTCAAGTCGGACATGAGGTAAGGGATTTCTTATCTAACTTTTAATTCGGTGATATTTCCATTGTTCGCTACTTATTTATTTCATGTGGTGTATTGTGTACTTCCATTGGATATATAATATCATTATTCTCTTTATATTCATGTTAT
Source organism: Viscum album (assembly GCA_963277665.1). Classification (NCBI taxonomy): domain Eukaryota; kingdom Viridiplantae; phylum Streptophyta; class Magnoliopsida; order Santalales; family Viscaceae; genus Viscum; species Viscum album. Next base: position 348,083,792 of record OY728126.1, read on the forward strand.
TCTATGATTAATTTTGTGGTTATTAACTTTTTTTCAAACGACTCGATTGAATTATATCATGGTAAGGGGTTCTCATCTCACTTTTTATTCCTGTGAGATTCATGTTATATGTGCCACTATTTCCTTTTGTGTGGCATATGTAATTCCAATGATTTTATTCCTTGTTTAATATACTTGAATTTATTGGTAATTACATCTTCATTGTATGATCCTTATTTCATGGGTTGTATGTTTCATAAGATACCAAATCGGTAAGGGAACCTTTCACCCTATTCTTTTTAAAATACTTCTTTTTTTGTTATGTCCTTTAATTTAAATCTTATTATGTTGGGATATTTTATTATATATCCTTATTGCTTTATATTTTATTTCCAAGTGATGAGATGACCTTTTTCTCTCTCAAGAAATCATTTTTTGAATTTTAATGTGACGCCATTTGGCTATTGAATTTCTGTAAGGGAACATCTTTACCCAATTTATATTTTTTGGGTTAAACTTCTACATATTCATTATGTTGTTATATGAATATATGTGAATAACATATGATTGTTTTACACTTAATATCAACTTATATTGGGTGTATTATTATTTTTCACACATAATTATGTCAATGATTAAACCTTAATCTAAGGATACCATCTTTATAAGGGATTTCGTCTCAATTTACATTTCATTGAGTTTTCAATGTTGTTATGCACCAATTCACTCTTATATAGTGTATATTATATCCTTTGGAATATTATATCATGAATCCCTTTATTCTCATGATATTATAAATTTCTGATTAAATTTTATTCCTCAATTATTTGTATTTAAGTGTCTCTCATTTTATTAAAAACTCTTAAACTAAAATATTGATTTAAATGTTGTAATGATTTATTCTTGTAAATATTTCTCACTAATGTACAGGTTTTAAAAATGGCTTTAATGATATATTTATATGGTTATTAATTTTTTAAAATTTTAATTCCTTTAAAAGCTTCAAAGTGGTATGGTACACTTTGATTCAAAAATCTGTTTATTAAATGTTTTAAATGGTTTTGAAAATGGTATGATAAAATATTGATTATGTAAATATCTTGAAATGATATATTGTGATTGAAATGTGGAAATGTTATCTTCCTTTATTATTGGTTTACATGTTTTGAATATGTAACGGATATTGGGAATTGTTTAGTTACAAAGGTGGTTCCGTGATAAACCTAGGGTAGGTGAGCCCAAGATAGCTCTCTAATGCATTCTGTAACGTGACGGTGGTAAATGTGATGTTTGTCCTAAGATATTTAGAGAGTATACTGTGAGGGGTATTCCAAGTTTAACTCCCTATATAGATGTGATAGCTATAATGCAAGTTTGATATGGATGTCATAAGTTACCTTTATGATTTATGATTTATGTATGTTATTCATAAATATTATGATTTCATGAGGTATGTTATGATTGAAAATTATGGTTTCTTTGATTTGTATTTATTAATGGGCTAATGTTTTCTTTCCTTATTTTATAACCCTTATTGGGTTTTTTATGCTCATCCCATGTTTTTAAAATGTTTTTCAGGGGGTATAAGGAAGGGTAAGGGAAAGAAAGTATTCAGGAAGATTTATATCAAGAAAATAACTCTTGTTTTATTTAAGGAGTATTATTTTTTTGAAACATTGGATAGAGTAGAAGTGTCTACATTGTAATTTTGAGGATGAAATGGAAAATTTATGGACTAATTCTCTAAAACTCTAAACCTATAAAGATCCTCAGTGTGAATTCTTCACTTAACTGAAGATTATGTAATGTTTATGGTTGGGTCCTCATAGTTGGTATCAAAGGTTGATTTAGATAAATTTAGTGGTTAGGGTGTCGTTTAAGAATAAGTGACATAACCATAATGTTTATCATATTATAAAGAGTCATGGTTATTTTAGATAAATCGAATGAGTTTAAGATTACATGAATAAGTATATCTTAGTGTTTACCCTCCTCATAAGATAATATATGATGATTTTATGGATAAACTCACACTGACCTTTTTGGTTTTATTAAATGGTTGGATCTAGTAGGAAACAACGTAACAATATATATGTGAAATAAACTATAGTGGTTTTCTTTATGAGATACTGAATGAAATGGGAGCAGTAATGGGAACTCTTGTGGTTAAAAAATGTTATGGTTATTTTTGAGGAATTTATCTTATTTTTGAGAATGTTATAAAAGTATATGGTTTTAGGAAAAGGAAAACCTACAGGAAGGTTGAAAAACCATCACTTCTGGTAAGGCTTTGGGAATCAAACCCACAACCGAAGGGCGACAAGGGTGCATCCCCAACCACTGGCCTACGGGAAGTCCTTGGTTAGTATGACTAATTATTTTTTTATTTAAATTATTTTATGGATCAAGAGTAAGTTAATATTATGTTTGATGAAGCTAGAATTTTTACATATTATATACTGTATTTCAATTTTCTAAATCCCACCAAAGTGTTATTTTATGGGAAATCGTCACATTTTTATGTTTTAGTGGTATTTTGAACTCAAATGCAAAAATGGCTTCATTTTGGGGTTTAACTATTTTATTTGTCTTCATTATTTCGGACATATCATTTTATACACTCAATAATATTGTGAAATTACTTTTTTAGGTTTAATTACATATTGGGCCTCATTTCATCCATGTGGAGTACCATCTCAATCAATCATTTAGAGGCCCAAAATCAGCTTACAATCTGCACCTCGAAAATTGTGCACAGATTTGGAATGTTTTAAATATAAGCTCGTATCTAGAAGTAAAAATGTCCATTAGAGCTGAAATTTTACAAGGAGATGGAAGGGAAATTAATTAACATCTTTCATTAAGGAGGCCACGTTTTAATCCTCTGGATAAATGGACTTAATGTCATTGGAATTTGGCATTGTGGAAGACAAAGAGTCACCTGGACAGATTAAATGTTCCATACCAAAACCGCCATAAATCCTACATACGTGGACCGATCAGGCTGAAATTTTGTAGAGGAACGTGGAAGACGATACGAAAAAACATTAGAGAAGGGACCAATTCCCAATTATGGAATTGGATGGGTTTAAATGTCTATTCAGTCCAGATGACATAATTTGAGCCAGATTTTTCATCCACTTCACCTATAAATTTCTGTCTCCTCTCCCTTTTACAAGGATAACCCTTCAAGGGGTAAAGGTTGAGTTTTGTTTCTATAATTTTTATTTTTATTTATAATATATATTAGTGTAGCTTCCTTCTTCTTCTGGTCATTTCTTCTTTTCTTTCATTTATTTTATTTTATGTGTTTCTCCCACCGTGCTTCTTTTTAACTTCATGCTTGTGGAGAGCTGACCCTCACTGTTGTTCGAGGGGGGAAGTGGTGATATTTGAGATTATTATGCTTTATTTTTTTATCATGTTTTGTTCTAAGAATTTAGTGGTGGTTAAATGATTGTGGTGAGCGGTCGCCCCACTTTCTCTACCATTGTCTTCTTCCTCCTCGTTTATTATTTTTCCTTCCCATCAATATCCAATTCATTCAAACGGTGGAGTTTGGATAGCGTAATGATGTGGAAGAGTTTACTCATACATGAAGAGGTCTTGGTGTAGGGTAATACATTTCAAATGATAGGGTGTGGAGTGAAAGGTCTTGATCTCTACATTGAATATCTCATTGATGAATATTTTGAATAACTATGATAATTCCACCATGAAACCCCAAGAACAATGGTTTTCTATTACTAACATCTTTGTGTCTCTTCTTCCTTTTCTTTGTATTTTGTGTTTTCATATATTTATATATTTTTAATATATCTATACTTTATGTATTTGAAATTATTCCCCCCATTTATATTAGTATTATATTTTATGTTAGTTACATTATAAATAGTGACAATTGGAAGATAGTGTGTGTTAGTGGCCTCCTTGTGATCGACCCTAGGGTGTGACACTATGGTACATTATTAGGTTAATAAGAATTTAAATTAATTGTGGTTCACGACAATCCACTCTCAATTTTTTGGCGTCGTTTCTGGGGAGGTCAAGTGCTTTCACACTCTATTTTTCATAAAAATGAAAAAAAATTAAAATTTTCAAAAACTAAAAAAAGTGCTTCATTGGATATCATTATTTTTTTTGGTTGAGATAGATTATTTTAGTGATTTTTAATAATATTGGCCTAGTTCTAAATTGTCAAGTAGGGAACAAGATTTTATGTTGCAGATGGAACAAGATGTCGCGATGATTGAAAATGATTTCAAAATCCTTGAACAAGAAAGAAAGATGGTAGCATCGCTGGCGGCTGAAGTTGAAGAAGTTAAAGCTCTATGGCTAGGACAACAACAAAAACAGAACCAAGTTGAAGAAGAAGAATTAAATGTTGTTCCATATACATAGGATATTGATAAACCCAAGGAGGACTTGAAGATTCAATTTGAAGATGCAATCGTCTCTCCTTAGCCATTGCTTGAAGAGGTTCCTAAAGATGTTATGCCAGGTGATACAACTATGGGAGATAAACATTATTTGGATGAAAATTGGTTATATTTTCTTGATTACCAATAGGTAAGTGATCATCCAATCTTTTTAAAAGATGAATCACTACCTCTATACCCCTCTCTTGATTTGGAAGAAGATGAAGAAGTCCCTACAAAAAAATAATTCCCAGTGGCCTTACCGGAAGAGATCATATTTCAAGATGACCTACACGAAAGGGAAGATTTTTATATTGATTAGTAATGTTTTAATCATATCCAAGTGTAATTATTTGATAACTTACCTTCTGAATTTTGTTAAACATCATCACATGAGCATGCCCTGGATGTTGAAGTCGAAGTGGCCAAAGAAGTCATGGCTGAAGTTGAGGACTCATTCTTTATCCTTCCCCCATATAATAAGATGTACCACAGGGAAAAGGGAGAGGAGCTGATGTAATCAATATGTGGGTTGCTCCAAGACCTGTATAAGATTAAGAGCATTGAAAAAAAGAAGTTGTGGTGGTTTCTGAGCAAGAAACCTCATCCACCATCGGATTGGGGATAAACCGCTGCAACTGCTGGACAAGGGGCAGTAAATACCTAGCACCCTCTTGGGGTTCAAACCAATCATTATCCTATTTCTTTTCCATTCCTCTTTCTTTTTATTTATTTTTCTCATATTTTCATTATTTCATGATTTTTAGGTCAGTTGGTTGTAGCTAAGAGCTCCACTCAAGGCTACCACTGAAAAATAATGTCAGGTTGTATCTGTCATTCCCTTTATTTTCCCTCCCTTATCATTATTTTGTAGAGATACAAAGAGGGGTAGTGAAATTAAGGTGTGGGGGAGTGTCCACCTGATTAGTTGTTTCGTGTGCTTTTTTTTCTTTACTTTTTCATCTTTTTAGTATCATTGAGATTTAATGAATATTTTGATCATTTTTTACACACTAATTGATTTTGAGAGAGTTGAAATGATTTTTGTTCAAATGGATTTTAAATGAATGTTGATGTGAGAAACTATTTTCATGAATTGGATTTTCAATCGTTTTTATGAGTTTGACCAATTTTTGAAATCCATGCCCAAGAAACACTGCCTTGATATATTTTACCTGTCCTTTGAGGTATTCTGAACCACATTAAAATATTCTTTCTAATACCCACATGTTCTAGAGAGAAGCTTGGATTTTGTGTGAGAACCAAAACTTGTGAATTTTCTCTTTCGAATCTTTGGATTTCATTGAATGTTTTTAATATGATTGAGGCATTTGTTTGGCTAGCCATATTTTATCTTGAGACCTACCTTTCCATCTATCCTTCGTTATCCATTATATTCCATGAATTTTCTTATAGGTTTAAGCCACATTAAAAGCCTAATTTTCAATACCTACCTGCACTATTGGTATTTTTGGGTAGATATATTAAGTTTGAGTTTGGGGGAAGGGTCTTTCGTGTGCATTCTTGGGATGTGTTTCATTTTTGAGGGATGTGAGATGTATATCAAATTTTTGGGTAGTGGATGATAAAGATCAAATTGAGCATGGGTAATCCTTCCATTGTGCATTATTTATTTAATTTGGTTCTCCTTAAAAAATATAAAAAAATAGAAAAAATAGATATGTGCTTGAATTTATCATTGTATTCAATCGTCATCTCATTCCCCATGAAAAAAAATCAAGAAAAAGGAAATAAAGTTGTGCCTCTCTTGAGCTTTACAAACAAAAAAGAAAAAAATGAAAAAAGGGGAGAACTTGGATGCAATCATTATTTAGAATTCTTTTATTCCTCATGTCCCATGTAATATAAAAAAGGGTTTGTGTTTTTTTTCACATTGTTAAGGGGATTGAGTGAGTAATTTCTGTGTTTTCACTTGAATATTCATGCATTGTACTTAAGAGTCTAACCTCCTCTTTTCAGCCTTATATTTTTAATCATTTTCCCACCAACCCTAAGCCACAGAATTCACCTTGAAAAAGTCCTCATGATTGAATTAATTTTCATGTTTTGTGTTGTGGAGAGATGAGAATTTTTCAAGCCTATGGTGATACATGCACTTTCCATGTATGAGCATAACTCCAGATTTAATTTCTCTTGAGTGAAGAGTGACACAAATTTCAAGGTGAGGTAGGCTGTGATTGGGCCATGGATGGATTTTTGATGTCGAAAAAATTTAAACGAGAGGAAATAAAATTATTGGGAATTTTATTTCATAGAGGATACATGATGGATTTTCATTTTGGAAGAGATCATTGACCTTTTCTCATTTTTGATTGTTGTATGAATTTTAATTTGAATATATGATGATTTCTCAGCTGTTCAATGATTATTTTTCGGGGAGTGATGAAGCTAGAATTTTCATATATTATAAAATGAATTTAAATATTCTAAATCCCACCAAAGTGTTATTTTATGCTCAATTGTCACATTTTTATGTTTTAGTGGTATTTTGACCTCAAATGCAAAAATGGCTTAATTTTGGTGTTTAACTATTATATTTGTCTTCATTATTTCGGCCATATCATTTTCTACACTGAATCAAATTGTGAAATTACTTTTTTTAGGTTTAAGTACATAGTGGGCCACATTTCATCCATGTGAAGTATCTGCTCAATCAATCATTTGGAGGCCCAAAATCCGCTCAAAATCTGGACCTCAAAAACTGTGCACAGATTTGGAATGTTTTAAATCTGAGCTCGTTTGTCGAAGTAAACCTTCCCATTGGAGCTGAAAATTCACAATGAGTTGGAAGGGAAATTAATTAACAACTTTCATTAAGAAGGCCACGTCTGAATCCAATGGATAAATGGACTTAATGACATTGGAAGTTTGAATTGTGGAAGACGAAGAGTCACCTAGCCAGATTAAATGTGCCGCACCAAAACGGCAATAAATCCTTCATACATGGACCAATCAGGCTTACATTTTCTAGAGGGACGTGGAAGACGATATCGAACAACTCTCAAAAAGTGAACAACTACCAATTATAGCATTTAATGGGTCTTAAAGTCGATGAAATCTATAGGACAGAATTTGAGCGAGATTTTTCATCCACTTCACCTATAAATTTGTGTCTCCTCTCCCTTTTACAAGGATATCCATTTTCAATGGGGAAAGGTTGGGTTTTGTTTCTATAATTGTTATTTTTATTTATAATATATATTAGTTTAGATTTCTTCTTCTTCTGTTCATTTCTTCTTTTCTTTCATTTCTATTATTTTATGTGTTTCTCCCACCGTGCTTCTTTTTAACTCCATACTTGTGGAGAGCTGACCCTCAATATTGTTCGACGGGGGAAGTGGTGGTATTTGAGTTTATTATGCTTTATAGTTTTATCATGTTTTATTCTAAGAATTCAGTGGTTGTTAGATTATTGTGGTGAGCGGTTGCCCCACTTTCTCAACCTTTGTCTTCTTCCTCCTCTTTTATTATTTTTCCTTCCCATCAATATTCAATTCATTCAAATGGTGGAGTTTGGATTGGGTAATGATGTAGAAGAGTTTACTCATAAATTAAGAGGTCTCGATGAAGGGTAATATATTTCAAACAAGAGGGTGTGGAGTGACAGGTCTTGATCTCTACATTGAATATCTCGTTGATGAATATTTAGAATAACTATGATAATTCCACCATGAAACCCCAAGAACAATGGTTTTCTATTACTAACCTCTTTGTGTCTCTTCTTCCTTTTCTTTGAATTTTGTGTTTTCATATATTTATATATTTGTAATATATCTATACTTTATTAATTTTAAATTATTCCTCCCATTTATATTAGTATTATATTTTATGTTAGTTGCATTATAAATAGTGACAATAGGAAGATAGTGCGTATTAGTGGCCTCCTTGTGATTGACCCTAGGGTGTGCCACTATGGTACATTATTAGGTTAATAAGAATTTAATTTAATTTTGGTTCATGACAAACCACTCTCACCAATTTGGCGACGTTGCCAGGGAGGTCAAGTTCTTTTACACTCTATTTTTCATAAAAACCAAAAAAAATTAAAATTTTCAAAATCTAAAAAAAGTTTTTCACTGAATATCATTCTTTTTTTAGTCGAGATGGATTATTTTAGTGATATTTCATATCCTCGGCATAGTTCTGAATTTTCTGGCAGGGAATGTGTTTTTATGCTACAGATGGAACAAGATGACGTGATGATTCAAAATAATTTCAGAATCCTTGAACAAGCAAGCAAGAGGGTAGCATCACTAGAGGCTGAAGTTGAAGAAGTTAAAGTTATATGGATAGGACAACAACTACAACAGAACCAAGATGAAGAAGAAGAATTAAATGGTGTTCCACATACATTTGAAGTTGATGAACCCAAGGAGGACTTGAAGATACAATTTAAAGATGCAATCGTCTCTCCTTGGCCATTGCTTGAAGAAGTTTTTGAAGATGTTATGCCAGCTGATAAAACTATGGGAGATCAACATTATTTGGATGAAAATTGGTTATATTTTGTTGAAGACCAATAGTTAAGTGATCATACAATCTTTTTAAAAGATGAATCAGTACCTCTATACCCCTCTCTTGCTTTGGAAGAAGATGAAGAAGTCCCTGCTAAAAAATAATTCCCAGTGGCCTTGCCTGAAGAGATCGTATTTCAAGCTGACCTACACTAAAGGGATGATTTTTATATTGATACGTAATGTCTTAATCATATCCAATTGGAATTATTTTCTGACTTCCCTTCTGAATTTTTTGAAACAGAATCACATGAGCACGCCCTGGATGTTGAAGTCGAAGTGGCCAAAGAAGTCATGGCTGAAGTTGAGGACCCATTCTTTATCCTACCCCCATCTTATAAGGTGTACAACATAGAAAAGGTGGAGGATCTGATGTACTCTATATGTGGGTTCCTCCAAGACCTGTATAAGATGAATAGCATTGGAAAAAAGATGTTTTGGTGGTTTCTGAGCAAGAAACCTCATCCACCATCGGATTGGGGTTAAACCGCTGCAACTGCTGGACTAGGGGCAGTAAAAACCTAGCACCCGCTTGGGGGTCAAACCAAGCATTATCCTCTTTCTTTTCCATTCCACTTTATTTTTATTTATTTTTCTCATATTTTCATTATTTAGTTCTTTTTAGGTCAGGTGGATGTAGCTAAGAGCTTCACTCAAGGCTACCACTGAAAAATAATGTCAGGTTGTATCTTTCCTTCCCTTTATTTTCCCTCCCTTATCATTATTTTGTTGAGTTGGAATGAGGGGTAGTGAAATCTAGATGTGGGGGGAGTGTCCACCTGCTTAGTTGTTTCATGTGATTTCTTTTTCTTTTCATCTTTTTAGTATAATTGAGCTTTAATGAATATTTTGATCATTTTTCACACACTAATTGATTTTGAGAGAGTTGAAATGATTTTTGCTAAAATGGATTTTCAATGATTGTTGATGTGATAAACTGTTTTCATGAATTGGATTTTCAATCATTTTTATGAGTTTGACCAATTTTTGAAATCCATTCCTAATAAACACTGACTAAATATATTTTTCTTTTCCTGTGAGGTATTCTGAACAACATTGAAATATTCTTTTAATACCCACATGTTCTTGAGAGAAGCCTGGATTTTGTGTGAGAACCAGAACTTGTGACTTTTCTCTTTCAAATATTTGGATTTCATTGAATGTTTTTAATATGATTTAGGCATTTGTTTGGATAGCCATATTTATCTTGAGACCTACCATTACATCTATCCTTTGTTATCCCTTAGTTTCCATGAATTTCCTTATAGGTTTAGGCCACATTACAATCCTAATTTTCCATACCTATCGGCACTCTTGGTATTTTTGTATATATATTTCAAGTTTGAGTGTGGGGGAAGGGCTTTTCATGTGCGTTCTTGGGATGTGTTTCATTTATGGAGGATGTGAGGTGTGTGTCAAATTTTTGAGTAGTGGATGATAAAGATCAAATTGGGCATGGGTAATCCTTTCATTGTGCTTTATTTATTTAATTTGGATCTCCTTAAAAAAAAGATAAAAAATATAAAAAATGGAGATGATCTTGAATTTATCATTTTACTCAATTTTCAGCTCATTCCCCATGAAAAAAAAATAAAAAAAAAGAAAATAAAGTTGTGCCTCTATAGAGCTTTACAATAAAATAAAAAAAATGAAACAAATAGGAGAAATTGGATGAAATAATTCTTTGAAATTATTTTTTTCCTCATGTCCCATGTCATATTAAAAAGTTTGTTGTTTTGTTTCACATTGTTAAGGGGATTGAGTGAGTAATTTCTATGTTTTCACTTTAATATTCATGCATTGTACTTAAGAGTCTAACCTCCAATTTTCACCCTTATATTTTTAATCATTTTCCCACCAAACCTAAGCCATAGAATTCACCTTGAAAAAGTCATCATGATTGAACTCATTTTCATGTTTCGTGCTGTGGAGAGATGAGAATTATCACAAGCCTATAGTGATACATGCACTTTCCAAGTTTGAGCATAACTCCAGATTTAATTTCTCTTGAGTGAATAGTGACACAAATTTAAAGGTGAGGGAGGTTGTGATTGGGCCATGGATGGATTTTTGAGGTCGAAAAAATTTAAATGTGAAGAATGAAAATGATTTGGAATTGTTTTTCATATAGGATACATGATGGAATTTCATTTTGGAATAGATCATTGACATTTTCTCATTTTTGATTATTGTATGAATTTTGATTTGAATATATGATGATTTTTCGGGAGTGCAATGATTAAGTGTGGGGGAGTGATGAAGCTATAATTTTTACATATTATATACTTTATTTCAATGGTATAAATACCAAAAAGTGTTATTTTAAGGGAAATTGTCACATTTTTTTTGTTTTAGTGGTATTTTGAGCTCAAATGAAAAAATGGCTTAATTTTGGTGTTTAAATATTTTATTTGTCTTCATTATTTAGGCCATATCATTTTATACACTGAATAAAATTGTGAAATTACTTTTTTCAGGTTTAAGTACATAGTGGGCCTCACTTCATCCATCTGGAGTACCAGCTCAATCAGTCTTTTGAAGGCCCAAAATCAGCTCACAATCTGGACCACGAAAACTGTGCACAGATTTGGAATGTTTTAAATCTGAGCTCGTATCTCGAAGTAAACAGGTCCATTAGAGCTTAACTTGAATAATGATCTGGAAGAGACATTAATTAACATCTTTAATTAAGGATTACATGTCTGAATTCTCTATATAAATGGACTTAATGGCATTGGATGTTTGAATTGTGGAAGACGAAGGGTCACTTGGACAGATTAACTGTGTCGCACAAAAACCGCCATAAATCCTTCATAAGTGGAAAAATTAGGATGAAATGTTTTGGAGGGATGCAGAAGACAATAGGGAACAACTCTAAAGATGTGACCAATTACCAATTCTTGCATTTAAGGGGTCTAAATGTTGATTCCATCCGGAGGACAGAATTTGGGCAAGATTTTTCATCCACTTCACCTATAAATTTGTGTCTCCTCTCCCTTTTACAAGGATAGCCATTTTAAAGGGGTCAAGGTTGAGTTTTGTTACTGAAATTGTTATTTTTATTTATAATATATATTAGTGTAGCTTTCTTCTTATTCTGTTCATTTCTTATTTTCTTTCATTTCTTTTATTTTATGTGTTTCTCTCACCGTGCTTCTTTTTAACTTCATGCTTGTGGAGAGCTGACCCTCACTATTGTTCGAGGGGGGAAGTGGTGGTATTTGAGATTATTATGCTTTATTTTTTTATCATGTTTTGTTCTAAGAATTCATTGGTGGTTAAATGATTGTGGTGAGCGGTCGCCCCACTTTCTCTACCATTGTCTTCTTCCTCCTCGTTTATTATTTTTCCTTCCCATCAATATCCAATTCATTAAAACGGTGTAGTTTGGAGAGGGTAATGATGTGGAAGAGTTTACTCCTACATGCAGAGGTCTCGATGTGGGGTAATACATTTCAAACGATGGGGTGTGGAGTGACAGGTCTTGATCTCTACATTGAATATCTCATTGATGAATATTTCTAATAATTATGATAATTCTTCCATGAAACCCCAAGAACAATGGTTTTATATTACTAATATCTTTGTGTCTCTTCTTACATGTCTTTGTATTTTGTGTTTTCATATATTTATATATTTGTAATATATCTATACTTTATGCATTTGAAATTATTCCCCCCATTTATATTAGTATTATATTTTATGTTAGTTACATTATAAATAGTGACAATAGGAAGATAGTGTGTGTTAGCGGCCTCCTTGTGATCGACCCTAGGGTGTGCCACTATGGTACATTATTAGGTTAATAATAATTTAATGGAATTGTGGTTCGTGACAAACCTCTCTCACCAAAGTTTTATCAAATGGATATCCTTATTATATAATTGATTTGGTGGTTAAGTGATAAAGGTTATTTTGGAAGATGTTCTCTCTTTTGGGGAATAGTATATACCTAAGGAAAATAGAATACTATGGGATTTAATTTGTGGATTAATGGTTAAAATATTATATTTGAATGAATCTATGGTTTATTTTGGAAATGTGGCTATTTGGGTTTTTTAAAGATATGATTAACCTATCATAGAGAATGTGTGATTAGGTTAATTACACTTTATTATGAGACTTTAAAAGTAGTCGATGTTATTTAAAGATAAATATTAAGATTTAATGTGGAAGACTATGGGATTCAATATTAGTTTGTATTATATTAAATAAATTTAAGGAGTTTTCTTTATTGAGGGGACTTTGTTGAACATAGGGTACTGTTTGTTGAATTTTGGAGATTAGGAATAGTATTTCTTTTTATAAAGGATTATCCTTTTTGGGGATTATCTAATCTTGTAATAACCTTTTTGGTTTTGGTTAATGTCTAAAGACATGGGAAATATATGATTCATCTTTTTTGGATCATGTGATTCTCTAGAAGTTGATTCTAGCACTTTAGGTGTGACCAAGTCATCCTGAATACTCATCATTTGGAGAAAATATGAGTTTTTGGTAGAAACTTATTAAATAATGAAACTCTACATGAAAATTAAGTATATTTCCCTATTTTTTTATTCTAATTAGTAAAATAATTCCTCCACTTTATGAAAATAAACTTAAAACAAAAAATTTTTCCATTTACTTTTCTTACTAGGTAATCAAAGACCATTTAACCTATCACAACTTTGTGATTTTTTGAGTGTTAAAATTATCCTAACCATGTTTTCTATCACACTCCATCAGTACATAATGGTTTGTTTTCTCTTCCAAATCCATGTTTTTTTACCTGGAATCCTAGTATGGGATTATCTCGGGTGACCTTTGTACTTCTGTTTATTTCTTTTAATGTGATATATTAATTGACTCTTTTTTCAATGTGGGACTTTGAATTAAGTTTCCAAGACCGGTTTTAAAATTGCGAGGACGCAATTTCTAAAAGGGGTGAAGGATGTAACATCCCAGGTAAATAAAGAGTAAGAAATTTTCATATTTATTAATATTTTTGAATTAAATATTATTTTTAATTTATAGGGGACGCTATGATTCAATGGCATTCCTGATACACAAAAATGGGTTTCTTTGAAATCTTGTGTTGCACACAATGTTGAGTCATACGGAAAAATAATAATATAATATTATTACTTTAAATAGTAGTTAACGCCTAACTATTGTAATGGCGAGAAGGAACATAACTAACTAAAATATGATTATACATGTTTGTTAAATGCTTTTACATTTATCCAATAAATTCTAGATCCTTAAAATAAGAATGAATCTGATTTTAAGCATAAATACTCTAATATTCTATAAAAGGTCGATTTACCACCTTTTAATGGTGTACCCTCTTTAAATCTAGTTTTGGTCACATTTATATGTCATATTTGACAAAATAAAATTATTCTTTAGATTAGGGACATCAAAATTTACTTTGGGTAAATTTTTGATATTTTTCTGATAAAATTCCATTTTTTTAATGAATAGTGAAAAATACTGTATTTTTATTCAAAAATGCCTGTTAATCAAATTAATATATATAGTAATATTATCTTTATAATTGTTTTTAATTTGTAATTAGATTATATTTTTTACCATTTTATCCAATTTTGGTAATTGGAATTAATTTCACTTTGAAATTGTACATGGACAAGTGTCAATCCTTTGATAGTTATTGTTTCCTAAAAACACACTATTTGTTTTGACAATGAAAATTGATTTTAAATTAATTAATTCAAATTCTATGTTTTTAAATTTTTTAAATAGAAATTATTTTTGAATTCGGAATACCAAACATAACTTAGGCTGAATTTTTGGTATTTTTTGGGAAAACTTCAATTTTTGATGAATAGTAAAACCACTGAGTAGTAGTTAAAAAAACTGACTTTTTCATTTAAATGAAATTTTACCACTTCTGTTAACTGAATTTCTAAAATCCAATATACATGGTTCTTATTATAAATTAAAATTTGGTCCAATAAGATGAAAATAATTTTGGGTGAGTAGTAACACTTGACTTTTATTTACCACGGTTAAAGATAAATAGTGCAAGTAAAGGTAAAAAGAATATTATAATAATAAAAAATTACAATAAAACTTGTCCTAACTTTTTTTGATGAGTCATGGCCAGAAATGGGCATCTTTGGATCGATTTTGGGACTCCATGGATCCACTTAAGAGTGATAATGACACTTTATTTTAATTAACTTAAAATAAAGACAAAAATGACATTAACAAATATCTTTTAGAATATAAATTGTTACAGGGGGTAATATAATTCATCCTTTAGAATAAAAATATTCATTGTAAATATAATAACATTTCATACATTATAGTATTTTTTTATAATTTTTAGACATCAAATAAATTGAATTATTTATGACACAATAATGATGCAATATTTACCTCATTAATAAATGATTTAAATAAATAAAATTATTAATATTAAATCAATATCTAAAACCAGTCCAATTATTATTGTATGATTTTATTTATAACATTATTCATCTTTTCTTATACTTTAATTACTTTTGGAACTTATGAGACTGAGGATAAGTTTATAATAAAATTATATTTTTAAACATTCCTAAAGATCCCCTCCTCTCCCTTATAAAAGCACACCACTTCTAACCCATTCCTCACACATCGCAAGTCCCTTGGGTCATCCAAACCCTACCCAAATAAGTTCTCAAGATTCCTCTCTTCCTCCTAGAATCCTTACCTTAGGTAGAAGGCACTTCAAGAAGTCCTTTTGGTTCAAACCAAAGTGGGTTACCCAAATTAAACGTAACAGTGTCTCTTAACTTCTTTTCTTCTATTTTACTTATCCAACCACAAAACTCATTTTAATCCTTTATTTTATAACAAGACCAGTATCTTCAATATACTAGTATTTTCTAGAAGAAGGATTCGAACGACACTTACACACACCTCCATCTAATGGGTGAAGAACATATTGTTTCTATGCATGGAAAACTAACGCCTCCAGAAGTAATGATTATTCAATTATCTCCTATCGCATCTCGTGGTGGCCATTAAGATGGAACTGTATTTATATATGATATATATCATGTTTATGTTTTCTCTATGCTTCGGTAATTTTTATTTACAAATATGCCTTTATTGTTTCCAATATGGGTAAACATGATAATTTCATTTGAGGAAGTGCAAACTACCGCCCCATCAAGGTGATATGATTCATTTATGACATACATGGAATGTATAAAAAATGGAATTAAGTAAATTATGTAACATATATATAATATTATATTATAATATAATTATAATATACCTATGTATTATTATTTTTTCATCCCATTAAATATAAAACAGAAATGAAAGTAGCGTTCATGCGTACGTACGGCTTACCGTTTCCGTGAATAGTATGTTTCATTTCTTAACTACAAATGATATGAAATATTATAAATACATATAAACTGAATATATATGATATATTTTATATCTAAATAATTAATATAATTCTGGATATAATGAACTTTTGGACACATGGACAATTTTTAATTATAACAAGTTCATTTTTTACTAAAGTTCTGAACATCCACCAAATGTCTGATATGAACTCAAATAATTAACTAATTATTATAGCAACGTAATAAATGATATAATAGGAATAATAATAATTAAAAAAGTTATTAATGAAGTAGATATTTACTTCAATTTATTATTCAGGAGCAACATAGAACATACGAGTCAATTCAGACACGAGGTAAGGGATTTCTTGTCTCACTTTTAATTCTATGAGATTTCCATTGTTCACCACTTATTTATTACATGTGGTTTATTGTGTACTTACATTTGATATATACTATCATTATTCTATTTATATTCATTTTATTCTATGATTAATTTGTTTATTATTAACTTTTTTTCGTACGACTTAATTGAATTACAACGTGGTAAGTGGTTTTCATCTCACTTTTTATTCCCGTGAGATTCATGCTTTATTTTCCACTATTTAATTTTGTGTGGGGTATGTACTACCCATTATTTTATTCCATTTGTAATATAATTTAATTTATGGGTATTTACATCTTCATTGTATGACCCTTTTTTCATTGGTTTTATGTTTCATAAGTTACCAAATCAGTAAAGGAACATTTCACCCTATTCTTTTTAAAAGACTTATTTTTTTGTTGTGTATTTTAATTTACATTTTCCTATGTTGGGATATGTTCTTATATATCCTTATTTCTATAAATTTTATTTCCAAGTGATTAAATACCATTTCTCTCTCTCATCAACTCGTTTTTTGAATTTTAATGTGACACCGTTAGGCTGTCAAATCTTTGTAAGGGAACTTCTTTACCCAGTTTAAATTCTTTGGGTTAAACTTCTACTTATTCATTATGTCTGGCTATGAATATGTGTGAATAAAATATGATTGTTTTACACTTAATATCCACTTATATTTGTTGTTTTATTATTTGTCACACATAATTATGTCATTGGTTTATCCTTAATCTAAAGAAATCATCTTTATAAGGGATTTCGTCTCAATTTACATTCAATTGAGGCTTCGATGTTGTTATGCACCAATTCAATCTTATATGGTGTATATACTATCCTTTTTCAAATTATATCATGAATCCCATTATTCTCATGATATTATAAAGTTTTGATTAAATTTTATTCCTCAATTATTTGTATTCAAGCATCTCTCATTTTATTAAAAACTCTTTAATTAAAATATCATTTTAAATGTTTTAATGATTTATTCTTATAAATATTTCTCATTAATGTTCATGTTTTAAAAATTGTTTTAATGATTTATTTATATGGATATTAATGTTTTAAAATGTTAATTCCTTTAAATGCATCAAAGTGGTATGGGAAACTATGATTCAGAAATCACTTTATTAAATGTTTTAAATGGTTTTAAAAATTGTTTGATAAAGCATTGATTATGTCAATATCTTAAAATGATATATTTTGATTGCAATGTGGAGATTTTATATTCCTTTAGTATTGTTTTACATGTTCTGAATATTTAATGGATATTGGGTATTGTTTACATATATGGGTGGTTCCGCGATAAACCTAGGGCGGGTGAGCCCAATATAGCTCTCCAATGAATTGGGAAACATGACAGAGGTAAACTTGACATTTCCCCTAAGAGATTTAGGGAATATAATGTGATGGGTATTCCAAGTGTAACTCCCTATGTAGTTGTGATAGCTACAATGTAAGTTTGATATAGATTCCATAATTTACCTTTATGATTTCTGATTTCTATGTGTTATTCATAAATATTATGATTTCATGAGGTATGTTATGATTAAAAATTATGGTTTTTTTATTTGTTTTTATTAATGGTATATTGTTTTCTTGACTTATTTTATAACCCCTACTAAGATTTTTATGCTCATCCCATGTTTTTGAAATTTTTTTCTCAGGGTATAAGGAAGTGTAAGAGAAAGGTTCTATTCCAGAACATTTATATCAAGAAAAGAACTCTTGTTTTATTTACAGAGTTTTGTTTTTGTAAAACATTGGATAAATTATAAGTGTCTACTTTGTAATTTTCGAGATGTAATGTAAAATTTCTGGCCTAATTCTCTAAAACTGTAAACCTAAAAGGATCCTCAATGTGAATTCTTGACTTAACTCAAGATTATATAATGTTTAAGTTTAGGTCCTTATAATATAGACTATGAAGAGACCTCTACAACTCTATTAAGAATTGAAACCATTTAAATACATTCATCCTATGTAGAGAATTTATATTTCAATCTATATAAAATATATGTCAAAAGTTAATTCTAAAATGAGTATATAGTTGAGTATTTTTTGTTGAAAAATCATCTAGATTTGAAATTCCTCATTTTACAAATCATGTTTTCAAGTTAAACAAATCCTAATATGGTTTTCATCAAGCTCCATTAATTTCATTTGATAGGATCAGCTAATTTTTTATTTCAATATAATTTTCAATAGGTATAGTTGGTCTTATCCTTTTTATAAATATAATTTCAAAAGATGTTTTAGTCGTTCAAATTTTTGTGTATAATATTATTTTTGGATCTTCTAAAAATTCATTATATACTGATTTTTTAAAAATGATGCAAAATGAATTTGAAATGAGTTTAATGGGTGAACTAAAATTCTTTTTTATTTTTCACATTCTTAAAAATAAAAAATTAATTAGTTTAAATGATGTAAATATTCAAAATACATTTTAAAATTTTTTTAATTTGGATAGAACTATGAGTAGTGATACTCCTATGAGTACTGTTTGTTACTTAGATCTTGATTAAGATAGTAAATCAGTGGATCAAACTAGTTATAGAGATATAATTGGAAGTATTCTCTGATTAAATTCAATCCAACCAAATGTTATGTTTATTTTTTCATGTTTCCTCAATTTCAAGAAAACCCAAAATAGTCACACTTATTTTCTGTAAAAATTATTTTTAAATAACATATGTTTAGAACGAATTTACGACTGTTCTATCCTAGATGAAAATTATTTGTCCTAGTTAGTTATTTGCATTCTGATTTTAGTGGTTGAAAGTTAGATAGAAAAATAACATCTAGAACATGTCATATTTTGTGAAAGTCTCTAGTTTCTTTGTGTCGTAAGAATCAAAATTCTGTTGCATTATTTACTACTGAAGATAAATACTTAGCTGGAAGTAGGTTATGTTAATAAAATTTATGAATGAAACATACTTCACTACACTATAGATATCAATTCAAACATGTACCAACAAATTGTGACAACAAAAATTGCATTAAATATTTTTAATAACCTTGTATATCACTCTATAACAACACACATTGATGTAAAACATCACTTTTTGGAGATAATTTTCAAAAGGGTGATATTAATCTTAAACACATTGGTACAGAAATTAAAATTACTAATATTTTCACTAATCCTTTTAATAATAATAGAATGAACTACATCAAACATGAATTAGGAATGCTTAATTTTGGTAATTCTTAATTTTCCAAGATCCACTTTTGAGTTCTACCCATCATTGAATTTTACTCATTACTAGAGTTTTAACCACCATTAGAGTTTTACCCACTATTGGATTCTTACCCACCATGGAGTTTTACCCAACATTGTAATTTTACCCACCTTTATATTTACCCACCATTGAGTTTTATCCACCTTTTAGTTTTATTTATTGATGGAATAAGTTTTCATTTGTCAATTTATTTCAGTTAGTTTGTAAGACACTAGTTTAATTTCATTTTATGAGTTGTCTATTTAATTATTATATGATCCATATATTATTCTGTTTTTTTATTTTCAACTTTCCAAAATCCTTAAATGATATAAAATTGTACACCCATGTAATTTTAAATTCTCTTACTCACTCATTCCACGATATTGAACACCACTACTACCCTTTTCTCTCTTGGTCATTGTCCCTCCTTTGCCTTTGTCTGGGCCTTCGAATTCGATCATCATGGTTAGAGTAAAGAGAGTTGTTAAATCCCCACTAGATGAGTTACATCCTTCAATGAAAAAATAGAGGGGAAAATTCATTCGATTTCTATTAATCCAGTGAACCCTAATCGTGGGAAGAGAGTTTTTGGTTTCTAAAAACGATGTTTATATTGAATGGTTAATGTCGAGATAGTCTTTGGTTCTTAGAGTTCTGAAAGATCTGGGATGGTTGGAATGGTTTTCTTCTAAAAATATACCCTTATATCCCTCAATAGTACATTAGTTCTATCAGTTAATAAATATTTCTTTAAAAGAGGATGAAGATAGGGAGATAAGTAGAATAAATTGATGAAAGTTGTCTTTTATTTAAAAAATGGGATAGATGTTTGAAATTTCATCATGGAGGAGTTTTAAATTGCTATAAAGGAACAATTCTAGCTTAGAGTGATAATTCTGTGTATGAATATTATTCGGTGGAGTTAACTGCAGATGGGATACAGAGATGATCGGTTTATACTGAGCTTGATTGGGAATTTTTCCTTTTTTTCATGTCTATACAACAAATTTTGTTCCCATTGAATAGTGATTTCTTGACCAAGAGGTATCAAGATGTTTATCTTCTATGTCTTATGAAAAGTGTAGGAAAGATAAATCTGTGCAAATATCTGATTAATCATTTGATGGAAATGCAAAATCCATATGTGAGATAAAATTCTCTTATTTACACAAAGTTTTTCTTTTCCATTCTAGAGGCCAATGGGATAGTTGATAAATGAGAGGAAAGAATTGTTAAGTGTAGAGTTTTTTGAATCACAATGTTTATTTTAAGATGGATGAAAATTAGTTGTAACCCCATCAAGAAATAGTGGATTGATGATAGCTAAAGGATTTATAATGACTTAAATCCATTCGATCATCAATCCAGCGCGAAGAATCTTGTGCGTCTAAGTTTTAAACCAGATGAGGTGGTTGAATATTTATTTGAGTAACTATATAAGGTTTCTACCTAAAGAGATGTGAAGGAGGTATTTTCATTGGATGAGGGTTGTGACCCAAACATATATTATAATTATTATTCCATTATATAAGGTTCTCCAATTAATCCTAGCTATATCCGTGTTCAAGAGACTCTATTGAAAAAATGAATTGAGGAATAAGAATTTGAAGTTTCAGGTGAAGAGAAATTCAACATCAATTCTAAAACCACTGAGGAAAATGGAAATGGTGAGAATGGAGATGATGAATATGAAGAAGGGGGAGGAAGACGAGAAGATGAGGAATATGTAAATGAATATGTAAATGAATATGAAATTGTAAATGGAAATGGAAATGGAAATGGAAATGGAAATTGAAATTGAAATATAGATGGATATAAAGACAAAAATAATGGATGTTCTGACTATAATGGTCATGTTGGTAGCATTAGAGTTGATTATATTGAGATTTCTCAAGTATTTATCTCCTCTCTATGTTTTTTAGTTGTCTCTAGTTTTCTTTTTAAAAAAGACCAAGCCTAGTTGAAGATATTGATAGAATAAACAAATATGATAAGGAAGTATCTATTTAGGGGTTGGTATATGTAAGCCTAGATATCCATACTATTTATCTTATAGATGGTTTTCATAGTAAGGCCACAACTGATGGACAACGGTTTCTCGAGAGGGTGTTGTTGAAAAGTTAGTTGATGAGAATATGGAGATTGAGCATGTCGAGTAGAAAGTGGTTTTGTAGAGATCGGATGTGCAGTTGGGTACTATACCTTCAATTGTTGATTCTTAGTTTCCTAACCTATAGTTGTGAAGACTTCTGTTAATCCTTCTATCTGGTTGATGGACCCAGTTCGTGAGGAATGGGATATATTCCTTGGGTATGTAAAAAATGTTTGGATTACTCGAATTCAGATAAAAAAAGACCTACTAGTCAAGAAGTGATAGATCCTTATAGAACATTAGTAGATTATATTGATTTTTCAAGAAAGTTATAGATTTTATCTTCTAATGTTCATGAACCTTCCATTACATGAATACTAGTAGATGTTGTCACTATAGGTGACTTGTAATCCATCTTATAAAAGTTGATTTCATATTTTCTTTGGTATAGAGAAATAAATCACCTAAAGTCACCAAGTTGAGTGAGAGAGATTCTAGACATTTGTTTGATCTTGTTATATAACATATTCATCCAAAAAATATGCATCACCTCCAATAATTTTAAATATAGAATAAGAGGTTATACAATGAGTTGGGATCATTTAGATCTACTATTGAAGAAACAATTTCTTCTTTTGAATATTTTATAACTAATCTAAAAGAGAAGGTGGAGATTAATACTTTTATGGATTCTAAATCAAAATTTTCACCTCCTAATATTTATGTTTATTTGATCAGGATAGTTTTTAGGGAGGATCTTTTTACTGTTTCATGAAATATACCTAACCTTCCACAAGAAAGTTTGAGAAAAAATAAACATAATAGTGATCTTGTACATCTGATTATTAGAGAGTATATGATGGATATGAAAGCTAATAGAGAGATAATTCCAAATAAAATTAAGTATTACCTATCTCAAATTTATAATAAGCATCAGATGAATACTCATTTTTGGTTCCTAACTCAAAATATAATAATGACTCCAGTATCTCATGATTTTAAAGTGAAAGTGAATCAGTTGAGGGTGACGACTCTAGTCCTCAATCTATTTATAGAAGAAACTCAGGGTTTATTCTGTGTTATGAAAAGGGGAGGAAATATATATTTTTTAATTTTTCAATTTTATAAAACTATTTCTCTATGTTGATATAACTATATGGTTAGATTAGGATTCTGTTCCTACTACTAATCATCTCACCCCAACAAATTCTTATCCAGAGTTCTTCAGATCCAGTGTAACTATACATCCAAATTCACCTTTAATACATTGTTTCCAGCCTTTTAACCCCACTCCTAGAGAAATAGTCCAACATCACAGGACAATCGTTATTAGAGAGACTCCTTCTCTATCTTTTATCGCTACAGTTATCCTTTCAATTACCTTTGCATCTACTGTTCAATCGTATTCTTCTGATAAGGATAATGGAAAATCCCAACTTGATTCTTCACCTCATCCCAAAAAGCATTTTCATTATACTTTTATTCTTCAATGGGGATTTTTTGTATAAATATTTATTGTAACCATTTGGTAGTATATCAGTTTATTTTCAATGGCAACTCTCTTATTCTTTTTTTTATTTTCATATTTTATATTATTTTCATGTTTTGATAATCCCACAAGGGGATATTGAATTTATTGAATTTATTTACTCATTTTATTATGATGTCTTTGTAATACCATCATTTATTTTATTTTAAAATGTTTCTTTGATACCATTGATTTTATATGTATAATTCTTTCCTCTGATATCATCTTATTTGATATTATCTTTCTAATTAACACTGATACTTCTTCCTATCTACTTAACTTTGATATCAATTGTATAAAATACAATGATATTTTATCATCAAAATGGGGTAGATTATTGCAACCATTGTATTAATGATCACTGGACCATATTTCTTATAGTATCAATGAGTTTTATGTGTTATGAGAACATTTTATAAAATAAGTAAAATTGGTGAAAAATTAGGAGTGCTGAAAACACTCACCACTGGACATTACTCACTGTTAACGATGAGTCACTTCCAAGGATGACTCAAAGTCATGAATGGAAATTTGGATAGGGGTTGAAAACACCCAGCATTGTCTATGAGTCACCATCATAATGTATTTTTTTCTAAGTATGGGAAATACTCACCATTATATATGACTCGCCATTGAACCAAGAAATTTTATTGCAATCACCTGTAGTCAGTGACGAGCCATTATATGTATAAAATTTCAAATAATTATAGAATATATATACCATATGCAATGAGTCACTGTCAGGATAGAAACTTTTTGAACTATGGAAAATACTTTCCTCCAAATGATAACTCACCATTAGAAATTAGTCACAACCAAACTTCCTAATGTGTTGAGATGAACAATTTTTTAGTAGACTCACCGATGAGATGAGTCACCATTAGCATGAATCACCATCAGTGTTGTGTCTCCATTCAAAAGATTCACCACCACTATTTCTATTTATTTTTCATTAAATATTTCTAACATCTCTATTATTGAATTTAATGTTGAGAGTCATTTTAATTATTGTTCTTAAGCTTTTTGAATAATTCATTATATTTTTTATCAGACTACAAAATAATTATATTTTTTCAATATTGGTATGTGTGTTAGTAAAATTTCACTTTCTATTGGTAAAGTGTTTTATCGACAAATATTTTCATGTCACTAAATTTTTCATATAACTCTATTGATAAATTTTTTTGAGATAGATAAAATAGTTCAGTTGCAATTATAATAATACCAAGAGTTAATATATTGGTTTACAAAAAGTATTAGCAATAGATTCACATGATAGATTTATCTGATTAAAATAATATTAGAAAAATTATAATTATGTAGGTATTATTATTAATAATATCTTATAATTTCATAAATAATATTATTTTAAATAATTATTTTTATTTTATTATAACGAATACCAACAATTCAAGTTGACAAAATTGTTTTTTAAATGAAAAGTTATGTATTTTTATTACAATATTATTGGAAAAATATATTATATTGATTAATTTAATCATATATAATAAATACATTATGATTAGTATATCATTATTATAAAATAATCTTATAAGGAAACTCCTTAGAACTAATTCAAATGAATAGAATAATCATGTTCAAATTTTTAGAAAAAACAATTTTATAAATTTTTTAAGCACCATAAAAAAAATAAGAATCCCTCAATTTACAAACACAATTTGTAATCATGTGAAATCACCACTATAGTTGGATTATTACTTAAAAAAGGATCCCTGTAGTAGAATTTGGTTCAATGTTTCCTATAAACAAAGGAGGTTTTTGTATCGCCTTGACCACATCATGATCCACCACTACATTGGAAGGATGACTTCCCAAGTTGATTATTATACTCCTATATCATCAATTAATTGAATTTGTATATCAACCCACCATCCTCTAGTAGTTAATAATAGTCAAAATCTATAGAAAAGCATAAATTCACTAACTTCTAATAAAAACAACACAAAAAATAAAACCTCGATTCAAAAAATTAAAATTTAAATAAAATATAACAAATCAATAATCCATTTACAAAACTACATATACCAAGAATTTCGATATGTGATTCCTAAAAGAAAGTTATCATAATAATGAGAGACCCATAATATTACATTTTTTCTCTATCATTGACAGATATGGTAAACATATATAATAAAATGGTTTGTTAATAGAAATATATTAATAAATTTGGAGTAGATGTGTCTCTATAGAAGCCTTACTAGAATGAGTACTTCTTTCTTTTTTGTAGAAAATAATATTCATAGATATCTAAAACCAACTGAAAAGTATATTCAAAAATACTACAAAGGTTGGGGAGTAAAATTGTTCCAACAAGCTAGGAGTGTATGTTTTAATAAATAAAGAGACAAACATACTTGAGTATTGTAGAATCCCTAACATAACCATGGAATCTAATGTCCAATTTATAATTTCCAATTTATATCTTCATAAAACAAAAAATATACAACATACATGGGTTATGGATAGGTACTAATGGACTTTTCAATATTAGTGGTATATAAGAACACTTATCTTATGTCTTGGAAACTAAAGTAGAGTAATGTAATGGGGGATTTAATGGTGGTATGACAAGAATAATAAGGAATAGGATACAGATTTTTTATAGAAACTTGAACTGATAAAGTAAACTTTACCTATTAAATAAAAACTAAATGGAATGTCCAAAAACCTTTCAAACGAAGATCAATTTTGGTATCTTCTAAAAAAATACTGATTTGGTAGTGAGATCAAAAACCCTACAATTTTAATGCTAATATAGGGATCTGGAGAAAAGGTTCATACAAAACATAATTGAAATATTGATTTTATGTTTTTTGAAGGTATTACAAGACAACCAGATGGGTGTTTTTAGGATTATTAGATTATTAGATTTTAGAGGGGCTTAGGAATGTGAATTGGGAAGGGGATGCAATTTACATTTTACGTATAGGGCTAGATGATATCTGAGAATTCATTTTTTCCTATATAATATCAATAGATCCTTAGTAAGGTAGGCTATTTATTTTAAATAAAGATGTACATTCACATATCAACACATGGTATGAGATTTAGATGATGAAAATAAAGGACTCAATTTGATCACTCAAACATCAATTAACCATCAAAATATTACCTTAAACATGTAGGCCTCAACTACTCCACAAATTCAATCGCCAACTACTAAAATTGAACATTGTATTCACAATTCAAGATATAGTATGAAAATGAGATAATGGGAATAAATAGGTTTTTTTGATCACTCAAATAGTAAAGAGAACTGAATTTTTTACCTTAAACATGCAGTCTTCAATTTCTCCGAACACTCCATAACTATCTAATGGTGAACCAACAACTAATGGATCTTCGTGATATACATTAATAAATATTTAATGAAATATTTCATTTACATTTAAATATATAGAATATTTTTTTTCTCATCCACTATATATATCTTAATCTTCATGTTAAAACATAAATAATCAACATTATAGTGTAATTATTATCATCACTCGACAGATTGAAAAAAATAATTAATAAAAAAACTTTTTTCCACATGTAGGTAATTATCATCTAATTTTACTGGTAAAATTTGAATTAAATTCACTGTGATCATGAGGATAAATAATTTTAGTGTTTTTTTCATGGTTATAAGAACTTGACACACAATAGAGAATGTAATAATATGACTATAACATCATTTATGAAGTTCAATTCAACAGTGATTTTAGAGAATCATAATCTTTATAATGTATTGAATAATAGAATAGAATGTTACTATAAAAAAATAAAAGGTAAAACCATTGAATATTTATCAATAATAAATAATGATATAGAAATAAACATAACATTGTATTAACAATGACCACAACACCAGTTGTTTTTTGTTTGAATTTATATTTGACATTTCCAATTACTTATGAAAATTTTTCTACTTATCGCTTGAATTTTAGCTCAATTGGTCATTTAAGGAATGTTATTTTATGAATATGGTATAATTTTTTCTTTAAAGTGTTGTGATGAAAGTCTTTTCAAAATAATTTTTATAGTGAAAAACTTCCATGGAGATAGTTGTATGATTGTCGTTGGAAGATGATAGGATCAGAGTAGTTTTAATGGTTCACAGGTCCATGGAGTAGAAAATGATGCTACATTGTTGTCTTAGGGTTTTAGTACTTCAAGTGTGGTGAATAGTGGTTAGGGGATGGATAATTCTATAAAGGGACATATGATTAGGAAGGAGTGAGGAAGGGTACAAGTTTATGATGTTGTCGCAGGAGATAAAATGGTTGATGTGGTTCAGAATGATCAGCCTGTGGGGGATACAGGATATATTTTTTCAAGTGTACTTCAATTAGGATCAATAGACCTTATTATTGAGTTTTAGGGTGCATTACTATTGATACCCTCTGAGTAAATCTTTGATACTGAGTGTATAAGTGAACAAGTTTTCGGTTTCTAATCACGGGAAAAGATTGTAGAGTTTTTTTGTCTGTATTCTAAAATAAATTTTGTTTGATATGTTAATATAGAGCATGGGAAGGGTATTTATTCTCACCATGGTTTGACTATAACTTCACTAAAGAGGCTATTCCTTCACTTACATGGGTATCCACTTATGGATTCTTCTGATTCCCTAATACATGGTCATGTAGTCACACAAGGAAAGTCTTATCATCAAGATGAGGGATTGAATATAGGTACCATATGGAAGTTTGATGTTGTCTTCCATGTTGGGGAGGCTATTTTTCTAAAACATAGGTATCCACTTCACATTTATGGTCAATTCAATGCTAAGAATCAAGAGGCATTTCATCATGACGTTGAATAGATGCTACAAGTTATTGACTATTAGTATGTTATCCAAGATGAATGAAAACCACTATTTCAGTGGTAATTGGGAATATATATATGATATAGACCAAGGTATAGATAATAGAAATGTCTAGAGAGTTATTATTGTATACATGGATGTAGCTACAAAATAAAGGACAAAAGATGATTTGGGTTACTCATCTATGTTAAATAAAATGTTCAGACCATGAAAGAACTACTTAGAGTTAAAACCCAATATGAGTACTAGATTGGATCCTCAACCAGATGTAAGGATGGTAAAGTTTAATATGTTTAGATATATGATAATCATTCATAATAGAGACTTATATCATCATGCAATTAAAAAATCCAGTTAGTGTGATCTGTGAATCAAATCAGAGTCTTTGATAGGAAATATGATGGTTTCAAAGGATTAAGGGAAATATTTTATCTTGATAATAGATGAAAAATATATAGATAAATATATTATATCAAAATATTTAATCAAGTAACACTACATTTAATTGATAATGAAACCAAACACAATATCTAACAAATCATTTAGTGAAATGAGAACCATTGCGATTCAATATATTTCTTAAAAATA
The DNA here is from genome assembly GCA_963277665.1 of Viscum album. Taxonomy (NCBI): domain Eukaryota; kingdom Viridiplantae; phylum Streptophyta; class Magnoliopsida; order Santalales; family Viscaceae; genus Viscum; species Viscum album. Next base: position 348,112,718 of record OY728126.1, read on the forward strand.
GTATTAAAATGAACTTTTCAAATATTATAAATATAACTATGAAATTATTGATAATAATAATGAATTGACCCAAGTATATTCTATTTTTATCACAATGAATATAATAGAGCTGAAAATAGAAAGAAAAATGTTACGTAGATGTGTGGTGCCCAGACCATCTCTAAAAGATTGCGTTTTGAAGAGATGGATTCCCAGATTCAATATGTACTGCATAACTCAAGATATATTTATTGCTTATATAATGTGAAAATTTATTACTAAGAGATGGATCATCACATTAAGATAATAAAGACCATCAATAAATTAGGGATTCTATGATGAATCCAAGGTGGATGGAAGGGAATACTAATGCATTGTTAATTTCATCTCATTTGGTTTCTTCTCAGCAACAATCATGAAAAAGGCCCTTTCAATATATCAATTACATATTAAAGAATGTAAAAAATAAATTTTCATTAGTATATGAAAATTGGTTCTATGTTCATTCCTAAGCCGATTAACATCCCATAAAATACAATCTAAAAATTGATATTTTTCTTTCTCATTGTCCTAGGAGGGTATGGAAGATTGTTTTCCAAGGCGCAATGATGAATTTTTCCATTTCCAATTCCTTATGTAAATGCACATAAAACAAGATAACTGATTTATACTTATAATGATTTATTAAGAGAAGAAGACTATATTTTCACCAAAATGATTTCAAAAAATATCATGTGATAAACATTTTCTTTGACCTTTTAATGGAAATATAATGATAAAATTTATCAATGAGTGTTGAAGAAAGTGTGGCTATATCACGAAATATGAAAATCTAGTTTCACATAGAGGAGTTATACGCACTTATCATGTTTCCTTTACTGTCAAATTAAAATATTTGAATTCATTACACTTGAAGAATTACTTAAAGGTATTTTTGTTTTGAATATATTGAGGAAATGTTAACCAACAATGAGGTTTATAAGAAAATTTGTATATTAAGAAGATCCAGTCATAAATCCTTGCCTAATTCAATGTATTTTGGGGTTTAAAATAATGATCCATAGGAATATTGTTTGGATGTAACATAATATGATAATATTAGGAGATGTTTGAGCCATAAGTATGTTTTTAGAAACCTAAATAAAGTTACAGTCGCAATTCAGACCCTTGATCATCACTATTATCATTATGCATTCTTCATCTCTAGAATATTAGATACTTTGTAAGAGCTAATATGGGATTATTGGTATTGATTTTGATCTTCATTATCATCTTATGAAGGAATTAAAATGTAATTGATGAAGACTATGTTGTTATGATAATATGTGAGTGGACAACAAATCTGTCAGGGGTGGAGGTTTTAGAAAGAACAGATGATTAGGCACCAGTTAGTTTTTTATATTATTGTAAAATAATTCATGTATATATTTTATTAGATGAGATAGTTTGTTCAATTGGAACTTGAATCACCGTTATATTTCTTTTTTCATTTTAATACAACTTACAATAAATTTATGTTATTTATCCAGGATGTGTGTTTCCATATTTCTTATTAAAAATAGTTTTTCTCTCACTTTAGTGGTTTTTTCCATGAATTGTAGTGTAAAAAATTGTCTTTAATAAAATAAAAATCACTTTTATTTTTGAACTTCTTATTAGAGATTTATTTTTCAAAAAAATCATCAGAATAATGAAACAAAATTTTAATTTAGTAATATGATTCATCTATGAAATATATATATATATATATATATATATATATATATATTCAACTATAGTTACCCAAAATTTTCTTATTGTTAATTTATCATTCCACTAATATGAAAATAAATTAGAAAAAATGATGTAGTCATATAAAAACAAAAAAAGTCACTCTAGACATTAACTAGTATAAGAGTAATGATAATTTCTATCATGAACATAAACATTTATTATTTATAAGGGAAAATAAATTGAATTGTTATAAGATATTAAAATGTTTTTATGGATAGAAAAAAATATATATATATATGTATATATAACTTTAAATGGTTATTAAAAATATATGATTGCATCATTCCATAAGTTATTAACTAAATACTCTTCTTGGATGAAACATTAGAAAACAAAACCAGATTGCCAAAAAAATGAACGCTTATCAGACTAGCCATTCAAAATTGTGGATATGGAAATAGTAATAATAATGGTGTAATAAAGCTTGAAATAAGGCCAAATATCAATTTATAGATTCATTTAGATATATTTTGACTAGTATTTTGATATAATATATGAAATGGAGCATCAATGGGAAAAAATTACTCAAAACCCTAATATAAAATTAGAGAAAGTATTATGAGAGATGAATTCGATGATTTTGATACTTGCATGATCTGAACTAGTACTATATTTTAGAAACATTTTAATAAATTGAAAAAATTGTAAAATTTTAATTCCTTTGTACTAGTATGGGGGACTGGGTCAATTAATTTAATAGAATCTTCAGAAATATGGATGTATCGTCCTGAAATCACAAAAAATCAAACAATTTAATTCGATTTTATATAAAACCCAAACTATGAATCAATTCAAACAATAGATCCCAAACATTTTAAGTTCATAAAACATGAATTGAAGAAACACATACCTTATGATATTCTAAATTATATACCGATTCAACTTTATATTTGAATCAGTAAAAAATAAATCAATCTATGGATGCGGAGTGTATGTGATGGAAAGTAATCAAGGAGGGTGGGGTGTTTCTTTGGGAGTGGGTGAGGGTGATGAATCTGGAGTGAAATTAAAGCATAAAATAGTGAGAGTGAGATAGGGATGAAGATGTAGGAATAGGATAACTGTAAGGTTAAGGGTGATTTGGGGATGTATCTTAATTAACTTCTTTTCTTAATTATTTTTTTTATATATGTATTTTATCTTATTTTTTAATTGAATAATATTGAACTCGAATACAATTTTTCATCCCAAAATAAATGTATCCAAATTAAATTTATCTAAAATATAGTTAATATTGGTGGAAAAAGTATTATTTTTAATATTTATTATTAATAATATATTCATGTGGTAGTAATAAAAATGTTAGTATTGGTATGATAAATTAATAGGCTTAATTGTTGGTAACATATGTGATGGAATTGAACAAACAATATCAATATATGTATATCTGTAAAATCAAGTGTTGGTGCTTGAAATTAATACAAAAAAAATCAATATTGGAAAATCTTATTTTTACCAATAGTTATATTATCTATCAACAAATATCTATTGGTATAAATCTTTTTTTTTTGTATTTTCTGTCATCCATTATGAGGATCATAGGATCTAGATGATTCTCCATGCATGCTACTATTAAATGAAGAAAGAATCTGATTTTAAGCATAAATACACTAATATTCTATAAAAGGTCGATTTACCACCTTTTAAGGGTGTACCCTCCTTAAATATAGTTCTGGTCACATTTATATGTTATTTTGACAAAATAAAATTATTCTTTAGATTCGGGACATCAAAATTTACTTTGGGTAATTTTTTGATATTTTTCTGATAAAATTCATTTTTAATGAATAGTAAAAAATACTGTATTTTTATTCAAAAATGTCTGTTAATCAAATTTATTTATATAGTTATATTATCTTTATAATTGTTTTTAAATTGTAATTAGATTATATTTTTTACAATTTTATCCAATTTTGGTAATTGTATTTTAATTTCACTTTGAAAGTGTACATAGACAAGTGTCAATCCTTTGATAGTTATTGTTTCCTAAAAACACGCTATTTGTTTTGACAATGAAAATTGATTTTAAATTAATTAATGCAACTTATGTGTTTTTAAAAATTTTAAATAGAAATTATTTTTGAATTGGGAATACCAAATATAACTTAGGCTGAATTTTTTGTATTTTTTGGAAAAACATCAATTTTTGATGAATAGTAAAACCACTTAGTAGTAGTTAAAAAAACTGACTTTTTCACTTAAATGAAATTTTACCACTTCTGTGAACTGAATTTCGAAAATCCAATAAACATGGTTCTTATTATTAAATAAAATGTGGTTCAATAAGATGAAAATAATTTTGGGTGAGTAGTAACTCTTGACTTTTATTTACCACGGTTAAAGGTAAATAGTGCAATTAAAGGTAAAAAGAATATTATAATAATAACAAATTACCTTAAAACTTGTCCTAACCTTATTGGATGAGTCATGGCCAGCCATGGGCATCTTTGGATCAATTTTGAGACTCCATGGAGCCACTTAAGAGTAATAATGACACTTTATTTCCATTAACTTAAAGTAAAGACAAAAATGACATTAACAAATATCTTTTAGTATATCAATTTTTACATGGGGTAATATAATTCATCCTTTAGACTAAAAATATTCATTGTAAATATAATAATATTTCCTACATTATAGTATTTTTTTATAATTTTAATACATCAAATAAATTAAATTATTTAAGACACAATAATGATGCAGTATTTACCTCATTAATAAATGATTTAAATAAGTAAAATTATTAATATTAAACCAATATCTAAAACCATTCCAATTATTATTGTATTATTTTATTTATAACATTAGTCATCTTATCTTAGAATTTAAGGACTTTTGGACCTTATGAAACTGAGGATAAGTTTATAATAAAATTACATTTTTAAACTTTTCTAAAGATCCCCTCCTCTCCCTTATAAAAGGACACCACTTCTAACCCATTCCTCACACATCTCAAGTCCCTTGGGTCTTCCAACCCCTGCCCAAATAAGATCTCAAGATTCCTCTCCTCCTCCTAGAATCCTTACCTTAGGTAGAAGGCACTTCAAGAAGTCCTTTTGGTTCAAACCAAAGTGGGTTACCCAAATTAAAGGTAACAGTGTCTCTTAACTTCTTTTCTTCTATTTTACTTATCCAACCACAAAACTCATTTTAATCCTTTATTTTATAACAACACCAGTATCTTCAATATACTAGGATTTTTTAGAAGAAGGATTCGAACACCACTTACACACACCTCCATCTAAGGGGTGAAGAACATATTCTTTCTGTGCATGGAAAAGTAACGCCTCCAGAAGTAATGATTGTTCAATTACCTCCTATCGCCTCTCGTGGTGGCCATTAAGATGGAACTGTATTTATATATGATATATATCATGTTTATTTTTTCTCTATGCTTCTGTAATTTTTATTTACAAACATACCTTTATTGTTTTCAATATGTGTAAACAAAATAATTTAATTTGAGGAAGTACAAACTACCGCCCCATCAAGGTGATATGATTCGTTTATGACATACATGGATGTATAAAAAGTTGAATTAAGGAAATTATGTAACATATATATAATATTATATTATAATATAATTATAATATACCTATGTATTATTATGTTTTAATCCCATTAAATATAAAATAGAAATGAAAGTAGCGTTCATGCGTACGTACGGCTTACCGTTTCCATGAACAGTATGTTTCATTTCATAACTCCAAATGATATGACATTTTATAAATACATATAAAATAGATATATATTATATATATTATATTTAAATCGTTAATATAATTATGGATATAATGAACTTTTTGAAACATGGACAATTTTGAATTATAACAAGTTCATTTTTTACTAAAGTTTTGAACATCCACCAAATGTCCGATATGAACTCAAATAATTAACTAATTATTATAGCAAAGTAATAAGTGATATAAGAGGAATAATAATAATTAAAATGTTCTTAATGAATTATATATTTACTTAATTTTATTATTCAGGAGGAACACAGAAGGTACGAGTCAATTCAGACACGAGGTAAGGGATTTCTTGTCTCACTTTTAATTCCGTGAGATTTCCATTGTTCACCACTTATTTATTACATGTGGTTTATTGTGTACTTACATTTGATATATACTATCATTATTCTATTTGTATTAATTTTATTCTATGATTAATTTGTTTATTATTATCTTTTTGTCGTACGACTCGATTGAATTACAACGTGGTAAGTGGTTTTCATCTCACTGTTTATTCCCGTGAGATTCATTCTATATTTGCCACTATTTAATTTTGTGTGGGGTATGTACTACCCATCATTTTAGTCCTTGTGTAATATAATTTAACTTATGGGTATTTACATCTTCATTGTATGATCCTTATTTCATTGGTTGTATGTTTCATAAGTTACCAAATCGGTAAATGAACATTTCACCATATTCTTTTTAAAAGACTTCTTTTTTTGTTAGGTTTTTTAATTTACATTTTCCTATGTTGTTATATGTTCTTATATATCCTTATTTCTGTAAATTTTATATCCAGGTGATGAAATACCATTTCTCTCTCTCATCAACTCATTTTTTGAATTTTAATGTGACACCGTTAGGCTATCAAATTTCTGTAAGGGAACTTCTTTACCCAGTTTAAATTATTTGGGTTAAACTTCTACTTAATCATTATGTCTGGCTATGAATATGTGTGAATAAACTCTGATTGTTTTACACTTAATATCCACTTATATTTGGTGTATTATTATTTGTCACACATAATTATTTCATTGATTTATCCTTAATCTAAAGATACCGTCTTTATAAGGGATTTCGTCTCAATTTACATTCAATTGAGACTTCAATGTTGTTATGCACCAATTCCATAGTATATGGTGTATATACTTTCATTTTTCATATTATATCATGAATCACATTATTCTAATGATATTTTAAAGTTTTGATTAAATTTTATTCCTCAATTATTTGTATTCAAGCATCTCTCATTCTATTAAAAACTCTTTAACTAAAATATCATTTTAAATGTTTTAATGATTTATTCTTATAAATATTTCTCATTAATGTTCTTCTTTTAAAAATGGTTTTAAGGATTTATTTATATGGATATTAATGTTTTAAAATGTTAATTACTTTAAATGCTTCAAAGTGGCATGGGAAACTATGATCCCGAAATCACTTTATTAAATGTTTTAAATGGTTTTAAAAATTGTTTGATAAAGCATTGATTATGTCAATATCTTGAAATGATATATTGTGATTGCAATGTGGAAATGTTATATTCCTTTAGTATTGTTTTACATTTTTTTAATATGTAATGGATATTTGGTATTGTTTACATATATGGGTGGTTCCGTGATAAACCTAGTGTGGGTGAGCCCAAGATAGCTCTCCAATGAATTGGGTTACATGACAGAGGTAAAATTGACGTTTCCCCTAAGAGATTTAGGGAATATACTGTGATGGGTATTCCAAGTGTAACTCCCTATGTATCTGTGATAGCTACAATGTAAGTTTGATAAAGATTCCATAATGTACCTTTATTATTTATGATTTTTGTCTGTTATTCATAAATATTATTATTTCATGAGGTATGTTATGATTAAAAATTATGGTTTTTTGATTTGTTTTTATTAATGGGATATTGTTTTCTTGCCTTATTATATAACCCCTACTAAGATTTTTATGCTCATCCCAGGTTTTTGAAATGTTTTTCTCAGGGTATAAGGAAGTGTAAGAGAAAGGTGCTATTCAAGAACATTTATATCAAGAAACGAACTCTTGTTTTATTTAATGAGTTTTATTTTTGTAAAACATTGGATAGAGTAGAAGTGTCTACTTTGTAATTTTTGAGATTTAATGTAAAATTTATGGCCTAATTCTCTAAAACTCTAAACCTAAAAAGATCCTCAATGTGAATTCTTGACTTAACTCAATATTATATAGTGTTTAAGTTCAGGTCCTTATAATATAGACTATGAAGAGACCTTTACACCTCTATTAAGAATTGAAACCATTAAAATACATTCATCCTATATAGAGAATTTATATTTCAATCTATATAAAATATATGTCAAAAGTTCATTCTAAAATGAGTATATAGTTGAGTATTTTTTGTTGAAAAATCAGCTAGACTTGAAATTCCTCATTTTACAAATCATGTTTTCAATTTAAACAAAACCTAATATGGTTTTCATCAAGCTCCATTAATTTCATTTGATAGGATCAGCTAATTTCTTACTTCAATATAATTTTCAATAGGTATAGTTGGTCTTATCCTTTTTATAAATATAATTTCAAATGATGTTTTAGTCGTTCAAATTTTGGTGTATGATATTATTTTTGGATCTTCTAAAAATTCATTGTATACTGATTTTTTAAAAATGATGCAAAATGAATTTGAAATGAGTTTAATGGGTGAACTAAAATTCTTTCTTATTTTTCACATTTTTTAAAATAAAAAATGTATTAGTTTAAATGATGTAAATATACAAAATACTTTTTAAATTTTTTTAATTTGGATAGAACTATGAGTAGTGATACTCCTATGAGTACCGCATGTTACTTGGATCTTCTTTAAGCTAGGAAATCAGTGGATCAAAATAGTTATAGAGATACAATTGGAAGTCTTCTCTGATTAAATTCCATCCAACCAAATGGTATGTTTATTTTTTTATGTTTTCTGAATTTCAAGAAAACCTAAAATAGTCACACTTATTTTCTGTAGAAATTATTTTTATATAACATATGTTTACAACCAATTTATGATTGTTCTATCATAGAGGAAAATTATTTGTCCTAGTTAGTTATTCGAATTCTGATTTTAGTGGTTGAAATTTAGATAGAAAAATAACATCTATAACATGTCATATTTTGTGAAAGTATCTAGTTTCTTTGTGTCATAAGAATCAAAATTATGTTGTATTATTTACTATTAAAGATAAATACTTAGCTGCAAGTAGGTTATGTTAATAAAATTTATGTATGAAACATACTTCACTAGACTATAGATATCAATTCAAACATGTACCAACAAATTGTGACAACAAAAAGTGCATTAAATATTTTTAATAACCTTGTATATCACTCTATAACAAAACACATTGACGTAAAACATCGGTTTTTGGAGATAATTTTCAGAAGGGTGATATTACTCTTTAACACATGGGTATAAAAATTCAACTTACTAATATTTTTTCTAATCCTTTTAATTATAATAGAGTGAACTACATCAAACATGAATTAGGAATGCTTAATTTTGGTAATTCTTAATTTTCAAAGATCCACTTTTGAGTTATACCCATCGTTGAATTTTACTCATTATTAGAGTTTTAACCACCATTAGAGTTTTACCCACTATTGGATTCTTACCCACCATGGAGTTTTACCCACCATTGTAATTTTACCCACCTTTATATTTACCCACCATTGAGTTTTATCCACCTTTTAGTTTTACTTATTGATGGAATAAGTTTTCATTTGTCAATTTCTTTTAGTTCGTTTGTAAGAAACTAGTTTAATTTAATTTTATGAGTTGTCTATTTAATTATTATATGATCCATATATTATTCTGCTTTTTTATTTTCAACTTTCCAAAATCCTTAAATAATATAAAATTGTACACCCATGTAATTTTAAATTCACTTACTCACTCATGCCACGATATTGAACACCACTACTACCCTTTTCTCTCTTGGTCATTGTCCCTCCTTTGCCTTTGTCTGAGCCTTCGAATTCGATCATCATGGTTAGAGTAAAGAGAGTTTTTAAATCCCTTCTGGATGAGTTACATCCTTCAATTAAAAAATAGAGAGGAACAAATTCATTCAATTGCTATTAATCCAGTGAACCATATCGTGGGAAGAGAGTTTTTGTTGCTAAAAAAGATTAGTTTAGTAGCCTTGGAAACACTAGATACATTCATAAATGTTACATTACATTATAAAGTGAAAAACTACAATAACATTGTCTCTATAGTCCACACTCATCTCCTCTTCTGACTGTCCCTACAGGTTATTCATAAAATACTTCTTCACATCCTGTAAAATATTAAAACATTGAAAGAAATGAGCTCAGACACTCAGTAAGGATAACAATATTTCGGAAGCTTTCATAAATAAACATTAACATTTAAGGAAATGTATAACTAAAACAGAAGCCTTTTTAAACTTGAACTTCAGCATAATAGGGCAAAAGTAAAATGAAATAATGCCATTTACTTATTCACATGGATATTCTACAGGTTGAATAACCACATGCAATATCAATAAGCACTTTCATAATGATGGAATGCGTAATGCCAAACTATCATAACCACGTACCCAAGGCCTCGTGCCAAGACTACAAATAAGATTTTGTCAAGGCCTCGTGCCAAGACACTAGTGTGTCTCATGAGACCTGCCGATGCATCGAGGAGCTATAGCGGTCTCCACCCGTCACTTATTAAGTCCAATGCATTCCTCATATGAATAGGTTTAAACATATCATAAACCATAACATAATCATATCACATAAAATATGCATAAAGGAAACATAAAATTTCTACATTTCAATCACAATATATCAATACAACACATTGATATAATAAAAACACTTTCAAATCCATTTTCAATACCAAAATAAAAGAAAATTAAAACTTGATATTTATTTTTCATTTTTTTTTAAAAAGTTATGGCTTGTAGAGGAAGTCAAAACCCAAATAATGGCCATGGCGGCAGAGAAGTCATTGTCACCGCATACATAGGACAAGAAAAACATTCCTTTTTGTCTTTTATTAAAACACTTCATATAAAAAGATTCCTTTTTAATAAACGTAAAAGTCAAAGGGGTTTATACACCGTATAAAGGAAAGTTGTGTATAAAACCAAATATGCTTCAATGAAAAGAGATTGAGACGAAGTCCTTAAAAAGATCATTTTTAAAATAAAATAGATCTATTATTTGTATTCACTATAATTACACATAAATAAATTACAAATACAAGATAGGACATAATAATATCATGACATAATTTGAAAGTATGAGATTAACCCAAAGAATGGTAATTGGGTTAAGAAGTTCCCTTACCTCGTGTCCGACTTGACTCGACCGTTCTTTAACCTCCTGAATAATAAACTAGAGTTAATTTATATTTTCTTAAGGACCTTTTTCATGTTCATTATTCCTTTTATATAACTTATTACCATGTTATGAACATTATGTAATTATTTAAGTTAATAACGGTAATTTTGTCAATCTTTGGTACTTGAGTCAAAAATAAACTTCTTATAATTACAAGTTGTCATGTGGTCATATATCCATTATATCCAGAATTATATTCATTTTTTAGATATCATATATATTATATATATCCAGTATATACATTCATTCATAATATTACATAACATTTAGAGGTAAGAAATGAAATGCATTGTTCATGGAGACGGTAAGCCGTACGTACGCATGAACGCTACTTTCAATTCTATTTCATATTTAATGGAATTAAATCATAATGACATAAAGTTATATTTTAATTCCAGTATAATATCATATATAATGTCATTTACTCCATCCTTTATACATCGCACATATGGCATTAACGATTCAAATCACTTTGAGGAGGCGGTAGTCCGCACTTCCTAAAATGAAAATATCGCGTTTAGCCATAATGGAAACAATAAAGGTATGCCATAAATTAAGAATAAAGAACCTTAAGTAAAACATAAACATATTTTATATCATATATAAATATAGTGACATCTTAATGTCCACCTTTGAAGGTGTTATATGAGTGTTGAACAATCATCGTTTCGTGAGGCAGAAATTCGCCATCCACAGAAACAGTATGTTCTTTAACCATTAGATGTAATTGTATGTAAGTGTAGCTCGAATATTTATTATAAAAACATCCTAGTATATTGAGGATACTGGTGTTGTTACAAAAAAAATGAATAAAAAGAGTTTTGGGGGTTGGAGAAGCAAAATAAAACAAAACAACATTAGAGAAGACATTACCTTAAAATCAGGTAACTCTTTTGATTTGAGCCAAAGGCTTCCTTGGGAAGAATTATGCCCAAATTGAGGCTTCTAGGAGTAAGGGAGGGAAGTTAGAGATTATTTGGGCATAGGTTGGCCGAGCCAAAAGGCTTTGATAGTGTGAGGAAGGTGGTAGTGGTGGGGGCCTTTTATAAGAGGAGAGAAGGGGCACTCTTGGAAAGATTGAAATGTTACTTTATTATGAAATGATTTTCGGATTCTAAAGGTCCCACAATGATATAGTTCAAGGATAAGGTGATAAGGGTTCTAAATATACTCATCCAATAGGTTTTTTACAAGTTTAAGCCTTGTATTTTACATTATCGTTTCCTTTTATTTAAATCATTAATTAATGAGGTTATCGCTGCATCATCATGGTGTCATAAATAATTTAATTTATTTAATGTCTAAAAATTATAAAAAAAATATAATGATGTAGGAAATCTTTTTATATTATTAATGAATATTTATAGTCAAAAATATGACTTGTATAACCCCATTTAAAAAAAAATTAGTAAAACAACTCATGTTTGTGACATTTTTATTTTAACATTAAATAAAAAGTTTTTAATGTCATTTTCCTACCAAAGTGGCTCCATGGGGTCCCCAAGTTGACCCATGGGTTTTCTTGGTCTGACATTACTCATCCAATAGGGGTAGGACAAGTGTCAAGGTCATTTACTATTATTATAACATTATATTTACCTTTAATTTCACTAATTACCTTTAATCGTGATTAATTAAACTTAAAAGTTACTATTCACCAAAAAATTATTTTAATCCCATTGAACCACAATTTAATTTCTACTGACAACCATGTGTGTCGTATTTTTGAAAATCAAATCACAGAAGTTGTAATGTTTCATTTAAACGAAAAATCAGTTTTTTAACTACCACTTAGTGGTTTCACTATTCATCAAAAAATGAAGTTTTTCAGAACAATGCCAAAATTCCACCCTAAGCTATAATTGATATTCTGAATCCAAAAATGATGTCTATTTTACAAAATTCCAAACATATAAGTTGCATTAATTAATTTTACAACTAATTCTCATTTTCACAACAAATAGCGTGTTTTTAAGAAACAATATATATCCAAAGATTGACAATTGTTTATGTCCAATTTCAAAGTGAAATTAATTCTAATGACCACCATTGGATAAAATAGTAAAAATATATTCTAATTATACTTTAAAACCACTCAATAGTATAATTTATCATTATAAAATATTTTGATTAAAAAAGTTGTTTTTAAGTATTTTTCACTATTCATATAAATATTGGAAGTTCTCAGAAAATTACAAAAAATTCAACTTTGGATAATTTCGATATTCCAAATACAAAAATGAAGTCCATTTTGAAATATAAAATTTATATAATTTCAAAAAGTGGGTATTACTATTCATAGCTGCTACTTTGATTGGTCGCGGTGTCTTAGAATCTCGAACTTGCGTACAATGCAAGCTATTGTATTATTGAAAGAGAAGTGTATCATGAAATCTTGGGGTGTTACATTCTCCCCTACTTCAATAAATTGCTTCCTCACAATTTGAAAATGTTCTTCGAAAATAAAAGGTTGAAAATAGAAAATACCTTTGTGGAAAACCCACATCGTAAATTGGGTTAATAAGAATATAACATTAAAAGAAAGAAAGTGAAGTACAAAGGTCACCCAAGATAGCCCATACTAGTATTCTATGAAAATATGGATATGGCAGAAAAACATACCAGTAAGGTCTGATGGAGAGTTGTAGAAAACAAGATTAGGAGAAAGTTAACAATAAGAAAATCACAAACTTGTGATTGGTTAAACGGTCATTGAATCCCTAGTTGGAAAAGTTAACCGACAACGTTTTTGTTTTAAGTTACCTTTTATAAAGTTGAGGAATTTATTTAAGATATTTTCTATGAACGTAAGGAAATATACTCACTTGTCATGTAGACTTTCATTCCTTAATAAATTTTTACCACAAAAACATCTTTCACTCCAAATGGTAACAGAACTCAAAAATATTTTTTTTATCCTAATTGTGTAAGGTTATAAATATTACCACATACCATTTAGAATAGGAAAACTATTTTTTAATAACCAGGGACTTCCTGTAGGCTAGTGGTAGGTAATAAAGGCATGTCGCACTATGGTTGTGGGTTCGATTCCTGTAGCTTTGTCCGACGTGACGGGTTATGCCCCACCCTGCAGGTTGTCCTTTTTCTAAAACTATAGTATTATAATATTCCAAAAATAATCTTCAGAAATGTTTTAACCTTAAACAATACTATCCAAAGATCAACTTAATCCATTCCAACCTTTATAGTTATCCAAAATACCTTCGTCCAGACTTTCTCTAAAGGGTCCTTAAATTCCAAAATCAATTGTAACATTAGCTTCCCTAAACAAAGTAAAGTTTCTCTTATTGTCAAATAATAAAAATATGATTTCCTCCATCATATTAAAACCTTAATGATAACAAAAAGTACTGCAGTACAATCCTTATATATATCACATTATTTTTATAACCAGAATATAATCCTTGAGTCCAAAAGCACCAATACATTAATTATTCCGCTTCAACTGTAGTAACAGCATAAGATTGTCCTTGATCCCTTGGCCTTTTCTGACATAATTTTCCCTGACGCTTAGGACATTCATTTGCATAATACCCCATTTCCCTACAATTGTAGCTTTCAACATTGATAGCCTCTTTCTTTCCCTTCCAATCACGAGCCTGGTGACCTTTTTCTCCACATTTATAACAAACTCTCATTCCTTTTAGGCAGGTACCAGGGTGATTCCTCCCACAATTATCGCATAATGGAAAATCCTTCTTTTCCTTTTTCACTTTATCTGTCACTTGTTCCACTGTTCTCTTCTTCTTTTCCTTTACTTTATTGTCATAAGATTTAGAGAATTCCTTTTCTGTCTTGATAGAACATGATACAATATCTTCGTATGACGAGAAGGATTGTGAGACTAAGGCTCGACGGAGAAACGGTTTTAACCCATCAAATAAACGATCAATCTTACTTCTTGGGTTACGTATATAATCTAATGCATGCCTCTCTAACCGTGTAAAGTTAGACTCATACTTTGCGACATTCTCATCCTCCTTCTACCTTAGACTCAGAAATTGCCTTTCCATATCTGCTCTATGGTCACGGGGAAAGTACTTTTCTAAGAAAAGCTCTTTGAACTCCCTCCATTCCATATTCGATACTTCATCATCTTCCTTTTTATTTTGAATCAATGACCACCATTGATCAGCATCTCCAGTGAGGCGGTAAACTGACATGATAACCTTTTCTCTTTCACTACTCCTCAAGGCGTGGAATGTTTTCTCTAAGGATTTTATCCATTGCTCAGCTACTAATGGATTTGTACCCACATTAAATGTTGGTGGTTGTTGCCTCATGAAACGATCTAACATTGATCCTCCACGTTGCGGATCAGGGTGCTCCATACGAGTAAGGTTATTATTCATAATCTGAGTGAGTTGTCCCCGTATGGTAATAAGTTGATCAGTACTGGTTGTATCTCCAGATCCACAATAATTATCTTGAGGAGGGAAATCCATACATGGAGTGCGTGCATTGATACGGTTTCCATTCCTCCCACTAGGCTCCATTTCTAAACAATGTCATAAACTAGATTAGTTTATGAATTAAAATACATAATTCCATACTTGTAAAACAATTAACATAAATTGAACTATTTATGGATATAATCCATAATCATAAAAAGAAATGTTTTCTTTGAGGAAGTGTATACTAAAAAACCCTTCATAATGGTTTGTAAAGAAAATGGGGATTATCCTAAGCATATCACCCGGGAGTGTCGTAACCAAGAGTGCAGCAAGGCCCGTTGTTGTGCACCAGTTCCCATTCAATTCTAGCTCAAAGCGGTGTTTTCGGTTTTTACCCCTATGTAAATCTATACCAGAGCCGCCTCTACCTGCATGTATCCAGACAGAGATGTATTTCTCGGAAAGCTCACAAAATCTCTACAACAACAAAATTCTAGGAAGTTATTCTATACTAATCCTCAAAGTTTATCTTTGGGCTATGTGCTCTAATCAGAGTTTATCTAAATCTAGATTCCAAGGTTAGTACTAAACTACCTCTAATACCAACTGTAACGCCCCGACCCCAGATACCCAGAGTCGGTGCATTAATTCGTAACATTGGCATGATCACAAAAGATCAAGTCTCAAAAGACAGATTAGTTTAGTAGCCTTGGAAACACTAGATACATTCATAAATGTTACATTACATCATAAAGTGAAAAACTACAATAACAAAGTCTCCATAGTCCACACTCATCTCCTCTTCTGACTATCCATGCAGGTTATTCATAAAATACTTCTTCACATCCTGGAAAATATTAAAACATTGAAAGCAATGAGCTCAGATGCTCAGTAAGGATAACAATATTGCGGAATCTTTCATAAATAAACATTAACATTTAAGGCAATGTATAACTAAAAAAATCCTTTTTAAACTTGAACGTCAGCATAATATGGAAAAATCAAAATTAAATAATGCCATGTACTTATTCACATGGATATTCTACTGGTCGAATAACCACATGCAATATCAATAACCACTTTCATAATGATGGAATGCATAATTCCAGACTATCATAACCACATAGCCAAGGCCTCGTGCCAAGACTACAAATAAGATTTTGTCAAGGCCTCGTGTCAAGACACTAGTTTGTCTCATGAGACCTGCCGATGCATCGAGGAGCTATAGCGGGCTCCACCCGTCACTTATTAAGTTTAATGCATTCCTCATATGAATAGGTTTAAACATATCATAAACCATAACATAATCATATCACATAAAATATGCATAAAGGAAACATAACATTTCCAAATTTCAATCACAAGATATCAATACAACACATTGATATAATAAAAACACTTTCAAAACCATTTTCAATACCAAAATAAAAGAAAATTGAAACTTGATATTTATTTTTCATTTTTTTTTAAAGTTATGGCTTGTAGAGGAAGCCGGAACCCAAATAATGGCCATGGTGGCAGAGAAGTCGTTGTCGCCGCATACGTACGACAAGAAAAACATTCCTTTTTTTCATTTAGTAAAACACTTCGTATAAAAACATTCCTTTTGAATAAACGTAAAAGTCAAAGGGGTTTATACCCCGTATAAAGGAAAGTTGTGTATAAAACCAAATATACCTCAATGAAAGGAGATTGAGATGAAGTCCTTACAAAGATCATTTATAAAATAAAATAGATCTATTATGTTTATTCACTATAATTACACATAAAGAAAGTACAAATACAATATAGGACATAATAATATCATGACATAATTTTAAAGTAGGATATTAACCCAAAGAATGGTAATTGGGTTAAGAAGTTCCATTACCTCGTGTCCGACTTGACTCGACTGTTCTTTAACCTCCTGAATAATAAACTAGAGTTAATTTATATTTTCTTAAGAAACATTTTCATGTTCATTATTCCTTTTATATCACTTATTACCATGTTATGAACATTATGTAATTATTTAAGTTAATAACGGT
Source organism: Viscum album (assembly GCA_963277665.1). Classification (NCBI taxonomy): domain Eukaryota; kingdom Viridiplantae; phylum Streptophyta; class Magnoliopsida; order Santalales; family Viscaceae; genus Viscum; species Viscum album. The sequence continues at coordinate 348,130,028 of OY728126.1, forward strand.
CATTTTGTCGATCTTTGGTACTTGAGTCAAAAATAAACTTCTTATAATTACAAGTTGTTCATGTGGTGATATATCCATTATATCCAGAATTATATTCATGTTTTAGATATCATATATATCATATATATCCATTATATACATTCATTCATAATATTACATAACATTTAGAGGTAAGAAATGAAATGCACCGTTCATGGAGACGGTAAGCCGTACGTACGCATGAACGCTACTTTCATTTCTATTTCATATTTAATGGAATGAAATAATAATGATATAAAGGTATATTATAATTCCAGTATAATATCATATATAATATCATTTACTCCATCCTTTATACATCCCACATATGGCATTAACGATTCAAATCACTTTGAGGGGGCGGTAGTCCGCACTTCCTAAAATGAAAATATCGCGTTTAGCCATAATGGAAAAAATAAAGGTATGACATTAATGAAGAATACAGAACCTTAAGTAAAACATAAACATATTATATATCATATATAAATATAGTGACATCTTAATGGCCACCTTTTAAGGTGTTATATGAGTGTTGAACAATCATCGTTTCGTGAGGCAGAAATTCGCCATCCACAGAAACAGTATGTTCTTTAACCATTATATGTAAGTGTGTGTAATTTTAGCTCGAATAATTCTTATAAAAACATCCTAGTATATTTAGGATACTGGTTTTGTTACAAAAGAAATGAATAAAAATAGTATTGGGGGTTCGAGAAGCAAAATAAAACAAAACAACATTAGAGAAGACATTACCTTAAAATCGGGTAACTCTTTGGATTTGAGCCAAAGGATTCCTTGGGAAGAATTATGCCAAAAGTGAGGCTTCTAGGAGTAAGAGTAGGATTTTAGGAGAGTATTTGGGCAGAGGTTGGCCGAGTAAAAAGGCTTTTATAGTGTGAGTAAGGTGGTAGTGGTGGGGGCCTTTTATAACAGTAGAGAAGGGCCACTCTTGGAAAGATTGAAATGTTACTTTATTATGAAATGATTTTCGTATTCTAAAGGTCCCAAAATGATATAGTTCGAGGCTAAGGTGATAAGGTTTCGAAATATACTCATACAATTGGTTTTTGACAAGTGTAAGCCTTGTATTTTACATTATCTTTTCATTTTATTTAAATCGTTAATTAATGAGGTAATCGCTGCATCGTCATGGTGTCATAAATAATTTAATATATTTAACGTCTAAAAATTATAAAAAAAATATCATGATGTAGGAAATATTTTTATATTTCTAATGAATATTTATAGTAAAAAATATGACTTGTATAACCCTATTTAAAAGTTATTTTAGTAAAACAACTCATGTTTGTGACATTTTTATTTTAACATTAAATAAAAAGTTTTTTAGGTCATTTTCCTACCAAAGTGGCTCCATGGGGTCCCCAATTTGACCCATGGGTTGTCTTGGTCGTAAATTACTCATCCAATAGGAGTAGTACAAGTTTCACTGTCATTTTCTATTATTATATCATTATATTTACCTTAAATTTCACTAATTACCTTTAATCGCGATTAATTAAACTTAAAAGTTACTATTCACCAAAAAAATAATTTTAATCCCATTGAACCACATTTTAATTCCTAATGACAACCATGTATGTTGGATTTTTGAAAATCAAATCACAGAAGTGGTAATGTTTCATTTAAACGAAAAATCAATTTTTTAACTACCACTTAGTGGTTTCACTATTCATCAAAAATTGATGTTTTTCAGAACAATGCCAAAATTTCACCCTAAGCTATAATTGATATTCTAAATCCAAAAATGATTTCTATTTTACAAAATTCCAAACATATAGGTTGAATTAATTACTTTTATTAATAATTCCCGCTGTCACAACAAATAGCGTGTTTTTAAGAAACAATATATATCAAAAGATTGACAATTGTTTATGTCCAATTTCAAAGTGAAATTAATTCTAATGACCACCATTAGATAAAATAGTAAAAATATATTCCAATTATACTTTAAAACCACTCAATAGTATAATTTATCACTATAAAATTTTTTTATTAAAAAAGTTGTTTTTAAGTATTTTTCACTATTCATAAAAAATTGGAAGTTCTCAGAATATTACAAAAAATTCAACTTTGGATAATTTCGATATTCCGAATACAAAAATGAATTCCATTTTGAAATATAAAATTAATATAATTTCAAAAATTGGGTATTACTATTCATAGCTACTACTTTGATTGGTCGCGGAGTGTTAGAATCTCGAACTTGCGTACAATGCAAGCTATTGCATTATTGAACAAGAAGTGTAACGTGAAATCTTGGGGTGTTACAGGATGGTTGGAATGGTTTTCTTCCAAAAAGAGACCCTTTTATCCCTCAATAGTTCATTAGTTCTATCAGTTATTAGATATTTCTTTAAAAGAGGATGAAGATAGGGAGATAAGTAGAATAAATTGATGAAAGTTGTCTTTTATTTAAAAAATGGGATAGATGTTTGAAATTTCATCATGGAGGAGTTTCAAATTACTATAAAGGAACAATTCCAACTTAGAGTGATAATTCTGTGTATGAATATTATTCGGTGGAGTTAACTGTAGATGGGATATAGAGATGATGGGTTTTTACTGAGTTTGATTGGGAATTTTTCCTTTTTTTCATGTTTATACAACAAATTTTGTTCCCATTGAATAGTGATTTCTTGACCAATAGGTATCAAGATATTTATCTTCTATGTCTTATGAAAAGTGTAGGAAAGATAAATCTGTGTAAATATTTGATGAATCATTTGATGGAAATGCAAAATCCATATGTGAGATAATATTCTCTTATTTACACCAAGTTTTTCTTTTCTTTTATAGAGGCCAATGGGATTGTTGATAAATGAGAGGAATGAATTGTTAACTATAGAGTTTTTTGAATCACAATGTTTATTTTAAAAAGGATGAAAATTAGTTGGAACCCCATCAAGAAATAGTGGATTGATGATATCTAAAGAATTTATATTGACTTAAATCCATTTGATCATCAATCCAGACCGAAGAATCTTGTGGGTCTTAGATTTAAACCAGATGAGGTGGTTGAATATTTATCTAAGTAAGTATATAAGGTTTCTACCTAAAGAGATGTGAAGGAGGTGTTTTCAGTGGATGAGGGTTGTGACCCAAACATAGATTATAATTCTTATTCCATTATATAAGGTTCTCCAATTACACCTAGTTATCTCCGTGTTCAAGAGACTCTATTGAAAAAAGGAATTGAGGAATAAGAATCTGAAGTTTCAGGTAAAGAGAAATTCAAAATCAATTCTAAGACCACTGAGGAAAATGGAAATGGTGAGAATAGTGATGATGAATATGAATAAGGGGGAGGAGGATGAGAAGATGAGGAATATGGAAATGAATATGAAATTGGAAATGGAAATAGAAATGGAAATTGAAATTGAAATGGAAATATAGATGGATATAAAGACGAATATAATGGATGTTCTGACTATAATGGTCCTGTTGGTAGAATTAGAGTTGATTATGTTGAGATGTCTCAAGTATTTATCTCCTCTCCATTTTTTTTAGTTGTCTATAGTTTTCTTTTTAAAAAAGACAAAGCCTATTTGAAGATATTGATAGAATAAACAAATATGATAAGGAAGTATATATTTAGGGGTTAGTATATGTAAGCCTATATATCCATACTATTTCTCTTATATGTGTTTTTCATAGTAAGGCCACAACTGATGGACAACGGTTTCTTGAGAGGGTGTTGTTGAAAAGTTAGTTGATGAGAATATGGAGATTGAGCATGTGGAGTAGACAGTGGTTTTGCAGAGATCTGATGTGCAGTTGGGTACTATTCCTTCCATTGTTGATTCTTAGTTTCCTAACCTATAGTTGTGAAGACTTCTGTTAATCCTTCTATCTGGTTGATGGACACAGTTCTTGAGGAATGGGATATATTCCTTGGGTATGTCAAAAATGGTTTGGATTACTCGAATTCAGATAAAAAAAGACCTACTAGTCAAGAAGTGATGGATCCTTATAGAACATTAGTAGATTATATTGATTTTTCAAGAAAGTTATAGATGTTCTCTTCTAATGTTCATGAACCTTCAATTATATAAATTATAGTAGATTTTGTCACTATCGGTGACTAGTAATCCATCTTATAAAAGTTGATTTCATATTTTCTTTGGTATAGAGAAATAAAGCACCTAAAGTCACCAAGTTGAGTGAGAGAGATTCTAGATATTTATTTGATCTTGTGATATAACATATTCATCCAAAAAATATGCATCACCTCCAATAATTTAAAATATATAATAAGAGGTTATCCAATTAGTTGGGATCATTTAGATCTACTATTGAAGAAACAATTTCTTATTTTGAATATTTTATAACTATTTTGAAAGAGAAGGTGGAGATTAATACTTATATGGATTCTACATCAAAATTTTCACCTCCTAATATTTATGTTTATTTGATCAGGATAGTTTTTAGGGAGGATCTTTTTACTGTTTCATGAAATATACCTAACCTTCCACAGGAAAGTTTGAGAAAAAATAAACATAATAGTGATCTTGTCCATCTGATTGTTGGAGAGTATATGATGGATATGAAAGTTAATAGAGAGATAATGCCAAATAAAATTAAGTATTACTTATCTCAAATTTATAATAAGCATCAGATGAATACTCGTTTCAGGTTCCTAACTCAAAATATAAGAATGCCTCCAGTATCTCATGATTTTAAAGGGAATGTGAATCAGTTGAGGGTGACGACTCTAGTCCTCAATCTATTTATAGAAGAAACTCAGGGTTTATTCTGTGTTATGAAAAGGGGAGGAAATATATTTATTTAATTTTTCAATTTTATAAAACTATTTCTCCATGTTTATATAACTATATGGGTTTATTAGGATTCTTTTCCTACTACTAATCATCTCACCCCTACAAATTCTTATCCAGATTTCTTCAAATCCAGTATAACTATACATCCAAATTCACCATTAATATATCATTTCCAGCATTTTAACCCCACTCCTAGAGAAATAGTCTAACCTCACAGGACAATAATTATTAGAGAGACTCCTTCTCTATCTGTTATCCCTACAGTCATCTTTTCAATTACCTTTGCCTCTACTGTTCAATCATATTCTTCTGATAAGGATAATGGAAAATCCCAACTTGATTCTACACCTCATCCCAAAAATCATTTTCATTATACTTTTATTCTTCAATGGGGATTTTTTTGTATAAATATTTATTATAACCATTTGGTAGTATATCAGTTTATTTTCAATGGAAACTCTCTGATTCTTTTTTTTTATTTTCATATTTTATATTATTTTCATGTTTTGATAATCCCACAAGGGGATATTGAATTTACTGAATTTATTGAATTTATTTACACATTTTATTAAGATGTCTATGTAATACCATCATTTATTTTTGTTTTAAAATGTTTCTTTGATACCATTGAGTTTATATGTATAATTATTTCCTCTGATATCATATTATTTGATATTATCTTTCTAATTACCTCTAATACTTCTTTCTATCTACTTAACTTTGATATCAAGTGTATAAAATGAAATGATATTTTATCATCAAAATGGGGTAAATTATTTTAACCATTGTTTTAATGATCACTGGACCATATTTTTTATAGTATCAATGAGTTTTATGTTTTATGAGAACATTTTATAAAATAAGGAAAATTGGTGAAAAATTAGGAGTGGTGAAAACACTCACCACTAGACATGACTCACCATTAAAGATGAGTCACTTCCAAGGATGACTCAAAGTCAGGAATGTAAATTTGGCTAGGCGTTGAAAACACCCAACATTGTCTATGAGTCACCATAATATTTTATTTTTTGCTAAGTATAGGAAATTCTCACCATTATATATGACTCACCATTGAACCAAGAAATTTTATAAAGTATTTCAAGCACCTGCCGTCAGTGACGAGCCATTATATGTATAAAATTTCAAATAATTATAGAATATATATACCATCTGCAATGAGTCACTGTCAGGATAGATACTTTTTGAACTATAGAAAAGACTTTCCTTCAAATGATAACTCACCATTAGAAATTAGTCACAACCAAACTTTCTAATGTGTTGAGATGACCAATGGTTGAGTAGACTCACCGATGAGATGAGTCACCATTGGCATGAATCACCATTAGTGTTGTGTCTCCATTCAAAAGATTCACCACCAATATTTCTATTTATTTTTCATTAAATATTTCTAACATCTCTATTTTTGAATTTAATGTTGAGAGTTATTTTAATTATTGTTATTAAGCTATTTCAATAATTCATTATATTTTGTATCAGACTACAAAATAATTATATTTTTTCAACATTGGTATGTGTGTTAGTAAAATTTCACTTTATATTGGTAAAGTGTTTTATCGGAAAATATTTTCATGTCACTAAATTTATCATATAACTCTATTGATAATTTTTTTTGAGATAGATAAAATAGTTCAGTTGCAATTATAATAATACCAATAGTTAATATATTGGTTTACAAAAAGTATTAGCAATAGATTCACATGATAGATTTATCTGATTAAAATAATATTCGAATCATTATACTTATGTAGGTATAATTATTAATAATATCTTATAATTTCATAAATAATATTATTTTAAATAATTATTTTCATTTTATTATAACCAATACCAACAATTCAATTTGTCAAAATTGATTTTTAATTGAAAAGTTATATATTTTTATTACAATATTATTGAAAAAAATATATTATATTGATTAATTTAATCATATATAATAAAAAATTTATAATTAGTATATCATTATTATAAAATAATCTTATAAGAAACTCCATAGAACTAATTCAAATAAATAGAAGAATCATGTTCACATTTTTAGAAAAAATATTTCTAAATTTTTTTTAAGCACCATAAATAAAAAAAGAAGAAACCCTCAATTTACAAACACAATTTGTAATCATGTGACATCCCCACTATAGTTGGTTTATTCATGAAAAAAGGATCCCTATAGTAGAATTTGGTTCAATGTTTCCTATAAACAAAGGAGTTTTTTGTATCGCCTTGACCACATCATGATCCACCACTACATTGGAAGGATGACTTCCCAATTTGATTATTATACTCCTCTATCATCAATTAATTGAATTCGTATATCAACCCACCATTGAGAGATATGGTAAAAATATATAATAAAATGGTTAGTTAAGAGAAATATATTAATAAATTTGGAGTAGTTGTTTCTCTACCGAAGCCTTACTAGAATGAGTACTTGTTTCTTTTTTGTAGAAAATAATATTCATATATATCTAAAACAAACTGAAAAGTATATTAAAAAATACTACAAAGGTTCGGGAGTAAAATTGTTCCAACAAGCTAGGAGTGGATGTTTTAATAAATAAAGAGACCAACATACTTGAGTATTGTAGAATCCCTAACATAACCATGGAAGCTAATGTCCAATCTATAATTTCCATTTTATATCTTCATAAAACAAAAAATATACAACATACTTGGGTTATGGATAGGTACTAAAGGACTTTTCAATATTGGTGGTATATAAGAACACATATCTTATGGCTTGGAAACTAAAGTAGAGTAATATAATGGGGGCTTTAATGGTGGTATGACAAGAATAATAAGGTATAGGATACAGATTTGTTATAGAAACTTGAACTTATAAAGTAAACTTTACCTATTAAATAACAACTAAATGGAATGTCCAAAAATCTTTCAAACTAAGATCTATTTTTTTCTACTAAAAAAGACCAATTTGGTAGTGAGATCAAAAACCCTAAAATTTTAATGCTAATATAGTGATCTGGAGAAAGGGTTCATAAAAAACATAATTGAAATATTGATTTTATGTTTTTTGAAAGTCTTACAAGATAAACATATGGGTGTTTTTAGGATTATTAGATTATTAGATTCTAGAAAGGCTTAGGAATGTGAATTGGTAAGGGGATGCAATTTACATTTTACGTGCAGGGCTAGATGATATCTGAGAATTCATTTTTTCCTATATAATATCAATAGATACTTAGTAAGGTAGGTTATTTATTTTAAGTAAATATGTACATTCACATATCAAGACATGGTATGAGATTTAGATGATGAAAATAAAGGACTCAGTTTGATCACTCAAACATCAATTAACTATCAAAATATTACCTTAAACATGTAGGCCTCAACTAGTCCACATAGTTAATTACCAACTACTGAAATTGAAATTTGTATTCACAATTCCAGATATAGTATGAAAATGAGATAAGGGGAATAAATAGGTTATTTCTATCACTAAAATAGTAAGGAGAACTCAATTTGTTACCTTAAACATGCAGTCTTCAATTTCTCTGAACACTCTATGACTATCTAACGGTGGACCAACAACTAATGGCTCTTCGTGATATACATTAATAAATATATAATGAAATATTTCATTTACATTTCAATATTTTGAATTTTTTTCTCATCCACTATATATATCTTAATCTTCATGTTAAAACATAAATAATCAACATTATATAGTAATTATTATCATCAATCTACTGATTGAAAAAATAATTAATAAAAAAACTTTTTTCCACATCTAGGTAATTATCATCTAATTTTACTGGTAAAATTTGAATTAAATTCACTGTGATCATGAGGATAAATAATTTTAGTGTTTTTTCATGGTTATAAGAACTTGACACACAATAGATAATGTAATAATATTACTATAACATCATTTATGAAGTTCAATTCAACCGTGATTTTGGAGAATCATAATCTCTATAATGTATTGAATAATAGAATATAATGTTACTATAAATAAAATAAAATGTCAAACCATTCAATATTTATCAATAATAAATAATGATATAGAAATAAATAGAACATTGTATTAACAATGACCACAACACCAGTTGTTTTTTGTTTGAATTTATATTTGACATTTCCAGTTACTTATGAAAATTTTTCTACTTATCGCTTGAATTGTAGCTCAATTGGTCATGTAAGGAATGTTATTTTATGAATATGGTATCATTTTTTTCTTTAAAGTGTTGTGATGAAAGTCTTTTCAAAAGAATGTTTATAGTGAAAAAACTTCCATGGAGATAGTAGTATGATTGTCGATGGAACATGATAGGATCAGAGTAGTTTTAATGGTTCACATGTCCATGGAGCAGAAAATGATGCTACATTGTTGTATTAGGGTTTTAGTACATCAAGTGTGGTGAATATTGGTTAGGTTATGGATAATTATATAAAGGGACCTATGATTAGGAAGGAGTAAGGAAGGGGACAAGTTTATGATGTTGTCGCAGGAGATAAACTGTTTGAGGTGGTTCAGACTAATCAGCCTGTGGGGGATACATGATAGATTTTTTGAAGTGTACTTCAATTAGGATCAATAGACCTTATTATTGAGGTTTAGGTTGCATTACTATAGATACCCTCTGAGTAAATCTAGGATACTGAGTGTAAAATTGAACCAATTTTTGGTTTTTAATCACAGGAAAAGTTGGTAGAGTTTTTTGGCCTGTATTCTCAAATCAATGTTGTTTGTTATGTTAATCTAGATCATGGGAAGGGTATTTATTCTCTCCATGGTTTGACTAGAACTTCACTAAAGAGGTTAGTCCTTCACTTACATGGGTATCCACTTATGGATTCTTCTGATTCCCTAATACATGGTCATGTAGTCACACAGGGAAAGTCTTATCATCAAGATGAGGGATTGAATATAGGTACCATTTGGAAGTTTGATGTTGTCTTCTATGTTGGGGAGGAAATTTTCCTAAAGCATAGGTATCCACTTAACATTTATGTTCAATTCAATGCTAAGAATCATGAGGAATTTCAGCATGACGTTGAATAGATGCTATAAGGTATTGACTATTACTATGTTATCCAAGATGAATGAAAACCACTAGTTTCAGTGGTAATTGGGAATACATATATGATATAGACCAAGGTATAGAGAATAGAAATTTCTAGAGAGTTATTATTGTACACATCGATGTAGATACAAAATAAAGGAAAAATGATGATGTGGGTTACTCATCTATGTTAAATAAAATGTTCAGACCATGGAAGAACTACTTAGAGTTAAAACCCACTATGACTACTAGATTGGATCCTCAACTAGATGTAAGGATTGTAAAGTTTAATATGTTTAGATCTATGATAATCATTCATAATAGAGACTTATATCATCATGCAATTAAAACATATAGTTAGTGTAATCTGTGAATCAAATCTGAGTCTTCGATAGGATATCTGATGGTTTCAAAGGATTAAGGGAAATATTATATCTTGATAATAGATGAACAATATATAGATAAATATAATATATCAAAATATTTAATCAAGTAACACTACTTTTAATTGATAATGAAACCTAACACAATATCTAACAAACCATTTAGTGAAATGAGAACCATTGGGATTCAATATATTTCTTCAAAAATAGTATTAAAATGAACTTTTCAAATATTATAAATATAACTACGAAATTATTAATAATAATAATTATTGGACCCAAGTAGAATCAATTTTTATCGCAATGAATATAATATAGTTGAAACTAGCGAGAAAGATTTTATGTAGATGTGTGGTGCCCAGACCATCTCTAAAAGATTGAGTTTTGAAGAGATGGATTCCCAGATTCAATATGTACAGAATAACTCAAGATCTATTTTTTGCTTATATAATGTGAAAATTTATTACTAAGAGATGGATCATCACATTAGGACAATACAGATCATCAAGAAATTAGGGATTCTATGATGAATCCAAGGTGGATGGAAGGGAATACTAATGCATTGTCAATTTCAACTCATTTGGTTTCTTCTTAGCAACAATCATGAAAAAGGTCCCTTAAATATAACAATTACATATTAAAGAATGTCAAAAAGAAATTTTCATTAGTATATGAAAATTGGTTCTATGTTCATTCCTAAGTAGATTAATATCCCATAAAATACAATCTAAAAATTGATATTTTTCTTTCTCATTATCCTAGGAGGGTATGGAAGATTGTTTTCCAAGGCGTAATGATGACTTTTTCCATTACCAATTCCTTATGTAAATGCACATAAAACAATATAACTGATTTATACTTAAAATGATTTATTAAGAGAAGAAGACTATATTTTCACCAAAACGATTTCAAAAAAGATCAAGTGATAAACATTTTCTTTGACATTTTAATAGAAATATAATGATAAAATTTGTCAATGAGTGTTGAAGAAAGGGTGGCTATATCACAAAATATGAAAATCTAGTTTCACATAGAGGAGTTATATGCACTTATCATGTGTCCTTTACTAACAAATTAAAATATTTGAATTCAATACACTTGAAGAATTACCTAAAGGTATTTTTGTTATGAATATATTGAGGAAATTTTAACCAACAATGAGGTTTATAAGAAAATTTGGATATGAAGACGATCCAGTCATAAATCCTTGTCTAATTCAATGTAATTTGTGGTTTAAAAGAATGGTCTAGAGGAATATTGTTTGGATGTAACATAATATGATAATATTGGGAGATGTTTGAGCCATAAGTATGTTTTTAGAAACCTAAATAAAGTTACAGTCGCAATTCAGACCCTTGATCATCACTATTATCATTATGGATTCTTCATCTCTAGAATATTAGATACTTTGTAAGAGCTAATATGGGATTATTGGTATTGATTTTAATCATCATTATTATCTTATGAAGGAATTAAAATGTAATTGTTGAAGACTATGTTGTTATGATAATATGTGAGTGGCCAATAAATCTGTCAGGGGTGGAGGTTTTAGAAAGATAAGATGATTAGGCACCAGTTAGTTTTTTATATTATTGTAAAATAATTGATGTATATATATTATTAGTTGCGATAGTTTGTTCAATTGGAACTTGAATCACCGTTATATTTCTTTTTTCATTTTAATACAACTTACAATAAATTTATGTTGTTTATCTGGGATGTGTGTTTCCATATTTCTTATTAAAAATAGTTTTTCTCTCACTTTAGTGGTTTTTTCCATGAATTGTACTGTAAAAACTTATCTTTAATAAAATAAAAATAACTTTAATTTTTAAACTTCTTATTATATATATTTTTTTTCAAAAAAAAAATCAGAATAATGAAACAGAATTTTAATTTAGTAATATGATTCAACTATGAAAAATATATATATATATATATATATTAAACTATAGTTACCCAAAATTTTCTTATTGTTAATTTATCATTCCACTAATATGAAAATAAATTAGAAAAAATGATGTAGTCATATAAAAACAAAAAAAGTCACTCTAGACATTAAATAGTATAAGAATAATGATAATTTCTATCCGGAACATAAACATTTATTATTTATAAGGGAAAATAAATTGAATTGTTATAAGATATTAAAATGTTCTTATGGATAGAAAAAAAAATATATATATATATATAAAAATTTAAATGGTTATTACAAATATATGATTGCATCATTCCATAAGTTATTAACTAAATACTCTTCTTGGATGAAACATTAGAAAACAAAACCTCATTGCCACAAAAATGAACGTTTATCAGACTAGCCATTCAAAATTGTGGATATGGAAATAGTAATAATAATGGTGTAATAAAGCTTGAAATAAATCCAAATTTCAATTTATAGATTAATTTAGATATATTTTGACCATTATTTGGATATAATATATGAAATGGATCATCAATGGGAAAAAATTACTCAAAACCCTAATATAAAATTACAGAAAGCATTATGTGATATGAATTCGATGATTTCGATACTTGCATGATCTGACCTTGTACTATATTTTAGAAACATTTTAATAAATTGAAAAAAGTGTAAAATTTTAATTCCTGTGTACAAGTATGGGGGACTAAGTCAATTAATTTAATATAATCTTTAGAAATATGGATGTATTATCCTGAAATCACAAAAAACAAATAATTTAATTCGATTTTATATAAAACCCTAACTATGAATCAATTCAAACAATAGATACCAAACATTTTAAGTTCATAAAACATGAATTGAAGAAACACATACCTTATGAGATTCTAAATTATATACCGATTCAACTTTATATTTGAATTAGTAAAAAATAAATCAATCTATGGATGAGGAGTGTATGTGATGGAAAGGAATGAAGGAGGGTGGGGTGTTTCTTTGAAAGTGTTTGAGGGTGATGAATCTGGAGTGAAACTAAAGCATAAAATAGTCAGAGTGAGATAGGGATGAAGATGTAGGAATAGGATAACAATAAGGTTAAGGGTGATTTGGGGATGTATCTTAATTAACTTCTTTTCTTAATTATTTTTTTTCATATATGTATTTTATCTTACTTTTTAATTGAATAATATTGAACTCTAATACAATTTTCCATCCCAAAATAAATGTATCCAAATTAAATTTATCTAAAATATAGCTAATATTGGTGGAAAAAGTATTATTTTTAATATTTATTATTAATAATATATTCATCTGGTAGTAATAAAAATGTTGGTATTGGTATGATAAATTAATAGGCTTAATTGTTAGTAACATATGTGATGGAATTGAACAAACAATATCAATAGATATATATCTGTAAAATCAAGTGTTGGTGCTTAAAATTAATACAAAAAAATCCATATTGGAAAATCTTATTTTTACCAATAGTTATATTATCTATCAACAAATATCTATTGGTATAAATCTTTTTTTTGTAGTGTCTCTCATCCAGTACGAGGAGTATAGTATCTAGATGATTCTCCATGCATTCTACTATTAAATAAATTATAAGACTGTATAATATGGATATACATTGAGAATAAACATAGAGATCTTCACACACAGCATATCTTCTTTACATCTTTTATTTTCATCATCTATTTATTATCATAACATTAGGAGAGGTGTGTGTTTACTCTATATATTAAACAACCAAACTGTCTCATTAACATTAATTAGAAGATACATAAAATCTTATAAACTCCCTTTACCCCTATTTTCCCATGTTTTGTGGAAGAGGTCTTTGTGTATCATGTCTGTTTTTCATGGTTGTTTTCAAAGAGGTCTTGTGTGACATGGACAACAAGTTTTTTATTGTATACCTGATCCAGGTTGTGGATCAATGATTATTTTATATAATATTCATGTTAGTTTGTGATTTTAAAGTGGATAGGATTAGGTCTTAGCTTAAGATTGAACCTCTTGTATTTATTCTATTGTGTGTTTTTTTATTTTCTTTACTTTAAAAGTGAATCTATTTCAAACTACAAAAAACCCACTACTTTGATAGTTAATCTTAATTAGTATTTATATAAGATTTTGATTAAGTAAATTGATTTCTAAAGTTAAATAAATATTTAAATAATGTTTTAATATATACTTAATAAATCATTAAAAAATGTTTTAGAAGATCATAACTTATATTGATCTTCTTTTTTGATTTACTGGGAAATTTTAAAATATCTCAGAGATTTTATCTAAAAACTTTTTTTGAAAAAAAATAATTGGGAAGTCAATTAACCCCCACCCCCATGATATACTCAAATTGACCAAAAAATAACATATAATCATTCGATATATGAACTAATATATTTACCTTAATTAAATTAGAAATTACTGTGAAAAAATATTGGGAACATGTGATTGCTAAAAAAAATTTTAATAACATGAGTTTTTGTTTTATTTTTAATTTTTAATTAAAAAATAAATTCTATAATTTTATAATTATAACATTATATAATAGAATATATTTTTGGATTCATAAAAAATATTTTTATAGGATTAGGTTTTTTCATTTGTCTAAAATTACAGAATTTTTGATTAATAGTGAAAACATATTTTTTATTGAAACTGTATTATTTATTAGATTATCAAAATCAAATACTAACTCAAAAAATTTACAAAGATATTTTCACGGTGAATAATTTTCTTGAATAACTAAATGATTAATTTAAAAATACTGTTTTGAATTTATAATTCCTTTGTTTAATGTTTTTGAATCTTAATTTTACTATTAATAATATTTTTATTCCCTAAAATTAAAAGATAGTTTTCACCACTTTTATAAATTCAATAAAAGAATATATTTCAGATCAACGTGTTCATAACATTTAATAAGGTCGATTTAAATTTTATTATTAAAATTAATATTAATAGGATTTAAGTAAATTATCGATATAGTGGAAAACTATTATTTTGAATGAATTTTTTTATTATCAGTTTATAATTTATATATATTAAAATTAATTAATATCTACACTATAGTGAATATATTATAATTTTTAAAATTAAATATAAATATATGAACAACCATTAAATTGGTAATCAATACTAAATATTTTTAATAACACATAATATTCAAAAAAACATTTTTTTATAAAATAATTTTTTAATATATTAATTGTTGTAATATAAAAGGTTAGTTTAATCATATTTAGTAATTTAATTAAATTATATAGAGTTAAAATTGAGTTCATGAAACAAATTTTTTGAATTAAGTCTTACCTTTTCATTTAAATAAATCATAAATTACTTGGTTAAAAACTTGTTAGCAAAGAAAAAAAACTAAATGATAAAGTACAAAAATCTAGTGGTAAAGGACTTGAAAACATTTTAAAAATGTGTGAAAATAAATTTCATACTATTTTCTACCTCTTATCACTAGAAAATAATAATTTCCCACTTTTTTATCCATTAATCCTTGTATAGATTCATTTCTTCATTTAAAAATCAATGGATATTTTAAAAAGTTCTATTTTATTTACTTTTAAATATAGACCACTTACACCAAATTTTTTCACCCTTTCCAAATATTAAGCTCCCAAAAAACACTTCCTTACTCTATCCTCAACCATATCCCCCTGATTGATTATATTTTTTCTTTCCAAATGAGTAATATATAGAGCCTTAAGGTGTTACCCAAAAGAGATCATCTAATGTGAGAGGTAATGCTCCCAACGAAGGTCTCATAATTTTATCCTTCTTTTACTTCCTCAAATATTTTTTCTATATGAAAATATGATAACATAAATATTATTAATATTCATCAAAATTAATATAAAAAAAATAATATTAATTTTATACCTTAATCCAAAACCATTTATAAAATGATGATGTTTTCAAGCATATGTATGGACTATAGCCTCGATGAAAGACATGTTCAATTTGTCATAAAAATTTTACAAGGGTAGTTCAAAAGTGATAATTAAGGAAACAATATACAATTTAAAACATTTTTATGACTCTGAAATGATATATTATTTTATTTTCCCCACCCTCCACTCTTTTGAAAAATGTGATCATTGTTTTTGTGTTAGTACAGACAACTACCTCCATAGAAAGAAATATTTTATTTTTTACTATTTACTAACATGGATTAATTTTAAAATGTATTTAATGGATATAAAATATATTTTGGACACTATTAATAATCAATCAAAATTATTTTTTCCATTACATAAATGAAATTATTAGTAAATGACAACTGTAAATTTAACCACCATAAGTAAACATGTCAAGATACTTTTATTAATTTGCGTATATTTTTTTGAAAACCTATGGAACTGTTCAAATTTTCTACTATTATAAAATTAAATGAAATATAACTCCACAATTCTCAATATTATGAATTTATCTTACATCATATTCTAGAATATTCAATATACTGAGGATGTTTCAGAGAAGCCATCTGAACAAACTCAAGTAACCACAATAAGAAAACTCTATTTAATAAATAAATGACATCGGATATTAAATACATCATATATAATGATTTATTCATGGAAAATGGAACTAAAAATTTTATAATAAGTTTAATTTAATTATATGGGTTGTTTAAAGAACACTCAAAACAAATATGGACCAAAAGTAATGTTTTTCTATATGAAAATTATTCTTTAATGAGATATGATGTTTATAAACCACATGTTTAATTGTTTCTCATATACATATTCTCCATGAATTTATTTTATCCAAAAAATTTTTGTAATAAATGTTATTTACTGATCCACATCATGGATAACTTCTAAGTATTTTTAATTGAAAATATTATGATATTTTTTGGGTTTCTCAAAACTCAATTTTAATTAAATGAGTTATGATTATACTTATACATATTATTTCATATAATTTAGGAACATTATTCTCATTAATTTCATTATGGGATATTTAACTATTTTTTGGGATTTATATTTCTAACACATAAAAAGTTTAATCTACATGAATCTTATTTCAAGAATTTTGATATCTGTAAAGGATTTAGGTAACTCAAATTTCTACTTATGGGGTTAAAAATAATTCATTGTTCATCATTATTATCTATTTAATAAATTCATCAATTTCACATTTCATGAGATATTTACACTTTTTATATTAGAAAAATTATTATTTTATACTCAAATATTTCATCTTGATGATTTTTTTCTTAAAAAAGTGAAAAATTATTTAAGAAACAAAAGTTTCAAATACTTTAATGATACTTTTAAAATATTTTCACATCTATTAACCCCAAAATTATTCCATTATTATTTTGAAATAAAAATATTTTTTAATCATGTGACCTTAAAATATTTCTTA
Organism: Viscum album; assembly: GCA_963277665.1. Classification (NCBI taxonomy): domain Eukaryota; kingdom Viridiplantae; phylum Streptophyta; class Magnoliopsida; order Santalales; family Viscaceae; genus Viscum; species Viscum album. The sequence continues at coordinate 348,147,582 of OY728126.1, forward strand.
TTCTTTATTACAAATGAAATTTTGGTAAATCTTTTCACCATGTGGGTTCCAAATAATGGTATTTGAAAATATTAAAGAAGTTTTTTTCATATGTTCAAATTATAATTTTTAATCCTCCACTAAATAGGCATTTTAGATAACATATATTTCTTTTTAAGTGTCTATTATCAATGATTTTTTTGGAAAGTAATTTTTTTCAAAAAAAACCTATTACCATTCCAAAATTGACTTCTAAATTTGATCTATAAATTCTTCCTTTACAAAAATGTTTTATAAAAACTATTTTTGTGATTTCGCTACCATTTTCTTCCATATATAAAATTTCAATATTTTCTTAGAAATTATTTTCAATTCAGTACCCACTAAATGTTTTTATGAAATACACCTTCTAAATGATGGAAATTTGGGTATCAATTATTTACAATAACGGGGTAAATTTTGGTGATACCAAACAAAACGTTTAATAACCCATTTTCAATTTCATCATTTTTTATGATGTTATGGATCCGTTTTTCCAATTGGAAAACATATGTACGGATGATTGATGTGTCAAGTATTATATCCCCCTCTAGTGCATTGATTTATGTTTTATATCTACAGATATCAAAATGAGTACATGATTTGTTCCCAAACCCATTAAGGAACATGAGTTATAGAACAAACTCAAGAGGGTATATATGAAGTATCCCAATCCTAATAAGATGTGTGGGTTGTAAAAAAGTTCCCAGAGGGTACACAGCTATTCACCCATTCCCAAGTGGGTACATGAGTTATAGCCCAAGAATAAGACGGTATATGGGTTGTATCTGAATACCAAGATAGTACAAATATAGTACAAATAGGGTAAATGGGATGTCTCTCAAGCCTAGTATAGAAAACTGGTTGTTATCTCAATCCCACTAAGATATGAGAATCTGGTGATAATTTTAGGTTTTTATTTCTAATTCTTTATCTTATGATAAATTTCTACTTTATATATATTTTATTATTAAATGGATGATCTTTATTATCTCATGATTTTACACACATATAAAATGGTATATATTTGATGACTTGATACTATAGGTCATTCTACTATTTCTTGCGGATCACTCATATTCTTCTATGTTCTTTTTAATAATATATTTCTCCAAGGATCTGGATTTATTGTATTCCTCTGATCTATCCCCAGATAAAATTTTGATGATTTTTTATTTTATTAATCATTTGGTCTCACCCATTTCTTCTTTTTAAATCCAACTATTGTAAAGATGGGTGTAAATTATATGATTTATAGACGGAGATTTAATGAGGATCAATTTTATAGAAATGTTTACAAGCATTGTAAAATAATATGATTGTGTATCTGATCACAAAATACATTAAACCTTCCATTTATTTTATCGTGTGATTATACATTGTGATGTAATTTTTAAATTATGAAAATGATCTAAAAAGATATAGGTTTATCCAACTTGTATCAAATATAGTGGTTACATAATGTGTTTTTATAACTGAACCAGAACAGCGTCTTTGGGGAACCTCGTAAAACAGAAAGTGTGTTTGGGAGATGGTAAATAGTGTTATAAACATAAGAAATTCAATGAAAGAGAAGATAAAACAAATGAAGCATAGTTTCTGGTTCTTGATAAATGTGGATTTCTTATCAAGGAAGTAGTAGTCTTAGAATTTCAGATACGGTCTTCGAGATATCATCTAAATGATGAAACAAAGTATTTCACATGGATTCAATGTTTAGTGTTCAATCATTGATTCTAAAACGGATTGTGTTCTTTTGGATTATCTCAATATAATTTTTATTCTTTGAATGAATCTTGAGAGCTTTAAATATAATATATAAATACCAACAATCCAAACTCCATCCTGGTAAAACAATTCAAATTCAAATAACTCAATTATCCAGGATAGAGATTATCATCTTCAAGAATAATAGAAACACAATTAGTTTGAATTAAAAAAACTAAAGAATGAATAAAACCATTTTGAATAACCCAATAAATTATAAAAATAAGTCAAATAATTCCACTAAAAATTAGTAGAATATTTAAAATAAAAAATTAAATACATTTTAATTTAATGTAGTGTGTAATTTAAAAATTAATTATTCTGCATTAAATCTAACAAAATTAAAAAATAAGTTTTTAAAAATTCCTCTTTACTTAAATAATATGTTTGAAAATAATTAGTAAAATAAATTAACTCAAAATACTAAATTTTCTGAATACATGTTGTATATGTTATATAATAATGAATGAATGAATTTAAAAACATTTTGAAAATGATTAAAATATTATAATAATGCTTTACCTGGGTTATGTATAATATATGTTCCTTTTTAAAATTAACAAAATAATTAAAACCTTTCATATAAACATGTATCTAAATAAATAATAAATAATAACAAAAACATATCTTTTGTAGAAATTAAATTTTAAATACAAAAATGGAAAGAAGTGATCTTGTGCACCAATATATCATGTGGTCGGTATGCTTACCATGCGGTTACAACACATGGTCAGTTGTCTTGTTGTAATTATATTGATCATTTGACAAAGTCCAATGTGAAATCATTTAAAAATATCACATTCCATTAGAAAATAAAACAAGTGGTGACTATAAAATTTTAGGTGGTCAAATAATGATCGTACATGGTCTATTGAGTTACAGTTTGTGGTAACTATACTTATCATGATTTAACACAATAGCTTCAATGAATGCATTACACAAGAAACATATACCATATTTGGATCATATAAAAGATTGAATCAAGTGCACAATGTCTAAATAGAGTTAACTTAATCTACTCATGGAAATATCACAAGGTGTTTCATCTTTTTTCAATCTTTTATAGTAGATGAAACGGAGTATTATGATAGTAGGATGCCTGAACATGAAGGTGAAGGCACAAGTGTTTTTCCTTAATGTATTAGAGGATGAATTTTATCATGTTTCATCACCTATGTTTGGGTTCGTGTAAACAAATATTCATATTTCTGAATAGTTCTTCAAAATACTGACTGGCATGAAAACAAAAACATAAAGGATGGTGAAGCTGCAACAGATCTAGGAAACCCTGGAAAAAACAGGCTCATGTGTTGTAAAAGATTTCTGAATCATTATAATATGTGAAAATTTTGAACCAATTACACAAGGTATTTTTATTATATCATGAGTTATCTTTATATTCTATATGTGGTAATGTTAAAGTGTTATTGTAGTAAGTTCTAAACCTTATTATGGTAATGTGGATTTAAAAGGGTTTCAAAACATATGAAAAGTGGATACTAAAATACTAGAGAATTTTTATTCCCTATAAAAGATTGAATGAGTGAAACATATAGAATAATTAATTATATATAATCTCAATACATTTCCAACAAATAAAATAACACAATAATCTAACAATTATAGTATGATAAATAATTAAAAAAACAGTGAAACCATTTTTTGAAAATGGTACAAAAATGATAAAATATTGCATCAATTATCTCAAATTTTTATTTGTATAAAAATAATTTCAACAATTTCATGTTTTATAATGAAATTATGAAAAACATATAAAATTTATAACCTAGAAAACATCATGAGATTCCGATATGAATTGGAAGAGATATTAAATAAATAATAAATTTTTTGAATTATGCAAAATCTATAATTCCAAAATGATTACATGATCATAATTTAATTTTTGATCACTTAGACAAAAAATTTATAATTGCATTACTTCTAATGGAATGTGAAAAAAATGTTTTGGATTTCCAAGAGAACAAGTTTCATGATAATCTGAGTTATATGTCCAATTTTATAAAATAATAACCAAAGAAAACTACACAGAACAATAATCAAAATAAATTTTGGTCATACCAAAAGAATGCACCATGTTCAAAGAAAAATTAAAACATGGTAGATAAGGAATTATACTTCATCGTAGTTTAATAAAAGCTATATTAAATTTTTATATTTCATATGAAAATTGAATTTTAAAAATATGATCACTACAACTCATGTTATGATAAAAATATAGAGAGGTTGTAAAATCAATATGTTAAAATAAATTTATAAGAGTTTTTATAATTTTTTAAAACAATATATAATATAAAAATAAAAAACAACCCCTTTCAAAAATTATAAAACTGGAACCAAGTTTTCCAAAATTATCCCCCTTTTAAATTTTTTTCAAAAAGACAATATTTAGGAATTATAAAAACTAGCAGTTTGAAGACAATGAAATTACCCCTTAATAAGGGAATTTTAATGTGGGAAAAAAATATTTCTAAAAAAATTTCTTACGATGTAAAAAAAATAGTTTTCATACTTTTCAAAATTCAACAGTTTAGTGAAAGTATCTACAAACTAATTTTCAGTTTGAATATATTCAAGAATAATATCACATTTATTAAAATAATCGCAAATAAAATGAAAACGGATGTCGATATTTTTACTTATATAAAGCATTAAAGTGTTCTTTAAAATATAAAAGGCATAATAATTATCAAAATAAAAATAAATTATTTCCAAATTAAATCACATTCAGATAAGGTTTTTTTAATCCATAATGATTGTGAAAATAAATACATCAATAATATACTCACATTCATTACTTAATGAAGTGATGGATTTTTTTTTTCTTGAACTCCAATAAAATAATTTTTTACCAAGAAAGTGAGACATACGTGAGGTTACATTTCTATCAAGTATACATCCACAAAAATCAGAGTCAGGAATACTAATTAAATAAAAATATTTTTTTTCTAGAATAACATAATACATATTTAGTATTTCATTTAACATATCTAATAATATGCTTCAAATATTTTAAGTGATATTCCTTAGGATAATATTGAAATCTAGAACATAAAAAGACACTAATCATTATATTAGGTCTAGAAGTAGTAAAATACAACAAACTTCAAATCATTATTCTAAATAACGTAGATTCAAAATATTTTTCTGAAAAATAAGAATCTAATTTACAATAAATACTCATATGAGTCTTATATGATTTATAAGAATCAATACCAAAATATTTAACCAAATCTATATCATATTTTTATTGATTCAAAAATATTCAATCATATCATATAAAAATTGGAAGTCCTTGACAAAATTTTAATTCTACCATAAGATTCGTGTCAAAATAACATTCCATTAAATTTTAAAAATCTTGGAAATTAAAATCATTCAAACAACCAAAAACAATATCATCAATGTAAATTTTTCAAAATAAAGAATTATTTGAAATTATGTAAAATAAACAAAGTAGGATCTTCTTTTCCCTTAGCAAAATAATTTTTCAATAAAAATATTGTCAATTTATTATAACAAGCATGAGGGTCATACATAATAAAATATAAAACCTTTGATAACATAAAACCCTAATTAGAAAATTTTTAATTTTCAAAATCAGCGAGTTAGAAAACATAAAATTCTTTATAAATAAAAAAATTTCAAAACACAATTTTCACATCCATTTGAAAAAATTTAAAAACATTAAAAGTATAAAAATGATTAAAATTTTAATATATGAAATTCTATCAATAGTCTAAAAGGACTCCTCAAAATATATATCTTCTTCCTAGAATTAACCTAGAGTAACAAGTCAAGATTTATTTTCAACAACTTGTTCGGATCTATACATTTTACTTCTTTGAATTCATTTAGTTACTACAACATTATTGTCTTTATGGGGATAAACATAATTCCAAACTTTATTTCTAGAAAATTTATTAATCTATGAATGTGTAGAAACATAATAATTTAAATAATTTAAATAATCAACTATATTATTAGGAAGAAAGTCAAAAATAAAGTAAAAATTGGCATAAAAGTTTAAAACACATTTTATAATTTTAATACCATAATCAATAATAATAAAATTGTTAATAGGACTATCTTTATGAAAAATACATGATTTAGGATCAGTTTTAGAATGATTATTCTCCCCCTCAATTGATTTATCCTTATCTTTAGGTTTTTATTCACTAAAATTTAAATCTCTAAACTCATCAATAAAATCATTACAATCAAACATCAATATCACATTATTTTAATCAAACATATCATGAAAATATTCCACAATAACCATAATTATTTTATTATAATCTCTATAAATTGTACTGTTATTTGAATAACAAATAAAAATACCATCATCACATTTAGCATTAGGTTTTTATAAATTATCTTTGTAATTTAGAATAAAAACTTTACAACCAATGATTTTAAATTAACCAACTTTAGAATTTTAATTTTTAAAAATTATATAAGAATTTTTATTCCAACAATTACTAAGAATAATTAAATTTTAAATATAAACTGCAACAAAAAATATTTAATCCCAAAAATACCAAGGAAAATTATATTCACATAAATTAGTTATAGTCATTTTAAAAAGTGTTCATTTTTTTATACAACACCATTTTTTCATGGTGATCTAGGAGTAGATAAATTTTGAAAATAAACATTCCTTTTGAAAAAATAAAATTCTAAATAATGAAATTCCCCTATTTTATGACTATATATATAACATTAATAAAACCATTTTCATTTTTTACTAAATTAAAAAAATAATAAATATAGATAAAGTATAATTTTTATATGCAAGATAGTAAAATCTTGTAAATATTATATAATCAACCACAATAAAAAATGTATATTTCTTTATTATAAGTCTAGAAAATTTAGTATGACCAAATAGATCAAGATGTAAAAACTATAATTGCATATTAGTATGTATCTGATTGATTTTTCGAAAGGAGACTTTATGTTGTTTCCCTTTCACGCAACCATCACAAACAATAATATATTTTTCCTTCAAGCTAGGAAACTCTAGAAAATTTTCATGTTTATAGATTTTATGTAATATTCTAGAATTAATAGGACCTAATCGTTGTATCCAAATAATTTTATCACTCTGCATAAAATTGAAACAAATAACATAGTGAATAGCTAGTTCAGAAAAATTAATAATATATATATATATTATTTTTGATTAGTATACAATAATAAATAATCTTCTTTAAAACCTAAAAACATATAATTTTTAAAATTAACTTCCATTCAAAAATCACACAATTTAGATATCATAATTATTTATGTTTTTAACCTTCAAAATATAAAACTTTTTAAATAAAGGTATAATTTAAAATTCTAACATTACAAAAGACTTTTGCATTACCTTTGGGATAATATCCATATATAATAGTTCCTCAATTACATGTGTTTTAAGTGGTAGATTTTGATGATTCTCTAGTCATATGACTAGTGAATAAAATTTCCATGTACCATGTGTCATTCATTAGATATCCAGGCCTGTTTTCCTACAAAAATAGTTACTCGACGATTTTGGTACTCAAGCTACTTTGGGTTGAAAAATATTAGTAATAGAATTTTTAGGGACTAATCCATAATTTAAATAATTATTTATGGTAATCTAGAGAATATTGATTTTTAATGATGAGTTCTTGTAAATCCTAGATAGTTATTAAATCTAAAAAACAAATCATTTTCATAGTGATCTTTCATGAAATTTTTAAAACATGTGACAATAGAAGTAAAATATTTTTTACTTTTCAAAAATAATAGAAATTTGAGGTATCCTCCTATAATATCCAATAAAATATTTATTTTTATTTAGTTTATTCAAATAAAATATCTTTTAATATTTTTCACAAACTTAAAAAAAATATAAATGTTGTCTAAGAGTTTAAACTTCCTTATTCAATTATCCATTCAAATATTTATCAGATATCAAAATATCATGAACTATAGAATGAGAAAAAGAACAAAAATTATTTCTTATTTTTTCATTATCCTGTAAAAGAAATTTATTTTTGGAAAAAAAATTTATCATTTTTTCCTTAATCCTATTGCAAAAATTAGTATCTCTAAAAATATATTTTATTAATATTTCAATTTCTACTATTAATTCAAAAAAAAATTGATGTTTTAGAATCAAAATCAGAACAACCAAAGTATAATCTAGAATCACTAACTTCATTCAAAGAAACCATGAAACAAAAATTAGTAGATTCCATCACATTTATAGATTTCTAACTGAAATCAAAAACATCCTTACAAACCCAACAAGTTTTCAAAGACTTTTTTATTTTCTCATATTTCTAGTCATTTTTATTTTTGGGATTTCATGCTTGATATTACATTTATTTTAAATCAAAATAAGTAACATCTGAAATATTATAATTGTTACTTCCTTTATTATCTCCCTTGTGTTTTTTCTTTTTATATTTTCTTTTAAATTGGTTCATGAATTATTTTTTCTTCATTTATTTATAGAATCTATTCAAAATTTGAGCCATATATTCATTTTCAATATCATGTAGATCATAATCATAAGATTCAGTAAAAGACAAAATTCTTTGATTTTAAAGTTACACCTTTATTATCTCATATTCTTCTATACTCTTTTGTTCAAGTTCATATTGAAGTAGTGATTCAATATTTCATAATGAGTGTACTCCTTGATGTTATTTCATTCATCAATGAAAAATTTATAGGCATGAAATTTAACTACGATTAAAAATCTCTGTATCTATAGTTCTTTAAAAAAACTATGGTTATATACTACACCTTTAGCCATTTTTTTGGAAAATGATGGTTATAGGTCATTATACCTTGGCTATAGCCGTAGTTCTATAATAAAAAGGTTATAGATCATACGTATAGAAATATTTTCCTAAAAATATGTCTATAGATCCCCTGACTAATAACGGGATAAATATCATGGGAAATCCATGGGAAAAAACTATAGCCTTGGTATTTTCAAACATCAAGGCAATAGATCATTATCCCCTGGCTATAGCCGCATCTTTATAGAATAATGGATATAAGTCTAACAAGAAAAAAATTAAAACCACAGTTTTTCTAAAAATAATGGTGAGAGAGAAATATCTCTTGGATATATCCCTGGACTAATAGGATTGTAGATATATAATATACTTATTTCCATGTTTCCCTTAAAATGTGCATATATCTCCCCCAACTAAGTGCATGAAAAAAATCCCAGTGGAAGGTGGCGGGAAATAATATTTCCAAACATTACCAACTATTTTCATGGGTTTTAAAAATATATATAACAGTATATATATATATAGTAATGGTTGACTTCACAGTAGTGGTTAATCGCTATTATTAAAGTATAGAAGTTATGGGTTTTAATCCTATCGGTTTCATTGTATTTTAAATCTATATCCATGATTTAGTCAGGATACAGACATGGTTTTCCATCATGGAAACAGAGATATATCCAGAGTTTAAAATAGTGACAATAGACCTACTCTAACAGGGTAAAACCTATAGGTTTATTTACATAGTTTCAACAACTAAGTCTATAACTTCTATTTCCATGTTTCGAAACCTTGTCAATATCCCTTGAAATATTTGTTATTTATTTTCCCAACAGCCTTATCAATATTTTCCACTATCTACTGGAACCATGGCTATAAGATATAGAAATTATTTTATGCCTATAAACATATTTCTTTACCATTACTATTGGTGAAACATTTTGTTGTGTTTATTTAGTATAGCTTATAGGACTCTTTCAATAAGTATTGGGTTCTCCAAAGATTCTAAAAGGGGATTAATTCTGTTAACAATGCTTTTCAATCGGTAGAACATTTGATTTATAGAATCATTTTCACCCTTCTTAAACTCTTGGTACTCTACTTGAAGGATTCCCATATTATTTTGAATCAATTTATCTAAACCTTGGTGAGTTACTTGTAAAATCATACAAAACTCATGATCTATCTTACAAAAAGATACAAGAAAAAAAATATTTCTATTAATATCATAGTATAAAATATTAAAAAAATTATAATTTAAAACATATTTTACAGTATTATTTTTGATAAGTGTATATGGGTCATATTCTGGTAGTGGTTATTATTTTTCTATGATGGATCAGTGTTATATGATTAATTTTTTGAGGTATACCTCCATTATAGATATAATGTATTCATAATTCCTGTTATAAATGTGTGGTGGTTTCTGAGAAATATAAACACCATTTAAGATCACTTATTTCAGCATAAAGATATTTTTTCATTGATTTTGAGGTATAGAAATAGGTTCAAACAATAAAATATAGACTAGAAATGTAGAAGGGTTGGAAAAATTCCAAAATGAATAAGTATTGATTCCAATTTTTTTGGTATCTGGAAAAATAATAACAAAGATAAACTATATTTTATAAGGTTAAACTCAGATACAAATTAGTAGGTTTGAATGGGTATTATAATATCTTCTAGAGGGGTGAATAGAATAGATAAATAAATTTAATCAAATAAATTGATTATTCAAATTTATTAATGAAGTTGATTATTAAAGATAATTTTTAGAAGAAAGAAAATATATAAGATAAGGATTTATGTACTGGTTCAATTTGATATAGACTTATTCTCTTAGACCTCTCTACTCGTTGAGAGATACCTATGAACCAAATTGATTTTTGTGGGGGAATCATAACCCAATTACAATATCATGTTATAGTGTAGACACAACAAAGGAACACTTACTTTTGTATGAGGATTCACAACCCAAATACAATAATGAAATTATAATAAAGGATTCACAACTTGAATAGTCCTAGAATTTTAATCCATGAGTCATAACACCAGAAAAGAAAATAAGAATAATGCTTTGGTATATAAAATTAGAAACACATATTGAAGAGTGCATGTAAAGGATGATAAATATAATTAAAGAAATAAGAAACCAGTGGAAAGATAATAAAAAATTAAGTATAGATATTGGTTATTGAGAAATATTTATGTATTTTCAAGGTATTAGTTGTCGTAGAAATTTGAATACATTCCTTGATAAATTTCCTGATAAATGAAATAGAGTGTCATATAGGACATTAATGTTTAGTGTTTGAGCGTAAATTCTCAAAAAATTTATGTTCTTCTAGTTCATCTCAATATCATGGGTGTTCTTTTAATGCATCCTAAGTTATTTATATTGAATCAATGAAGACTGAAAATCCTAACTCTATCTGGGTAAAAAATTCAAATTTAAATGACACAATTATCAAGGAGATATAATATTATCATCAAGAATAATGGTAAAAAATATATTAAATTCAAAAACTTAATGTAGATTCAAACCATTATGACTAACCCTATAAATGATAATAATAAGTTGAATTAATCTTATATAAATTGTAGTAAAATTTAAAATAAAATATTAAATACATTTTAATTTAATGTAGTGCTTAATTTTAAAATTAATTATACTACTTTCAATCCCAGGAAATAATTTTGAGTAAATTACAATGTCTTTAAATAATAATTTGAAAAGAATCATAAAATTAAATTATCTTAAAATATTTTTCTAAATGCAAGTTTTATATGTTACTTAAGAATAATGAGTAAATTTAATAACATTTTAAAAAAATTCAAATATTATAATAACAATTCACACGGATTATATATAATACAAGTTAATTTTAAAAATTAATTAAATATTAAAAACAAATAATTGAGACATGATGTTAAATAACTAATAAAAAATAACCAAAAAATAGATGATATGTTAAAAATAAATTTTTTTTAAAAGAAACAATTATTTATGTGCACTAAGAGGTCTTGTGGTTGGTATCCTTATTGTGTCATCATAACATGTATTTGGTTGCCTTATGATCATTATACTTACTATATGAAAAATCTCAAAGTGAATTCATTTAAGAATAGAACATGTAGAAAGTAGAAAAACATTCTTTAATATTATATGTTTATGCGATCATCTTACTAACGATTTACGGTCAGTTGAGATACCATGTGAGGTAACTATACATACCGAAAATTTTCAAAATAACATGAAACAATGCATTGAAAAAGAGAACTGTAAAATACATAGATCTTTTATAAGAGTGAATGATGTTAACTATGTCTAACTTGAGTTTAGATAATTTTCACATAGTGGCATTGAAAGGTGTTGCATCTCTTGATAATCTGTTCTAGTAGAGGAAACATGGTATTATGATACAAAGATGCTGGAACTCGAAGGTGAAGGCATTAGGGTTAGACCCGGATGTATTAGGGGATGAAAACCATCATGTTTCATAACCTTTTATTATGTTAGCTTAAAATAACAATTATTTTATGAATAATTCTGCAAAAAAGAGATGATTATGAGAAAAAAAACTTGAACGATGGTAAAGTCACTAAAGATACAGGATGTCATGGAAGAAACAAACTCTTATGTTGTAAAATGTTTCAGAATATTTACAATATGAAATAATTTTGAGATGAGGACTTGAGTTAGGTCTATTGAATCATTTTTTCACTTGATATACTATATGTGGTAATGATAAAGCGTTCTTGCAGTTAGGTGAAATCCTTCTAGTGTTAAGATCGATTTAAAAGGGTTTCGAAACCTGAAAAATAAGATATTCAATATTTAGTGAATTTTTAGGCCCTCAAAATGGCTGAATCAAAAAAAATATCCTATAGAATTAATTATATATAATTACAAGATATTTCAAACAAGTCAAACAATGTATTGATTTGGCCTACTTTTTATTACATAAAATAATATTTTCAGAATTTCAAGTAGTTTATTGAATTTTTTTAAAAAAAAATATCACTTTATAACCCAATAAACGGAACGATATTTTGAGATGAATCAAAACAGATATCAAATAAATAAATAAAATCAATTTCTTTAAAATCCTGAATTCCATATCAATTTTTGGATCATTGGTCATTTTTTAAAACACATAAACTAAAAATTCAGAATTTCATTTATACTAATCAAATGTAAAATATTTGCCATATTTACAATAGAACAAGTTGTGTGTGAATATGAGTTTTATTTTCAATGTTATAAAATAATATCTAAATAAAATCTAACAACACGATTAGTAGAAAAAATATTGTTTATACAAAAATAATCTATCAAAATCGTAATAAAATTCTAAAACTATAGTGATACAATTAGGATTTGTCATAGTTAATTAAAATATAGATAAAATTTTTATCTTTCATATGAAATTTTAATTTTAAAATTTTTACTTCTAAAACTCATGATATAAAAATAAATTAAAGATATATTATAAAATTTAGATTATAATATAAAATGATAATATAGTTTGTAATTTTTAAAAAACATAAGATTATATTAATAAATAAAAACAATCACCCAAAACTAATTAATTTCAGAGTAATCAATATAATATTTTTTTTAGTATAAATTAATTTTAATGCAATAAAACACACTTTTCTAAAAACTAGTTTTCATTTCATTTTGGGAACATATATTAAAATTAATTCTACCACATTTTAAAATTTAATTAAGAAAAATGGATTTCTTATTTTTTGAACTAGGAGTTTTATATTTAGTAATGAGTGGAATTTTATTTTTTGACATCAGAAATAGTATATAACTCAAATATGTTCTCACTATGGTAAAAAGATTAAATAGGGTAATTAAGGTTTACACATTCTGATACATTCAAAAAATATTATATTAAATATTATTGGATTAGTCAATTTAAAACCCTTCAACTTTACAAAAAAAATATATCAATTCCATTTTAATATTAGGGAGATACTTATAATATTTAAAATTTGTGAATAATGACATATGTTCCACTACCCTCACTTATAAAATAGAACCACGTCTTCTCACTTATGCACTTAACTGGAGAACTATAGATCCAAAAATATATTAAAAAATATATTTAAAATCTTTCTTATCTTGATCTATATGTCCTCATAAAATAAAATGATCAACATATGTGTGTTACGGATTAAGCAAAGAGAGTTTTTTCCAAGAAGGAGCATAATTATTAATTGAGTTCTGACATGTTTATTACTTCTTCTAACCTTTTCATATGTATGAAAACAATTATAGAATAATAAATTGAGTACATAAAATATAATTATATGTTTTTATGTTTTTATTTCAGTTAGATTTCTTTTACTTTCCATCCAATGGGAAATGAAAACAATACTCCTCTGTATGTGTGGTCGAACACCTCTACGTTGTGATGGGATTAATTTATCATCACTGAACCTCAGGAATTTTTATACAGATGTATTTAATAGATATATATATATATATATATATATATATATATATATGTTTTTTACAGAAATATTTTGATTTTATAATGGAAAATTACTCTATACCACCATATCTAACATTATTTGTATGATTTCACTGGTGCATATGCGTGGACTACAAGCTCCACGAAGCGATATAATTTATTTTTCATTTTCACATAACATATAAAGTAATAAGGATACATTTAACAAATACATATTATATTTATTATATTAATATGATTCAATTAAGGAAAAATATTATTTATCTTTTTTTCATTACCAGCATTTAAAAATTCAAACATTACTTTTTAATACGTACATACTATCATCTCCACAAAGATATCTAATTAAAATTTCATTAAAAACCTATATTTATGGTTATAATGTAATTGTCCCGTCAAGATAGTTATATTATAGAGATAGGGATGGGTGAATTAGTTATATCCTTTTCTTTTATATTTCCTTACTTGTGAAACAGCCATCACCTCCTGTAAGATATTTCATTCCGAACTTAAACTAGTTCAAATAGAAATCCACAGGAACAAAATAACATACAGGGTTCACTACTCAACAAGAGTATTTATACCCTTGGAATGTTTTTTAAATGATATAATAATACACAAGGTTCTTGAAAATAATATATTTTTGTGGAATAAAATGAGTAGGATATTCCCTTACACTCGTGAAACAATTTGATTAATATAAAGATTCATGTACTTCAACTGGAATAAAATGATATAATATAATTTTTGTAACAAAAAAGTTACGGTGCTTCTTGATCAAAATTCAAAAAAAATTATCTTCCAAAACAATTCATCACTTTATTTCAAAGAAGCTGTTAAGAACTTCTTGAACTTCAAAATGAAACTCAGTCTGATTTTCTAGTCTTATTCCCTTATTTTATTGCTTAATATGATAATATTGCTATGTTTAGAATATGGTTGACACAATTCTGAACCACTTCTTTCTCAGTTTAGAAAACCCTAAATGTTTTCTAAATATGATCCCAGATACCCAAAATTTGAACTTTTCTTTTATTTTTTCTTCTTTTTTGTGGAAAACTAATTCCAAAAAACGCAATCTTAAAACTACTTATCCCTAATAAATTGGAGCTTCTATCTCTTCTTATTAGTAGTGCATCTTTGTATGAATGTACAAAGAACTTCCACCTTTTATAGTTGACCCAAAATAAGTTTGTAAAGGATTCTAAAAATGTATCATGTTCTATAAAATTTTTCAAAAACATAAACTCCCCTTGAATTTCATGTTCATTTATGAATTCATTAATGCTTCTCAAATATTCATGAACCTTCTCGAATCTTATAAAAACTTTATCCTGCTTCTGATTTCTTTAACCAATTTTATTCCTATTCTGATCTCCCAATATGATTTTTTCATTAAGATTATTCATACCACTACCATATATAAAGAAATAGATAACTCCAATATTCTTAGAAAACTTCAGTACGATTATAATTTCTATTTTCCATTATAATTTTCCCATTATGATGAGGGCATTTGGTCACTTGAATTTTCTTGACCCACATGAAAAAAACTATAAAACTGAAGACCTCACATTATGTTTCTCTCTACCAATTGGAAAAAATATATTATCATTCCTATTTATTTATCATTATGAAGATAGCATATTCTTCAATATTAATTCTCTTTACCCTCATGTGAATAAAAATACCTAAAATCAATTCCAAGTTATTATTTATCTTGAATCACTTGTTAATAAAGAACACTAACAATTCATCTAGATGAAAATTGTTGAATGAATTATTGATTTATCACTGACATTCTCTTTATACTATCCCACAAAATCTTTTCTTCTTTTTTCATTTACTTGGTCCCTATGATTAATAGAAATAAAAATTCTTCCTCTAATGATTAATATGGCATAAAAAATCTGGTGAACTGATACCAGCAGCTTCAAATACTAAAACTTATTAATTTTCAAAATATGATACTCATAAACATATTTATATTTTTTTTATAATACTCACCAATTTAATTTTTTGAATATTTAAATCTTTTTTCTTTTAGTCTGACTTAAAACCAGCATCTTTGGTTTCCCTCATTATGATCAACCTCTTCAAACTTTAAACAAATCATAATTTGGTAATATCATACAAATGGATTAAGAATTTATAGTTTTACTTGGAAAAACATTTTTATTAAATTTATTGATTATAATAATGAAATTTTCATGAATGTGAAAACATTTAAGATCAGATTTAGCATTGTTTGACTTATACTAGAAATAATTCTAACCTCTTAGTATTCTAGCGATATCTTTATTTCCTTCCAACCCCTGAATAAAATTTGCAGCATCACCTCTCCATCTTTCCTTCATAAGGATTGAATCACAAGTTTATAAAACAACTTATTAATTTTTTTAATTAAAATACATAATTTCATCATTAGGTTTATATTGTATCCATGTAGAAACTAATTCACTTCCCTGTTACGATCATCCATTCTTTATGGACCCTAGGTGATTCTGATAAGCTTTTATCTTCCTAAATTAATATTTTCAATCTATTAGACTTTCATTTAAATTTTGAATCTGATTTCCTCAATACAATTGTCATTCCAAGCATCATCTTTTATAAATTTAGGTGGTTTTTTTCTTCTTAAAATTTCTTTAAAACAAAACACAATACCTAAATATAAAGATATTCCTTATCTTCTTTTTCCTAATAATATATCCATTTGGACTTTGTTTTCAACCAATGTTAATAAATCTGTGAACTTTGTAACCTCAAGAAATGGATTACTTGTCAAAAACTAAAATCCTTTAGGAGCTAACTAATTATAGGAAACAATAATTATTGATAGGATTTCTGTGTTTTCTAAATGTAGTGACTGTGAAAGACTCCTCAACTTTTCTTCAAATCCCTCTTCTTCCATTTCATTTATTCCTCCACATTCCTATAAAAAATGTATTCTTTCTTAATTCCACTACAACAAATAGTTAGAATATTTTGTACACTTACATGTTGAAATCATAGCTTACCCACAAAGCTCGCTTTATACATGCCACATTAAAAAAATTTAGCACACATACAATGGATAGAATAATGAAAAAAAAATTATACCTTGAAAACACTATCCAAATACAAGAAGAGAGAGGGGACAAAAATTCCTACCTATTGGTTGATGGGAAAGAGGTTTTATTTCCATGATTAACCTCAATTCTGAAAATTATTCCAACAATAAATGTTTTATGAAAATTTCATCAACTTTATCTGATGTAGTAACATACTCCAGATTCAATCCATTCTTCTCCACATACTCATTGACGAAATGATATCTGATATCGATATTTTTTTAATGATAATTTCATACCAGATTCCTATCTGATATCAATATGTTTTTATCTCATTCAATGATTCTATCATCCTGCACACATAACTTTCATCTTTCCCATAAAAAATATCCACAAGGTATTTTAACATAAACTTCCTCATCAGGATCCCCATTCCGAAATTTTTATTTCACATACATTTGAAAAAATTGTAACTTCTTTGTGAAACAATAGCATGAAAGATTCTTATTGTTTCAAACCTTGATGCTGGTGAAAAATGTTCATCAAAATTAATGCCCTAAATCTGTGAGTAACCTTTTCAGAATAATATTTCTTTTTTTATTACTTCACCTAATTCATTCATCTTGTTTTATAAAACCCATTTTGTAAAAATAATATTTTTTTTACAGGGATCAGGTGCGAGTTCCCAAGTATCACAACATTTTATCTGATCTATCTCTTCATCCATATCCTGAACCCTTTTTGGATTCTCAAAATCTTAATTCACATCATTTATCTTGACTTTTGAATATAAATAAGTATTGATATCAACATTTGATTTTCTTATAATTTGAACCTTGTGATGTGTATCTCCAAGAGTGTTCTTCGCCTCCACTTTCTTCATCATCCTGGGATAATATTTTTGAGTTTCTTTCTCATAAGTTGAAATAGCTGAGTCCAATTATTTTTCTTGAGTATGATTACCACTGTTTGTATCCTTTTCGGAATTATTAAGAAAACTTTTATAATACTTATGAACCTCTTTATCATCCCAAGTCTTTTTATCCTCCTCATCCTTTTCAATAACATTCAAATCAAATCAATTAACAATTATTCATGTTTCTTTGTTGAATAATTTATATAATTTTCCTTTTAGAGCATAGCCAAGACAAATTCCATCATCACCTTTCTGCTCAAGCTTTCCAAGGTTTCCACCATTCTTATTTATGATGCATGGACTCCCAAAAACTCTTAAGTGTTTAAAACATATTTTTAAATCATAAAACATTTCATATGGAGTCATATCTAAAAATTTCTTATAGAAACGTAAATTTTTTAAATACATGGTGATATACCTGGATTACCTCCCAAATTAATAAGAAAGACAATGTTCATGAAACATAGTTCTCCCCATTTCAACTAAACTTCGGTTCTTCCTTTTAACAACCCCTTTTTTTTAAGAGTATATGGTGAACTGAACTCATACCATATTCAATTATTCTCAAGATAACATTCAAATTTTTAATTTCTGTACTCACTGCCATTATCAGTTCTAAGCATCTTTACAAAAGCCTTTCATTTCTTCTCAGCTTTCCTCCTGAAACTTTTACACATTTTCAGAGCATCTGACTGAGGTTTCATGTATATAACACTATTAATGAAATTAAATTCATCAATAAAAGAGAATACATATATATCTACATTGGTTTGTTTTTTTCTTCACTAGACCATATATATATTGGAATGGATATGTTCTTGGCGTTATTTTGAACATATCTCAACTTTCTAATGCAATAAATATGTAATTTTTCCTTTCTGACAAATAGTGCAACATCAATCTCTTCTTCTTGACATATGAAGAATATCAAGGACACTATCTCACTTTGATAACTTTATCATAATTCGTTGACACATTTTACATAACCTTCTATTTCATAATTTATTCACTTCCACCTTTCCCATGTAACAAGATTTTTTTACTGCACTAACTTGAAATAAGTTTCCTTTAGTACATTGGCCTCTTGTAACTATTTTTTAATCTTCCTCACTTTTCATAAAAAAAATCCATATTTTTAGAAAATGACTTTGTTTCCTTCGTAACAATGTCTTGAAAAACTTTAGAAATATTGTTTCATCCCACCAATATTTGTAGCTTTATTTTATTTTCACTATTATTTCAAAATTATGGATGATCTAACACCTTTGATTCCCAGAGATTCATTATTTAAAAATTTAAATGTTACTTATTTGAAGAATTTCACATCCCTTAAAAATCTTAAATCTTCCATCATATAAGATAAAAACAAACTATCAAGAATCCAAGGTTCTTCTCCTTATGTTTCTTTTAGAGTGGTTTCAATAACAAGATCATTTTATTTCCCTTTTTCTTCATTCTTTTCTAGATTTTGAGAATTGTTAACAAACTTTTGTTATGCCAAAAAAACAAGACACTCTATAGAAAGATATCTAGTTTTTCACATCTTTCACAAGTTGTTTCTAGATTTTGGAACCTTTTTGAAATATTCACACTAATCATATCAAGTTTCTTCTGAACATCCTTCTCAGGATTCCTCCTTTGTGGGTATTAACTCCCTCTCAAACATTTCCATCCGTAATATGTGGAATAAAATTACTGTTTTTGGTTAAACCAACACATATTTTATGAATATTAAAATCCAACACAATACCGGAAATATCCATAGAAAAAATGTTGTTCTCTGAAGCTTCCATACAAATAGAAATTCTATGTATGTTTCTCAGCAACTTTCTCATCTTTCTTATCCGAACTCTGATGACCACAAAAAATTCTATTATCAAGTCAAATATTTTTTTAGACTTTCCTTAAAAACATATTAGAATAATAAATAATAGATTATTTTTCATACTCAGTAATTTTACAAACTCTTGAATTATCTACTTTATAATTCGTGGACACATGCATAAATATGGACACTTTGAAATACATTTATCTATCATATTTTCTAGTTTCAAAACTTGTTTTCTTCTCATATCAAATGTAATGAGATTTCTGTGTAAATAATCCATAGATAATAATTCAGGATCTCTATCTTCCAATGAAGAAACATTAGGATCACACTTTTAAGGAATAATTCTCAAGACCTTTCAAAAAATATGGATTCTTATAAATTCTCAACAGTATATATGATATGTATGAGAATGAAATTAATCCTAGTAAAGTAGTCACCAACAGATCCGTATAAACCCATCTAGAGATATTCATCCTTCTGGATCCAAATTTTTAACTTTTCTGTATTCAATTTTTATTACCTTCATATATGTTTTCAGTTTATCCAATTAACTTGTGGTATTAGAAACACTATTCACCCTTAAAAAATTTTGAAACCGATTACATCAAATAATAATTGACCCTTCCATCATTTTCAAGATTCTTATTATCAAAATACATAAGAATAAAACTATCATTAATAGGATGAAATCCATCTATTACAACTTTTAGAACATCATACCCAATAGACATAAGATTGGAAAAGATTCAATATTTCCAAATATGATAGATTTTTTCATTAATGACTATAATCCCCTTACTCTATACACAATTTAGATTATCTGTCATAAGTTATTTTTCAAAATTTGGAAAAGAATAAATGAATGGAACCATCAATCTGATTCCACTTGTATTTTCCATGTCAATATGTTTTGATCAATAAGAGGGGTAGGGGTGAATCATGGATATCTTAGACATTTATGTTTCTTTACTTATGATCATACCTTAACCTCCTGTTAAAGATTTATTTCCCTTATGAAAAAAATTCAAACACATATCCATAGGAACATAATAATTTACAATGTTCACTACTTAGAAAGAGTATCTAAATCCTTGGTAGATCTTGGAAATTATCTAATAACACACAATCCACTAGAAAAAAGATCACTTTTTTTAATAATTAAATGAGTATGATATGATCTTAAACTCATGTACCATAATGATCAATACAATAGTGCATTTGCTTAAAGTATAATGAAATGATGTAAGAGAATTTTTGAAACATACATGTTATGGTGCTTCTTGATCAACTATCAAATATATGATCATTCAAAAAATTCCACACGTTCTTAACTAGAAGATAGTTTGAAATTCTTGGACTATGTAATTCCATTCAATGTGATTTAACAATCTAATTACCATGTATGAATTCTCAATATGATAATATTTCTCTGTCATTATATGGTTAAGACAATTCTGAACCACTTATATCTCATTCTGAATAACCCAATCTGATTGATCGGTCCAATTCTGGAAACCCTTAATATGATCTTGTCTCTTCTCTTTTATCCTTATTTCTTGAAACCTTCTTTAACAAAACTCAATATAGAACCATATTCTTCCTAGAAATTTGGATATTACCTCTATTATTCTCAATTTTACATCTATATAAGAAAGCACAAAGAACATTTTACTTTTATATTCAACCCAAAATAGGTTTGGGAAATATTCTTAAAATGTTTCTTGCCTAACCAAATTTCCCAAAATATAATGTCTCCTTGAATTTTAGGTTCATTTATGACTTCATTAACCCTTCTCAACACTTCTCGAACCTTCTTAGATCTTCTAAAAGTTGTTCTGTCCTATGAATTCTTTAATAAACTTCAGTATACATCCAATTATCTATTCTGATTTCTCAAAATAGTTTATTCATTATGATGCTATGTACCACTTGCATATTTGATGAAATGGAAATATTGAATATTACGTTATGACTCTAGTATGATTTTCTTTTTGATTTTCTATTATTATTTGTTCACTATAATTAGGTTATTCGATCACTCTAGTTCTCTTTACCCTCGTGCAAACAAATCCTAAATGAAGACATCAAATTAAGTTTCTCTATACATATTCAAAAACCAATATTCTCATTCCAATTTATTCAATTCAATGAAGGTAGAATATTCTTCAATGTGATGACTCTTTACCCACAAATTAAAAACAAATACTTGAAATCAAATCAGAGTTATTGTTTTTCTTCACCCACTTCCTAATAAAAAAACCAACATTTCTTCCTGATGAAAATGGTTGACTGCACTGTTGATTGATCTTTGAAAATATTTTTTTATTTTCCCCCAACATCTTTAATTATTTTTCCTTTTTATTGGTCCTTTAAATTACAATGAAAACAATTTTTCTTATAATGATTATGATTTTATAACAAATATAATGGAAGAGTATCAGTAGTATCGACTTCAAAAACTTTTTTATTTTCTAAATGTGATACTCATCAACTTATTTATATTATCTTATTATGATACTCATCAACATCTTTCTACGAATATTTAAATATTTTCTCTTTTTTATGATAGAAACAAAGTGTCTTTGGTTTTTTTATTATGATCAACCTCTTCAGCCTTTAAACAAATCTATTTTCAGTAATCTCATACTGATGGAGTGAGACAGTAAATGTTTGTTTACAAAAAAAATCATCTTAAACTTCTTTATTTTATGAATGAATTCTTTATGATATTGAAAACATTTAATATTAGGTTCAACATAATTAGACATATAATGGAAATTTTTGTAACTTCACATTATTCCATAAACATCTTTCTTTCCTTCCAAACTGAAATACGATTGGCAGCATCATCTCTCACCCTTTCCTTTATAAGTCATGTATCACAATTTTTTCAAAACACATTTGACTTTTGTGAATTACAAGATAGAAAAGTATCATCATATTTTTGTTGGATCCTTGTGTAATTTTATTCCCTTAGTCATTATGATCTTCTTTCCATTATGGAGCCGAGGTAAGTCCAATAAAACTTTTTACCAAAAAATATCTTCTCATTCCATTGGAATTTATTAAGAATTTTGGGTCTTATTTTCAAAATATGATGGTCATTTGATCATCCCCTTTTATATAGTGAGTTGATTTCCATTAATTTTAAACTTCCTTGATAAAAAAATACAATACCTAAATATGATAATCTTTATTATCCATATGGTCCTAACATATAAAAGTGTATATACTGAATTAATATGGTATTAAGTACCTGACTAAAATTTTAGAGATTATTAAACAAAGACCAATGTTAATATACCAAAATCATCAAACCAAAACATACATGGAAAAAAGATAAGTTTTCACTCAAATAATGATGTTAATGAAGAATTTTCAATGGATGGGAAATTAGAAATTATAAAGGAATGAACTATAATACGATAAGAATTATGATTTTTAGAGTATATATCTAAAAAATTATGAATTTTTTATATAGGAAGCTAAGAGAGTGAATGGAAATTTAAGAACCTAAGGTATGTTTTATTCATCTTAATATTGTTTTGTTGGGACATGTCTCATGTTATACCCCTATTTGGGTTTAAATATATAATATTTAATACCCTTTATATATTATAATAATAACATATTCATATTCATGGTATTTATGATTCTATTTGACGTAATATATTTTATGTGGTTTATGATAAAAAAGTTACCAAAGCTGTAATAGTTAATATTATAATCTCATTTCATTATGGGATTTTCTATATAAAATCTATAATTAGGGTAATTATATGATACTTACATTTTAAAACACTCGGCGTTTATTCTCCTATGTATATTTATAATGTTTCTATGTTCTTCTTTCATTTTACTCTACATAGTTATATAAATGATCGGGAAGATAATTTTAAGAAAGCTGAATTTATTTTCCCTTCTCAATCAAGAATCATTTTCTTCCATATAAATGTTATTAAAATAAATTACAGATTTTTTTACATATAATTTAAATTTTATAAAAAAATTATTTTAACTACCTTTTTATTTATTTATAAAGTATTAAAAAAATTTCTGAACAATTTGTTTACTATTTACAAATGTGTGAAAAGAAGTTCTATTTTAAAGAAAATAACATGAAATTTCTTTCCCAATTTCATGCCCTTGTTTTATCATAAATTATCCTTTACAATATTATATGGTTTTATAAAAAAATAATGTTCCTATTTTTCTAATAATTTTAGTTTTTAAATATAACCAAATGAAAATGGATGCTTCCACAAAATTTTAAATGGTAATTTTAAATGGTTTAAAAAACATATTTATCATCTATGACTATAAATACCCATACCCTAGTGTCTCATAGTTAATTTTTTAATTTAATATATTATTATAAGATACAAATAATCACATCCTAAAAGGATGGATATTTTATTAGTCTTACTAAACTAGATATATACATGAGTCATGTATTAGAATTCAAAGAAAAACACAACATATCATTTTATTTTTGTGAAGCATTATTCCCTTTATAGTTTCCTTGCATATCAATCATGAAATACTTCTCAATATCCATGGGAATATAATACCAAATAATTATTTGAGATCGGATGCTTAGTAATGATATGTGTAAAATGAAAAATATAGTTAATAAATTAGAATAATAAACATGGAAAGGTAAAAAACTAAAACACGTGTCATTCAATCAATCACATGAACATAATATGGAAGGAATAAATGATGATCAAATAATTTCTTATAAATATCACAAGATCTTGAAACATATACATGGATATTATAACTAGTTGAATAATCACATGGAACATAAATATATAATATCATAATGATGGGATTCATAATTCTAGTCTTAATAATCTTACCTTCAGGGCCTTGTTCCAAAATATCGTACATAAATGGGAAAGGTTTAGGAAAAAAACACTAGCTAGTTTGTCTCATGAGACCTACTCATGCTTCAATGGATTATATTAGGCCTTATCCATCACTTACTGAATCTAATGAATTCCTCATAAGAAATGGGGAAACATATTAAATATAAGCATTAATATTGAAAAACAAACATACAAAATGGTAATACTTACCCAAATCAATAAACATAATCATAAACCAGTCCAGGAAAAATGGAAAATGGTATCAATGTAACAATCCACATTCAATCTAATCAAAACCCATTTACAGAAATAAGGATGATATCATTATAATGTATTCATAATATATCATAATTAATATAAGTTCTATTTTATTTATGAATATAAATACCATAAAAATAAAATAAAAACATTCTTGATGAAAATAATGTTTTTAGTTTTAAAATACTTTATTAAAACAAAATGTTCAAAAATATTAAAAAAATACTTTTCTTTGAAAATAACCATTTAAAAAGATAAATTAATCTTTAAAACAATTAATTTTCATGATGTATGGAAATATTATGCATTCCGTACATGCTAAAATAAATATTCATTTCACATTTTTGGTATAATCCAAACAGGAAATGACTGAAAAATTACAAGAATATTCCTTTCAAAATATTTGGTAAAAGTTTAAACAAGGGTAAAATTATCTTTAATAAATCATTTTTATAATTTTTAAAACATTTATATAAAACATGGTTATGGGAGAAAAATTAATTTTGACAAAAGAGAGAAAGAATTCTAGTTTCCTATAAAAATATATTCTCAGTCATTTTAAATACTAAAGAGAAAGGAAATGGTAATATTACTTGAAAAAATCATGATTAACAAGAGAAGAGGAAAATTTTTTATTTTTAAAATACAAATATAAAATAATTCCCCCATGGAAAACTTAAAAATAGACAATACCAAATAGTAGTGAGATTGTGAAATAAACTCTTACCACTTAGTAACTTCTAAATTGTAATCCCCATAAATGAAATAAAACAAAATAAAACATTAAAGTATCTTGAATACAATTATATTCATTATATAATATATCAATTTGAAATTATATACACCATATTGAACAAATAAGTAGTGAATATGGTATATTCCTCATGGATGTATAAGTGGGATACGATTCCCCTACCTCAGGTTTGACTACCGTCATATTTTCTTGAACCTCCTATATAACAAATATAGGTTTATTATACATATATTAAATGACTATAATAATATATCTTGTACCATATATTATTTAATTATGGTCTTTTATAACCCATTCATAAAAAAATATTTTTTAAAATCAATATTCTGGATAATAATATATTTGTTTTTCATGTATTTTTTTATTTCCTTTCTTTGACATTGATCATAGTTCCATAGTATTCATACTTTTCTAAATGATAAAAATACCATATATATTCATTATATATTTCTTTATGTAAATCTATAAAATTTAGAGATTGAAAATGGAATACACCATTCACTGGAGATAGTGGGCAATACATAGGCATGAACGTTGTTTCTATTTTTTCCAAATGGATAGAAAGAAAAGAAACTAAATATTAATTAAAATATCCTATTTAATTATTATTTCATATATAAAATTTTTATTAAAAAAATAAATAAATATTATCATCTATAAAAAAGAAAATGAAAAAACATTTCATGTCGCTACATGGAGGAGGGTGTCCACACGTACACAAGAGAGATGTCATTGTTTTCCAATGAAGTGGATGGTAAGAAGTTAGACGTCACATTATATTTCAAGAAGTATTTTTAGGTCATAAATATCTTATATATTCATTTTTATTAATCTTACTACCATCTATGTAAAGCACGAGGGAAAAAATAATAACATCGCTTTGTGAGGCGGCATTACATCATACACCAGAGTGACGTTATCATATCCCCCACAGAATGTAAAGTGAGAAGGGATATGTGATATAATAAAGTATAATAATTTCATAAATATTATATCCATAATTTAATTCCATCATTATATCCATCCATTAATGGTTTTCAAGGAAAACAATTTACATCGGTTCATGAGGCGGTAGTCTGTTGTATACACGATCGACAATTTATATTCCCAATTGATAGAAGTGGATATTGAAATAGGTTATAAAATATTCATAATAATGACACAGTATATTAGGGTTAATTTTTACATTTTTTATCATATTTTAATTTTATTTTAATGGGTTTCAATAAGAAATAAAATAAACACACAGGTTTAACAATTATACCTCTTCTTCAGATACCCTCTTTCGATTTATACCTAAAGCCTTCCTATGAGGTCTTTCTAATCAAATTGATGAATCTAAGTTATTCGTAGAAAATAGAATAATATTACTAGGTAGTGGTGGGATAATATAAATGTCTTTTTAAGTGTGAATATAGGTGGCGGGGGTGGATTTTATAAGTTTCTAAGAAGACACACATGAAATTTTTAAAAATATAAATCGATAAACCTGTTTTTCTCACTGAATTTCTCTTATAAATGTTTAAAAAATATAATTTTAAAATTTTATTTATTCCTAACCATACCCAAAAACATAATGTCTAGGTTATAATGGTCATGTCTAAATAATAATATTTTAATCGAATATTTTGGTTTCTTTAAACCAAGAGTTGTTTGTAACATAATCTATTGAAGATATTGAATTTATTTAAAAACAAATATTTCATAAATACTTGGTTTGTTACATTATCTTCTAATATTAGTGTTGTGTGTCCTATACTCTACTAAATATGATGTTTTTTTTAAATTTCAAGGCATTACAATGTTAGTATACTAAATAGATATTTATGAT
Organism: Viscum album; assembly: GCA_963277665.1. NCBI lineage: Eukaryota > Viridiplantae > Streptophyta > Magnoliopsida > Santalales > Viscaceae > Viscum > Viscum album. The sequence goes on from OY728126.1 coordinate 348,175,167, forward strand.
TAAATGTGTATATGTTCCTATGATACAATCCAACTTATGTAAAACCCTAAGCTTCCATGGTAGGTTTCCCTTTGAATAATATAGTAGCTTGTGTTGTACGCAACATCGATTTCAAACACACCACAACCAATCAAACTAGCAATTATGAATAGTAATACCTACTTTTTAAAATTTTATAAATTTTTTCTTTCAAAATGGACTTCATTTTTGGATTCAGAATATTGAAATTAGCTTAGGTTGAATTTTTGGCATTTTTCTAAAAACTTTCAATTTTTGATGAAAAGTGGAAAAAACTTAGTTATTGATTAAAACCGAATTATTATTTTAAAAATGATTTATTTTATTTAAATTTATTTTAGGTCATAAAATATAAATAATACCTATATAAGTTCAATGTAATTCATTGATGTCAGTTTATAATAAGTTTAGATATATACAAATTTTATTGAACTTTTTACCGTCTTTTACCCACCTCCTAGGAGCATTTACAAATTTTCATAAAACATAATTTTACCACTTATGTGAGTTGAATTTCAAAAATCCAAGAGACATTGTTTACATCAGTAAGTAAAACGTGGTTCAATAATATGAAAATAATTTTTGGTGAGTGGTAATTTTTTACTTTTATTTACCATAGCTAAAAGTATATAGGGTAATTTATAGTAAAAATGATATCATAATTACCCTAAGACAAGTCCTAATTCTATTGGATAATTATAATTCAACCAAAAAAAACCTTAGGAATAAAATATTATCCAATTTTGTGCACTTGGATTAAATTAGAACATTTATTATTATTTTATTTAAAGAATAGTTAAAAGAGTTAAATGCAATGTTCAATCACAAAAACATTTTTAATATATGGTTACACACAGCATAAATTTGACTATAAATATTCTTGAGAAAGATAAAAATATTTCCGGCATAATTTTATTTTATTTATAATTTTTAGACATTAAATAATTTAATGTATTTAGGACAAAATAATGATGCAGTAATTACCTAATTAATGAAATATTAAAATAATTGAAAATATAAATATAAAAATAAATGTATATTGATAATTATGATGAATTAAACTAATTTTCTAGGTTAATGTGCCATTTTAGGGTTGGTTAAATAAATTTTATTCAAATTGATAAAGTTTTTATGGCTTTCAAAAAATTCAAATACTAAATAGTGTCAAAATTGACAGAATTGAGTTTTTAAAACAAATACTATATTATCAATTGATATAATATTCCTAAAAATATAAAGTTCTTCCAAAAGACTCAGATAATGTTATCTATATTAATAATGAACCACATTAGGTTCTCTTGGCTTGTTATAGTAAATTATTTAACCATAAAATATAAAAATACAAAGACACATGGTAAATGTCCAAATATTTAACTAAGCATTAAATCTAAAATATAAGGTTAATATGATGACCTAAACGTGTATAAAACAAATTGGTTGAGAGTTTTTGGACCCATCCTCAACTTATCCTCGAAATAATTAATTTTGGAGCCATTAGAAATCGAAAATTCTTTTATTATAAAATAATATTTCAAGTTCTTTCTAAAGTGACCCTCGCCTCTCTTATAATAGGGCACATCCCCTTTTCTTATGTTCACACCTCAAAATCCTTTTGGCTCGGTAAACCCTAGACCAAATGTTCTCAAAACTTCAATCAATTCAACATAAGGGCCTTACTTTGATCAAAATCCAACCAAATGATCTCTTTTGATCAACTCAGTAGGCAACACCCAAAGTAGAGGTAATAATTTGACCACCCTCTTTCAAGTTCTTTTCTCCTTCCACTTCCTATTTATTTGTGGTTTTCATAACAAACTAACAAATCCAGTACATTATACATACTTTGATGTTATTATAAATATGTTACAATCATATTTGTTATTCTATCCATCCTACAAATGACAAAGTCACCAGACGTGTGTATGTACGGCTTACCGTCTCCACGTCGTGGTTTAGTTTGTTATTCGAACAGTTGATTATTTGGATGGGTATAATAATGAGTATAAATTATATAAATAATAAATAATACATTTTAATGATTCTGTATATATGATATACCATCCAATTACATAGTATTTTACCATTAATAAAATGATATTGTCGCTCAAGCGTACGTACGGATTACCATGTCGACAAACGCGATGAGATTCATTCCTAATCGTAATAATTCAAGAATAATTTTCATTTTATGATTATAAATAATGTTTATTTACATAATATCATTCTATATATTAATAAAATACATCATATTCCTAAAAACATGGATTATATAACCAATAATATTAAGGAAAATGGACCAGTTAAAACCCGAAACGATGATTCTACTAAAATATTATTAACAAAGCAATGTTATAGGATCATATATGATATCATATTTATGTATATAGTTCTTGAATAATTTAATAACAATGTTATAACTATTATACAAGAGTTTAACATACCATCGACTAAGGAAAAGTACAAGGTAAGGGTTAATTTCACAATCTCTTTATTATCCAAGGTTGTTTTTACGTTAGTATCTACTAGGACCTCTTTATCATCCACATCCATGTTTCTTAAAAATGTATTTAAAAAAATAATTAATATTTACAAGAATATGGTTTGAAGTCATTTATACCCTTTTTTACTTTTTATAAAATGGTTTGAAAGAAATATTTCAGTCGTTTTCCAAACAAGGTGCTTTATGACCTTTTCAACAAAATTAAGGTAATAATGTATTCTTTTAACTTATACGGCTGGTGTGGTTGTTTTCCACCCTTATATCATCATTGAAGCTTCCAATAAAATCTTATATGATTATTTCAAAATAAATGTTTTATTTCATAATTATGTGACTTTTATAGGATTTAGAAAGAGGTGTTTATTTCAAATAGTTTTCATTTCAACTATGTCAACATCCTTTGATGAATTTTTAAAATTGTTTGAAGTTGATTTATTATTATACAAATATTTTGTATTTTATTGAAGGTTTTGTGATATGTTTTAATGTGGATGTGTTATTTTTACCATTCATGGTTTATGGATAAAGTATTGACATTTCATATGATAGTTTTAATACGAATGTTTATTTTATGTTTAAACCTATTCATATGAGGAATGCATTGGACTTAGTAAGTGATGGGTGGAGCCTGCTATAGCTCCACGATGCATTGGTAGGTATCATTAGATAAACTAGTGTCTTGGAACAAGGCCTTGACAAAATATTTTTTGTAATCTTGGCACAATACATTGACTATGTGATTATGATGTTTGGCATTATTCATTCCATAATTATGAAAGTGGCTATTGACATTGCATGTGATTATTCGACTATTAGAATATCCATGTGAATAAATATATGAAATTATTTGATATTATCTTTTCCAAATTATTCTGAATTTTAATTTTAAAAGGCTTTTGTTTTAGTCTTATAAATTTCCTTAAATGTTTATGTTTATTTATAAAAGTTTCTGCCATATTGTTATCCTTACTAAGCATCTCAGCTCACCACTTTCTATGTTTTACTTTTTCCAGGATGTGAAGAAGTATTTTATGGTTGACTTGTAGGGATAGGCTAATAATATAAGTGTGTTCAAAAGTGTAAAAATTTTGTTGATGTTTTTATTTCATCATGTAATGTAAAACATATGAATGTATCTAGTAATTCCAAGGCTACTAAACTGATCTGTCTTTCGGGACATGATTCCTTGTATCTAACCAATGTTATGTAATAATCCACTGAATCTGGGTAACTGGGGTTGGGTCATTACGATTGGTATCAAAGGATGTTTAGTAAAAACCTTAGAAGCTATATTTAGAAAAACTATGATTAGACAACATTACCCTAAGATAGACTTTGAGGATTAATATAGAATAACTTCTTAAAATTTTGGTACTTTATAGATTTTGAGAGTTTTCCAAAAAATACATCCCTGTCTAGATATGAGCTGGTAGAGGCGGCTCTGGCATAGATGTACCTAGGGTTAAAACATGAAAACAACGCTTTGATCTAGACTCGAATGGGATCTGCACACGAAAATGGGACTTGTTGTACTCTTTGTTACGACACTCCCGGGGGATATTCTTAGGATAATTCTCATTTTCATTACAAACCATTATGAAGGGTGTATGAGTATATACTTCCTCAAAGAAAACATTTTTATGATTATGGATTATATCCATAAATTTTTCAATTTATGTTAAGTGTTTTACAAGTTTGGATTTATGTATTGTGATTGATAAACTAATCTAGTGTATGCCAATTTTTGAAAATGGCCTCTCGTGGAAGAAATGGAAACTGTATCAATGCACGTAATCCATGTAGGGATTTCCCTCCTACTCAAGATATTTATAGCGGTGTTGTTAATTAAATTGATGATGATCATCTTATCAACATACTGGGACAACTCACTCAGGTTATGAATAATAACCTTACCCGTATGGAGCACCATGATCTATAATACAGAGGATCAATGTTAGACCACTTCATAAGGGAAAAACCACCAACATTCAATGGGATTAAAAATCAATTAGAATCTAAGAAATGGATAAACTCCTTAGTGAAAATATTTCATGCTTTGGGGAGTAGCGAAAGAAAAAAAAATTACGGTAGTTTATCGCCTCACGGGAGATGCAGATAAATTGTGGCCATTAATCCAAAACAAAAACGAATACGAAGAAGTATCGAACATGTAATTGAGGTAGTTTGAAGATATTTTCTTAAAAAAATACTTTCCTCGTGACCATTGAGTGGATATGGAAAGAAAATTTCTGAGTCTGAGGCAAAAAGAGGATGAGAATGTTGCAAAGTATAAGGCTAACTTTACAAGGTTAGCAAGGCATGCAGCAGATTATATACGTAACCCAAGGAGTAATATTGATTGATTATTTTATGGGTTAAAACCATTTCTCCACTGAGAATTATTCACATAGTCCTTCTCATCGTATGAAGATATTATCTCATGCATTATCAAGATAGAATAATAATTCTCTAATTCTTACGAATTCAAAGGAAAGAATGAGAAAAAGGTATAATGACCCATAATTTACATACATTGTTATTACTTCAAAATTGAAGCACCCTTATTACAACACATAATAAAACCATGAAAGGACCGTATAGGTACAGTGTCTTGAGAAACTGGGAAACATAAAAACTGGTTCATAAATCATCTACGTTGTCTCCCATTTATTTCATCATATCTAGACTCCATTTTTGGCATATCCTACTTAATACCCTTCTTCCTGACCCAGAGAAAAGAAAACATACAAAAAGGAGAGCTCAAATTCTCAGTAAGGGTAAACAAAAGAAATATCAATCATATCATATTCATAAGAACATAACATTTTGAATATCTTAACCTGCAAAAGAGATCATAATATCATAACATGGGATAAATCATAGTGGTGAAATGTAATCCCAATAATCATAACCGAAAACAAGAAACTTTGTGGCATACACACATAATAATAAAAAATCATTTCATTTTAGTCAAGACTCATATCCAAGACTATCATAGTGGACAAAGTCTATTACTGAACCGAGTTCACTCCTCATTCCAGTCCTGTATCACTGAACTGGATTAATTTTCCATTCCAGCCATGTCTATCTCATGAGATATATAAATCTTAACCCAATGCATTGGAGGGAGATATAGGTCACACCCATCTCATAATGAAACCATTATTATATGTGCAACAAAATCATAAATTGTACATCACAGAAAAACCCATGTAATAAAAATGGGATTCTTAAACATCATGCCATCATAACATAATCCATATAAGATAAAAGGACATCATAAAATTAATTCCATCATAACATAATCAAATCAATATAAAAATAGGGATAGAAACAGAACCCTATATTATCTTAGATGGAGAATAATTTTGAAAAAACACTTGGACTCCATTCTTGAGGAAAATATCCTCTCTACTTCAAAAACATTTTTTCCATTCTTCAAATGTCTTACAATTTTAATCTAAAATAAGTTGATTAAAAATAAGCTTGAAAATTTATAAAAGAAGATTCATGGAAATAATTTTCTATGAAATCATAAAAATCCATTCATGCCATATAAGTTAAAAAAACATTCTTCTCGTACTTTTTCCAGAAAAGTCAAAAAGTATATTGTACTGAAAATAAAATAATATTCCTTTCATATCTTTTACTAAAAATTAAACAATAGGTAAAATTGGATTTAAAAAATTTTAGGAGGATATAAATAATATTACATATTGACCAAACATGCATGTGGATGATAAATATCACCCAGTAAATTCTGAAGTATAAAAAATCTCGGATAAAAATGAGATTGCGAGATTTTCCCTTACCTTTGGTCTGATATGATTTTTATGTGTCCTAACCTCCTGTATAATGATTTAAATAATGGAATTGACTTATTAAATAATCATACTCATTGTTATGATATCATATATGGTCATATTCTTAGCTTTTTATTTGTAATATTTCATTGCTACTTGTTATTCGGGTGTTTATTGCTTTATGTTCTTAAACGTGTTTTGTCGAATAAATTCTTATTCTTCTTTTTAGGTTTTAGATAACTCATTTCCGGAATGGTATTAGTGTAATATATATCATGTTTACTCATTCAATGCATTTATATAATCATTATTCAATGAAGATCATGTAAAACAAGTCGCATCACATCGTGGAGACAGTATGTCGTACGTACGCACGAGCGATGATATCGTTCCCATGATCGTGGAATTGTATTGAAGTTTATGTATAATATTTCAGAATCAATATAACTTTATAGTAATCATATATAGTTATTCTTTACACATTTATATCCATCCAAGATAGTTGGTGGTGGAAAACAGATTACACCATGGCGTGGAGACGGTATTCCGTACGTACGCACACGCGGTGATTTCATTTTCCATAGGATGGATAGAAGGTGAAATAAGGTTGTTTCAAATTTATAATAACATATAATTATATTAGTGATACTGATGTTATTACTTCATAATGAAACAACTAAATAATAATAAGTAGAAGAAGAAATAAATTTGAAATAACTGGTAACGGATATTACCTCTTCTTCGACACGCCTCTTTAAAATCTCCTCTTCGGGCATTAATATTGGTCTTTGAAGAAGACAAGGACCTCTAGGATGTTTCTAAGGAAGTGTAGAAGAGAAATATTGAGGGTTTGGCCGAGCTTTAATGCTCAAAGTGGTGTGAGGAGGAGAGGGAGGAGGTGCCCTTTTATAAGGGAGGAGAGGGGCACCTTTGGAATTATAGGAAATATTAATTTATAAAAAATTCATCCCCACTTCAAAAAGTCCAAAAATGAATCAAATCCGAATATTATATGATATAGAGTTGTAATATTTTCATCCAATTAAATTTAGACAAGTTGGGAATTTATTGTAATCATTATCAACATGATTTATCCTTATATAATCTATTTAATTTTATTTGTGGTAATAATATTCTAAATTTTAAATCATTATAAATAATTACTTATATGTTGTGAATTGTCCATAATATTATACTTTATTACATTTTCGGCCATATATATTTTAATTTACAATTTTTAAATATTTTTGTGATTTTTAAACAATTTTATAATATATAATTTCTATAAATTAACAGTAGTGTCAATTTTGACAATATTCATTTATTTGAGTTTAAATAAAATATATATAGAAGATATGTTAAAAATAAAATACTTAATAGATTCATAACATGTTATTGTTATCTAGAAAATTTGTTTATCACATTAAATAGTTCATATAATATTTATTTTAATACTTTTAAAATCATTTATTTGATATTTCAATCAATAAAATAATTTCAACATCACTATCGTGTCATAATTAATGATAATTATTTAATCCCTAATAATTATAAATAAATTCATATGATGTAGATAATTTTATTAGATTTCTGGATACTATTCATGTTCAAAGTTTCATGATGTTTATTACTAAATTAAAATTTTTATACTTATAAGATTTAAGAGAGTGACATGTTGTCACTTTCTTTGGTTTTAATAATAATTATATTATTTCATGGTCAAAAGTCCATGAAATGAATCTAGTCTGACCTTTAGGTGATATGGGTCATCTTTTATTCATCCAATAGGATTTTGGAAAGTGTTAGGGTAATTTTATAATCTTATATTTACCCTTAATTTCCCAATTTACCTTTAACTGCAGTAAATAAAAATTACCGTAGTTACTATTCATAATCTCAAAAAAATAAAAGTAACCTATTAACACAATTTGGACCCACTAAATCCAAATATGGAATCTATTTTTCAAAATTCAAAACATATAAGTTGCAGTAATTAATTTAAAATTAATCTCGTTGTTAAGCAAATGTGTTTTTAAAAGTTAAAACATTGCCAAAGATTTAAATGTTTTTACCTATAAATTCAATGTAAAATTAGTGCTAATGACATACATTATATTAAATGGTAAAAATATATTCTATTTATACTTTCAAACCATTAAATATTATAATTTAACCATATAAATTATTACAATGAAAAGAGTTGTTTTTTATTAAAATATAGTGGGTTTTTACTATTCATTAAAATATGAAAGTTATTAGAAAAATATGAAAAATTTATCCAAAGTAAATTTTTATTTATTTATTCCAAATGAGAATTCTATTTTCTCAAATTTAACTTATAAACATGTCAAAAACTAGATTTAATGTGGGTGTGCCATCAAATAGCGACAAAACTGCATTTTTTTAAAAATACTTATTTTACCCGAAAAAATTATTTTGTTCTCATAACATGTTCTAGAAAATATGTAAGATGAATAATAAGGTTATAAAATTTAAAATTCAGTTAATACTATTCATAACGGCTAGTTTATAATATTATAATAATATATCATTGTTTAGTGGAACTCGGTATTGCGTACTACACTCGCTATCGAGGAAGGTCGTGATTGCGTGTAACGCAAGCCAAGCTAGTGTTGTGTGCCGTGAAAGATTCCTTTGATTTTGCGTACAACATAGGACATAAAAAATATACTTCTCATAAAATATCAGGGTGTTACATTCTATCACCCTTAAAATGAATTTCACCCTCGAAATTCGTCACTTCGCCACAAACAGATGAAGATACCTTTCCCGCATCATGTCCTCAACCACCCATGTAGCTTCTTCTAATTGGTGGTTCCACCAAAAAACCTTCACCAAGCGAGTGGTCTTGTTCCATAGAAATTTTTCACTATGATCTAGAATCTCTATCGGCTGTTCTTCGTAAGAAAGATCTTGCTCCAGTGGTACAACTTCTTAGCTGAGTACATGTGAAGGATCGGGTATGTACTTTCTCAGGAGAGATACAAGGAACACATCGTGAACTACAGAGAGATTTGGTGGAATCTCCAATCAGTAAGCTACCTTCCCAACACAATCCAGTATTTTGAAAGGACTGATATACCTAGGGCTCAACTTGCCCTTCTTTCCAAATCTCATTACTCTCTTCCAAGGAGATATTCGTAAGAACACTTTATCACCGACTTCAAACTCTAGGTCTTTTCTTTGGTTGTCGGCATAACTTTTTTGTCTATTCTGATCGCTCTTATGTGTTGTTGAAAATATCTGACATTTTATGCCATCTCATCAACAAGATTAGGTTCTAATAGCTTTCTTTCCCCAACTTCATCCCAGGAAGTCGGGGTTTGGCATTTCTTTCCATAGAGAGCTTCATAAGGAGCCATCTAAATGCTGGAGTGAAAGATATTATTATAAGAAAATTCCACCAAAGGAAGGTGATGCTCCCAACAACCTCTGAAATCCATAGAGAAAGCTCTCAACATGTCTTCTAGAGTTGGAATAGTTCTCTCAGACTGACCATCTGTCTGAGGATGATAAGCTGTGCTGAGACTCAACTCTGTATCTTGAGTATGCTGAAGACTTCACCAGAACTTCAAGGTAAAACCTCGGATCCCAATCAGATATAATGGAAAGTGGTAATCTATGAAATCTTAACACTTCTTTTACATATATCCTGGCAAGCTGATCTATAGAGAAATCTTCTCTAATAGCAATGAAGTGTGCCGACTTCGTAAGATGATCAACTATGACCCAAATTGCATTATTGCCTTTAGATGTTTTAGTAAGTCCAGTGACAAATTCCATAGTGATGTTTTCTCATTTCCATTTGGGTATGGGTAATGGTTGTAACATCCCCTTAGATTTCTGTCTCTCAGCTTTAGCTTGCTGACAAACCAAGCATCGAGGGACATATTCAGCAACATCACTTTTCATGTCATCCCACCAGAAGTACTCTTTCAAGTCCCTATACATCTTCGTGCATCCAGGATGAATAAATAATGAAGAACTATGAGCCTCATCCTGAAGCTCCTTCTGTAATTCTGGGATGGGAGGTACACAACCCCGATTCCTGAACCATATTATCCCATCACAATCAAGGTTGAATTCAGGAACATTTCTCACCTTCTTTTGTAACTCTACATCTTCTTTTTGTGCCTCTTTAATCTTCACATGCATAGATGGTTGAACATTCATTTGAGAAAGATAAGATTTTTCTCCTTCCATTATAATTCCAAGATCCATCCTTTGTAAATCCATAAATATTGGATCTTTTGTGATCCTCATCATGGATAAGCTAGCATCGTCTTGTCGACTTAATGCGTCTGCCACCTTGTTTTCATTCTGAGGGTGATAATGAATTGAAAAGTCATAATCCTTAATCATATCCAACCATATTCTTTGGCGCATATTCTGCTTCTTTTGTGTGAAAATATACTTTAAACTTTTAGGATCACTATAAATATCACACATTTCACCATAAAGATAATGCCTCCAAATCTTTAGTGCAAAGATTACCGCAGCTAACTCCAAATCATGAGTTGGGTAATTTTGCTCATGGATTTTCAACTGTCGTGAGGCATAAGCTATCACCATATCGTTTTTCATGAGAACACACCCCAATCAATTCTTGGATTCATCACTATAGATCACAAACCTTTCTCCACTACGAGGCAGTGTGAGCACAGGGGCACTGGATAACATTCTTTTCAACTCCTTGAAATTATCTTCACACTCATCCATCTACACGAACTTAACTCCTATTCAAGTCAACCTGGTGAGTGGATAAGATAATCGGGAAACATCTTTCACAAAACGTCGATAATATCCAGAAAAACCAAGAAAACTTCATATCTCAGTTATTGTTGTTGGTCTCGACCATATTTCGATAACCTCGGTATTTGCTGGATCCACAGATATCCCCTCTTTTGAGATTACGTGACCCAAAAATGAAACTTTTTAAAGCCAAAATTCACACTTGGTAAATTATGCATAAACCTTCTCCTTTATCAGGGTCTTCAATACACTTCTCAAGTGATCTTCATGTTCTTCCTTGCCCTTTGAATAGACAAGAATATCGTCTATAAAGACTACCACAAACTGATCGAGATAGTTTCTAAAGACTCTATTCATTAGATCCATGAAGATAGCAGAGGAATTAGTAAGACCAAATGGCATCACTATAAATTCATAGTGTCCATACCTTGTACGGAAATTTGTCTTTGGAATATCCCCTTTTTTGACCCTTAATTGGTGATACCCTGAATGAAGATCAATCTTGGAAAAGTATTGAGCTCCAAGTAGTTGGTCAAATAATTCATCAATGTGTGGGAGAGGATATTTGTTCTTGATAGTGATCTTGTTAAGTTCACGATAATCAATTCAGAGTCTCATTGATCCATCTTTCTTCTTAACATATAGAACAGGTGCTCCCCAAGGTGATGCACTAGGGTGTATGAATCCTTAATCAATATTCTCTTGGAGTTGCTTCTTCAATTCCTGCAACTCAATTGGGGCCATTCTATAAGGTGTCTTTGAAATGGAAAAAGCACCTGGTATGAGTTCTATTGAAAACTCAACTTCATGATTTGGTGGAAGACCTGGCAGTTCCTCCAAAAATACATCATCAAACTCCCGTACAATGGGTGTATTCTTAATCATGAGTTTCTCTCCAACCATTTGTGATAAATAACCTTCATTTATTGGAATCAAGACCCATAAGATGGAATAAATTTCCACTAGAAGGTTATATTCATCCTTACATCGATAGATGATAGTAGATTGATCGGGAATATTAAATGTGATTTCCCTTATTTGGAAATTGATATGAGCTCTGTATAAAGAAATACAATCCATTCCAAGAATCACATCAAATTCTACTATAAGAAGGATCACAAGATTTTCCGGAAGCACTTTCCCACAAACTTCAATCAGAGAAGAATTATAAACTTTTGATGTGATCGTTGTGCCATTAGGAGTTGTCACAGCTAACTCAACATCTAATTGTTGAGGTAATACGACGATACCCTTAGAAAATTCTTCAGAAATAAAAGAGTGGGAGGATCCAGAATCAAATAAAACATTTGCTACATTAGAGTGGATGGTATGTGTACCTTTCACCACTTCGTTATCGTACTCCACATCGCCGATAGTAATTTCATGTAAATTTCCTTTGCCTTTGGCCTTAAGAGTTTTTTGAGGTTGATCATCATCAACAACCCTTGGATTTAGGCATTCATTGGAATAATGCCTCATCTCCTTGCACTTGAAACATTGAAGTATAGGAGGTGCATTCTGTGTTTCTCTTTCTTTGTTCACATCATTAGACATCTTCTTCCCATTATTTTGACATTCAACTGCCCGATGACCTTCTTTTACACACTTAAAACATTTGCTTGTCCCTTTAAGACAATTCCCTCTATGTTTCTTTCCACAATTTGAGCATAAAGGAAAACTCATCTTCTTTTCAATGTGGTCTTTAGATTTTCCTTTGAATTCCATTTTCCTCTTCTTATCAAACCCATATGACTGATGGGTTACTCCAATCTCTATCTCAACCTTGAGAGCACATAGAACTATTTCCTCGTAGCTATTGAAGTCCCTTATGGCTAACGCCCTTTGAAGACTTGGTTTTAAGCCACTAAAGAATCGATCGATTTTACTCTCAGGTTGGATAATAATTCTGAAAGCGTACCTTGAAAGTCTTGTAAAATTTGCTTCGTAGGTACCAACAGATTCATCATCCTTTTGCTTCAGTTCAAGAAACTCCTTATCCATCTACTTTCGAAGAATACGAGGGAAGTACTTATTCAAAAATAAGTTCTTGAACTCGTCCAATTCCATGAACTCAATTTCATCTTTCTGCCTCGTATTCTTGGTTAGATTCCACCATTGATCAGCATCACCTTCCAAACGAAACACTGCTAAGATGACTTTGTTATGTTCCGAACATTGTAGAACTTAAAATATCTTTTCAGTGGTACTAATCCATTGTTCAACCACTAATGGATCAGAAGACCCGCTGAATGAAGGTGGGGGCTGCCTCTTGAAGGATTCAACAGAATTTTTCTCCTTCCTTTGTTCGTTTGGAAGTCATGCATGGTTCACGGCTTGAGAAAGTTGTGTGAGCATGGCTACTAGATTTTTCATTCCATCTCCTATAACATTTGGTTGCTCAGGGGGACAATCATTTCATTGCCCGTCACATTCAGCATTAACACGGTTCCTTCGGGTTCTAGTCATTGACTAAAACCAATAAGCATAGTGTGAGAAACACTAATCATAATAGGAAAGCCACATAATCAAGAATAAAATTTTACACTTATGTTCTTATCATAGGTTATTCATGGATATTTCTAAAACACTAATATTGTGTTCTATGCTTAGACATATCCTTAGGGTTCTTACAAGGGCTTCCACATCCTAGTTTCCAATGGTTGACTATACCTTTACTCTGATACCAACTATGACGACCCATACTTTATATATGTTCTTATTACTTTAAACTTAATGCACACTTATTACAACACATAACAAAACCATGAATGGACCTTATAGGTATAGTATCTTTAGAAACTGGGAAACATAAACAACTGGTTCATAAATCATCTACGTTGTCTCCCATTTATTTCATCATATCTAGACTCCCTTTTTGGAATATCCTACTTCATACCCTTCTTCCTGACCTGGGGAAAAGAAAACATACAAAAGGGTGAGCTCAAATGATCAGTAAGGGTGAACAAAAGAAATATCAATCATATCATATTTATAATAACATAACATTTTGAATATCTTAACCTGAAAAAGAGATCATAATATCATAACATGGGATAAATCATAGTGGTGAAATGTAATCCCAATAATCATAACTTAAAACATAAAACTTTTTTTCATACACACATAATCATAGAAAATCATTTCATTTTATTCAAGACTCATTTTCAAGACTATCATAGTGGACAAAGTCCATTACTGAATCGAGTTCACTCCTCATTCCAGTCCTGTATCATTGAACCGGATTAACTTGTTATTCCATCCATGTCTATCTCATGAGATATAAATCTTTAGCCAATACATTGGTGGGATATATAGGTCCCACCCATCTCATAATGAAACCATTCTTATGTGTGCCACAAAATCATAAATCATACATCATTGAAAAACCCATGTAATAAAAATGGGATTCTTAAACATCATCCCATCATTACATAATCCATATAAGATAAAACGACATCATAAAATTAATTTCATCATAAAAAAATCAAGTCAATGTAAAAATAGGGATATAAACATAACCCTATATTATCTTAGATGGAAAATAATTCTGATAAAACACTTGGACTCCATTCTTGAGGAAAATATCTTTTCTACTTCAAAAACATTTTTTTCTTTCTTAACATGTCTTATAATTTTAATCTAAAATAAGTTGATTAAAAATAAGCTTAAAAACTTCTAAAAGAAGATTCATGGAAATAATTGTCTATGAAATCATAAAAATCCATTCTTGTCGTATCAGTTAAAAAATATTATTCTCGTAATTTGGCCGGAAAAGTCAAAAAGTATCTCTTACTGAAAATGACAAATAATTCCTTTCATATCTTTTACTAAAAATTCACCAATATGTTAAATTGGATTTTAAAATTTTTAGGAGGATAGAAATGATATTACATATTGGGGAAACATGGATGTGGACGATAAATATCCCCCAGTAAATTCTGAAGTATAAACAATCTCGGATAAAAATGAGATTGCGAGATTTTCGCTTACCTTAGGTCCGATATGCTTTGTACGTGTCTAAACCTCCGGTATAATGATTTAAAAAATGTCATTAAATTATTCCAGAATCATAGTCATTGTTATGATATCATATATGGTCATATTCTTAGCTTCATTTTTGTAATATTTCATTGCTACTTGTTATTCGGGTTTTTATTGCTTTATGTTCTTATGTGTGTTTTGTCGAATAAATTATTATTATTCTTTTTAGGTTATATATACCTCATTTACAGAATGGTATTAGTGTAATATATATCATTTTTACTCATTCAATTCATTTATATAATCATTATTCAATGAAGATCATGTAGAACGAGTCGCATCACATCGTGGAGACGGTAGGCCGTACGTACGCACGAGTGATGATATCGTTCCCATGATCATGGAATTGTATTGAAGTGTATGTATAATATTTAATAATCAATATCACTTTAAAATAATCATATATAGTTATTCTTTACACATTTATATCCATCCATGTAATGTGGTGGTGGAAAACAGATTACACCACGGCGTGGAGACAGTATTCCGTATGTACACACACACGGTGATTTCGTTTTCCATAGGATGGATAGAAGGTGAAATAGGGTTGTTTCATATTTAAAATAACATATAATTATATGAATAATACTTATGTTATTACTTCATAATGAAACAAATAATGAAGAATAAGTAGAAGAAGAAATAAATTTGAAAGAATTGGTAACGGATATTACCTCTTCTTCGACACGCCTCTTTGAAATCTCCTCTTAGGGTACTAAGATTGGTCTTTGAAGAAAAACAGGACCTCTAGGATGTTTCTAGGGAAGTTTATAAGATATATTGTCAGGTTCTGGCCAGGCTTGAAGGCTCAAAGTGGTGTGAGGTAGAGAGGGACGAGGTTCCTTTTTATAAGGGAGGAGAGGGGCACCTTTGGAATTATAAGAAATATTAATTTATAATAAATTACAACCCCACTTAAAAACCTCCAAAATGACTCCAATATGATTCTTAGATGATATATGGTTGTAATATCATCATCAAATAAAATTTAGGCAAGTTGAGAATTTATTTTAATCATTATCAACATGATTTATCCTTATCTAATCTATTTAATTTTATTTGTGGTAATAATATTATAAATTTTGAATCATTATAAATAATTACTTATATGTTGTGAATTGTCCATAATTTTATAATTTATTACATTTTCGACCATATATATTTTAATTTAAATTTTTAAATATTTTTGTGATTTTTAAACAATTTTATAATATGTAATTTCTATAAATTAACAGTAGTGTCAATTTTGACACTATTCAGTTATTTGAGTTTAAATAAAATATATACAGAATATATGTTCAAACTAAAATATTTAATAGATTCATAACATGTTGGTTTTTATCTAGAAAATTAGTGGATCACCTTAAATAGTTCATATAATATTTATTTTAATACTTTTAAAATCATTTATTTGATATTTCAATCAATAAAATAATTTCAACATCACTATTGTGTCATAATTAATGATAATTATTTAACCCCTAAAAATTATAAATAAATTTATATGATGTAGATAATTTTATTAAATTTCTGTATATAATTCATGTTTTAGGTTTCATGAATTTTATCACTAAATTAAAATTATTATACTTATAAGATTTAAGAGAGTGACATGTTGTCACTTTCTTTGGTTTTAATAATAATTATATTATTTCATTGTCAAAAGTCCATGAAATGAATCTAGTCTGACCCTTAGGTGATATGGGTCGAATTTTATTCATCCAATAGGATTTTGGAAAGTGTTAGGGTAATTTTATAATCTTATATTTACCCTTAATTACCTGATTTACCTTTAACTGCAGTAAATAAAAATTACCGTAGTTACTATTCATAATCTCAAAAAAATAAAAGTAACCTATTAACATAATATGGACCCACTGAATCCAAATATGGAATCCATTTTTCAAAATTAAAAACATATAAGTTCCAGTAATTAATTTAAAATTAATCCCGTTGTTAAGCAAACGGGTTTTTAAAAGTTAAAACATTGCCAAAGATTGAAATGTTTTTACCTATGAATTCAATATAAAATTAATGATAATGAAATAAATTATATTAAATGGTAAAAATATATTCTATTTATACTTTCAAACCATTCAATATTATAATTTAACCATATAAACTATTGCGATGAAAAAAGTTTTTTTTAATTAAAATATAGCGTGTTTTTAATATTCATTAAAATATGAAAGTTCTCAGAATAATATGAAAATTTTATCCAAAGTAAATTTTTATGTCCTGATTCCAAAGAATAATTTTATTTTTTCAAATTGAACTTATAAACATGTCAAAAAGTAGATTTAAAGTGGGTGCACCATCAAAAGGCGACAAAACTGCATTTTTTGAAAAATACTTATTTTAACTGAAAAAATTATTCTGTTCTCATAACATATTCTAGAAAATACGTAAGATGAATAATAATGTTATAAAATTTAAAATTCAGTTAATACTATTTATAACACCTAGTTTATAATATTATAATAATATATCATTGTTTAGTGGAACTCGGTATTGCGTACTACACACGCTATCAAGGAAGGAAGCGATTACGTGTAACGTAAGTCAAGCTAGTGTTCTGTGCCATGAAAGATTCCTTTGATGTTTCATATAACATAAGACATAAAAAGTATACTTATCATAAAATATCAGGGTGTTACAAAAGAGATCTGTTGAACACTCTGAAAATGGAAATAAGGGGAAGAATGGAAAAGTTGAATATCTATCCTATGGTAAATGTGGGAAGAAACCCCCTTGTACTTTCCTTAAGGGAATGGGAGTCTGTTACAAGTGTGGTGAAAAAGGCCACCAAGATCGTGATTGCAAGGGGAAGAAAAAGGTTTTCAATGTTGAATGCTACAATTGTAGAGAAAAGTGACATTATGCAAATGAATGTCTGAAGTGCCAAGGGAACATACCTCAGAAAAGTCCAAGGGAGAAAGGCCAAGTTTATGTGATCACTACTGCTGAGGTTGAATCTTTGAAAAAACTGGTGGATGGTAATTTAATGGTTTCCTCAAGTTTAGCCAATGATTTATTTGATTTTGTATCATTGAATTGTTTCATATCTTGCCAGTTTTCAAAGAAAATTAGATATTTTCAATTTGACATAGCAGTGGAGTTGTCATTCAAAACACCTATGGAAACTATCATCGTAAAAAAGTTTTGTGAATCATTTCCCATTAGGGCATATAATTGTTCTTTATATACTGATCACATCATCATACCCATGATTGAATTTGATATAATCCTCGGAATGGATTGGCTTTTGGACCACGATGCGAAAATTTATTGTAATAAGAAAGAGGTTGCAATTTTTTATGATGATAAGGAGTACCTTATCTTTAGAGAAGAAAGGTCACCACCCTATTCTTATCTAGATCCACCCACAGTAGGTCTACTAAATTTAATTATTGGGGAGGAGGGGAATGAAATAACAGTGGAAGATGAAAAGAATGTTCAAATAGAGGGCGTACCTATTATGCAAGAATATGTCGATGTGTTTGTAGAGGATTTATCTGGTCATCCTCCAGAGTGAGAAATTTAGTTTTCCGTTGATTTAATTCCTGTTTCAAGGCCCATAACAAAGATCCCTTATAGAATTTCCACTGTGGAATTAGTAGAACTAAAGAAACAACTAGTTTAATTGATTAATAAGGGATTTATTTTCCCTAGGGTTTCTCCATGGAGAGCCCATGCCCTTTTTGTTAAGAAGAAAGACAGATGTCTGAGGTTGTTCATTTACTTTAGGGAGATCATGCTATAACAAAAAAGAACAAGTATCCCCTACCTCGCATTGATGATTTATTTGATCAACTTCATGGAGCTCGATATTTTTCATAGATTGAACTTCGATCTGGATACCATCAGTTGTGCATGAACAAGGAAGATATTATGGAGACAGAATTTCAATCCAGGTTCAGGCATGACGAGTTTACATAAATTACTTTTAGATTGACTAATGCACCGTCTTTCTTCATGGGTCTAATGAATAGATTTTTTAAGGAATATCTTGATGAATTTGTAGTGGTATTTATTTATTATATCTTGGTATACTCCAAAAGCTACGAAGATCATGAAAATAATATGCGTGTTATTCTAAAGACTCTTAGAATAAATGAATTATATGGGAAGTTTAAGAAGTCTGAATTCTGGCTTCAAGTGAATTCTTTTCTTGGCCATATTTTCTCAGAGGATGAAATCTCTGTTGATCCTTCAAAGACCAAGGCAATCCAATAATGGCCAACACCGATGAGTATAACTGAGGTACGCAGTTTTATTGGTTTAGCAGGTTATTATTAACATATCGTCCAGAATTTTGCGCGATTGGCTAACCCATTAACCAAGCTCACACATAAAGGGGTTAAATTTTTTTTGAGAAAAGAGTGTGAATAATGTTTTGAAGAACTAAAGAGAAGATTATTGAATTCTCATATATTGACTCTACCATCAGGGAATAATGGGTTTGTTATTTATAGTTATGCTTCAAATAACGGACTTGGTTGTGTCCTTATGCAGAATGATAGAGTTATTGCCTATGCATCATGGCAGCTAAAAATTCATGAACAAAACAATCCCACTCATGATCTTGGGTTATCATCAATAATATTTTCTATGAAAATATGGAGACACTATCTCTATAGTGAAAAATGTTAGATTTATACTGATCACAACAGTTTGAAGTATATTTTCTCACAAAAATAACTCAACATGAGGCAAAGGCGATGGCTTGAACTACTCAAGGATTATGATTTCACTATACACTACCACCCGGGGAAGGACAATAAGGTGAAAGATTCTTTGAGTTCAAAGGATCATGGAGTTTTGAACAAGATGAGAGTTTAAAATGATCCTATTTATATGGATCTAGTAAATATGGATATGGGAATAACCATATAAGGTAAAACATCAATTCTTTTTCCAATGGTTTCCAATCCATCTTTACTGGAAAGGATAAAAAGTTCTCACACTAATGACAAGGAATTTCAAAAGAAAACTAAAGTTGTGAACGATGGAAGATTGACTGACTTCGTATATGAATATGGAATTTTGAAATTTGGGAAGAGAATTTGTGTTCCCGATATACCTGATCTAAAAAAGGAATTTTTGGATGATGCTCATAGCTCTAATTTCTCTGTATACCCTGGTAGCCCTAAGATGTATAGAGATTTGAAGGAACAATTTTGGTGGGACAAAATGAAGAGGGAGATTGCTGATTTTATGTCAAGATGTATGGTTTTTCAACAAGTGAATGCTGGAAGGCAACAAACTGGAGGAGTCATCCAACCTCTTCCTATATCTGAGTGGAAATAGGATAATAGTATGATTGACTTTGTCATTTGGCTACCAAAGACTCCTAGAAGGAATGATGCAATATGGTTCAATATTGGTCGTCTTACCAAGTCAAAACATTTTCTTTCTATAAGATACTATTTACCACTTGAACGTATGGAAAGACTATATATTAATGAAGTTGTAAGACTTCATGGAGTACCTCTATCGATTGTTTTTGATCATGATCCTTGATTTACATCAAGATTCTGTAAAAGTCTTCAAATGGCCCTAGATACTGAACTTCGTTTGAGCACTGCCTACAACCCTCAAACTGATGGACAATCAGAACAGACTATTCAAACCTTAGAAGACATGTTGAGATCTTTCTCACTTAACTTTCAAGGTATGTGGGATCAATATTAACCTCCGGTAGAATTTTCCTATAGCAATATCGTCCATTCAAGTATTCAGATGACACTATTTGAAGTGTTATATGGAAAGAGATTTTGCACACCAAATTGTTGGGATGATGTTGGTGAAAGAAAACTCATAGGCCTAGAACATGTTGAAGAAATGATGGAAAGGGTGAAGGTTATCCAAACACACATCAAATAAGCTCAAAGTAGGCAGAAGAGTTATGCTAATAACCAATAAAAGGATTTGGAATTTCAGGTAGGAGGTCATTTTTTCTTGATGGTATCTCCATCGAAGGGAGTTATACGATTCAGTAAAAGGGTAAATTAAGTCACAGGTACATCAAACCTTTTGATATTCTAGAACGAATTGGGGTTATAGCTTACCATTTGGAAATGCCACCAAGTCTCTCCAAAATTCACGATATCTTCCAAGTATCACTATTGATAAAATACATGTCTGGCCCAATGTATGTACACACTTATGAGGAAATTGAACTTGAACTAGATCTGTCTTATTGTGAACAGCCTATAAATATTCCTAATACAAGATAACAAGTGCTGAGAAACCGGATGACTCTTCTGGTAAAAGTTCTATGGAGAAACCATAAGATGGGAGAGGCAACGTGGGAACCCGAGGAACTTATGATGAATAACCACCAGAATCTTTTTATGCAGTAATATTCTAGAAATTTTTTGGATGAAATTATTTTAAAGAGGGGATAATGCAACACCCCATGTTTCAAAGGTAGTTTCCCTTTGAATAATACAATAGCTTGTGTTGAACGCAACTTCGAGTTCAAACACACCACAACCAATCAAACTAGCCATTATGAATAGTAATACCCACTTTTTGAAATTTTATAAATTTTATCTTTCAAAATGGACTTCATTTTTGGATTCAGAATATCAAAATTAGCTTAGGGTGAATTTTTGGCATTTTTTTAAAAATTTAAATTTTTTATGAATAGTGAAAAGCACTGAGTTGTTGTTTAAAACCGACTTTTTATTTAAATAATTATTTATTTTATTTAAATTTATTTTAGGTTGGAATAGATACATAATACCTATATAATTTAAATTTAATTCATTGGAATCATTTTATAATAGGTTTACATATATAAAAATTTTATTGAACTTTTTACTCTCTTTTACCCACCTCCTAGGAGCATTTACCAATTTGTATAAAACATAATTTTTCTACTTCTATAAGTTGAATTGTAAAAATATGAGAGACACAGTAGACATTAGTAAGTAAAATGGGGTTCAAAAAGATGAAAATAATTTTTGGTGAATAGTAACTTTTGACTTTTATTTACCACGATTAAAAATAAATAGGATAATTAAGGGTAAAAATGATATCAGAATTACCCTAACACGTGTCCTTATTCTATTAGATAAATATAATTAGACAAAAAACAACCTTATAAATAAAATATGATCATATTTGGTCCTCTTGTATTAGATTAGGACATTTATTATTATTTTATTTCAAGAAGAGTTAAAAGAGTTAAATTCAATGTTTAATAACTAAACCATTTTTAATATAGGGTTACACACAATATAAATTAGACTATAAATATTAATTATAAATATAAAAATATGTCCTACATAATGGTATTTTATTTATAATTTTTAGATGCTAAATAATTTAATTTATTAATGACATAATGATGATGCTGTAATTACCTTATTAATGAAATATTAAAGTAATTGATATTATAAATATCCAAATAAATGTAAATTGAGACTTATGATGAATTACTCTAATTTTCGAAGTCAATATGACATTTTAGGGTAGGTTAAATAAATTTTATTCGAAGTGATAAAGTTTTTATGGCTTTCAAAAAAATCAAATACTAAATAGTGTCAAAATTGACATAATTGAGGTTTTAAAAAAATACTATATTATTAATTGATATAATATTCCAAAAAATCTATGGTTTAGCCAAAAGATTTAGATAAGGTTATATATATTAATAATTAACCACATGGAGTTCTCTTGAATTTTTATAGTAAGCTTATTATCCATATAATATAAAAATACAAAGAGACGTGGTAAATGTCAAACTATTTAACTAAGAGTTAAATCTAAAAGATAAAGTTAATATGATGACCTAAACATGTATTAAACCTATTTATTGAAGGAATTTAGACCCTCCCCACCTTATCCTAGAAATAATTTATTTTTGAGCCATTATAAATCGAAAATGATATAATTATAAAATAATATTGCAATCTTTTCCTAAAGTGACCCTCACCACTTTTATAAAAGGGAACTTTCCCTTCTCTTAATTTCACACATCCAAAGCCTTTTGGATCGGCCAAACCCTACCCAAATATCCTCCTAACTTCACTATATTAAACCTAAAGTCATTAATTTTATCATAAATTCAACCTAAAGAGCCCTTTTGATCAACTCAAAAGGAAACACCCGAAGTAGAGGTAATAATTTCACCACCCTCTTTCAAGTTCTTTTCTGCTTCCACTTCCTTTTTCTTTGTTGTTTCCATACCAAAATAATAAATCCATTACCTTAAACATAATATGATGTTATTATAAATATGGTATAATCATATTCATTATTTTATCCATTCTACAAATGACAATGTCACCATATGTGCGTACGTACGGCTTACAGTCTCCACGTCGTGGTGTAGTTTTTTATTCAAACAATTCATTATTTGGATGGGTATAATAATGAGTATAACTGAAATAAATAAAAAATATAATAGGTTAATGGTTTTTTATATATGATATACCATCCAATTACATACAATTTCACCATCAATATAATGATATTGTCGCTCATGCCTATGTAAAGATTACCGTCTCCATGAACGTGATGAGATTCATTCCCCACCATAATCATTCAAGAATAGTTTTCATTTTATGATTCAAAATATTATTTTTGAACATAAAATCATTCTGTATATGAATCAAATACATCCTACTCATAACAAACATGGCTTATGTAACCAAACATATAAAGGAAAACGAATCAGTTAACACCAAAAACAATGATACTACTAAAATATTATTAACAAAGCAATATTAGAGGATCATATATGATATCATATTTATGTATATAGATAGTGTTTAATTTAATAACAATTTTTTATCTATTATACATGAGTTTAAAATAACGTCAACTAAGAAAAATTACAATGTAAGGGTTAATTTCATAATCTTTTTATTATCCGAGGTTGTTTTTACGTTAGAATCTACTGGGACCTCTTTATCATCAACATCCATTTTTCTTAAAAATGTATTTCAAAACATTTTTACTATTTACTATACTATGGGTTCAAGTCATTTATACCATTGTTTGAATTTTTATAAAATGGTTTGAAAGGAATATTTCTTTTGTTTTCCAAACAAGGTACTTCATTACCTTTTCGACAAAATTAAGGTAAGAATGTCTTTTTTTAACTTATATGGTGGGTGTGGAAATTTTCAACCATTATATCATCATCAAAGCTACCCATACAAGATTATAATAATATTTTCAAAATAAATGTTTTCTTTTATACGTTTCCTTATATATTTATGATTATTTATAAAAGTTTCTGTTATATTGTTATCCATAATAAGCATCTGAGATCACCCCTTTATATGTTTTATTTTTTCCCATATGTGAAGAAGTATTTAATGGTTGACCTATAAAAATAAGATAAGGATATAAGTGTGTTCAAAAGGGGACAAAATTTTGTTGATGTTTTTATTTCATGATGTAATGTAAAACTTATGAATGTGTCTAGTACTTCCAAGGATACTAAAATGATCAGTCTTTTGGGACATGTTTCCTTCTATCATGCCAATGTTATATAATAACGCACCGACATTGGGTAACTGGGGTCGGCGAGTTACTCCTTATTTCTCTAAAAATATGATAATTTTTATGTTTTAAGGATTATTCTAGGAAACATGTTACATTCCTATAGGTTAATTTACTTATGATGAAATTATTATGAAACTAATATCTTTTTCATAGTTTATAATATGATGAATGTATCATGTTATAGTAGTAAACTTATATATCATTTTTTAATGTGATGTGGGGGACCAAAATTATATATCCCTCCATTATATTGAGAAATATTTATATCTTGTGAGATAAATATGTCATGTGTGAATATGGTGTTATGTTTACAACATTAATTGCAGACCTATTCATATTATGACGTATAGGAAATTTTATTTGTGAAACTAGTTTCATGTCCATAGTTTTTTGTGGCAACCTAATTTATTAACTATAAAATGATGATTGGACGCATTGGTGTTTATACATGTTTACCATTATAGTATTTCCATTTTTTAGTCTTGTATAACATTCATATGTGTAACGTCCCAGTTCCGGAAGCCACCTAGAGGCGCCCCATACCCAGTTGGTCACATGGCCTTAAGTTCATTTACCCTAATGCCAAAGGCTACCGACTAGTAGTGAGGGCCTTGGGTGTGATAGGGGGAAACTATGAATTCACTGGCAGAGTGACACAGCTGAAGTAAAAACATATTACAATAGTTGAACCAGTAATAATACCATACAATAGTAAACAACGGAAGACTGAAAGTAATAAACAACTGGAGCACATATATAAAATGATCCATGATACATGTGTCTAGGAAAACATCCAAACAAGTCACAATGCTAGAATATAGCAATAATCCAAATACAAAAGAAAATAGGTAGACAACTCCTCACCATCACAAGCATCAACTTGGTCCCATTCTCTCCAGCTCTGAAGAAGTCAAGTACCTGAAGTAGAAGGGTGTTCACCCTTATCTATACCTACAGAAATATAAACTATTTGGGCCCAAATGCAAGGCCCAAATAGGATGTGAGACTAAATCCCAATAGGAAACCACCGAAAGATATGTTCCGAGTAGTTAGTGAATATATATAGAAGGTAATAAGAAAATAGAAGCAGTAAACAAGAAAGTACTCAGCAGTATCAATCTTACAGTTCAAAACATTTTAATACCACATATCAAGTAATCAGATAGTCACAAATAGGTAACCCTATGGGATGTACTCATAGCCTAACCCCTTCTAGTCCTACCTAAAAAACACAAGCAACCCTCTGGGAAGTATACATAGTCTAACCCATCTAGTTCATCTTAAGCACAGAATCTCTGAGGAAGCACTCACCGTCAATTCTCCCTATAGTCTCATGTCAGTAACTGAAGGCAGTAAGGGAAAGCACTTACATCTCATTCCCCCTATGTCCTACATCGAGGAACTATAGACACTCTGAGGAAGCACTTACATCAATTCCCCCTATGGTCTCACATCATAACAGTAGAAAACCCCTCTGGAGAAGCCCTCACATCCATTTTCCCTATGGTATACTACACCAGGTTCTCATGACCCTGTGTAAGTCAAATGAGCACAGAAATACATGGAATCCAAAGAAAACCTCAAGAACTACATGGCTAAAAAAACAACAGCATAACAGCATGTTAGATAAAACACTCCATCCTAGAAATACTAGGCTTGGAAAATGAAGCAGCATCCAAACAGGAAAAACTAGACCAAACGGTCAAAACAAGCAAACATAGGCAACACCTCCATATCATGGAAATGTAAAACCCTATTCACAACAAATAACTTCTAACCAATCAACCAAGGCATAGAAGGAAAACAATAGGGCCAAAACTATAAAACACAATAACCCGTTCAAGGGTATTGGGAACTTCTGCACATATAACTCAAAGACTAGCTACGAAAAGGCACAAACCACTAACATTGGTGTAGTAGGATCACTGTACATGATCCTCAAGCCTTGAATCACCCAAGAACATAGAAGATCTATAAGAACGCTAAAAACCCTCAACCGAGGATAACTCTTGAAAGAGGAGGAATCAGAAAACAAAGTCCTAGAAGAATAAATAACTCACTGATGAGTTTCCAATGCAACCTATGGAGTTCAATTCAAAGAATAGATGCTCGATCAGGGGCTTGGAGAAGATTTGCACCGTATGGATTATCTCGGACAAAGAAGGTGAATAAGGAGAGATTTCTGCCAATTAGATGCGACCCCAGACAGTTTAATGAAAAAAAAGTACATGGCATGTACTTACCCTTACCGGACCTCGCAATAGGTGGTCTCCAGGTCACCACACATGTCCATGTGCATGGCTGTTACTTGGCCAGAACATAGATACACATGGTAACCGAGTACACGGAATGTACATATAATGTACATGGTGTGTACTTAAGAAATTTCCAAAAACTACCCTTTTACTCTGAAACACCAGAAAAAAGGAACACATAATTGATAAGAAGATCTAGGTTCTTACAAACTTCCCCCCTTAAAAAAATTCATCCCTGAATTTCCCTAGTAAGGTAGCGTAGTAGAAGAATCCTCAAAAAGCTCCGGCCACTGCGATCATACAATGGCCTCCCTCTCCAAGGTCTCGTCAGGTACTCGCCCGTGTTTCCATTGCACTCGTACTAGAGGAAGATATTTTCCATGTAAAACCTTCTCACTTCGATCAACAATCTAGATAGGATGCTCCTCGAATGAGGAATTCACCTCTAACTCAGCCTCCTCGGGTTGAAAAAAATGAGACGGGTCTGAGAAGTAACATCGAAGATGAGAAATATTGAAGATGTCGTGCATAGCCCGGTACCACTGAGGTAGCTGTAACTGATAAGAAACTAGCCCAACTCTCTCCAAAACCTCAAATATCCCAACTTACCTCGTCAAAAGCTTACCCTGCCTCTTAATCCTCCTTTGTCCCAACCTCGGTGTGACATGCAAGAAAACCTAATCTCCAACCTCGAACTCCAGAGGTCATCTCTGTCGATCAGAAAAAAATATATGTCATGATTGGGCACTAGCCATCCTCTTCCGAATCAACTTTATATGTTTTGTGGTCTCCTGGACAAGACGAGGTCCCAACATAGCTTCTTCTCCTGCCTCCAGCCAAAAAAAGGGTGATTGGAATGGCCTACCATACAAAGCCTCATAAGGTGTCATCTGAATAGTTTCTTAGAAAATATTATTATAGGAAAATTTCATAGGAGGTTTTTTCCTCTCCCAAGAACCTCCAAAATTTAGGATGCATGCTCAAAGCATTCCCTCAAGCACCTAAATCGTACGCTTGGATTGGCCATTTGTCTGGGGTTGGTAAGATGTACTCAAAAGTATTTATGTACCCAAAGCCTTTTGAAGCCCCTGTTAGACCCAAGAAGTAAAACATGCATTCATTTCTGAAATAGTGTAGTGTGGAACCCCATGTAGATGTACAATCTCTCGGATGTGCAAACTTTCTAGCTCATCAACACTGAAAGTCTCCTTGATCGGAATGAAGTGAGAAACCTTCATGATTCTATCAACGAAAACCCATACTACATAATCCCCTCTAAGAGACCACAGAAATACTATCATGAAATCCATCGTGACATCATTCCACCTTCACTCGAAAATGGGTAATTACTGTAAATGCCCTACTGGTCATTGATCATCCACATTCTCCTGCTGACAGGTGGAACACCTCACGAAGAAACCAGAAACATCTCTCTTCATACCTGGCCACCAAAACTGACAGTGTAGATCACGATACATCTTCGTGACACCAAGATGAACTATCCAAATTGAGGAATGAAAGTCCCGCATCATCTCCTCATGTATGTCTGCTGAAACCCATACACGCCCCTAAAAAAGAAATATCTCATCCTCGCCTACTATCCATCCAGCAATAGGGTCCTCTCCTGACACACTTTCTCGTAAGACTAGGCCTTCAGAATCTAATAGCTGCCTCATTCGCACTCTATCAAGAATAGTAGAGGTAACAGCTGAAGAAGATAGAAACTTCTACCATTGTCTTTCATGCACCTCCAAATGCATCTCAGAGAAGAGAGCCATAAGCTTCCCCTCACTTCTAGCCTCCTGAACTGCTTGTATGTGAGTCCTCTTGCTCAGTGCATTAGCCACTTCTTTGCCTTTCCCATGCATATAGGAAAGCTCAAAGTCCAAGGACTGAAGGTACTCAACCCACCTTCGCTGTCTCAAATTCAGGTCATGCTGAGTGAATATGTGCTTGAGACTTTTGTGGTCGGTGAAAACCACAAAATTATCTCATAGAAGAAAATGTCTCCAACAGCGTAAAACCTGGACAACTACAGCCAACTCGAGATCATGTATCGGGTAATTTCTCTCATGTGGCCTCAACTTCTGTGACTCGTACGCAATGACTCCTTCTCCCTACAAAATAAAAAATTCTAGCCAGATACTTGAAGCATCATAGTAAATAGTATAGCTCTTTCTCAGCCCTGGAAATACTAGTATTAGTGTGGAATTCAACCTCCCTTTTTCCTCTTGAAAGGATGACTCACAAGAAACAGACAACAAGAATTTTGCACCGTTCTTAGTCAGGCCTGTCAGTGGTGCTGCTAAGTGTGAAAATTATTGTATGAAATGCTTGTAGTATCTATCCAGCCCTATAAAACTACATACCTAAAATACTTTCTTCGTCTGCTCTCAGAAAACTACTGCTTTCACTTTCTCTAGGTCTATTGATACTTTTGTCTTTGAGATAACATGACCCAAGAAGTGAATTTGGCCCATCCAAAAGTGGCATTTTGAGAGCTTAGCATATCACTGATGCTCTCTCAGTGTACTCAAAACGATCTCAAGATAGGTAGCATGGTCGTTTAGAGTTTGAGAGTACACTAATATATCATACATGAAGACTACCATGAAAGAATCCAAGTATAGATAGAACACTCGGTTCATGAGTTCCATGAAGACTGCAGGCACATTCCTGAGACCGAACGGCATAACCAAAAACTCATATAGACCATTCCTACTCTGGAAGGTTGTAAAAGGAATATCATATGGTATAATGCACAACTGGTGGTAACCAGATCTCAAGTCGATCTTTGAGAAAACCCGGGCTCCCCGAATCTCATCAAAGAGATCATCAATCCTCAGCAAAGGATATCGGTTCTTGACTGTCAACTAGTTCAACTTATGATAATCCACACAAAGTTGGAGGGTATCATCTGCAGTCTTCGTAAACAGGACCGGAGAACCCCAAGGAAAAGTATTGGGTAGATGAAAAAAATTTCATGCACCTCCTCTAACTATTTCTTGAACTCTTCTAACTCTGGTGTAGCCATCCTATAAGGAGGAATGGACACCAGTGCCAATCTTGGCATGAGATCACTATAAAATTATACCTCTCTCTCTGAAGGAAAACCTGAAAAGTTCTCTAGAAAGACATATCTGAAATGATCCACCACTGGAGGAAATTTTATTGGTGATGTCCATGGTCATCCAGATATAGACTTGAAATTTGGACTAGAACTCCTCCCAACCCATGATGCTCAGGTCCCGCCAGGCTCGCATGGACATCCCATTTTCCCTTATGAAGAGACGATCTTCCCTATGGTGATGTTAAACTCACCCTACGGTAATAGAAATCGACAACTATACAGAAGAGAACTAACCATTACATTCCAAGAATGAAATCATAGCATATTATCCGTAGGACATAAAGGTACCATAAGAAGTGGCACCCACCAACCTCAAGAGGGCTGTAACGACCTGAAATTTTGAATAAATATTGTTTCCTAATTTTGTGTGTTATTTTATTTTATACTCAACAAAACTATTTCATTTGATAACATGAGTATAATTAAAATGAGACCATTGGGTTTCGACTGTTACATGACCATTAGTCCATATGACCGTTGGAAACTAAACATTTCGATTATCATCTCTAAAGACAACTGATCTTGGTTAATTAATATAGAAAGAAGACTCGATGGCCTCATCCAGTAGTCTTGGGCTAATCGAATCCCATCTAACAGAACTTGGGAAGGAGGTAGCACCACTGGGCTTTTCTCTGGACTAAACCCAAGTCGAACTTCATCGTGTGAAGCTAGAACGAAATCGCCTTCGCGAGAAGTTCAAACTGATAGAAATTACTACTCATGCAATGTTGGCTGAGCCGCCCTCAGATTCTCTCACCTTAGCACACCTTACACTTAGGTCCTATGCTGGTGGGATAAGGGGCTATGTAAGGAGACCGTAATTGCCTTGTGTAATCCTTGGATTTAAATAAAAATTTTGATTTCTTCGGATGGTGAAGTTTATGAATTTTCAAATGTCCGGATAAATATAGTATACATATTTTTGGTGAATTTTAGAGAAAGGATATTTTAAAAAAAAAATTATGTAAACCTTAAATAATTAAAAATGTGTAATGATTTTCAAAAAATGGTCTTCTACAATTATGTTCAGTACGAAATTTAAAGTCTAATAAGATCAAATTAATTTTTGATGAATAGTAAATTATGAATAGTGATTTTATGCTTAGGATTAGTAATGTGACCAAATGGATTAGTTATCTCACTTAAAGAAAGTATTAATATAATCTAGGAACCTTGATTAAGTAATGTGATTCAATAAAATGGTTAAATAACGGTTTCATAAATTATTAGTCAAGTATTAGTTTTTTCAGGTGAAAAGTGTTTTTTAATTAAAAATAAAACTAAAATTATTTAGAAAATTATTTTTATAAAATGGATTTAATTTTTGAACTCAGAGCATCGATATTATGTTAAGGAAATTTTTGGGGATTTTTCTGAAAAAAAAATGAATTTTTGGTGAATAGTGTATTTATTTAAAAATTAAATTAAAAATATATAGAAAATTATTTTTATAAAATGGAGTTCATTTTTGAAATCATAGAATGAATATTTGGTTATGGTGAAATTTTAGGATTTTTCTGAAAAAGTTGAATTTTGGATGAATAGTGAAAATATAGTTTTTAAGTTACAGGTGTTTAATGACATCATTAAATGATGTATTAAGTATGTAATCAATATGGTCGACTTATGAATAGTAATATAAGGTATAAGGTGTCCCAAGTGGCCAATACCAAGGGCAAATACCATGGTAAAGCCCATGGTTTTTCCAAAACCACCAATGAGGTGTCCCTTGGCCATTAATGCCTTGTCCCCTCACTTTCCCTATAAATACCAAGCCATCCTCTCATCCATTCGACTCCAAACTCTCCCCCAATGAATAACGGGTCTCATTACCTCCCAAGAAGTCCTCCCAAGGTTCTCCCAATCCCTCAAGATCCCAACCTTTTAGTTTTAAGAGTTACGTTTAAAGGTAATGGATCCTACCTCTCTCTTTCTTTTCAAGTAATCTCTTTTATGTCATTTCTTTTATGCACCATGATCTTATGTTGGAGGATGTTCTTTTATATTCCTCTTAATTACCTTTTAATTTACATATGATGAGAGACCCCCTCTTTCTCTCATCAATTCATTTTAAGAATGTTTAAGTGGCACCGTTAGGCTGCCGAATTTTTAAGGGATTCGTTCACATTTCTCATTTTTCAAAGTTCTACTTCCATGACAAGTATTTCAAGTACCTTTTTTATTATTTTGGGGTATTATATCTATATCTATCATACTGATCTTTTACATTCATATGATTATAGACCCTATTTGATCTCGTCAATTCATTTTTGTTGAAGTTTAGGTGGCGTCGTTAGGCTACCGAATTTTAGAGGGATTTGTTCACCTTTCTCATTTTTCAAAGTTCTACTTTCATGTAAAGTCTTTCAAGTTCCTTTTTATTATTTTGGGGTATGATATATATATCTATCATAATGAAATTTTATGTTCATATGATGAGATATCCTATTTGATCTCATCAATTCATTTTTGATGAAGTTTAGGTGACGTCGTTAGGCTGCCTAATTTTTAAGGGATTCGGTCAGCTTTCTCATTTTTCAAGGTTCTACTTTCATGTCATGTCTTTATTGTTCCTTTTTATTATGTTGGGTTATGATCTATATATCTATCATACTTATATTTTATGTTCATATGATGAGATACCCTATTTGATCTCGTCAATTAATTTTTTTAAGTTTAAGTGACGCCGTTAGGCTGCCGAATTTTCATAAGAGAAATCTTATTTTCGTCTTCCTTTCATGTTCTTCATTTCATATGTTATATCTTTAAAATTTCGTTACCATGTTCTTAAATCCCTTATATTCTGTCCCCCTACTGTTTTATAGATCATTTATGAGTGGTTGACCCATGTCCCCTCTCTTTTCAATGTTTTCTAAAACCTCGTAACAAAGCTGTTATGATGCAGAATTTCCGTCTCAAAATGTCTCTCAATTATTCTCAAATTCATTTATTTTATTAAGTGAATAATCAAATATCTTTCTTCTAAATGGGTATTCACATATATACCAAAATTTTCTATTTTAAATTCTTGGATTTACATACATGAGACCCGCTTTCCCTTTCCGTGGGTTTAAAGTGACATAAAGATCATGTCTTTAAAGCAGTTTTTAAAACGTTATGATTATGAAATGAAACCCATTTATTTTATGCTATATGGGTTGTTTATGAAATTATTGATGATTATATATGTGGATCACATGATAATAAATACAAATTAAGGGTGCACCCTGATAGCGCTCTAATGCATTGGGTAAAGACTTAATCTCTAGAGATGACCATTTTTAATGACGCCTTGGTGAATAACTTTGGTAATTTTTAATGACACATTGGGGATGGACTTTTGTGAAATGGAAATGATTGTCAATATTTAATGTTGTATCCACATCTTCAAGTTATGAAATACTTTATTTTTATTATGATATGCCTCATTATTTCTTTCTCATGCCTTAAAATTATTTTTCATGACATTTTTGTTGTATCTCAAGTTCACATGTTAAATGTTTCCCCCTGTTTACCTTACTCGGCCTTCTACTCACCCTTTCTTTTGATGTATGTCCCCAGGTTATGAAATGCAGTAATAAATCTAGGATGAACATAAGGAGAATCCTTTCAAGTGTTTAATAAGAATTTTTTCATGTTTTCATGTTTTAAGTTCCTGGTTTCCAAGACACTAAACCTTAAAGATCCTCGGTTTTGTAAAATGTAATGAAAGTTTTTGTGATAAAAAGGAAGGATGTTATAGTTGGTATCAAAGGATGGTTTAGTTATTTTTGGAAATTAGGACATGAAAACTTTAGGAATATCCCTTTAGAAATGTTTTAATATAGAAAATCTTTTGGGTATTTTGGTGAGTATTAAGTAAGGGGTTTCCAAAAAATAAATCCCTGTCTGGATACAACGAGGTAGAGGTGGCTCTGGCACAGATGTACATAAGGGTAAAACCCGAAAACATCGCTTTAATCCAGACTCGAATGAGAATTGGTACACAACAACAGACCTTGCTGCACTCTTGGTTACGACACTCCCGAGGGATATGCTTTGGTAAATTCATAAGCTTAGTATGAACCATTATTAAAGTAACAAAGATAAAATAATATAAAGATTCACATAAGAAGATATGATCATGGATAACCTAGATTGGAGCCTAGTTGATCACAAGTTAAGATATACTTTTCTTCTACAAGTTTATCCTTCTAAGCTTAAAGTTTCCTTTTCATGATAATTGGCTAAGTATTTAAGCCCCTAATTATACTTTCTTTTCTTAGTTAATGGCGGGAAATGAAAAAACATGCCCCAACAACCAATGTGATAGGAAATGTGATGATTGACCTATTAATGTGATAGAGATGACGAGAGATCAAGTTGAACATATTGTGATTATGCCAAACCATCTATCAAAAATCACAATTAATAATTGGTACCTAGTTGAATGTCCAAATTCATCAAGGAAGAAGAAGAAAAAGTCTCAAGGATGTTCATCTGATAAAGTTGATAAGGGAAAGAAGACACAATTTCTTTTTTGCAAAAAGTGTGGGAAGAGGCACCAAGTAGAATGTCACAAAGGAACTGGGAGATGTTTTAAGTGTGGAAAGATAGGGCATAAAGTATCCAATTACATTAAAAAAATGGATAATGTGATGAATAGAGATAAGGTTCGATCTAATGTACCTTATACATTTCGATGTCGTAAATGTGGAGAAGTTAGACATTATCCAAGGAAATGCTCTCTTGGAATGGATGAGAAGCATGATGAGAATCAACAATCTTCGAGGACAAGGGAACAATGCAAGTCCTATGCTGAGTTGGATCATGATGACTGAAGTACATGTAACTTCTTTGCAATAATTGTCTATGTCATGTTGTATTTTAGTTCGTGCTCTATGAGAATATCTTCTATGTTTTCTAAGATCATCGAGTCACTACCTAAGATGATTTTATATCATTAAGGAAAACATCTATTGTTATGTACCACATGTTGATGTAGTGAAGTTGTTCTTCTTAAAAAAGGGTGATTAGGGGATTAAAAGATTATTATTATTTTGGAAGACGTTCACTATTTTGGGAACCCTATTTGATCGAGGTAAATAGATTACTACGGTATTTTCTTTGAGGAGTAAAGGTTGACTTATATTTGAAGAATCGATGAATTTAAGGCACACTTATATTAATTTAGCTTACATATGGAAATGATTAACCTATCTTGGGGAAAATGTGATTATGTTAGTTAATTTTCTTATAAGATGATAAGGGTGGTTGATGTTGTTTGAAGATGAACGATAAAGTCTATCTTGGAAGACTATGTTATGAGATCATTCTTATAATTGGGTTTCAATCTTAGTTTGGTTTATTTTGAGGAATTTTAAGGATAGTTATTTATGGAATGGTCTATGATGAACTTTGGGTAGTACCATAGAATCTTGAATATTTAAGAGTAGTTTCCCTTCCTATGGGATTCATTCTTTTTGAAGAGTTGTTTTATCTTACCCTTTCTGTTTTTGGGATAATGATTAAAGATAGAAGAAATTAATAGTTAATCTTTTGTGGATTACGTGACTCTCTAGAAGATGATTATTGTTCTTTTGATGAGACCAAGTGTTTTTGAATGCTCATCGTTTGGAGAAAAGATTAGTTTCGGTAGAAACTTATTAAAGGATGAAACTCTACTAGAAGATTGGTATATTTCCTTATGTTTTTCTTCTATGTGGTAAATGAATTCCTCAAAATTATGAAAAGGAACATAAAACAAAAATGTTGTCGGTTTAAGTTTCCTACTAGGTAATCAAAGACCGTTTACACACATCATAAGTTTGGGATTTTCTCGTGGTTAACTTTCTCCTAATCATGTTTTCTATCACTCTCCCTCAGAACATGACCCTTTCTTTTCTCCTCCATGTCCATCTTTTCCTACATGGAATCCTAGTGTGGGTTAACTTGGGTGACCTTTGTACTTCCCTTTCTTTGTTTTAAAGTAATAGTTTTACGGACTCCTTTTCCGATGTGGGACGTTCAATGAAATTTCAAAACCCGATTTTAAAAATTGCGAGGACGCAATTTCTTAAGGGGGGAAGATCGTAACGACCGGAAATTTTGAATAAATCTTGTTTCCTAATTTTGTGTGTTATTTTATATTATACTAAACAAAACTGTTTCATTTGATAACATGAGTATAATTAAAATGAGACCATTGGGTTTAGACTGTTATATGACCATTAGTCAATATGATCGTTGGAAACTAAACATTTCGATTATCGTCTCTAAATACAAGTGATCTTGGTTAATTAATATAGAATGAAGATTTGATGGCCTCATCTAGTAGTCTTGGGCCAATCGAAGCCCATCTAACAGAACATAGGAAGGAGGTATCACCACTGGGCTTTGCTCTAGACCAAACCCAAGCTGAACTTCATCGTGTGAAGCTATAACGGAATCGCCTTCGCGAGAAGTTCAAACTGATAGAAAGTACTACTCGTGCAATGTTGGCTGAGCCGCCCTCATATTTTCTCACCTTAGCACACCTTACACTTAGGTCCTATGCTGGTGTGATAAGGGGCTATGTAAGGAGACCGTAACTGCCTTGTGTAATCCTTTGTTTTAAATAAAAATTTTGATTTCTTCTTATGATGAAGTTTATGAATTTTCAAATGTCCGGATAAATATAGTATGCATATTTTTGGTGAATTTTAGAGAAAGAATATTTTAAAAAAATATTTATGTAAACCTTACATAATTACAAATGTGTAATGATTTTCAAAAAATGGTCTTCTACAATTATGTTCAGTACGAAATTTAGAGTCTAATAAGATCAACTTCATTATTAATGAATAGTAAATTATGAATAGTGATTTTATGCTTAGGATTAGTAATGTGACCAAATGGATTAGTAATCTCACTTAAAGAAAGTATTAATATAAACTAGGCACCTTGATTAAGTAATGTGATTCAATAAAATGGTTAAATAACGGTTTCACAAATTATTAGTCAAGTATTAGTTTTTTCGGGTGAATATTGTTTTTTAATTAAAAATTAAATTAAAATTATTTAGAAAATTATTTTTATAAAATAGATTTCATTTTTGAACTCAGAGCATCGATATTATGTTAAGGTAATTTTTGGGGATTTTTCTGAAAAAAAATGAATTTTCGGTGAATGGTGTATTTATTAAAAAATTGAACGAAAATTATTTAGCAAATTTTTTTTATAAAATTGAGTTCATTTTTGAAATCAGAGCATCGATATTTGGTCAAGGTGAAATTTTTGGATTTTTCTGAGAAAGTTGAATTTTTGATGAATAGTGAAAATTCTGTTTTTTAAGATACGGGTGTTTAATGGAATAATTAAATGATGTATTAATTATGTAATCAATATTTTCGATTTATGAATAGTAATATAAGGTATGAGGTGTCCCATGTTTCCAATACCATGGGAAAATACCATGGGCAAGCCCATGGTTTTGCCAAAACCACCAATGAGGTGTCCCTTGCCATTAATGGCTTGTCCCCTCACTTTCCCTATAAATACCAAGCCATCCTCTCATCCATTCGACTCCCAACTCTCCCCCAATGAATCTCTGGTCTCATTAACTCCCAAGGAGTCCTCCCAAGGTGTGACCAAGCCCTCAAGGTCCCAACCTTTGATTTTTAAGAGTTACGTTTTAAGGTAACGGATCTTACCTCTCTCTATCTTTTCAAGTAATCTCTTTTATGTAATTTCTTTTATGCTCCATGATCTTATGTTGGAGGATGTTATATTATATTCCTCTTACTTCCCTTTTCATGTTCATATGATGAGAGACCCCCTCTTTCTCTCATAAATCCATTTTAAAAAAGTTTAAGTGGCGTCGTTAGGCTGCCGAATTTTTAAGGGATTCGTTCACCTTTCTCATTTTTCAAATTTCTACTTTCATGTCAAGTCTTTCAAGTTACTTTTTTATTATGTTGGGGTATGATCTCTATATCTATCATACTTATCTTTTACACTCATATTATTATAGACCCTATTTGATCTCGTCAATTCATTTTTTTTTTTGAAGTTTAGGTGGCGCCGTTATGCTGCCGAATTTTTAAGGGATTCGTTCACCTTTCTCATTTTTCAAAGTTCTACTTTCATGTCAAGTATTTAAAGTTCCTTTTTATTATGTTGTGGTATGATCTCTATATCTATAATAATGATCTTTTATGTTAATATGATGAGAGACCCTATTTTATCTCATCAATTCATTTTTGTTCAAGTTTAGGTGACGTTGTTAGGCTGCCGAATTATTAAAGGATTCATTCACATTTCTCATTTTTCAAAGTTCTACTTTCATGTCAAGTATTTCAAGATCCTTTTTATTAAGTTTGGGTATGATATCTATATCTATAATATTGATCTTTTATGTTCATATGATGAGAGACCCTATTTGATCTCGTCAACTCAATTTTTTTAAGTTTAAGTGACGCCGTTAGGCTGCCGAATTTTCATAAGAGAAATCGTATTTTTGTCTTCCTTTCATGTTCTTCATTTCATATGGTGTATCTTTCAAATTTCGTTACCATGTTCTCAAATCCCTTATATTCTATCCCCCTACTGTTTTATGGATCATTTATGAGGGGGTGACTCATGTCCCCTCTCTTTTCAATGTTTTCTAAAACCTCGTAACATAGCTGTTATGCTGCAGAATTTCCATCTCAATATGTCTCTCTCTTATTCTCAAATTAATTTATTTTATTAGGTGAATACTCAAAGATATTTCTTCTAAATGGGTATTCACATATATACCAAAATGTTCTATTTTAAATTCTGGGACTTACATACATGATATCCACTTTCCCTTTCCGTGGGTTTAAATTGACATAAATATCATGTCTTTAAAATAGTTTTTAAAATGTTATGATTATGAAATGAAACCCATTTCTTTTATGCTATATGGGTTGTTTGTGAAATGATTTATGCTGATATATGTGGCTCAAATGATAATAAATAAAAATTAAGGGTGCGCCCTGATAGCGCTCCAATGCATTGGGTAAAGACATAATCTCTAGAGATGACCATTTTTAAAGACGACTTGGTGAATAACCATGGTAATTTTTAATGACAGCTTGGGGATGGACCTTGGTGAAAAGGAAATCATTGTCAATATTAAATGTTGTAGCCACATCTTCAAGTTATGAAATGAATTATTTTTATTATGATATACCTCATGATTTCTTTCTCATTCCTTGAAGTTCTTTTTCATGACATTGTTGATGTATCTCAAGTTCACATGTTAAATGTTTCCCCTTGTTTACCTTACTAGGCCTTCTTCTCACCCTTTATTTTGATGTATGTCCCCAGGTTATGAGATGCAGTAATGAACCTTGGATAAACATAAAGAGAATACTTTAAAGTTTTTAAAAAGAATGTTTTATGTTTTCATGTTTTAAGTTCCTGGTTTCCAAGACATTAAACCTTAAAAATCCTTGGTTTTGTAAAATGTAATGAAAGTTTATGTGATAAAAAGGTGGGATGTTATTAGGGAACTCCTTGAACTGTCATACACTAGTCGTTCTTGTCCCCAACAGTGTGTATAGAGTCAATATATCAGCTGAAGAAATGATACAGAGCCTAAGGATCTCCACAACAACAATAGATATAAAGCTATGGGAAGCCCCCGTATCAAAAAGATGAGAAAATAAAATTGAGGAAACTAGGATTGTACCTTGAACTGTAGATGGTCCGGGATCCTGCACATACTGGGTCTGCTCCACTGCAAAATTCTTACCTACACTACAACAATGTGACCCTGCCTGACCACTCTGATCCAATCCACCTTGTTGTCACTTAAAGTCCGGCGACTGGCTACCACATCCATGACTTCCACTTCGGCCTGAATGGCCGGATGAACTCCAATTCTCGGACTTCTGAGAAACTGGTGGCTTTTCTCTTATACGAGGAGTCATAGAAGAACCCCTATCACCATATATTGGTGAAGATAACTGACCGAAACATTGAAATGGCCATCTTGGTGCATGATCAGTACTCCATGGGGTCTCTATGGAAATGTGGCCTCATATGCCAGCTCTTCCCACACTGGTAGCACACCATCTGGCTATCATAAAATTTTTCATACCTTCTTCGATCACTGCATGGACACCCCCTATGGCGCTTCCTTCTATCAATAAGAGGAATATAAAATTCAGATTTTGAGCCTCCCTCACTCACAACTCCAGAATCCCTCATAGTGCACTCTGTCATCAGTGCCTAGTTGATGATAGAAGTGATGGAAGTCAACCTGAATATGTTCACTTCAGATCATATGTCAGGCCTGAGACCATCCTCAAACATCTTTACCAAGAATAACTCATCACCTCCTGGGATGGGCATGAAGCACTACAGCTCTATGAAGAGCAAAGAATACTCCATAACAGAAAGAGTACCATGCTCTAAACTCATGAACTCTCGGGTTCGATCGTCCCTAAAAGTCTCATTGTAGAATTAGTCATAAAAGGCATGATGGAACCCATTCCACACCATAACCTGCTAGCATCCCGCCTGTGAGATCACATCCCACCATATCTTGGAAGAATCTTGAAGCAGATACGTAGCAAGATTCACCCTCCTCTATGGAGGAGTCTCCAGATGCTCGAAGATAGATAGCATGGATTCAAACCATGACTCTGAAGCATGAGGTCCTCATTCCCCTATGAAGGTGGAATGATGTTGTTGTTGTAAAACCCACATCAACTCTACCATAGAAGGGGCAGGATGCAGTACTCCTCAGAAGTTCTTTAAGAACCTCATAAATCCCTATCGGAACTGTGTGTCAGCACCTATGTCCAGAATGATGGCCGGTGCCAAGACTGGCACAACTGGAGGATCTACTGGTAGTCCCTGATCAGCCATTTTTGGTGTCTGATCACTTCCTTGAAACCGTCAGAAAGCCAGAGGATGTCTTAGTGGCATGAATCTACAAGGTCAACCACACGCCTTAGATCAAGATTTTCAAGGACTGAAAACTAGGACTGTAATATGGGTAAAAGAGAAATAAAGCATTCATGTTTTTAAAAACATGGATACACGGCCTGTATAATGCCTACACAGCATGTTCCCTTAAGCCTTCACATGGGCATGTACTTTTTCCAAACCAGGTCATGTATCTCTCAAAACACACGGTGTGTTGTCATAGCACCCGGGGTGTACTTGAATTTTCTTCCCCTGCCTGAGTTCTTCTACATGACTTACCCGTACACTTCTCCTAAAACAAGACTACATGGTGTGTTCTTTCTAGAAACGATGTATACTAGATGATATTCACCGACCCATGTTGTTAGTGACACATCCGGTTACATGGCTAACTCTACACGGCATTTTTGTTCCAAACACGGTGTGTACTAGGAGATTTCACCATCCTGTGTTGTTCATGACACGGTCGGATGAACGGTTTACACTACACAGCGTGTTCCAGATGGACACGGCGTTTATTAAAAAATACTCAGCTGACCCATGTTGTTAGTCACATAGCTGGTTATATAGCTCTACAACACGGCGTGTCCTACTAGAGATTTCCAAACCCCGTGTTTCTTCCCACACAGTCTGTGACA
This sequence comes from Viscum album, assembly GCA_963277665.1. Classification (NCBI taxonomy): domain Eukaryota; kingdom Viridiplantae; phylum Streptophyta; class Magnoliopsida; order Santalales; family Viscaceae; genus Viscum; species Viscum album. The sequence goes on from OY728126.1 coordinate 348,216,770, forward strand.
CAGTTAGAGTCTACACGACATGTATATACAGTACATGGTGTGTACATATGAAAAACATTTTCTTCCTGAACAGAAGAACACATGGCATGTATTAATCATTACATGTTGTGTATTCTTGGTTTTTCAAGACAGTAAGCCTCAGAAACTTCTCTAGAAACCAGAAAAACACTGAAACAAACATTAAAGTTCCAAATTCCTATCCGTGAGGGACCATACTCCATGCAAATCCAAGCTTGGCATCTTATGCATGTCATATATAACAAATACAAGAAAATGATCCACCAAATTCTGGTCTATGAGGGCCCATAACACCTCATGAACCAATGTTTATTGTTCAGTCAATGAAAGTCTTACACAAAGAAATAACCTATAAAAGACAGGTATTCTATCAAGGCATCTATCACAATAGCATGCATATCTAGCACAACATCTATCACAACTACATGCAATCGCTGATGAACCCTAAATGGCATGGAAAGGATGCATGACATGTGATTTTTAGTAAGTGACAATATTATTAATGAGATGGAATACCCTCGTATCATCGGGTTACAATAGAAATAAAACCTCAATAACATCAACAATAATAACACAATACATCTGAATCACCCAATGGTGAAAATCAAATCAACTATAAAATTGAAAAACCAGAAAAATTGCAATAAATGAGGTAAATTGTTTTTCCCTATACATGGGTTAGATACTCCTGGGCACAGCTAATTACCAAGTACCTATTCTATTGTATCCCTGAATATACGCTCTAAACATTAAGTCAAGAAGAAAAGAATCCTCTGATACCACTTTGAAACGTCACGGTTCAAGAAGCCACCTAGAGTCTCCCCGTACCCTGTTGGTCACATGGCCTCAAGCGCATTTCCCCTACCACCAGAGGTTGCCGACTAGTAGTGAGGGCCTTGGTTGTGATAGTAGGAAACTATACCCTCATTGGCAGAGTAACACAGTTAAATTAAAAATATATAAGAATAGTGGAAGCAGTAATAATACCATACAACTGTAAACAGCGGAAGACTAAAAGTAATAAACAACTGGATAAAATATATAAAATGATTCATGATACATGTATCTAGGAAAACATCCAAACAAGTCACAATGCTGGAATATAGTAAAAATACAAATAAAAAAAGAAAACATGTAGACAACTCCTTAGCACCGCAAGCCTCATCTTAGTCCCATGCTCTCTATCTCCAAAGAAGTCAAGTACCTGAAGTAGAAGGGCACTTGACCTTATCTATACCTGCAGCAGTATAATCTGTTTGGGCCCAAACGTATGGCCCAAACAGGGTGTGAGACTAAATCCCAGTAGGAAAATACCCAAAGATCAATGTCTAATAGTCAATGAATATATATGGCAGGTAATAAGAAAATAGAAGCAGTAAACAAGAAAGTACTCAACAGTATCAGTATTACAGTTCAAAGCATTCAAAAAACATGTATCAAGTAATTAGAGAGTCAAAAACAGGTAAACCTCGGGGATGTACTCATATCCTAATCCCCTCTAGTCCAACATAGAAAACAGAAGAAACCCTCTGGGAAGTACACACAATATAACCCCTCTGGTTCAGCTTTAACACCGACTCTCTGAGGAAGAACTAACCATCAATTCCACATATAGTCACATATCGTTAACTAAATGCACTATGGGGAAGCACTTATGTCTTATTCCCCCTATGGCCTGCGTCAAGTAACTACAAACACTCTAATGAATCAGTTACGTCAATTCCCTTTATGTTCTCGTATCGTTGTAGAAAAAATAGATCCTCTGGAGAATCCCTCATGTCCATTCTCCTTATGGTCTACTACACCAGGCTATCACGGCCTAGTGTAAGTCAAACGAGCACAACAATAAATGGCCACCAAAGTAAACCTCAATAACTACTTAGCTAAACAAACTACAACATAATAGCATGTTAGATAAAACAATCCATCCTAACAACACTAGGCAGGGAAAACGAAGCAGCAACCTAACTGGAAAAATTATACCAAACGATCAAAACAAGAAAACATGGGAAAAACATACATACCATGGAAAAGTAAACCCCTATTCACAACAAATAACTTATAACCAATCAACCAAGGCATATCAGGCTAACAATAGGGCCTAAACTATAAACACACAATACCCTGATCAAGGGTATTGGGCACTTTTTCACATATAACTCAAAGACTAACTATGGAAAGCCATAAACCACCTACCTCAGTGTAGTAGGATCACTATACATAAACTTCATGTCTTGAATCGCTAATGAACACCATTGATCTAGAAAAAAGATAAAATTCTCAATTGAGGATAACTCTTTAAAGAGTAGAAATCCGGAAATGAAGTCCTAGAATAAGGTAGAATGCACCGATGCGATTTCACCGCAACTGATGGAGTTCGATTCGGAGAATGGACTCTCGATAGGGAGCTCAGAAAAGATCTATACCGTACGAATGCTCTCGGACAAAGAAGGTGAAGAAGAAGAGATTTCATCCCATTAGATGCAACCCTGGTCCATTTAACGAAAAAAATAAAGTGCATGGCGTGTACTTTAGACATACATAGCGTGTACATCCCTTTACCGGCCCTCACATTAAGTGGTCTCCAGGTCACCACACACGGTCATGTGCATGGCCATTACATGGCCAAAACACAACTACCCACAGTAACAAATTACACAGTGTGTACTTATAATGTACATGGGGTGTACTTAATAAATTCCCACCATATCCTCTTTTTCTCAAAAACACTAGAAAAAGGAAAACATATCTAATAAGAAGATCTGGGTTCTTACAATATGTTACCATTTCCATATATTATTCCCCAGGGATGATGATTGCAGATTCATGATTATAAACATGTCCAATGATAGGCTAATAGTCATATTATATGAATCATGATTTATGATCTTGAATTATTGGGTATGATTTTAATAAGTTGTTATTATATTACCGTACCCATATTATTATCTTATACTTGCATATTATAACAAATTGATATCTACCATGCTTACCCTTTCAAATAACTTCAGCATACCCCATATTATGCTATAATTTCCATAGGTAAGGATGAAGGGTATTAAGTAAGAAGAGTCTAATAGGGTACAATATGAGAAGAAATTTTTTGGGAGTCGGTAAAGATAATTCCTGGAATATGTTGATTGTATATTATTTATTCAAATATACTAAACCTTTATTGTACTCGATAATATATTATTATGATCTATATTCAATATTTATCTAAAATGACATAATATTTATTTAATAAATTATTTGGTTTCTTCAATTTTTAATTTATTAAATATCTATGTTTAATAACTAACTATTAATTAAAAATAAAAAGTCAGTTTGAGGTCAAAGTCATATAGGTGAGAAATTATTCTCAGGAATATTTTATTTTAATGTTTATAATTCTTATTAAAATTATTGAATTAAATTTAATACGAAAAAAATAAACTATAAAGGATGAAAAAATTTAATTTTTTATAAAATATTTGATGTAATATAATTTGAGTCTCTAATTTTCATAATAAATGATCTATTTTTTTCTGAATTTCATCTAAATAGATTGATTGTGTTAGTTTTTCCCTAATTATTTAACTCCACTTTTACCATGATAAAATACCCTGATTTATTAATTTATTATATTATAAAAAATAATTACCCTATATTTTAAAATAAACACATTCCATTATTAGTAATTAATTCAAATAATAACATTATTTGTTAAATATAAATTCAATTATCAATAAACAATTATCATGTATGAAGAATTAATTCTTGTTTTTGGATAAGTTGAGAAAATAGCTTAAATCTCTTATGTCTTATAATTTCTTCTCCTATTTAATCAGAAGTCAAATCCAATGACATGATTCTATAAAATTTGAGTTGGAGGCACCAAATTTTTTTAAAAAATATATATTAATGTATCCTTATTTTATATAGATTTGAACTATCAAAATCTGATGTAATTTCTAGAACCATGACCAAGGAAAATGAATAAGTTACTAGTTTTACCCCATGGTGGGAAGAATTGTCAAAAATCATTTAAGATAGAAAACAATAGTTGATGAGTAAAAAAATCTTGTAACCACATGGTAGTATCTTAGACCTCATTAATGTGTTACCAAATATACTCTATTTTTAACCAATCATTCCAAAATGTTTCTAATTATAATAAAACCTCACACATGGTATGAATTATTCAAAATTAACACTTCTCAAATCGACCTTTATTTTATCCAAAACATTTTGTAAATTTTCAATATTTTAGGTCATATTCTTTCAAAACCATAAAGGGTTTTTAGAAACCATGAAATTATTTCTTAATATCTTTCCATTAATATAAAATTTTCATTTACCATGTTATTTCTTATCATTTCTTGCATTGTTTATTTATTATATCAGTATGCCACAATGTAATTTATTTTAAATATGATATGGTGTCATTCATTCATTGATTGTAAAAACCCAAAAAACTATATAAGTATTGTTCTATCTAAAATTTTCATGTTCTATCTTTATTAAATTATATGACATTAATACTTTAAATAATCTATAAAACTATTTTTATGTTTACATTATATTGAAATAATGGACACTATGGTTTTCCTTATTCAATTGAAAAAATCTCTTTATGTCATTATTTATTTCTTCAAAATATACTTCATTTTGAGACCCTAAAATTCCTCATTTTTCAACCATAAACCTCAATAATTTATTTCTTTTATCAACACCACAATGCTTAAAAAAATATCTTATAAAAATAAAATATTTGCAATTGTTATAATTTCATTACTATATTTACAAATCTAAAAACACTAACAATTAAATATAAAAACCAAAATTATGTTATACTATTAAAATTATTTTAAAATATATTCTAAAATTTTAATATATTTAATGGATAAAACTATCCTAAATTATATTATAAATAAAAAAATTCTTTTTATCTTTCACCTATCACCACACCCCAAGTAAACGATGTAACATGAACTTAAGAAATGTGATATCCAAAAAGTAGTTATAAAATACCATTCATTCAATTCAATTTTAACTTAAATTATCCTACATATGACTGAAAAAATTAGTTATTAAATTATTTAGTTTTTTAAAATAATATTTATGTTATTTATATTTTATAAAATTTATATAAATAATTTGTTTTATAAGTATCTTTTATATTTTATCTGCATTACACATCGTTTCACGAATTATTTTTTTCACCTATAAAGAAGTTATTTTTTATTTTTATTTTAATGACTTAATGAAATGTTAGTTTCATGTATAATAAATATAAAAATATAATTTTTCTATTTATAAAATTTTTATTTGAAATTAATCTAGTGTAAGGAAATATGGATTGATAATATAAATATAAAACAATCCTAGAATGATTTTGTCATAAAAATTCTAATAAATTGGTCCTCAATTAAATGAAAAAAATAAAATGATAATAGAAAGTAAAGATAAAAATATGTAAAATTAATTTTCTATTATAATAGGATTATGTTATAGTAAATAGAAGTTTTGTACAAAGGATACTTCATCGTGTCTAGGTAAAACATAATTTCAAATAAGGATTATCTATTGAATATATCCTTTTTAAAAATTGGATTTATTTTTTTATATTATATATTATTTTATAATTTTATTTATTATATACATATATATAATTATTTTCATTTTATTTAATGATATTTATTACTTTAATATAATCCATTTTTAATGATAATGACAATAAATATAAATTTCTTTCTACCTCACTTTGAATTTTTTTTATTTATACACTCTTTCAAAAGCTTTATATTATTTATTTATAGGGATTCCTATATAAAATATATTTATTAATATCTATGAACTTATATGTAATTCCTTTATATCATATTTTTTTACATTTTATCCAAAAATGATAAAATTTATAAGGGGAAATCATCTTAATTACTCTCCTGATTTCCCCATTTTTTTAATTTTTCAATTCCTTATCTCATTAACAATCACTATGATTTATTTGATTATAATTGAATATTTATCAATCATTAATTTTACATAAGATGATAATTTTTAGTCTCATTATTATTTACCCCTATTTATATTGATAACTTCTTTAGTTGAGGATATTATATAAGCTTTTGGTTAACAAGAAAAACATTTCCATTGAATATGAAGTGATTCATTTAATGATTATGGATTTCTGCATGGTTGTTGCGTCAATTGTTTTCTCCATGATACATAAAATTTGTATATATTATGATGTTAAGGGGTCACATAATTATACCTTCAATTAATTAATGGGATAAATCTTTTACCTCATGAGATACAATGTTTATAGCACAAGTTGGGATCATATCCATACTATGTTCTCTTTTCAAGGGTGTAAACATTGAATTATTTTTATAATTATTCATTATTTTTTATGTTAAAAATTACTTTCCTCAATATTATGATTTATATTTTATTTTTATAACATGATTATGTTATGATGACCATTATGATTCTACATGTACTCACTCAAATATGTTTTTCCTTTAATTCCTAATATTTATACAATAATATTTTTTAGATGTTTGTTTCGTGATTTTATATTTATCAAAAATTTATGTGATAAGAATATTATGAAATTTTGTTGGATGACTATGATTAAGTCTTAATATATAGTATAAAATTTTATTTCCATTAATATTTTATAATCCCCAATTTTCTAGACATCAAATAATTTCATCTTTTATTGTGTAATATTATGAATTTTTCATCTTTAAAACGATCTAATAATTATGTGTATGTGTTTATTTATATTGTATCATAGAATATTTTTTTTAATACATATACGGTTTATGGGATTGAAAACCATAAAACACACACACACACTTAGGAACTAGAGTTGATCAATCCTCATGCACCCCCAAAGGAATAGAAATCAACCGTTGGGGATATTTAATAAATATTAATGTCCTGAAGGACCGTGATATTGATTTCCCAATGGCCAATATGAATATGGATCAAAGTCCCTTTATAAAGTGACCTATAGGCCCAAGTGAGTGGCCAGATCATGCCATGTCAATAGTCCTCAAGTCATCATACACCCATGTCAATAGTCATCACACCATGTTACCAGACTAAATGTTACATCACCCCCACCATTACTCAATATGTTATGTTTGACTCTAACACACTATTTAATTATAATAATCAATCCAATATCAAATATATATATATATAGGGTTGGATTATTGGTTCCATCACAACTATCTCTCTTTTGACCCACCCACACCCAAATGTATGTGTCACACCCCACTACAATGAGTTCATATCACATCACATTGTAATAATGGTCCCCCAATGTAGAAAGAAACCTAGAAATTCACCCCTTAATACCACATCAATTTAGGATTAGTGGTTCTTTGAAAGGTATATAAATTCTCATTTCTCATTTGAGGCCTCCCACCCAATGTTTTCTTAATGTCCCTAAGTACACCGCCTACCTATTGCATCAATCCATTCCCCTGGCCCTAATATTTCACTTAATTCATAATAATGATAGTCTATGTGACTTATGTCCCCATGGAATTTGATGTCCAAGAGGTATGTCTTCCTTAGTCACATTTTAATATAGAAATTAAGTGATTTAATATACACTTCCAATGATGAACAAAGGTATTTAGAACTGAATGATATATTAGAATGAATAATAAACACATATGTTCTATATATATTCTTTACAGACATATGTTTTTTATTTCTGAAAAAAATCTATTTTAAAAAATAGTTGGGAACTAGGATAAACCATGTCGATTATCCATGAGTTAGATAGTTTAATGATTATCGAAATGAAATTTAAAAAGTAATGGGATATGAAGTTAAAAAATATATGGTTTCACAAAAAAAACTTATAGAAATATATAAAAAATAACCAAAAATATTTTAGGAATCCACCTTTAAAAAGGAAACATAAATTAGGATTTCAATACTTTGGAGTAAATGGCCATCTTAATTTCATAGATATTTAAATCTACTTGTTATGGAATTATGGTCCAAAATAGTGGATAAGTTATTATATATTCTTTAATATATTGATAAAAATAACTAATGAAAATTCTCGAAAAGTATTTGGGAGGAATGATGGTTGGGAGAATAAATTATGAAGTAATGTATATAATTTAATATATATAGAGTGGTATGAGAGTGAAACTATAGGGACTACACAACTCGAGAATTTCATGCATGTGAAAATTCTCCTCATAATTACAACACATTCTTAATAAAATCATCTTATAAATTCTATTTCATTATAGATAACCAGATTCTCATAATTTAAAGGATTTATCAGTACAGAGTTCAGGATTTCAAATTTCAAATATCTACGTTGGTGTAACAAACATCAACCACACACATAATTGGATAACCTCTAGAAAATCTTAAAGGTGGTAATTTTATTTGAATTATTTCATATAATTATTTCAATGTAATGGTTTTTATGCAAAATTTTCTCAAAAACTATCCTTCATTGAAGAAATAATTTCATGAAAAATCCAAAACATCATACCAGGTATATTTTTCTCATATAGGATTCTTTTAAGAAACCTATATCATCGACACCAATTTTATTACATCCTTTTCGAGAATACAGTTTAAAAAATTGATGGAATTTGTTTCCCCACTCCACATAATCAATCACACTTAATGAAAACTCCATATGAATGAACAATATAGTGGACTTTAACCCTTAAACCATTACATTAATCATGAAGTAGGAGTTATCAATACATATTTCTAGACGGCATTGTGGTTAATCATCTATAACCATTTCACTCAAGAAGGAACTAAAAAACAATGTTCAATCCCCACTCAACCCCTTGATGTCACGCCTTTTTCAAAATAGGAATCCCTATCATATGATGTTGAACTATAAGGGTTGGTCTTATCACATAGACTTAAACTATGAAACTTTAACTACATGGGTACTGATTCCCCTTTAAGAAGATATGTATAATTCCCCTTGGAGGATCAATTTCAACACCCATATAAACATACCATATTTTCTACACATAAAGAGTTATTAAACCACATACATTCTTTGAAAAACACTAAGACATTCAGAGTGTCCACACTAGACTCTAAAAAATGTGCTACCATATATGATGAGAGTTTGAATATTTTTACCCATTTGGTGTTAAAATGTGACTTCCCTTACCAGATGATTGTAAGATAATTCACCCATTCTAGATGTTAAATTATATATTTTCTAACATATTACATATAAGTTATTCAACAAATTTTATGTTCTAATCATTACGGAACCACTCCCTTTCATTATGTGTAAAGAATAAGATACTCTATGTGATGTAAATTGGATAACTATCCACTTGATGATTCGGAAACATATACATTTCTATGGGACACGACTAATATTCATATGTGATGGGTAAGAGATGACTTAAGTGATGGGCTTATGATTCCTTATGTGATGTTAATAAGTTTATACATGTGATGATCATGGGATGCCTTAGGTGATGATCCTAACATTACTTATTTCTTGAAGAAGTTTTTTCATGTGTGGGAGTTTATGATTCCTTGGGTTCTAAATGATTGAATTATCATGATATTCTTTGTGTGATGAGCATAAATTTAATTAGATGATGAGCATAGGATGAACCATGTGAAAAATATAGGATTTTCTCATGTCCCATCCTATGGAAGGTAAAGTGGCTTCCTAAAATACATTGGAATGTTATTGACAGAATAATGATATCTAACAGAAGTTATTCATCTCCCTAATCCGGAAAGAGATGTAATTAATAGATATATACATGATGATGTTAGTAGTAATGGTATTCAAAATCAGGTGTTAACTCTATAAAAGATAACATGTATATGTGGCATGGTACAAAGAAAAAAACAAATATCTCACCATTCCATTATAATCATGGTTTCTTCCTAATCACATTATTAGTGACATGATTCCCCCACATTTTAAAATTGGGAAGTACATAGCTAGATCACTATAATATATAGTTTAGTTTGATGATGTATTGTTATTATAATGTTCTAAAAAACATAGTGGTGACCCATATATGAGCCCCTTATGCTTATATTGTGAGAGGATGGGCAATGTTAGTCTTTATTATTATTTGGAATCACCAACATTAGGCATGTTAGGAATTGAAATCATATAACATATACTCATGGATACCTTAAAGTCCTTGATGAATCACAGTCATTATTCATGATATATGAGGTTCTCCCTCTATGGACAATAGGAATGACCACATGAGAGGCACCCAAGATAATGCTGACTCTAAATATTGTCTATATGTAGTGATCCCAGACACCTTTTTTCTATATAGATCCCACCACATATCTTATGGATACTAAGTACCCTTACCCCCATTCCTCAATAGAGGCCATCTAGAAAAGAATCATCAATGACCCTATGCACCTCTATGAGAATTATCCCGACATGATAAATGGATCAAGAGGATAAAGATTTAATGGAACCACAATAGTTCTACAAGCAGTGGAGATATATAAGAGGAAAGTTCCACCTACCACTATGTATAATTACTTTAGGAGCCATTCCTCAAAGAAAAATGATGATTACTTCCCCAACACCAAGGAGGCAGGGGACATACAAGTTATTGAAACCCCACCTACCTCCATGGGGTCATAGAGTGGGGATCCAAGTATCCTAATTCATTGACCATGTATATTCAATTAGTTGGTTGGGAAACTTCTTGGGATAACTTTGGTTCTAGATGCTTTGGTCTGGAATTCTAAAACAAACTAGAACCACTTATTCTTTATGAAAGCATACTAATATTAATGATTGTTCATACTATACTACCCTAACAACTATACAGTGGTCACATAAAAAACAAACTAGAATTGGCAATTATATTTCCCATCAATTGTGTTGGCCAGACTCTCCTTGCCACTAGAGACACCACCAATTATCATGAAGGTCTGCCAAATGTTGACATAGTCCACTCTCTTAAAGGTCCTCCATATGATAGAGGGTATACCAATAATTTTGGCGGTCCACATTATAATAACAACAACATTGAATATATGAGGGATACCCATGACATAGGAAACTCACTATTAGGGAACATTCACACTATCTCTGATGGAAAAATATAGGGAACCAACTCTATGTTACCTGTAATCATATAGAATCTAAGATCTTATAGGATTAAAAATAGATGTTCCCACCTACATCATCATAACTCCTTGTAGAAGATACCCAGAAGTTTAGGATTTCCATTCTCAGGGATGAGGTTCTTAAGTTCCTATAATCCCTACAAAAAAATTATTATATGTGAAGGATGTCTTGGAATCCATTCAGGGACTAGCTATACAACCACCTCTAAAACCATCACCATATTGTATCCCCCCTTATGCAATAATTCTATGTAATATGTTATTATCGTGACTAGAACTCATAGACATGAAGTAGCATCAATTCAATATAATGGTACCTGGGGATGTCACTAAATATAATGATGTTAACTCGCTAATATAAATTTGAATGCTGGTGAATCTTTTTCACCTCAAAGGGAAATATCCTCAACTGAGGGAAGGATTTCTCAAATGATTACACTCCCACACTATAATCTAAATTAAATAAGGACATTATATCTACTCCCTATGTCAACCCCTAAATTTAACTTTTTAATGGAGGTTTCCTTATCCTAAAGTGACAAAGAGGAAGATGAGATCCTATTGAAGACCATTGATAATGACCAGGTCCTAGCTGATATTAGTCCACATATGACCAATAATTTCTTTATCCTATAGCTTTGGAAATAAATAATTTGACTTACCACATATAGAAACTATGGGTAATGTTGATCGACCAAAAATATATTATTTTCCCTATCTTTGATGGTTTTATGACCATAATTACCTTGAAAAACCTTTCTAAAAGGCTCATCTCACAAATCATCATGTAAGTCACAAACCTAAAATTGGTGGGAATCACGAATAATTTGAAAATGTGTGTACTAAAAGTCTTATTTTAATACACTGTATTATTGATTAGGTATCTCCTAATATAAAAGTTATAGGCTAATTGTCATATCCAACCTTAAAATTCGGTATTAATGGATGGAGAGAATGATTTCCCAGGAGAGGTATGTCCAGTGATATCAAAAATAAAAAATTATAAACTATTTCCATATTTAATGTTCACAATATTAGTCCCTCTCATCCAAATAGTAGTAATGTTTGTGACAATATAGATAATGAATATTTTATCCTAGAGGACTAACATATATAAGTGATCCATTCTGTAAGTGTCTAAAACTATTATTTAAGGAAATTATTGGGTCTTTGGATCCTACTATTTTAGCACTCTCAATGACTTTCTAAAACTATGATTAATTAAATGGCATAGTGAAATAATTTGATATGACTTAAAAAGTATATAAGGATAAATATTATGGATAAATATTCTTATTCTTAATGATATTGAGGCTCGTAAATAACTCATTGTTGTCTTACTCTTAGGAAACCATCCTGATTGGGGAGATGTTCAATACAACAACCCTTCCCAAGGTACCCTAACCACCGACAGTCCTCAATCGATCATCAAAAATTAGTTTATGTGTATATTCACACTGAAGATATCGTTTTTTATTTTCTACATCTACTCCTCTAATGTTTCTATTTTACTTCCCACCACTGGATAATGACTTATCAAATTTACAGGTTATCCACCCAACCAATGATATACCCATGAAGAAGTTCCCCATGACGAATTGATCAATTCTTCCACTACTCCCCTAGAGTACATAGAGACACAATTAGATATATCACATATTGAAATGATATTATAGTATGACTGGGTGTGCCAATTCTCCCCTCCACCAAATATCATCTAACCATGCATTACCTATTTCAATAGTACAGGTGACCAAGAGAAATATCAATCATATTTTTCTCTTAGTGCGGCCTAATGTAGGGTTCTGTATAGTAGTAGGACACAACTATGATTTAGTGATTTACACAAATTTTATTAATACTTTTCATCATATGGAATAAAAATTTGGTTCTAGAAACCATCACAATATAGGAGGATATTAGTAAAAAGTACCTCAATTGGTCCAGTACCACCTTGTGCAAGATAAGTCTGACTAAATCCTATAAAAGCAGTGAGTGAGAACAAATGTTTTGCGGATTTGATCACTTTGTGGAATGACCTAACGTACTCCCCATAAATTATTCTTTATCAAGACTAGTTTTTGGTGATTTGTTTCTATAATATAATTTATGATTTTGTTATTATCCTCATCACCTTGAATACTCTAGGAAAATTTACAAAACACTTTGAGAGATGGAAATTCCTATCGGAGGCCCTGAAGATAACAAAGAAACTCCATGATCAACACCTCTTGATATTGTGTAAACATATGGTATGGAAAAATTATTTCAATACATACCCTTCACCCTTGGCTAATCTAGATTTAAGAATCACTAAAGAACAAACACCTTCAACCACATGCTTATAGTGATAATGTAACTAAGGTCCCTAATCAAGGATAATATGTCTGATCTATCATTGACTAGGGAAAAATAATATAGTCCTTCAAGGAAGAAAAATTTCCATGTTTTTTCCTCTATTCAATTGATATGAACATTCTCAAGCATCCTTAAATAAAATATAATTAAAAGTCCATGTTAATAATCCCTCCAAGATATTTCCCCAACCATAATTTCCATAGAAAAATAATTCAACTATTCTTTGTCTCTATGTACAAGATAAAAGACATGGTAGGTTCTGTAATATTAGAATTCAGTTATCTTTTGGTGAAAGTAAGATGTATTTTAACTCCACTAACTAGAATCATTATTTTGGGGAATGAACTAAAGTATCAGAATAAAGTGATCAAAGTTGGAGTATGTCCTTAATTTTCAGTTGAAATTTTGTGTTTTCCATTAGTCGTTGGTCTCGATGTTTGTTTTTGAAATGGTGATAAGGGTATTACTAAGGTGGGGAGTATCAAATCGGTCATAGTTAAAATTCTTCTATATAAGAGGTAGTTATTAATGCTATGAGGTTAGTTTTTGGATAGTCTAGATATCTTGGTTGTGTAGATTCTTATGTTTGGAGTGTAGCAACTAGTCCTTTCACAAGGATTCTCCAGTACGAGAAGGTTTATATTGGGAAGTTGGGAAGAACCCATGTTTTTTTGGACTGCGGTTTTGGGGAGAAATTTGAATTTTTTCTTTTGGATGCTGGTAAAGGAATAAAATGGTCTTTTACCTAAGAAGATGATCTCAGATATTTTGTTTGAACACTTTTATGGACCCATAAAAAGGTGTTAATGCTAGGATAGTAGTTTGGTGGAAATCTCATCCGTTCAAATTTGGGGAGAATAATTTATATTTATTATTTATTAAATTAAATATTAAATTATTATTGCATGTTTGTTCAGAAGTTTCATTTCAATGGAGTTACAGATTGATATTTTTCTATCCTTTTGAATCTATAATATATATTTTAGCCAAGGAAAGTCTGAAACTTGTGGTGGTTGTCGACGCCATCTCGGGCCCCTTTTTCTTCTTTTTATTTTTTTTGTTGGTTTCTTTTTTATTTTATTTCTCCTTTAATCATGCTACTTGCAGATTCCTCCCATAGATCCTCCTTCACAATGACCTAAGGTAGAAAATGGAGAGGGAGAAAAATATGGAGGGGTAAGGGAATAGTGGTAACACCACAAATCCCTCGACACATTGGTTCAACATGTGGTGTTCAGGGACGGTGAAATCAAGAGAACCTTCGGTGGTTTAAACCCAAAGGTATGGTAGTTTAAATTTTCACCATAGATACCCTATAAATTTGTTGTTTCATGTTTTTATAGTCTTTTATATCTTTCTTGTGTCCTCTTGAAGACCGATCTGTTGTTTTGGGGGTGGAAATGAGGGTTACGGGCGATCTTAGGGTTTCTTATTTGAGGAAACTAGGTTACATTGTTTCTCATCCATGGTGACACGCTATGGGCTCTTCCCATTCTAGGAAGATAAAGTTTTAAATAATACATTAAGTGTATGGGGAATATATTCTATGTATTGATACTCATCCGTGTAGCCAAGTATCTAGGCTTGTCTACCCGTTTAGCGGTACACAACTATGTGGAGTACACATCCACACCCCATGTAGGATAGCATGTCGTGTAGTTGTATATGTCTTGGCTAGGTAAATGTCCACGGCAGTTGAGGGACATTATAAGGTAAAAATGTTGTTTACCCACCATATACCTATTACACATGTCATGTACATTGGGATTTTAAATTCCCTAGCCTATAGGAGGACATTCCCATGTTGCTTGACGGGAGAACACATTTTGTACCGATGTTACATGCAGTGTACTACCAATTCTCAACCCTTTAAAATTTTTTTGTGTTTTCTTTCCCATATGTCAGATTTGGACCTGTGAGTAGTCCATTCTGAGTAGTTTTCCATATACATAATGATGGTGGAACCTGTGGAGCATTCTGAGGACTCATAATGGGTGTTTTTGGATTCTATCTAAATAGAGACATTCCTCCTCCAATTATCAAATTTAGTTCTCTCCTAAGAGTGAGACTTGGTTTGAATGATAGTTTGGGTGTTCATTTCATAAAAGTTGAGATATTGACCTAAGATGAGACGTGATCTTTCTCTTGTGACCTATGCATTGAGGATTTCCCCCCTGTGAAATGTGTCCTTATGAACCATGAGGTTGTGAGACCTATTTCTTCTATGAATCCCCTAAGGGATTCATTTTATTACATGTTGATCTAGAGAGTCCTTTCTATGATCCTTGTGCATGTGTATCATTCTAAAATCCCTTGTAGGACTCCTTCATTTTTATCATTCAAGTATCCCGAGTAGGATTCCTCCTTCGAATTTATTGCTAAGGAACTCTTGTAGGATGCCATCACTGGTGTTTACATAGAAGATCCCAAATAGGATTCCTCTTAGTGTTTGACTTGAGGGACCCATAGAGTGACTATTGTTTGACAAACCTTATCTATTATGTGGTTTTTGGGTATATATGGTGTTCGAGTTCCACATAGAACCCATGATGAATAGGTAATCCTGTGGGGTTGTGGCTGGAGTGTTGGGTTGGGAATTTGTGCCACCATCACTCACTTGTTTATATCTTGACATGGTTATTTTTGATACAGTGATGGATGTAAAAGGTTCTTCCTGGTAGGTTGTTGTTGAGCTTGATGCGAGGTATCTTTATTTTTCATGGGATTCCCATATGTTCTCTCGGGGATTTGTTTTGTTAATTGGGATGCCCATACATTATTCCACGAGATCAGTCTTATGAGCCATGTTATTTATAATATTATTTGTATACCCAGTGGTATTACCTAGGAATTGGCTGTTTAGATAGAATATATATATATATATATATATATATATTGTTATATATATATATATTGTTATATATTTTTTGTTTAGATGTCCATAGGTAATTCTTGGAATCTGGTTGTTGATCCTTACGTGTTGTTTCGCCTAGAGTGATTCTAGGATTCTTGTTGTAGGAATGCATTATAAGGTCTCAATAGGGTGTTGATTTATATACTTGAGTAGGATGATAAATAAAACATTATTGATACCTGAATCCAGTTGAGGGACGCCTGGTATAGACTCAATTTTTGGATATGTTACACTAAGTGACACTTGACTTTGGTTTATAAATTTTTTGAACGGGCTCAGTGGGTTGGTGTTTCCACCGTAAGGGATACAAGAATCTAGTTGATAGATGTATTGGATGGACTCAGTGGTAGTTTAATTAATCCTTGAGTGACTCATAGATTCTTTTTTTGGATAAAATTACAGGATCATTGAATTGATGACTCGTATACCTTGAGTGACACCTAGATCTAGTTGAGGGATTCTAGAGATGGACTCAATGGTGGTTTGTGCTTAAGCCTTGAGCAATACTTGGATCCAATCAAGGGATCCCTTGGATCGGCTCACAAGCCAATTATAGTTATACCATGAGTAATACATGGATCCATTTGAGGGATGACTTGGATAGACTCACTGGGTTATAACATGAGTACCCTGAGTGATACTTTGATCTAGTTGAGGGATTCCTTGGACAGACCTAGAGGGTTGTTGACTTCCTTGTACTGAGTGATCAGATGAGCTATTTGGCTGGCTGTTCTTTGATCAGAATGACAACACTCTTTCAGATCAGTTACATGACTCAAAGGGTGTATCTTGGCGACTCCCCAGATATCTGGATGTCTTTCTCGGAATCTTTCTTTATATGATTGACCTCTGGTATATAGTATCCTTGTTTTCATGACTGGAGATGAGTATGTGAGAAATCAGGGTAGGATATTTATCCTCATGTGGTTATGAACCTTGCTCAGAGACTTCTCTGGTGTTGGATGAGGTCAATATATGTCATTTGGGAATACAAACCCAAGGATCGACTTAATGGTACACGGCTTGAGTGGCATGACACCCAACTCAATTCCCTTACATAGGATGTCTAGTTGATTGGGATTATGGACATGTGGTTCAACTACTATTGTGGTTTCATGTTTTTAATTCAAAAAATTATAAATATTCATATATATGTATATATTTATAGGTATGGGACTATACATGTGTACATATATAGTTATGGACATCAATGGTGGTACTTTCCCAGTTAACAGGGATTACAGACCTTGGGTTCGACTGTGGTTCCACATTTGGTTTTCATCCTTTTATTGTGTCTTATAAAGGGTGAGCATGTTTCTTTTTCATACACTTATAGCAGCACAAATACGGGTTTCTTAGTGGGGTGTCCTATATAGATTCTTTCTCAGCCTTGCACGTGCACCTCGGTGTACATGTAGATGATTTGTCTAATTTTCATGTTGATCACGAATTGCATGGTGGACAAGGATGAGGCCTAGTGTTTCTTGTTTGAGCAGAGTTTCTCGTCTGGTTCTACTAATCAGACTAGTGCATTTTGATAGTGTCTAGAGATTGGGTATATTTTCTAGCTCATAGTTAGTAGTTAAACCATGTACTTTTACATTTAGTTTCTTTTTTACTCTTGTATTAGTATGGTCAACCCAATGGGAGACCATTGTTGTTTTGTATAACACAGATATTATGGATTTTTATAACATTTTATTATGACAGCATGTTCTATGTGAGTTGTTTAATTCTTCCTCATTATGTTTACATTCCACTTTGTATGATACTTAGTTTTTTTTCATTTTTTTCTTATCCTCGTATGAGGCACTATTTTCCCCGCTATCACATACTAGGCCCTCACTACTTGTCACAAGCCTCTAGAATATGGTGAGGCATGATCGAGTCCTAGTGACCCAATGTCTTGGAGGACTAGTTTAGTGGCATCATGTTCAGGATGTCTGAAATTGGTATCATATGATTTTTCTTTTCCTACTCTTTACTATTTCGGATATGGTAGGTAGGACTATTGGAATGTGTTGGAACTTGTGATGGATATCATATTGGTGTTTCAAGAACACTAATTCTAGTATGAATTATTAGTTTCTAGGGTTTGGGATTGCTGTTTGATTTGAGATTTTATAGTTGTATAAGATTTCACCGTGAATGACGTACTTGTTGTGTGTGGATGTTATGATTTACTATGGATCGCTGAATCTTTTCCATTGGTAAGAGTCTATAAATTGTTTTTGAATCTTGGCCAACAAAGAAAAGAGTGGTCTCATGGATTATACTCGTCACATGGGATTCACATCATATAGGCCTACTAATGTGTGATTTTACTAATGATTGAGGTTTTTGGGCCTGTTTAGATATATATTTCACTCTCATGGCAGGTTATGTGGATCTAAATTGAGGAATTGTTTCCTAAGGTTGATGACTCTATCCTCGTGCACTGGATGTGCATAGAGCCAAGTAGGTCGATAGAGAATGTGATACCCCTATTTTTGTGACCCTATAGGGGTGTTGATTATTAGTTCATGTTATGTAGTCAGATTTCTAACTATGATTCCAATGTATACCATGAATTTTCTTGACAACTTTACCTCTAGGGGTATTTTCATGTATGGATGCCTGATGAGTGTCAGTTAAGATTCTATTCTACTTTGGTTGTGACTTCCAAGGAGCAGTTCCTTCTAAGGATTCTCATAAAGTATCAGTTACCTTTTAGGTTGTGTTTTCATTTTTTACCACTATAGGTCATTGTGATCTTTAATATATTTTGAGATGTTTTGATCTATTGGGATATGTGGTTGGATCTTCTAAAACTATTGTGAGGATTTTTCTATAGGGCTAGGTGGGCGACCCAGAGACCCTTATTTTAGACTCATACCCTTATAGGTTGATGTCTATTTCATTATAATGAAACCTACGTGAGAGGTTGGGCCATGTTTTCATATGCTTTTTTGGTAGTGATCTTTGTTTTTTATCTTTTTTTTTTGTGATTGAGTCTTGGTAGATTCTAGATTTTTGAGTTATAGGTATGTTAATGCCTTCATCTTTTTATGAAACACCTAGGGTACTTATTTTCCAAAACCGGTGTGATGGGAAGGACTATTCGAGTTCTTTCCCATGCCAAATAGTGTTTCTGCTATTTCCAATGTTGTTAGAGCATGGGTAGACACTTGTTAATGGAATGAATCGCTGGAGTACGAGTCAGGTGCTAAAGATACACAATGCTTGTGTCTAGTATCATTTGAATATAAATCGGTGAGTGGTCAGGTGTAATTTGAGGACTGATGTTTCGAGAAATATCATGGTTTTGGATCCCAAAATTTATAATGAATTGTCCCTCCATGGTAGAGTTGATGTAGTGATATGTTAGGTCACCATGAGACAGTTTACTCGTGGATGAATCCTGGTCAGCTTTTAGAGTATTTGAGTGGTGCTTAGAGGGAGTTGTACACACATTTGGTGAAATCTCCGTATACAGTTATTATAGACAATAATGCACTATCTTGATTCGTCTTGAGTATATTGAGAGAGTGTCATCCCTATGCAGAGCCCCATTTTCTTTTTAAATGGTCTTCTTTGTTGAGGAATGGAACTTGTTCAGGTTGTGATCAAGGAGTGGTGTAAGGTAAGCCATATGGTGGGACGTACACCATTGGATGATTTAGGGCGGTGACCCTCATTTTTAGTTGAACTTCGGTGTCTGTCTTGAGTTACTCAGCTTGGTTTTTGTTTTGAGACAATGATAAGGGTATTCATATGGTGGCGAGTATCAAATCGGTCATAGTTAAATGTCTTCTGCATAGGAAGTTATTGTTAATTCTATAAGGCTAGTCATCAGATAGTCCAGATTCCCTGGTTGTGCAGATGCTCAGGTATGGAGTATGGTTTTTGGTTTGTTAATCAGTATTCTCAAAGAAAATAAGGTTTATGGTGGGGATTTTTTAAAAACCTGTGTTTTCCCATACTACGGTTTTGAGAAAAAAATTGATTTTTTCTTCTGGATTCTTGTAAATAGGTAAAATAGAATTTTTTTCAAGAAGATGAACTCTGATAATTTTTCTGACCACTCTATTAGTCCCAGAATAGGGTTTTTACCCCTGAATAGGGGTTTGGTGTAAATCAGAGCCGTTTGAATTTTTGTAAAATAATTAATATTTAGTATTTATTAAATAAAATATCAAATTATTCATGCATGTTCATTCGGCCGTATATTTTGAATGGAGAATTGTATTGAGATTCCATCTCTACCATTGAGTCTAGAATGGGGATTTTATCCCAGGAAATGCCTAAACTTGTGGTGGGTGCCAGGGCTGGCTCGGTCCGGGCCCCTTTTTCTTCCTTTTCCTTTTCTTTTTCTTTTTTTCATTTTCTTTTCTTTCTTACTTTATACAGATTCTCATGGATGCCTCCCATGGATACTTCTTCACTATGAATTTATTAATAAAATGGAGAGGGGTAGAAAGAGTGAGAGGTAAGGGAAGAGTGTTAGAACCACAAAGCCCTCAAAACGTTGGTTCAGCTTGCAGCATTTGTGCATGGAGAAATCAAGCGAAGCTTCATCAGTGTATTCCTGAAGGTAGGCCCTTTTTATTTTTCTTTTTATATTTCCTTTAAATTGTTTGTTTTATGTTTTTATAGTCTTCTATATCTTTTTATGGGCCTCTGGATGCCTGATCTGTTGTTTCAAGGGAAAAAACGGGGGTTAAAAGTGATCTGAGTGTTTCCCGTTCAGGGAAACTAGGTTATAAAGCATGTAGTCGAGGGGGATATGCCATTTGTTATTCATTTTTGTGGAAGATGAAGTTTTAAGTAGTACACATTTTGTATGGGGTATACATGATGTGTACTGATACTTGGTCGTCTGGTCGAGTATCTAGGCTTGTCTACCAATGTAAGAGTACACAACCATGTGGAGTACATGACCAAACCCCATGTAGGGTAGTATGTTGTATAGATGTGCATGTCTTGACCAAGAAAATATCCAATTCAGTTGAGGGACATGGGCTTGTAAAAAAAATTTACACATCGTGTACTCGTTTCACAAACTATTTACCTGGGGATTTTCCACACCAAGGCCAGCGGGAGTACATGCCCAAGTGGCACGATGGGAGTGCATGTCGTGTACTATGATTAGACATAGTGTACTTCCACTTCTAAACACTTTGAGGGGTTTTCTTGTTTTCTTTCCTCTATTTCATATTTGGACCCTTGATTAGTCAATTATGTGTATTTTTTTGTGTAGATCATGATGTCAAACCCATAGAGCATTTTGAGATATCCTAATGGGTTTTTGGGGGCTACTATCTAAATGGATAGGTTTTTCCTCCAGTTATCGAATTCATTTCTCTCTTGAGACTAATACTTGGTGTGAATGTTAGGTTGACTGTTTTGACAAACCTAGTCAGTATATTAATCTAAGATGAGCTATGAGCTATCTCCCCTAACCTATTCTTTGAGGACATTCCTCTTATGAGATGTTCCCTTCTATCCTTTGAAGTTGTGATACCTATTGCTTCTAAGGATCCACTGAGGGATACCATTTGTTACATGCTAATCTAGGGAGTTTTTTTATAATCCATGTTCCTCTGTAATGTTTTAAGGATCCCTTATAGGATTCCTTCTTTGTTATCATTCGAGGATCCTGAGTAAGATTCCTATTTTTCCTTTATATCTAAGGATAACATGTCAGATTCCTTCACTCGTGTTTACCTAGAGAATCCCAAGTAGGATTCCTCTTAGTGTGTGACTTGATGGGCCTAGTGGGTGACCATTGTTTCACCAACCCTAAGCTGTTACATTGAAATTGGGTAGATATGGTGTTTGTGTGTCACCTAGAACCTGTGTTGAACTGGTAAGCCCATGGCATAGTGTCTTGAGTGTTGTGTTGGGTATTCAAGCCACCCTCACTCATTTTTTTATATCTTGACACGGTCATTGTTGATGTAGTAATGGATGCCAGAGGTGCCTCTTGGTTGGTGACTGTTGATCCTGACGTGAGGTGACTATCATTTTGTTGGGATTCTCAGATGTTCTGCCTCGGATTTGTTTGGTTAAATGGGATGCTCGGACGTTCTTTCTTGGGATACATCTTTTGAGCAATATTATTTCTGATATTTTTTTTATATCCATAGGTATTACCTAGGAATTGGTTGTTGATCTGGTTTATATATATTATGATCTATTTTTTTGGGATGTCCAGAGGTGATTCCTAGAATATGGTTGTTGAACCTTATGTGTTATTTCACCCTGAGTGATACTTGAATTCCCTTAGTAGGAATGTTGTGGATGGGTTCAGAAGGATATTGATTTATATCCTTGATTGGGATGATTATTAAACATTGAGTCATACCTGAATCCAGTTGAGGGGTTCTAGGGATGGACCCGATGGTTGGATATGTTACCCTGAGTGAAACTTGAATCTGATTGACATATTCCATGAACGGTCATTGTGGGTTGTTGTCTCCACCCTGAGTGATACTTGGATCTGGTTGATGGATGTCTTGGATGGACTTAGTGGCAGATTAGTTTATCCATGAGTGACTCAAGGATTCTGTTGAGGGAATCCATGAAGGGATCAGTTGTTTGATGACTCGTATACCATGAAATACACCTAGATCAAGTTGAGGGATTTTAGGGATGGAATCAATGGTGGAATGTTTTAAAGCCTTGAGTGATACATGGATCTAATTGAGGGATGCCTTGGATGCGCTCAATGGCTGTTTATAGTTATACCGTGAGTGATACATGGATCCATATGACAGATGTATTTGATGAACTTAGTGCTTTATAACTTGAGTTCCTTGAGTGATACTTGGATCTAGTTGAGAGATGTCGTGGATGGACTTAGAGGGTTGGTTACATCCATTCCTTGAGTTATTAGACTGGTTCTTTGGATGGTTTTCCTTTAATCTGAATGATGATGCTCTTCCAGATAAGGTACATGACTCGAATGGTGTATCTTGGTGACTCCTTGAATGTTCAGATATATTTCCTAGAATCTTTCTTTATAGGATTGATTGTCGGTATATGGTATCCTTGTTTTTATGATTGTAGGTGAGTACATGAGAACCTATGGTGGGACATGCATCCTCTTATGATTACGTGGATTTCTCATATGATTTTTCAGTGTTATGAAAATAAGGTACATTTTCATTGGGATTATGGACCTATGAATCAACTTTACGGTATAGATCTTGAGTGGCATGACGTTTACCTCCATTCCCTTTCACAGGATGTCCAGTTTACTGAGATTATGAACCAGTGGTTCAACTACTATTATGGTTTCTTGTTATTGATTCACATACCAATGAATATTCATATCTATTTATATTTGGATAGGCATGGTTCTATACATGTGTACGTATATAGTTATGGAAATCCATGGTGGAAATTTCCTAGTTGATAGGGATTATGGACCTTGGGTGCGACTATGGTTGAATGTTTGGTTTACTTAATTTTGTTGTGTCTCAGCAAGGCTGAGCACGTTGCTTTTTCATACACTTTTAGCAGCATAGTTATAGGTTACTTGTCAGGGTGACCTATGAGGATTCTTTCTCACCCCTGCACGTGCACCTCGATATCCGTGTAGAACTTATGTCTGCTTTACAGGATGATCCTAAGTTTAATGGTGGATAGCGAAAAGGACTAGTGTTTCATGTTTGAGTAAAGATTCCCATGTGGTTCTATTGATCGGGTAGGTGTAGTTCTACAATTTCTAGAGATCAGGTATGTAGAATCTCTCTAAGTTAGTAGTAGAACCATGTAATTTTACTTTATGTTTCTTTTGTACTCCTATATCTATATGGTTGGACCATTGGGTGACCATTGTTTTTTTGCATAACATGGTTTTTCAAGATTTTTACATCATTTTATTATGAAAAAATTTTATATTTAATTTTCTTACTACTTTAGAACTCTTTTTACTTTCTCCAATATATGATACTTAGTTGTTTCCTTTTATTTTATTACTCTGATCTGAGATTATAGTGTCCCTACTATCACATCCTAGGAACTCGCTGCTAGTCAGAAGCCTCTGCCATATAGGGAGGAATGCTTGAGGCCTAGTGACCCATTGGCTCAGAGCACCGGTTTAGTGGAATCTAGGATGGGATGTTAAACAACCACCGACCTTGAAAACTATTTAATTATTTCAATAGAGAATATGTGCACTCAAATTTCATGTTACTCATTTGAAGGAAAGGTTCCTTTTAGACCCAAAAATAAATCTTTTGTTATGTACTAGAAATGATTTCTGAAAATTGATAATAACCATATCTACATTGTATACTGATGTGTAGGTATAACCTACTGGACATCGACTATGTAACGATGATACCAAATGGTGGTCAGACTACACTAGTGAAGAATGTTGCAGATATGGTCTATAACATATTTTAACATGGTCTCTATAACATAAGAAGGACCAGTTTAATGATTTGAAATATTTCACCCCTAGAAAAAAGGTTGTTCCATCCTTTATCCACTTATTCCCTCAGATTCAACTACTCCTCCAATCCTCATGATTTGAGGAAGAGGACTTAGATGAATACTCTCCTTCTCTGAAGAATTATCAACCACCATTGTTAAGCTGATATAGGTGAACCTTAGTTTTGAGGAATACCTTTTACTGATAATGATCAATTTTTTCATTCTTTGCAATGAATAACATTGATAAGTTGTGTTCTTGATTTAACAACATAATGCATTTTCATATAACTATAAGGAGATAGAAATTCATGATCCCCATCTCGCTATCTAGTGACTATGCTACCCCTTTGGCCACCATGGTTCCTGATAAGATTAAAAAATCCTAGGTCATAAGAAAATTTCAAAATCTAATGTGACTGGACAATATCATATCATTTTTGAAGAAATACATGAATATAAAAGTTTGTATAAACATTTATGGACCACTTACACATTCCGAAGAAATACTTCCATGTCTTAATTACAAAGTAGCTAACTGATGCAATAATAGATTATAACCCCTCTTCTTCAAGATTTAAAATTCTGTATAAATCTAAATATTGGTGGAACTCTATTATGAAGGGGACACAAGAATTTAGGGAACCCCTTTAAACAAAATTTAATTTGGTTCTTCCATTCATCCTAATTTAAACTAGAGAAACAAACAAGTGGGCGATGCATCGTGTGTTTAAACCACTCTTTGGGATGACAACAGAATTCTATATGTACAATTTGGTGGATTTTATGATATGTAATATTGTGTTGTTCTGTGTTGTTTGTTGTTTTTTGGTTCTTTGGACTTTGTTTGGGGTTGTTTGTGGGGCACTGAACACCCTTGAGCCGGCTTTTATAAAATGAAAAAAAATGATTGGCATTCATTGTTTGATACCAAGGCACTGAGATTAAACTAGTGAAGACGAAATCCAGCATTTAAATTTTTCTCAATGAAATCTATATGAACAGTGGGTCATTAAAGTGTTTATAAATTATAAAATAATAATTTTTGCTTGTTTAGATTGAAAATGTATGTCCTTTTCAAACATTATGAAGAAGAACTTGGCATAGAATCTATTGTGATCTCTTATGAATACTATTTAAAGGAATCATTGGGTCTGTAATGTATTTATCATTGACCAATTCCTTTGTTCCCTTATAACTCAAAAAAATAAAGAAAAATATAATCATATTGACTCTTATAGTCACATGACATGAGAAACAGAGGCAGGATGTTCTCAATATAATATGAACTAACATGTCTTGGCTTTTATAGCTGAGATGATATGATATTATCTATAGAAACATGAGGTAAAATTATATTATTCATCAATATATTTTTATACATCATCACATGTCCCATGTTAATATGAAGATTGGCATGATGGTTAGTGATCCTTAAAAGTTTATACATCATTTTATCCCCAAGAAGGCTATAAATAGACAAGGACTATTATATATCTAGGATAAAAATCGAACCCGATGGAGCTTCCTATATATTTCAACATCCCTGATGTGGCTATTCACACTAAAAATCATTAATTCCACACTCATTGATTCACTTTGAGGGTACCTCTCAAAACCTAACTTGAAAATGGACGAACCACTATATTTTCAAAAAGATCATCCTTGGAGTTGAAATTATCACTCCCACAAGGGCCCCCATGATACACTTATTTCTCTATTTATATGGATTCACCAACAATGATGATGATTAAAAATTCAACATTGGTATCATTAAACTAGACCATGATTTAATGTTTCCAAAGCTTAATGTGAAGTGGGATTCAATGTTGGTCAATGAGAAAACTTGTGGTGAGTATACTATTAAAAAATGATCACATAACACTACTGAAGAACACCAATGATTTAATGGAATAATTTCCCTCTTGTCTAATGGAATATAATGTTCCATAATCAGAGAATAGTCTGGAAGAGAATATATAAAATTTATATTTCTCTCTTTTCAATCTGCACTAAGAAGAGTTATTCATTCACGTAGCACATTGAAATGGTATCACCTAGTTGATTCAGATTAATAAGGATAATTAGTGAACCAAATAAGCACCAAAACTTCTCAATAAGGTCCCTAAAACTCCCCTATGATACAAAAAGAATATGATTCAATGAATATATTGATTTATCACCCACATCATTAAATGATTTCACAAATTCATGTTGAGAAAGAACTATTCCACTAGAAAGTAGCAAAGTACATTATTTATGAAAACCAAAATTCATAGAGATTCTTATATTGGAATATCATTGATGTAATACTTATTAAATAAATCCAAGGAATGGAGATTGTATATTAATAATAGGTTTATAACAACATGGTATGTAAGGACCAATAAACAAGATTGATGCTCTCTCACCAACTCAAAATATTGGGAGATTTATAACCCACTAAAAAGTGTCACATATTCAATCCTCATACCATTTTAATTGATAAATATACATAGTTTTCATAAACCACCATGTACTAATATACTTGTGCTATATGGGAATTAATGAAATAGGTTCTTATTTAATAGAGACATCCTGGTAGTTTTTTATCCAATTTGCTAATAATTTCTTTTAAAAGTGAGACAATTTCATTCATCTTATAGAGTTCATGACTATATATATGATTGAAATTTTTAAATCCCGCATCAAACATTGGTTCATGATGTTTTACCATTCTTAGGGACAAAATAATTAAATTTTTAATTTTAGAGTTAAATATGTTATACATCAAGTAAAACATCTTTTCTAACAATACATACCACCATCATGGATCAGTAAATGGATAGATCAAAAAAATAAAATATGCAACTCTAACATTATAAAAATGATAGTGGATTAGAACAAGAATATAAATATCAATAATCTTTCCAATTATATAGTGGAATATTGGAAAACAACTCTATCTTCCTCCTACTTGACGCCTTATTCCTAAGAGTATGGAATAGTAGTACTACTACCCATGGAATTCAACAGACCAACATTCTTTAGATCACTATATGAAAATTTGGTATTTGAAAAATGATCCCATGTCTGAATAACCAAATTGTATTCCCTCAATGAAAATAAGATCTATGTATTATCTAACCATAAGGTCCATCAGAACTAACTTTCCCTAACAGTCAATAAAAAGGTCCAACAAGACTAATTAATTCTATGTAATTGGATGTTTAATTGACAGTGATAATGATACCCTAATTAAATATTCAAGTATTAGAGAAAAAATGGGAGTTCCCCTTCAATGGTTAAAAGTTATTCTCTAATAGAGAATACTCATTGATCTCCATATATGGTGATCACATCACAACTCTTCATATTATGAGATTCTTGGAGTTGTATTTCAATAGACTCATGTTGGGCCACAGTCACTGCCACATGAAAAAAAAAGAAAAAAAATACTAGTTGTAAGAATTTAAATTAAGTAGTCCCCTTTATATTTATTGTATAAAGTTGGACTATATAACATACCTTTTCTATTCTAAATGAAATCAAACTAATCATAATTAAGACCATTCTAATTGACTTTAAACTGCATAGAATGTTTCTAGACAACATGACCCTAAATAACATGTATTATGGGATCCAACTACTTAACATTAAGTTATATAGTTAACATTTTTTATATAACTATTACACTATATAATTTCATTATAGACATCACATGAGGGGATTCCCCCCTTTTATTGTAGTTTTATTCACTAGATACCCCACCCTCTAAGATCTAATTATGGATTGATTCCAACTCTATAGAATTCATAGTGATTCATGGATATATTTTCTAGTTGAATCCATAGATGGAATATCCATTCTTCTTATACTACTAGTAATGAGAGTTTTATTAATCCATTTTAGGTTTTAGTCTCACATTACAGACCAAGTAACCCATTCCCATTTACCTCATTCGCTACATGAGTCAGATTTGTGAAGGTTTATACCACCCTATAGAACTACTTGTAACTTGATTCCAATTACATGGGATTTGCAGTGCTTTTAGGATTTCTTATCCTGAGATAAACTATAAGTCTCTCATTACCTCCACATTTCATTGTCTCTTTGTGTCTCTATTTATTGTCTTCATTTTCCCCTCTTAAACATCAAGATATCGCTAAACTCAAAAGGATATTATCAAACATATATACCCACAAAATATTATCTATGCCAGGACATTGAATCATTACCATAAACTATGTTCATGAGTATATGTGGTTGTCTATATTAGTGTTGTTCTCTCACATTAATGTTGGTTTTTATCATAGCCTAGTGCTATGTAAACTACCTCAACCCCCAATGTTTGAGATATAAATCCCTAACCAATTAAATTCCCCTAATCAGGATTGTATGACAACAAACTTGGATATATTCACTCAAGAGTCTGCACATATTATTATTATTATCCTAATCTATATTGAGTTTCCTTATTCCCATTTAATATATCGAATATTTAACATGCATATTCCATGCTATATAAATTTAAGAAAATACAGCATCAGTGACCATCCTTTTCCTCCCTAAGGCATGGTGGATCACTTCCCATGAAACCTATGAGTTTAGAACTCCATTAGGTCTCATTAACCTTATCTATATTCTGAACATGTGATGATGCAACACCTAGGGTTCTCAGAACTCCACTATAGCACCATGTTTTCCATAAGATCCACACTTCATGTATATAAATCTTAAATTGTACCATTCACATTTATTTTTAATGGAAATCCCTATTCTGAATTCAATTTACCATTATTATGGGCCACCTCTAATCCTAGCTACACATTCCAAAAGAGCCTTACATTGAAATATCATACCAGATCCCTTATTTTGAATTTGGTCAATGGTTAGCCTTGAATTCCATGCCTACATTATTGATAATGTGGAAGTGTACTATATGTTATTAGCTTCATTAATAGTCATTCTCATCTAATTAATCACCTTCGTTATGATTATGATTTTTGAATCCATGATTTACCCTTACTCTAATCCCATTTTCTTGGGTAGATACTCAAAACACATTGTTCAATTCTCTCATAAATTAATGAACATTAGAGAGGAATGATAATCTTATGGATTATACCCATCCATCTTCTTTATCTTCATGGGGTTATTTGGTTGTTTATGAAACATTCCTACCCAAAACCACTAATCAATGTCTTATACTATCATATTATGTGATTTATCTTCAATTTATACTTATTTATCACACTAAGTGTGAATCATGGTGGTTTAAATGATTTGGATTAACCATTAACGAACTTGATCATGATGCATTGAAATAAAATTCAATGTATTCACCTATAATCATATCCACATAGCATTAGAATAACTAGTGTATCATCTTCATTGCATGGCATAAAATTGTGTGATTAATATCTTCACAACATAAAATTCAATGAAAGGGTAAAATCCCAACCGTATGAATTAAAACATTATGATACCTTGGATCTATCATGAGTGGAAACCCACTTTGGTGTTGTACAGCTACCATAATACTGTTTTAGAACCTTTTGTCACGTTATTTTTACTCTATATGATATATAGTGATATTAAATATTCTTATCCCATAGTCGTTTATAAATTCTAACGACATTCCATCATATAATGGAAGGATATATTTTAACTTAATTTGAGACCCATTTTTTCCTTGGTTTTATGATGGTGTATCCTATTTGGTAATTGGTTGTGTTACTCTAGATATACATATATTATTTTTCGGGGGTCTACTCTGATGATGAGTCCCTGCATAATTCTCCAAAAACATAATCTATTAAATTATATATTCTCTTGTATAGGAGCTTCATATTTAAGGATTGATTGCATATTATGAAACTAGATCTTTTTTATTCCCATCCCATGGGATGTGTAGTGATTCCAATATCATGTATGATATTCCAACCAATATATTTCTAATACGCAATATATCATTATGATGTTTGGGACCCTATTGGGTGGTAAATTTCCCACATAATTTCATGATTATGGTTCTCTACAAGGGTATGGTTCAAAGTTAATGATATTAAACAAGGAATCATGGTCCACTTGTCCTGAACATAAACTATGTGCACAGATTTTTTAGGTATTTTGTACTAACGTATGGGATTCGATTCCATGTTTGGTATTTTATTCTCCACTATCACCAAATAGACTATATCAAAACCCCTATCAACATAAAAAAATGATATTAAACTACATGGTCATGTTCTTGGATGCATAACCTAAATATGTACCATACGATTCACACATATGTCCCTAAATTGTGTGTATTTTCTCTGATGATGTCTAAACTCTCATTACGATGTCTAATTCACATTTTTTATTCTTAGAATTGTAATGATAGACCATTTCACCTTGAGGAAAAGTATGGGTTACCCTAAAGTCTATAAAACCATTATAATAACTATATGACCTAAAATTTCAAACCTCAACCCCAAGGTCCAAACTACATGACCATTGACTATACAGCTCAGGGGAATATGATAGTCTCAAAGGCACAAGAATTTTCAACTATTTTACCATATAATGGGTTATTTCACTCAAATATAGCAATATATTACACTATCATACACACCACTACTCCAACATTATTATTCCCTCTCAACGTTCTTAATGAATGATGGCATGACACCTACGGTGTTTGAACACATATTGACTGTCAAGCTTTATTTATCATACCCATTTTGGGTATCCTAAGTTTGAATCTACTTCTATCATTCATTTATAAATATAATTTAAGGTAGTGATAGAATAACACATTTATCTCATCCCACCTATAATCTAAAGTAAACTTCTTAGATAAAATATCACTGATAGAAACATGATGGAACTCTTTTTCAAACATTGACACCATTTGACCTCAATTTTATTATTCTTATCCCTGATAGTATGAAAATGGACCCCACTCATTATATACTCTTGGTATTCATCTTTATCTTATATATGACTCCCCCTATTTATTGGAAACTTATAGATCATAATATAACTCCCTTCCACAATTATTTATTCAAATATTAACTTAAACAATAGATGTTAACCCACTGTATATCCTTTTATGTTACCATAGAAGATTTTTGTTTTAGAATAATACCTAGGAGGTCTCTAAATTTTCACTAGTTTCCTTAGTTTTTTATCTAATATTTGAGACTCTACCCATAAATCCATCTTCATTTCTCTTGGGTGATATAATTAATTTTTCATTTTTCACTATTACTCAAATTGATAATTAACCAAATGAACATATAAATTTTAAAAGATTTTAATGATAAAAATATTTAGATGTGTCGAAATCAA
Source organism: Viscum album (assembly GCA_963277665.1). Lineage (NCBI taxonomy): Eukaryota > Viridiplantae > Streptophyta > Magnoliopsida > Santalales > Viscaceae > Viscum > Viscum album. Next base: position 348,248,934 of record OY728126.1, read on the forward strand.
ATGTCTGGAACCCTCAATAGTCCTTTTTGTAGGACTTTAAACTTTACCCCACCTATTTTATTCACCATAAGATGTTAAAATATGTAAACAATGTCCTTTTAGCAAGAAATTAAACAAAAAAAGTCCATCCCCATCACAAAACATAAAAGTTCATAATGACATAATCCGCTCCCAATAGGACTCCTCTTAAGAAGATATGATAGTCTCCTACTATTTCTATCTCTTTCACCTTTAGTGTATATTCCATTTGTACACATAATTTATTATATTTAGAACTACATCAGGATTTATTACAATGACACTGTATATATATTGACCCTTTGATTTTTATCCCAGTCCAAGCCACAAGCCTCCAGTCACCCCTTCCTTATATTTGTGTTCAATGACCCATCATTGGGATATATTTTCATATGTGATGTCAATACATCATAACTCTACAAAATTACTATCCATGCATAATAAATTTTAACTTTTTTCATATATTTGAGGACTTCTATATAGGCATTGGGCTCTGAATTCACATTGGGGTTTTTCTTTACTATTGTTACATAGACTCTCTCATACCCGTAGCCCAGTATCCATGAAAAAATGTATGGAATATCCCTTTGGATAATATTTTACAACCATAAAATTCATAACCCTTATTCCATGTTGTATGAACAAAAATGACACACCCATGGTCCAACTATAAAAACTGTAAAAGGCATTCCACTTAGAAAAGGTTATACTACCTTAAAAGGAACATGCTTAGGTCCTGGTTGTATGATCATAAAAAGAATGGCCTCACATTATATAGTATTTGAACATAAACCATTATATCATATTTTCTAAAGGGTCACATGACAATAATCTTGGAATATTTTCGATTATATTGGTCTTCTCCACAGATAATGATCAATCTCTATACATGATTCTCTCATTGGGTGAAATTGTTTCTAGAAAATTGGCTTATATAAACTCCATCCATTTGGTGAACCCCATTGATATACTCAATGGATGAAGATTTAACCATAATTGTGATAAAAATATTCCTTAGCATCCCCCCCACTATAAAAACCCATTATATTCTCTAATTTGGATCAACATCCCCTATCTTTTTAATAGACTCCTCTATAGTGGTCTACCAATTACACATGGCATTCCTCCCATCTAATGGGACATGTATAGAACTGATAAATCTTAGAATTTATGAATAGACTCTCCTAGGGTGATACAATATCTCCCCATGTCCAACCTCCAGTCAATGTTACATTTCCCAGAAGAAGAAGGAAACATAAATATATTAGTGGAAACCATGATTTGAACATGGTCAATATTCATCCTCAATATTTATTCCACTCTTTCATCAAAATATCAAGAATCTTGGGCTATAAATTTACCATTAGACTAATTCAGTTTATCTATTGGGTTTTAAACACCATTGTTGTTGTGACCCATATGACCATCCAAGATTATAGGGCATAAATATTCTGAAATCATACCACTTAAATCTCATATCCTCAAGGGATTCCCAATTATAGTAAATGATGTTGGACTTGGTTCCCTAGAAACCAACTTATTTGTAATTTATGATAAAATTGTATTCGTTAGATGAATATTAATAAACTCCTTGTCACATCATGATTTTTCTTATACATGAAATATTATGTGATAATGTCCTAAAAACAGTTGTCGCACTAAAAGGTCATATTGGATCCCTACTATGATGAGAACAAGACCTGCCAATAGGAAATCCACATTCATAAGTGTCATTGGATGTTATTATCTGCAGATATGTGTATTGATCCGTAGACGTTAAGATTATTATTAATGGGTATTAGGACTCGCTCACATAGATGTATTGATGAAAACAATGATGACAGACATTCATGGATAGGTAGGAAATGTTGGGTGTGTCACGGGTAATACTGCATTAATGAACAATGTGAGAAAGGATTTTTCAATTTTATAGAAGTAGATATCTTAGGCCCTTGAATGTAAATGATATAGAATAACTAAATATATGGCTATGGTGTTAAATAAAAAATTTCCATATTGGGAAGTTAAAGAATGAGAAATCAAGTACAAGGGTTGATGGCACTTTCATGTGACCCGCTTGATTGGAGATATTTAGACAAAGGGATTATATTACACAGTAAGTGTTCATGTGATGTGACATGTTGTTGTGAAATAAACTGCTTTCTTTGGTGTAATAACCTGAGATTTTATGAGATAGATTATTTCATGTCTTGTGTTGTACACTACACCAAGAATATCTTGCGCTATATGCAACACCATGTTAGCTTCTAGTATATGCAACACTATTCATGTCTTGTGTTGTACACAATTTCAAGTTCTTTTGATAGAATTCATTTCACACAACACTGAGTATTGATTTTGTTCAATTTATAAATGAACTATGTTTGGATTATGTTATACCCAATAGCAAAGTAAACTTTCAATACACGCAAACACTGACCTGGCTTGGAATACACACAATAAAGACCTTCCTCGATAGCTTGCGTTGTACGCAATAACGAGTTTCACTAAGAAATGATATATTATTAAAATATTATTATTTAATGGGATATAAACTAGCCGTTATGAATATTATTAACAACATTTTTAATTTTATATAACATTATAATTCATCTTACACATTTTATAGAAAATGATTTTAGAACAAAATCCATTTTTTGGATAAAAGATATATTTTTCAAAAAATGCAGTTTTACCACCTTTTGATGGTGTACCCATTTTAAATATATTTATTGACACTTTTATAAGTTAAAATTTTCAAAATAAACTTATTTTTTGTAATAGGGACATAAATTTTTAATTTTATTGAATTTTTGGGGTTTTTCTGATAAAATTAAAATTTTACTGAATAATACTGCATTTTAATTCCAAACTGCATTTTCATTTAATTTATTTATATAGTTAGATTGTCTTTTTAATGGGTGTTAAATTGTAATTGGATTGAACTTTTATAATTTAATCTATTGTGGGTCATTGGAAGTAATTTCACTTATAAATTGGAAATAAACCAATGTCAATCTTTTTATAGTTATTACTTCTTAAAAACCCTTTTTTGGCTTTGACAACTGTAATTAATTCTAAATTAATTACTGCAACTTCTGTATTTTGAATATGGAAAAAATGGATTCCATATTTGATATCATAAGGTTAAAATTGTGTAAATATTTACCTTTTATTTTTGAAAATTATGAATAGTAACTTCAGTAAATATTTTATTTACCATGGTTAAAGGCTAAATCTGGTAAATAAGGGTAACAAAATAAAATTATAATAATATTAAACTACCCTAACAAGTTTCCTAGTTTTATTAGATGAGTTATTTCCAACCATGGTCATCCTTGGGTCGATTTTCAGACCCCATGGATTCACTTGTATGGGAAAATAACATTTTAAAATAATTAAGTTAAAGTAAAGATAATTATAACCTAAACATATATCTTTTACAAAATGGATTTTAATATAGGGTTATATAACTGATATCTACGTATAAAAATAGTCATTATAAATATAAATCATTTTTCCAACATCATGTTATTTCATTTATAATTTTTAGACATCAAATAAATAATGTTAGTTTCGACATAATGATGATGTAGTGATTACCTAATTAACAAAAGATTCAAATAAATGAATTTTTAAAAATTAAAATAAGTTTAATTGGTATATTTTGATGTCATCCATGAATTTCAAAAATGAAATTGACATGTTGGGTAGGATTTAAATCCTTTGGTTCTAAGTAATAAGGTTGTTATAAATTTTTAAAAAATTCAAGTATGAATAGTTTCCAAAATTGACCTAATTCATAACTTCAAACATAAAATATTTTATTAAAACATATTAAATTCCTAAAAAATTTAAAATTTGTAAAAATAATTAATATAATTCCAAATATGTCATAAATATCTTTTTTTGGGTCGTTTGACATGATTTGGTAATTACATTAAAACAAAATGTTTAAATAACATGATATAACGGTAAGATTAAAAAGGGAAAAATAAGGGCTAAAGCAAAAAGATAAGGATAAAAAAATACTCAAAACTTTCTAAAAAAAATTATTTGATGATTTTTATTCGAACAGAAATCATCTTATCTTAGAATTAAATAAGTTTTGGACCATTTAAAATCTAAATTTAATTTATAATAAATTACTATTTTGGAACTTTCCAAAAGTGCACATCTCCTCTCTTATAAAAGGGAACCTCATTCCTCTATACTTCGCTCCATTTTTAGCCATCAATATCATCCAAACCCTGTCCATTTCTCTTCTCAACCTCCCTAGTTAAATTATAGAGGTTCTGGTATTCTCAAAAAACCAACTATAGTGCCCTAAGAAGAAAATTTGAAGGAGGCCCATCGAGGAATATATAATCTCTTCTACTGATTATTACGAATTTATTTCTTCTTCTAGTTCCTATTATTTAGTTATTTTATTATAAAGTAATAACATAAGTATAACTCATATACCTATATGTTATTATAAATATTAAACAACCATATTTCACCTTTTTTCTATCCAATGAAAAATGAAATCACAACGTGTGCGTACGTACGGATTACCGTCTCTACGTTGTGGTGTAATCTGTTTTTCACCACCACCTTACTTGGATGGGTATAATGGTGTAAATAATAACTATATATGATTATTATAACTTTATAATAATTCTGAGATATTATATACCATCCACTTTAATACCGTTCAACAATTATGGGAATGATATTTTCGCTCGTCCAAACATACGACTTACCACCACCACGACATGATGATATTCATTCTCCATGTTAACCATTCAAGAATGTTTATAAAGTATATATAATAAATAATCATAAAATATTTGAGATAATAATTCTACTATATTTATGTATGTGTGTGTGTGTGTTTGTGTGTGTCATTTACTTACTTCCATTCAACTTAATATGTAAACGAAAACAGTGTTCATGTGTACGTACAATATACAGTCTCCATGAGTGGTGTATTCCATTCCATTTAGCGATATATTATATATATTTATATACTGAATATATATGAAATATAAATCATTTTCACATAATAGATGTAATTAAATCTTGATCTATGTTATAATATCAAGAATAACTAGTCCAAACACGTATGATAAATGAAACGATTATTACTGATAATGTTGCTTTAACATGGAATTGAAAAATGAATGGTAATATAAATTTGTTAGTGAATCATATATGATATAATAAATTTTATTATGGTTTTGTTACAAGTTAATAATATTTCTAAACCCACTATATAAGAGTTTCAGACACAAACAGAAGAAATTGGACCAAACGTATGGGATAATTTTTCAATCTCGTTTTTATCTGAGATTGCTTATACATAAGTATTTACTGGGGTTATATTTATCATTCATGTCCATTTTTTCAAAAAAAAAGTCACAAAATGTTTACTATTATTCTATGTATGTTTAAAGTCATTTTTACCCATTTTTTACTTTTACTACATGGTATGAAATGAATCTTTCTTTTTTTACCATTTGAGGCACTTTTTTGACTTTTCCCGCAAAAGTACAAGGATAATTTTTTCATTTAACTTATATGACATGAATGTATTTTTATGGTTTCATGATTCCTTATTTCCACAAATATTCCTATAAATTATTTCAAGTTTATTTTCAACTAAATTCTTTTCTTTTAAAATTTCTTAGCATTTTGAGAAAAGAAAACGTTTTTAAAGAAGAAAGGATATTGTCCTCAAGAACTAAGTACAAGTGTTTTATCAAAATTATTTTCCATATAAAATGGCATAGGGTTATATTTCTATCCTTATTATTACTTTTATTTGATTGTGTTCATTATGGAATTAATTTTTTATGAATTCTATTTATCTTATATGGATTTTGTTATGATGACATGATGTTTAAGAATCCCATTTTATTTCATGGGTTATTCTATGATAAATGATTTATTTTTTTTGGCACATGAAATAATGATTTTGTTATGAGATGGGTGGGACCTACATCTCCCTCTAATGAATTGGGTAAATATTTATATCTCATGAGATAGACATGACTGGAATGATAAGAAAATATGGTTCAGTAATACATGGGTAGAATAGAAAGTAAACCCGATTCAGTAATGGGATTTGATTTCTGTTATGGTTTTGGAAGCAATGTATTGGCTACTATGGAAATCATATTATGTACTTATCATTTCTCCACAATTACATGTTTTATGAAAATTCTATTCTATTAGGAATAATTTTCCTCTATGATTTATGCCTTACGTACCACTAAGATTTATGTCATGGCTCATGATTTTGTTGTTTAAACTTTATGTTCAAGTTTTTATGTTCAAATGTTTATTTTTTTTGTTTAATGTGCTCCATGTTTACCCTTACTGAGCATTTTATCTCATCCTTTTTATGTTTTCTTTTCCCAAGGATATATAGAAATGTATTAGGTAGGAAAACAAAAGAGTAATATCTTTATGAGTGATGTTGAAGATCTTTCACCATGATTATAAGATTAGGTTCCAAGTTTCCAAAGACACAAAACTAATACAGTCTTTGGGCGTCTATTTGTTTAATGTTTTAATTATTCCTCAAAAGAAATGTAATTTTCATGTATGTCAAACTAGGGTATCTATAGTTGGTATCAGAGTGAAGGTTTAGTTAACCTTTGGAAACTAGGATGCGAAAACTTTAGTGAGATCCCTAGATATATTTCTAAGGTATATCAAGGGATAACCCTAAGTTTAAGTATACGTATAGGCTACAGTCCTAAAATTATGGTAACAATCATGAATATCCTAGAATTAAACCGATGATTTAAGAGAATGAAGGTACCCCCTTGACTATATTTCTCCTAGTATGATTTTTTCCTCTCATACTATTCTTTTTGGGTTTTAGATGATGGTTGGAACCTGAAGGAACCATGTTAATGATAAATGCATTGGGGAATGCAATGATCATCCTCAAAAACAACAAAATGTTATGGGATATGGAATGAAATATTTTATATCTATACTTACACAAACTATGAATCATTCTAGACTCCCAAATGAGCAGATAAGGGAGCAACATTCTATTGAGTCCTTAATGAGGCAATGTACACCTTTTTCAGTGGGTATTCTGATCCACTTATTGCTGAATAATGGATCAGTACCATTAAAAAGATAGTTTCCACCCTTCGATATATGGAACATGGAAATGAAATTTTGTCTATCTATCATTTAGAAGGTGAAGCAGACTGGTGGTGGACTCTAATTAAGAATACAAGGCAGCAAAATAAAATTAAATCCATGGAATGGGATGAGTTCAATAATGTATTTTTCAATTAGTACTTCCCTCATATTCTTCGAAAAAAGATTTAAAAGGAGTTACTTGAGCTTATGAAAAAGGATGTTGAATCTATTTGTACATACGAGGCGAATTTTACAAGACTTGAATGGTATACTTCTAGATTTATCATCCAGCATGAAAGTAAAGTTGATCGATTCTTCAGTACATTAAAACCAAATCTTCAAAGGAAATTAGCTATAAGATACTTCAGTAGCTATGAATACATTGTGCATTGGGAAGTCAAGGCAGAACTAGAAGTTGGTGTTACATATCTATCTCATGGTTTTGAAAATAAACAACATATGGAGTTCAAGGGAAAATCTCAAAACAATGGTGAAAAGAAGATAAATGTTTCCTTATGCCCAAAGTGTGGAAAGAAGCATAGTGGACATTGTCTAAAAGGGACTATAAAATGTTTCAAGTGTGGAAAATAAGGTCATCGAGAAATGGAGTGTCTAAGTAATGGGAAAAATGTTTCTAATGATGTGAATAGAGAAAATGCTACAGAGAATGCACCACCAACACTTCAATGATACAAGTGTAAGGAAATGGGGAATTATGCAAACCAATTCCCTAATCCAAGGGTTAATGATAGTCTACATCAATAACCTCTTAAGTAAAAATACAAAGAGAAGTCACATGCGATCACTATTGGTGATGTCGTATAGAAAACGAAGTAGTGTAATTATTAAGTGTTTATGTAATGGAATTTAAAAAAAGTGTTGTGGAATATCATTTATAGAATTATGGAATATTGTAATATCTATGTATTTGTCTATTATGGTTTTCCATAATTCATGTTGTCACTAAGGTTCTACGGTAATTTGTTTTATTATCATATTTCAAGAGAATACATGATTAAGGTATTTAGATTTTTATAATGTGACAACCAAGAACATCCAAATCAGATATGGGAGACAAATGTTAAGTCAATTGAGTTCACCTCCATCTAAATTTTTATATTTTTAGTTTTTTGGAAGGATTGTAAAGTTATCCATTTATGGATTGTATAATTAATATTCTGGTTGAAATTTGTTAGATTAATGTATTATCTCACTATAGGTAGACTTCTGCATATTGAATGAATAAAAATTAACTTTTTTATTAAGGCAACACTTTTAAGGAAAAAGTGAGAAACCAAGATACATGACCTCAATGACTTATGACATTACACCTTGATCCATCAGTCCAAAATTCAAAAAACCAAATCAAACAATAAATAAATGCCCATCCCAGGATATACAACATAAATTCCAGTTTCAACCATTCCAAATCCCCATGAACCGAAAAGAATTAGACTGGTGAAACTTGCATATCTTAACCATTTTTTGAGATACATGGAACAACCTATCATTCTATAATATGATATGCTAACACTTCAAGAATGAAAAATTAAACATCATTTCTTTAAATAAAATATGAAGTGGAAATTTTTCATGGAAATACCAATAGTTATATTACACTAAAAGCAATTAATTATTTCTCCTTATTCTTAAACTTCAAGAAAATGATCTTGAAAACCAAAAATTTTATCCTAGAACCCTCTAATATGATGAATCATATGGTCCCTTAAATCATCACGTATTTTTGGATTTCTGGTAGTTAACATTCTCCAGACCTAATTCTCTATCACTACCCATCACAACATGATGGTTATATTTCTCTTTCATATACATGTTTTCACTTCCCACCTATTTTATCCTCTATGGAAACCGAGTGATTGGTTAATTTGGGTAACCGTTATGTTTATAACTTTTTTTTTAAAATGAAATGCTAGTATTCATTTTTACTATGTGGGTTTCCATGAATGAAACATTCAAGTATAAACCCATTTATAACCACATTGAATTTCGAGGGAGAAATTCATTTTAAAGGGGGTAGAATGTAACAAACTGAGATTTTATGAGATAGATTATTTGATGTCTTGTGTGGTACACTACACCAAGAATAGCTTGCGCTATATGCAACATCATATTAGCTTGTAGTATATGCAACACTATTCTTGTCATGTGTTTCAAACAATTTCAAGTTCTTTTGATAGAATTAATTTCACACAACACTGAGTATAGATTGTGTTCAATGTATAAATGAATTATGTTTGGATTATGTTATAAGAAACAAAAAATAAAGCTTTCAATACATGAAACATTGACTTGTCTTGTGTTACACGCAAGAGCAACCTTCCTCGATATCATGTGTTGTACGTGATACCGAGTTTCACTAAACAATGATATATTATTAAAATATTATATTTAATGGGGTATAAACTAGCCATTATGAAAAGTATTTACCACATTTTTAATTTTATATAACATAAGAATTCATCTTAAACATTTTCTAGAACATTATATGCGAAAAAAATCAATTTTTCGGTTAAAATAAGTATTTTTCAAAAAATACAGTTTTACCACCTTTTGATGGCACACCCATTTTAAATATAGTTTTTGACACTTTTATATGTTAAATTTCTCAAAGATAAACTTCTTATTTAGAATAGGTGCACAGAAATTCACTTTTGTTGAATTTTTGGTGTTTTTCTGATAAAATTCAAAATTTAATGAATAGTGAAAAATACCGCATTTTAATTCAAAATTGCTTTTTAATCTAATTTATTTGTATAGTTAGATTATCTTTATAATTGGTTTTAAAGTATAATTGTATTAAGTTTTTATTATTTAATCCAATTTTGGTCATTGGATGTAATTTCACTTTTAAATTAGACATAAACACATGTCAATCTTTTAATAGTTATTACTTCTTAAAAACCCACTTTTTGGTTTTGACTACGGGGGTTAATTCTAAAATCATTATTTTAACTACTCTATTTTGAATTTGGAAAAAATGGATTCCATATATTGAATCATAAGGTTTATATTTTTTAAATAGGTACATTTTATTTTTGGACATTTTGAATAGTTACTTTAGTAAATATTTTATTTACCATGGTTAAATGGTAAATCTGGTAAATAAGGGTAAAAAATAATATTATAATAATATTAAACTACCCTAATACATGTATAAATTCTATTGGATGAGATATTTCCGACCATGGGCATCCTTGGGTCTATTTTGAGACCCCATTTATTAATTTGGATGTGAAAATGACATTTTATAAGAATTAATTTAAAGTAAAGAAAATTATAACCTAAAAATAAATCATTTATTAATGGATTTTATTATAGGTATATATAACTGATCTCTATGTCTATAAACAATAATTATAAATATAAAAAAAATTTCCTACATAATGGTAGTTGATTTATAATTTTTAGACATCAAATAAATTAATTTAATTTTGACACAATTATGATGTAGTGATTTCTTAATTAATAAAGGATCCAAATAAATGAATTTATAAATATTAAAATAAGTTAAATATGAATATTTTGATGTTGTACAGAAATTTTTTGGATTAAATGTACATATTAGGGATTGGTTTATTCAATTTTTTTATGTAATAAGGTTGTTAGGAATTTCTAAAAAATTCAAGTGTGAATATTATCCAAAATTAACATAATTCAAAACTTAAACCATAAAATAGTTTATTAAATGATATTAAATTAAAAAAATTAATAATTCATCAATATTGTTAATATAAGTCCAAATATATCATGAATAACTTTTTGTGAGTCGTTTGACACGATATGGTAATTACATTAACCCACAATGTGTAAATAACATGATATCACGGTAAGATTAAAAAGGGTAAAATAAGGGTACAGCCAAAAAGATAAAGATAAAAAAAATATACAAAAAATGTAAAAATAATTATTTGATGATTTTTATTCGAACCAAAATCATCTTACCTTATAATTAAAATATTGGACAATTTTAAATTGAAATTTAATTTATAATAAATTAATATTTTGAAACTTTTCTAAAGTGACCTTCTCCTCTCTTATAAAAGGGAACCTTCTCCCTCACCTCTTCACACCATTTTGAGCCATCCATCTCGGCCAAACCCTACCCATTTCTCTTATAAACTTCCCTAGTGACATTATAAAGGTTATGGTATTCTCAAAATACTGGCTCTAGTTCCCTAAGAGGAAATTTAAAGGAGGTCCGTTGAGGAAGAGGTAATCTCTTCTATGGGTTCTTTCAAATTTATTTCCACTTATACTTCCTCTTATTTAGTTGTTTAATTATAAGGTAATAAAATAAGTATAAATAATATATTTATATTTTGTTATAAATATGTAACAACCCTATTTAACCTTCTATCCATCCGACAAAAAATGAAATCATCGTGTGTGAGTACATACAGATTATTGTCTCCGCGTCGTGGTGCAATCTGTTTTTCACCACCACCTTACTTGGAAGGGTATAATAGTGTAAATAATAACTATATATGATTATTATAACATTATAATAATTATGAGATATTTTACACCATCCAATTCAATATCATTCAATAATTATAGGAACGATACCGCCACTTGTGCATACGTACGACTTACAGTCTCCACGACGAGATGAGATTCATTCTCCACGTTTACTAGTCAAAAATGATTATAAATTATATATAATAAATAATAATGAAATATATTACAAACTATTTCTACTATATATATATATATATATATATATATATTTCATTTACTTAATTCCATTCAATTTAATAAGTAAATGAAAATAGTGTTCATGCATATGTACGGCCTACCGTCTCCATGAACGGAGTATTCCATTCCATTTATAGATCAATTATATATATTTTTGTACAGAATATATATGATATATAAATCATTTTCTACATTATTTAAGTAATTAAATCATGATATATCTAATAATATCATGAATAACAAATCGAAACACATATGATAAATGAAACGATTATTACCCAAAACGTTTCTTTAACATAGAATTGGAAAACGAACGGGTAATATAAAGTCGTAAGTGAATCATATATGATATCATAAATATTATTATTGTTTTTTTAAAAGTTAATAATATTTTTAAACCCACTGTGTAGAATCTTTAGACACTTATTGATGAAATCAGATTTAAGATAAGGGATAATTTTTCAATCTCATTTTTATCTGAGATTATTATATGTAAGTATTTATTGTGGTTATATTAATCAACCATGTCCATTTTTACTAAAAATATTTTCATAAAATGTTTACTATTATTCTATTTATCTATAAAGTCATTTTTACACATTTTTTACTTTTACTTCCTGGTATGGAATGAATCTTTCTTTTGTTTACCATACAGGGTACTTTTTTGGATTTTCAAGCAAAAGTATGAGGAGAATGTTTTTGTTTAACTTATACGCCATGAATGTATTTTCACAATTTCATGATGCCTTATTTTAGTGAATCTTCCTCTACATTATTTCAATTTTATTTTCAACTAAATTATTTTATTTTAAAATTGCACGAAATTTTGAGAAAACTGAACTTTTTTTGAAGAAGATAGGATATTTTCCTCAAGAACTAAGTTCAAGTGTTTTATCATGATTATTTTCCATCTAATATGATATAAGGTTATGTTTTTATCCCTATTATTACTTTTATTTGATTTTGTTTATGATGGAATTATTTTTTTATGAATTCAATTTATCCTATATGGATTATGTTATGATGACATGATGTTTAAGAATCCCATTTTATTTCATGGGTTTTTCTATGATGAATGATTTATGTTTTGTGGCACATGTAACAATGCTTTTGTTATGAGATGTTTGGGACCAATATCTCCCTCCAATTCATTTGGTAAGGACTTATATCTCATGAGACAGACATGACTAGAACATCAAGTGAATCTGTTTTAGTAATACATGGATGGAACGACAAGTAAACTCGATTCAGTAATGGGCTTTGTCCACTATGATGGTCTTGGAAGCAATGCCTTAGCTACTGTGGAAATCATATTATGTTCTTATTAGTTAACCACAATTACATGTTTTATGCTAATGCAATTCTATCAGGTTTATTGTTCCTTTATTATCTATGTCTTATGTACTACAAATATTTATGTCATGACTCATGATTTTGACGTTTAAACTTTATGTTCATGTTTTTACGTTGAAATGTTTATGGTTTTGTTTTATGTGCTCCATGTTTACCCTTATTAAGCATTTGAGATCACCCTTTTATTTTTTCTTTTCCCTATGATATAAATAAAGGTACTAGGTAGAATAACAAATGGGAAGATATTTATGGGAGATATTGAAGATTTTTTACCTTGATTAGAAGATTGAGTTCTGAGTATCCAAAGACACTAAACTAATATGGTCTTAGGGTGACTTTTTTTGTCATGTATTTATTATTCTACAAAAGAAATGTAAATTTCATGTATTTCAAGCTAGGGTCTCTACCTTTTGGGTTCCTTGACGCATTTATAGACAGTAATCTTAGACTTTAATCAATCCTTCCTAATTCTAAAGGAAAAGTGGCATATAGGGTCACACACTAAGTGTAATAAGTATCTCAATTAAATAATTTATTTATTTAACAAGTTGAATAAATATTATTCCCAGTTATGGTTTTATAATTGTTCAATTATTCCTAATAACATTTAATTAATCGGTTGTTATTTGAGAGATTATCTTTCGAACGAAATACTTATTTATCAGTGAATAATGCAGTTATATTTACTTAATAGAAAATCATTATTCAAGGCTCGGTAAATATTGAGGAGGATTAGTAGACCAAGGTATGGGTCTGGGAAGAGATAATATTAAATATTAGTTGGGTAAATATTATTTAAATATAATGTGAAATTTAGGCACATGTCATGGAAATAATAGCATTGCTATTATTATTAGACATGGGGTTTTCACATGGAATAACAATTTAAGTAATAGCACATGTACTAATTATTTATTATTTCCTATTGAATTAAATTCATTAAACACATGTCAAGGAAATAATAAAATTACTATTATTATTTTACATGGGGTTTTTCACATGGGATAATAAATTTTATAACAGCACATATACTAATTATTTAATGTTACCTAGTGAATTAAATTCCTCATTATGTTATTATTCTCTATATAATCCAAGGGTTCATTCCACCAGTTTAGCAATCGTTGTGTGCACAACATCCTTGGAGAATAGATCTCGAGCCTAGAGAACTCTTACCTCTCCAATAACGCTCTCAAGAATGAGAGAGATCATCCTCCATCGAATCAAGTAGAGTGCTTTGGATGAAATTATCAAGTAGATCGAAGGCAGACATCGTAAGTGCCAGTATATTTCACGATAGTACCTGGAGACTCCTTTGGTGATGTCTAAAGATACATGGATCACGTGTGGATCAGCATAAGAGGATTCTCATCCTCGTATTTGACATCACAACGAAGCTACACCTTATACCCATGGTCGGATGCATCGATAAAGAAAGTATCACCTTGGAGGTAATTCTATAATTTAATTAAATTAATTATAAAATATGTATTTAGATCCTCTATTTTCGATTCTAGGTTCTCTCTTTGTATTCTATCTTTGATTCAATTCTATGGATACTGGTGTTCATCATCATGAGGATCACAGATTAATCATATATTATAGAAATTTACAAAGTTGGGTACATACCCCACCTGCACTTCTGATGCGCCCAAAACCTACCAGTGGTATCAGAGGTGTCTTATTTTCATTTATAATTATTTAAATAATTTTTTGATTATTTATTCTATAATAATTTAATTTTTTAATTCAGTTTTAATTTTTCTTGTAATATGAACTATAAGATAAGTTCCTCCCTTATCGTTTCTTGAAAATATAACATAAATGAATAGTATTATGACTAAATTTAAATCAAGGTTCTCATTAGGAGGTGCTGACAGTTCTCTCTACATACCATAAGAATACATGCCGTATAGTCATATCTTCATGCCATGTATTTGTGTTCAAGGTATCAAGAGTAATTTTTAAATTACTCAAGATTTGTGCATTAACGAGATGTGGTCTAGTTAATTCTTACATCACATTTTGACCCAGATAGATTGGCGCCTAGTCATTCGGACTACAGGATGTGTGGCCCGGTGGACACGACCTGTAGTCCCTTTAGGTCAAGGTCAAGTTGTGTATCCCATACATGTATTTCCCAGATGGTGACCACGTAATATGGAGTCTACATAGAGTGTGTCCCACAAGACTCACCATGTATTCTGAAGATTTCCAAAGTACACTTCGCATTCTATTTCCCCAAGCGTGTACTTTGGATGGACGGTGAGGAGGGTACACGCCATATAGTTAGATCTACACAACATGTACTATTTCCAGATTACGCAGATATAAAAATTTATTATTATATTATCTAAACCTTGAGACATGTACCATTTTGTTGGTTTAAAGCTATGGAACAACATGTGATAGGTGTTTTTTATATATATATAATTCTTAATTAACTTCTGTGTAATGTTCAAAGATCTTCACATCATGTATGATTTGCATTACAATTATAATTCTACATGCATGCAACATGTCCCAAATAATAAATTTTATACAAGTATAAATACATGTTGGCTAGTTTTGGATGGGTATTCACCGGTTTGAATCCAAGGTACAAGTTATTTTCAAGGTTATGGATGAGAATCTCAAATAAACTTAGAAACAAAATTAAGATAAAAAGGATTGATTAATTAAAGATGATGATTAATAAAATCAAGCATAATTTATCTTAATAATAATAATTAAATAATTTAATACTACTTTTATTACATGTATAATCTATTTCATGTATTAGGATGATCATGAGATAGACCATACCTTTGTATGTGCTTGGTTACTTTTTATTTATTTATTAAATTAAAATTGTTTGTCTATCTTCCTTCTCCACATATATATATATATATAAGACCTGTATGAACAGACTTTATTTTATGTAAACCCCCTTTTACCCCTCACTTTCATGTGAGTTAAAATCATATGTAATATATGGAGCTCACAAGCTAGTGTAGGTGCTTCAATTTAGGATCTGAGGTGAAACCAATCAAAGAAGATACAATGGTGTATATGTGGAAAGCTCTAAACACAAACCATAAATAGTTCAAGGTGTTTCTCTCCTATTTTAGGGTCAATTTATCAACTAATAGATAAAATAACCAATAGTGAAGCTCATGGCCATTCCCTTTATTTAATTTATTTCAATTTTATGGATTTTTATTATGGATGTTTGATGTGATCACATAATTAATAAACTAACAGGCATACAAGATGGAACAAAAATAAAAATGGATTATGTGTAAATATTATCTATACATGGTTAATCACTTAAGTATATCCCACTTAACGTTGATAATCATGTGAATAGATAATAAGAAATAATTTAATCATAAAGGATAAAATCCCTCAATTAAATATTAAGTTGGTATACACTTCCATTAATTCAGTTAGAATCAAACCATAGTTCAAAGTGCTAGACCAACCCTAGTTGGGGTGCTTTCAATTATCAAGTAATTCTAATTTGTGGTTTTGGGATGAGTTAGATTAGTTTACATCAAGGGGTGACTTCCCTAGTAGGACTTCATTAAACTGCGAGGTCAAGGTTGAGTAAATTCAAAATTAAAGATTTTAGGATTGGGGAGTCCACTCAACAGATCAATGAGCTATGATTTAATGCAATTGGAATGTTTAATGCCTACCTATAACATTTTTAGTTGCTTGACCAACCCAAGTTGGGAAATGTGAAGGGAAATATAGATCCTTTCCACTAGAATATTCAAGAAATAGATATTATGAAGCAAATTTTGGGGGTTATTGGTTTTTCAAAAAATAGTGGGAGACTAATAGATGTTAATTTATTTATTTGTCTATATTTTTCAAGATAATGTACTAAAACTCTGTTAATATTAATTTGTAGAAAAATCAATCAAAATGACATCAAACAAATCATTCTGATCCACACGCGAGAAAGAAAACTGTCTCACCAGCACTAGTTTCTAAGAATGGAAAAGGATCATTTGGGTTATCCTTAACCATGAGAGGAAAAATTTTATGTTGGAAGAGCCTTTACCAGTTGCACCTACAAATAAGGTGAGTGATAAGGAACTATCTAGGTATGAGAAACATATCAATGACACTACGGATGTTTAGTGCCTCATGCTATCATCCTTGACAAATAATATCTTGAAGCAACATGGTAAAATGGATTATTATAGCATGATGTCTCGCCTTCAGGATCTCTATCAAGATAAGGTGAAATGACATAGGTTTGATATCTCCAATGCTTGGAGAGTATGCGCCAGCAGGACCACATATAGTCAAGCTGATTAGATACATTTAGCATCTGTACACCTTAGGGATTAAATTCCCAAATGATTTGCATACAGATCTCATATTTTCATTGCTGGAAAGGACCTTATCTAGTTTTATTGTGAATTATAATATGATCAATAATGAGAAGAGTCTATCAAAGCTACTTACTCTGATTCTCCAAGTTAATAAGGACATGGAGCATGAAAAACATGTAGTCCTTGGGGCGAATAGGAAGATGAAGGACAAGGTAAAGGGGCCTAAGATTTATAAATAATCTAAATCCTCCAAGCATTGTCTAACCAAAAAGAAAAAGGTCTATATGAAGGGTAAGTAAACGATGGTAGTATTCTTTTCATATGGCAAGTCGGACCACTGGAAGAAGAACCGCACCCATAGGCAAGGGGAATCCGATGATTCATTCATTATTGAGTGTAATCTTTCCATTTATACACATTTGGTATTAGATATATCTTGTGGGGATAACATCTATATTTAAATTCAATAACCATGTCTATTCTAGAAAATTTCCATAGGAGAGGTGGATCTTCGAGCTTCCAATGGTGCGAGGCTAGCTGCTTTTTCCATTGGTGACTATCACCTCACATTGCCAAAGGGAATGATTTTGATTTTACATGGCTATTATTATGTATCTATTGTTACCAATCACATAATTTCAATATCGATTTTAGATACAGATGGAATTATTTTTGGTTCATAAATAAATTTTGTTACTTTTTTAAGACAACATGTGTTATGGTATGGTGCATTTAAATAACGGCCTATATGTGTTAAATTATGAGAACCAAGTGTTGGAAATTGATAATGAACCGAGATCACATGACTCATATATCACCCAGTTGTGGCATCACCTCCTTGGTTAGGTAAAAGAGAAATTCCTAACAAATCTCTATCAAGATGGTTATTTAGACTCTTCTGAGCTAAAACGAACTTGATAGATGGAATGCTTGTTTATAAGGAAGAATGACCAAACCACCATTTGGTGGATATGTTTAAAGGGTCATATAGCTTCTAAGATTGGTACACACTGATGTGTGAGGACCATTTCTAGTAGAAGGTGGAGGTTTATATTCTTAATTCATTACTTTTACTGATGATATGAGTAGATATGGCCATATCTACTTAATGATGTATAAGTCTGAGTCCATTAAGAAATTCAAGGACTTCAAGAATGATGTAAAGAATCATCTTGGTAAGAAGATAAAGAATATTTGTTCAGATCTAGGTGTAGAATATCTTAACCAATAGTTTATTAACCTTTTTTGGGAGTCTGGGATTCTATCTCAACTCACTCTACTTTGTACACCACAGTTGAATGGTGTTAGTAAAAGGAGGAATATTTCCTTGTTGGACATGGTAAGGTTGATGATGAGTCATGTGAATCTTCTATTATCTTTTTGGGGATATGCATTTCAAATTGAGGCAAACACATTAAACTAAGTACGAACCAAAGAGGCAAATGGGATTCCCTTCGAGCTATAGAGTGGAAAGAAACCCACGTTGTCATGTACATGTGTATAGGGATGCGAGGCTTTGTAAAGGATTTCTCAGGCAACAAACTCGCACCCCTGGGCACAAAGTGTATCTTTATAAGGTATCATAAGGAAACAAAGGTATACTGCCTATACAAACCCTCAGATAAGAAAGTGATTGTTTCTAGACATGTCGTCTTTCCTGAGAGGGACAACATCCTCAAAAAGGATAGTGGGGAAAGATTGAATTTGTTGAAGTCGATGCTCAAGAATCATTGAGGTTGTTATAAGAACAAGTTACACAGGTCCCCATGGAATAGGTAGTTCCTGAAACACAGGTTCTATTTAGAAGTACAAGAGAGGTATTTGAACCATAGATATATGGTTTCCTTGTCATCAAAGATGGTTACTCATTATAGTTGGAAAATAATGAACCAATCTACTATAAGGAAGAATTAGAAATCCCAGAAGCTACAAGGTGGATAGAACCTATGAATTCTGAGATAGATTCCATGTATCAAAACTATTTTTGGGTTCTAGTCGATGACTAGTTGATGTAAATCATATTGGGTGTAAATGGGTATTCAATAAGAAAATGGACATGGAAGGTCAAGCTAGTACCTACAAAGCTAGGATAGTGGCTAAGGGATTTGAACAGTATTATGGACTTAAATATGAATAAACCTTTTTACCTATATCCATGTTTAAATAAATAATAATCATACTTGCCATAGTAGTTTTCCAAGACTATGAGATTTTGAATATGGATGTTAAAACTAAATTCCTTAATGGGAACCTTTGGGAATATGTCTATATGACACAACCAAAAGGGTATGTGACACCAGGTGATGAAAAAAGGGTATGTAAGTGGAAGAGATCCATTTATGGACTATAGAAATCATCCAAGTCATGGAACATTCGATTCGAGGAATCCGTAATATAAATTGGTTTCATTAAGAATTATTGTGATCCATGTGTTTACAAGTGGTTTAATGTTAATGCAGTCGTTATCCTAGTAGTGTATGTTGACGACATACTACTTATTGGAAATGAAAAACAAGTCTTGAAGTTAGTCAAGGACTGGTTGAACAAGTGATTCTCTATGAAGGACTTAATCAAAGAATCCTACATTCTATGGATTAAGATCATTCATGATAGATCCAAGAGGCTGTTTGGACTACATCGAAGTACATACATTGACCCAATACTAAAGATATTTAGTATGGAACAATCCAAGACAGGATTAGTTCTAGTGTCACATGGTATACGTCTTTAAAATAAAATTTTTCCCTTGCCACGACATGTGAAATATAGAATGAGTGATATTTCATATGATTCAGTGATAGGATCTATCATGTATGGCATGTTATGTACTAGACATAATGTTTCCTATTCACTGATCACGGTAGGTATGTTTCAAGAAGATCTAGGTGAACATCTTTAGACTGATTTCATGACCAACCTTAAGTATTTGAGAAGAACTAAGGATATGTTCATGGTGTATACATGAGATGAGGAGCTTTTCATTATAGGGAATACTGATGTTGGTTTTCAGAGAGATCGAAATGATCTTTATTCACAATCATGATATGTTTTATGTCTCAATAGAAAATTTTTGAGCTGGAAGAGTTCAAAGTAGCTAGTTGTTGCAAATTATACAGCATAATATGAATATATAGTGGCTTATTAAGCATCCAAGTGAGTTTTCTAGATTCAAAACGTTTTATAGGAGCATGATGTGGTTCCTTGTAGTAAAGATTCCAATACATTATATTGGGATAATAATGTAGTGTGGGCTCTTAAAAAAGAGCCAAGGTCACATCAACGGACAAACCACATACTCTAAATATTTAATCTCTTGAGGTGTTACTATCAATGGTGTGAAGTTGTACTGAGAAGAGTTCCCATGGAAGAGAACGTAGTGGACCCCTTGAATAAAGGCCTATCTTAGAAGAAGCATAAATATCATGTGAGGGATAGAGGACTGAAGGTTAGTAGGTGGATCTAGTGTAAGTGGGAGTCGGTTGGAGTTGGTACCCTAGAAACCCAATTCTTTGTACCTTATGATAAACATGTATTCATTGGATGAATATTAATAAACTCTTTATCACATCATGATTTTTCTTCTACGTTACATAGTATGTGATAATGTCCTAACAATGGATATCACTCTAAAAGGTCATAGAGGATCCCTACTGTGATGAGAACCAGGAAGTGACATGACACTATTCTTGAATATATGTTATATGTCTGAATGATATCATTTAGAGGGACAGAAATGATACATTCTATTAGGAGTTAAGACTCATGAAAATTTGAGCAACATTGTCATAGTGTGCACCCATGGAAATATCTCGAAGGATATTATGAGAATAAGACCCTCCAGTAGGAAATCCACATTCATAAGTTTCATTGGATGTTCTTATCTGCAGACATGTATATTGGTCCTTGGAAATAATAATATTATTATTGGGTATTATAACTCACGCACTTAGATGTATTTAAGAGAACTGTGACGAAAGATGTTTATGGAGAGGTAGGATATATTGGGAGCGTCCACAGTAATACTACATTAATGAATAATGAGAGAAAAGATTTTTTACTTCTATAAAAGTAGATATATCAGGCCCTTTCATGGAAATGATAGAGCCTAACTAAATCCATGCCCATGGTGTTCACTAGGAAAGTTCAATTACATGAATTCAAAGAATAAGAAATATGGAACATGGGTTGATGGTGCTTGCATGAAACCCTCTTGATTGGAGATATCAGGAAAATGAATAATATTACACGATAAGAATTCATATGAGGTGACATTTCATTGTGATGTCAACTTCTTTATCTTGGGTACCTTAACCTATCGCTAGATAATAATCCTGGACTTTTTTCAAGTCCACCTAATACCAATGAAAAAGAGGCCTAGAGAGTCACACACTAAGTGTACCTAGTATCTCAGTTAAATACTTTATTTATTTAACAAGTCTAATAAATAATATTATTATATGTGATTTAATAATTATTCAAGTATGCTAGATCGAATTTATTTTGTCGCTAGTTATTAGAAAGAATATATTGCGGATGGAAAATTTATTTATCAGTGAATAATAAAGTTATATTTATTTAATAAATAAATAGTCATTATTCAAGTCCAGGTAAATATGAATGAGGATTGGTGGACCAATGTCTGGGACTGGTGAGATATAATTTTAAATATTATTTGGTTAAATAGTATTTAGAAATAACGTTAAATTTATTCACATTTCATGAAAATAATAGCATTGTTATTATTATTTTCCATGGTATTTTCTCATGGAATAATAAATTATGTAACAGAACATGTGCAAATTTTTTATTATTACCTAGTGAATTAAATTATTTAAGAACATGTCCTAAAAATAATAGAATTACTATTATTATTTGACCTAGGTTTTTCCACATTAAATAATAAATTAAGTAACAACACATTTGCTAATTATTTATTATTACCTATTGAATTTAATTAGTTTTTTTATTATTTTCTATATAAGACAAGGAGTCATTCCACCAGTTTACCAATTTTTGTGTTCACAAAATCCTTGGAGAAAAGATCTTGAGCCTAGAGAACTCTTACTACTCCAAGAATGCTCTTAGGAATGATAGAGTTTCTCCTCCACCGGATAAATGAGAATGCTTTGGAAGCGATTCTCAAGGCGATCGAAAGAGGAAATCACAAGCGTGAGGATATTTCATGCCAGCACTCGAAGAATCCTTCAGTGATGTCTAGAGATACGTGGATCACATGTGGATCACTGCTATAGGATTCATATCCTTGGATTATACATCATAATGGTCGGACACATCAATGAAGAAAGAATCACCTTGGAGGTAATTCTATAATTTAATTAAATTATTTACAAACAAAATATATCAATCATCGCTTTTCAGTTAAAGGTTCTCTCATTTTTATTATATATTTGATTTAATCTTGTGGATACTAGCATTCAACATTTTATTGATCCCCAATTAATCATTGATTATAGATATTTTCAAAGTTGGGTACATTCCCATCCTTTGCGGACATTGCACATAGAATCTACAAACGAAACACTCTAAGAACTAAAATCTACACTTGTTATTCACACCAAACAATTTAATAGTCTTCTATCATCTATTATTTCTAACAAAAATCATGAGTGTCATTATCCTAGAGTATTTTTATGGTGGTTTCAATAATATCACCGATATGAAACTATGTTTAAATAAGAATGTCAAAAAATTAGTATGTTTTTTAAAAAAAAAATATTTGGGTTATCCACTAACCGGAGGCACGTTTTTGATAAAAAAAATGTCCTATTAATGAAACTAATCTATAACCTTATTGAGCTTAGAAAACATTCTCTTAGGAGAGTTGATATATTTTTATGGCCTAGAAATCTCCAACATATTCTATGTTTTCAGTGGAAAAACCTTATTTGCCTCTATCTAGATCCCATCTAGTTGATCCTAGAAACCAACAACTTATGATGAAGTTTGATATAAAATGGATTAATCTATGGAAAGTTGATTGTTTTTATAGGTTCCCCCATCCTCCTATAATCGAGAAGGGGCCTAATTTTGTAGATTTTCTACACCACACTGAATGACATCATATTCAATTGCTTAAAGATCCTCCATTCAATGTTCCATAGACATTGACCTAAAATGTCATTAGATACTCATATAAGATTATAAAATCTTGATCTATCACTTAGAGTCTATATGGATTAGTTCTAATAGTAGTAAATTTCACTATAAAGTAGTAAGGGCATCCCATTTATCACCCAATATGATATAGTGATGTTCAAGTGATGAAGATCCAAAAGTTCATTTAGGACCTTTTTAAGATCACCGAGTTATCATTAGCCGTCTTCATCCTCAATTCATCCTTATCTTTAGGTAAGAGATCATACATGGAAAACTAGAAAAGTAGTGGGAAAAGATGTTCTTTATAGGATCAAAATCCAATGGGATGGACATTAATGTGTGTAGAGAGCTCGAATCTCTGACTTTATCATCGATGGGTGGAATAACCACTATGGATTTATCTTCCTGTGATGTCCCCACCTCGGGAGTCATATATATTTACCTCCTAGGTATTAAGTTTCTTAAGATATTCTCTTTCAAATGATTTGATAGAAGAATCACCATTAAGATTAGTTGGTTTTTTCAGTACTTTCTACATCCACTCAATCATTAGAAGGGTGAAAAGTTCCCCCAAGCCTACATTTGTACTAGGAATTTCCTCTTTTGGGACATTCACTATCAAAGGACATGGTGTCTTTACAATATCAACCATTAAGTCAGGATATGATAATAGTATATTCATAAATATTTTACCCATAAAATGTTTAAAATCTACACAAATGGCTACAAGATAACTCTCTATTATAATTGGATAATCAAAATTTTCTCCTTTCTTAGTCACTACACTTTTCAGTATAATGGTATTAGACATGCTGGAGGCGAGTTCCACCACAGAAAACCCCTCCATTCTAGTAGGCACTCCATAAATCATTTAGGGAAGGTCCCAACTTGATATACTAGATATATAAGGGGAAAATATTAAATTAAATATATAACACCAAATAAGTATTAATATTAGAAAATAGGTTTATATTTACCTTCTAGGAACCATGATAAATAGATAGACAGCTCTGTTAGAGGCTGCACATTATTAAACGAAAGAGACTCCCATATAAAACAAGTAGGAAATACTTCCCTTTCCATCATTCAACTTATGATTTATAACACTCAGAAATTTTAGTATGTTAATACCATTAAATTAGTCAGCATGTTTTATAGCTTTCTCCACTCACAACACTAAACTAAAATGAATCAACAATATATATTAATAAATTTATAATTATAAAGTATGATCATTAAAACCTTTGAATTGAATTAGAGGGAATATATAGAAGTATCCACATTATGAATTATTTATTGAAATATAAAAATTCAAAAATTTAATATGAACTAAATTTAATTAGTATATCCAAAACAAATAAAATAATTATTTTTGGCACAAAATATATATTTCAAAAATTGGTGTTTTATTTCATGAAAATAAGTAAATTATGATAAGATAATAATAAAATATATTGATATTATTTTTATAATATTAACAATAAATTAATTAGTAATTTATTGAAAATTAAAACAAATAATAGTTGACATTTAAAAAATATAATTTTGGATAAGAACAATTTTCCACTATATTTAAGGTATTTATATAAATATTGAATTATGGAATTTTAGAAATATAATTTTAATAAATTATAAACACTTAGTGAATAATTATAATAATATAAAGTTAAGATAAATTTTTAATATTTATCAAAAAAATGATTTTTAGGTGAGTAGCGATAAATACCATTTTTATATATAAAATGTCTTTTATGAAATTATTATTTTATAAGTAGAAATTAAAAAATTGTGAAGTAGTTTTATAAGATGAAATATGTATTATATATTGGAATTTATAATTTTAAAAAATTGGTTTTAATTTATGAACCCATATTTGATATTGTAGAATAGAATTAGTATTTTCTCAAAAACTGTTTTTAATACATTGAACATTTTTATTTTAAAATTAATTTTATATCATATTTATAAATTGAATCAAATGAAATATATTTAAAATTTAGAATAATTGGTTCCAAATTATTTATATTGGAACACTGTACATTTAGGCATAAATGTTAAGTAACCATAAGTAAGAACTAATAAATGCAGTGAAATCTACAAGTGTAAAAGCAATAATTCATGGGATAAAGGGAAAACATATTTATAGTTGTGGGTATGAGGTGTGTCTTGTCCTTACCTCTTCCCAAATTCAATTATTTCTTAATTTTTCATCCAATTTACTTTTTAATTATATTATCCCGTTATATTTAGTTAAAAATATTAACAAAAATGTAGTTCTCGCCACTTATCAAGGGGGTCTCTAACCACTCCTTCAAGGAACTTTTAAAAAGTCAGTTTCCCCAGAAAACCCCAACCCTTTTCCTTCCCCTATAATAATCGTTCACCAAATTAAGCTTAAATTCATAATATATTACAATATTCCATCCATTTCCAAGGGATCATCAATGGAAGTCTCCAAGTCCTAAACGTGTGTTGTTATTTACATATAAATTCATCCAATTCTATTTTATTTTCCAATTATAATTTTCAAATCCTTATCTAATGGAATCAATATTGGTTATATAATAAATTTTACTATTTTATGGGAAAATCATTATTGAGGTTTTTTGTTTTTTATTATGTAAATTGTAACTGCAATTCTCACATTTTGTGCACTACTCCCTCCACGACACAAGATGTTTTGTTTTCCATTAACACCTTATAAGAAGGTATAAAATGACAATGTACTAAATAATTATGATATTTATATTTTTTAATTCTAAAATAATAAACCATATTACTCATTTTTCATATTCAATGGAAAATAAAATCATATAGAATCTACACTTATGGATAATCACCTTAATGTAAAGATTGATTTTTCGTATTTTTATTTCGTTACCACATAAAATAGTTGGCCATGAGGACGGTATTAAAGGAATAATTTGATTTTTATGATACCATTAAGATTATATTGTGTCAACTTTTTGAATCTATTAATGAAATGAGAAAAAAATTATTGTCGTTCATTCAATTTTTTAATATAATCATAAAAAAATGATAATATTTTATAAAAAAAATTATAATATTTTTATATCCACTATATTATATTTTTAATACTTTAAAATTTTGATATAACATACAAATAATCATTAAATGTTGTCATTATTCTTATTTTATAATTATATAACAACTAAACCACATCCTAAACATCCATTAATCATGGTTGTTTCATGTTTGGATCAGTTTGACCAATTACATGAACTACTATCCATTTATATAACGAATGAATATGAGAAATTATTTACAAGTATAATAAGAAATAAATTTATACAGAATTTGTTTTCTTATGGTAATGTTGTATCATTATTTAACTCGTTAATTAATTAAACACATTTCATTCATTAAGAATCACAAAGACATGATTACTACTAATTTCAACATCACAATGTGTACCAAAAACATCAATTGTGTGAAATTTTTACAATTTAACATTGTTCTAAATTTTGTTCCAATACCTTTAATAATATTTGAATGTGGAAATTGTTTACAATAATAAATGCTTCCAATTTATTTATGAAATGAGTTCAAAATGATTAAAATTGTATACACTTGGTGTTGAAAATTAGTAAATATTAAATAATATTTATATATATTGAATGATTTTAAAAGGGATGTATAAATTTTAATAGTTATGAAAATCATTACTGGTTATGTATTTAATAAAAATAATTTTATTATTCAACAAGTTTGGTGAAAGTGCATAAAGAATCAGGAAAAATGTAAGAGTTTTCATCACAAATTCCTCTCTTTGAAGCATTTTAGGTGTTATTCACTTAATTTAATTTATATGGTTTATATAAAAACTTTTTGAGATATCATATCATTAATTATATTTTGATATTGGTATTTAAATCTCAATTATAAGGCCCTTATTTCAAGTGGTTTTGATTAAAGTGTTAATAAAGCCACAAGGATTTTCTTTGCCTAAATTTTGATTCTTTGAGACTTGTCACATGTCATGTACCATGTTTCATTAAGAAGGTTTTCCATTAATTTATTATCCCATGAATCGTATATAAAATGTTTATTTGTAATTTATGGGAATGTAATATCCAAATCCAGATCTTTTCATCATATGTCTTTTGAATCAAGTGGTACCCGAGTTATAAGAGTTATTAGTAACTCAATTTTCATTCGTTAAATTATTATAATCCACTTGAAAATATAAGTTATGTATATTATTGAAATTGATTATATTCTATTCTATTCTTTAATTGTATACATTTTTACCAAATAAACACATTTTCAAATGATTCATGCCTCAAAGAGTATGTTTCCAATATGGGATACTAATAGTTCATGTCTTCTTCCTAATGTTATAATTTTTTAACCTAAACGTATTACTTTCATGCATGGTTTATCCCACCCTAATAATTTACTAAATTTTATTTTATATTCCACTTTGGTAAATTTAATTTTTAATATAAATTAATGTATTTTCACATTTATTACAATGTGAATTTTAAATATAGGTATTTTGAAAATCATATAACTTTTTTTCCTTTCACTTTCACATGTTTTGTTTTCACATATTAATTTCTATAATATAAAGTTTTATACTATTAAATGATAAAATATTGTACATTATTTAAAAAATTAATGTTTTTCAAAGGAATACACATGACCTTTTAAAAATTTACTTTTTAAAGTGATAGGTAAATTTTTATTTTACACGAATGTTGAAAATGTTTTTTGTATATTTTTAACTATTCATTTCAATTCCCATTTTCATTTTCAAAAGGATTCACCCATAATGGGGTTTAAGTTTAATGATTCACCCTCTACTATATATATATATATATATATATTTCTGTGTGTATATATTTACTTTTGGTATTGAATTCATGATATTGAAAAATTCTATTCTTGTACTTTCATTTGAGGCATTATTTTTCAAAGATGTTTTGGATTTATGTCTAAACTTTTTTATGTTTTCTTATTATAATGGGTTTATATTTTCCTAAAACCATCCATATTATTTCTATAGATGGATTATAATCATGTTACTTCAGTATTGACATAGTTATAAACCCACTTCTCTCTATTGTGTGAACATCGCTATTTACATAATCCATATTGAATAGAAATAACATAAAATTTATGAAATTATATTATAATGGGGAAATTTATTTGATATATATTTGTTTTTATTTCATTATGGAATATTATTGAAAATTTAATTATTTATTTTTAAACTATCCACCTTTTTACCCCAAATGGATTATGATCATGTTATCTATTTTATCGACATGAGGACAACTATTAGTGTTTTGTATATTTTTATCCAAAAATGGATTATTATTGGAAATTTTATTTTTGTCTTGTTTTAAAATACATATTATTCCTATAAATGGGTTATGATCATTTTATCCCTTTTGTTGAAATAGGAAAACATATTACCATTATTGATTATTATTGGCTGATAACACAGGTTGACTATGTAATTAATATCTGTATTTCTCATTATATGGATAAGTAAGTATTATTAAGAAATAGGATCCTATGTGAATTGTATTAAATGTAATTATAACTATTATCATGAATGAATAGGACATAATTATTTGATGGGTAGGTCCTATGAATTTATAACCCTTTAATGTATTGATAGAACTCGTTAGAGAAAACAGCTTGGCTTTTCTTGTATGCCTCCCCCAAATAACATGATAATGTCTTGGCACATGTTTTTAACATATAGTTTTTGATATCTGATATTATCCATTCAATCCTCATGAGATGGTAATTTTTATTATCCGTGTTTCCAATTATTTTCAAAGATATAAAATTCACTCTGTTTCATGTTGATTATAGCTCTGTATTTTTTGATTATTCATACTATAATATCTATACCATGTCTATGCCATGACTGCTTCTGTAATGTGTTTCCCTTATGATGTGTTTAAGGACACACATATCATACATTTGTATTCCCTATTTTATGAATAAAGGTAGTATACCTAACATGTTTATAAGGATATCACTTTTAGAAATTTTATGGGGGTTATTCAAGACTTATCATGATTTATATAGTTTCAAATATATAATGAATAAATTTTTCATTAGTTGAGAAATAAATGGGCTTCATAATTTTATTATATGTCCAAATTATCTAAATTTATAAGAAAAATATATATAATTTAGATATATTAGATTTGGTAGTCTTTATTTTTTTTTAATTATGGATGATTATATCCTTGATTTTACAACTGGTATCGCAGTAAGTATGTAAAGTTTGTATCTATGAGAATTGTACCTGAGAGTGTAGGTTCAAGACATTATATTAGATTCAAATAAAAGGTTTTGATAACATTGGATATTAGGAAGTTTGTTGAGGATAATTTATGGGATGATATGTTAGGATTGATCATAAGTTCGAAGTTATATATATCACTTTAAGATAAGTATATGACTTAATGATAAGGTAATAATGTATAGTTTATTTGAGGATTAGGATAATATAACATAATTTAAAATTAAATGAGTATTTCTAATTATAGGGTGATGTTCTGATGTTTTGGTAAAGTCGTATGTATGGGTATTTCATAGAAATTACATCCCTATTAAGAAATTTTAACTATTTTTATGTTATATCACAAATGTTCCAAGGGGTAAAACCTATAAAAAAGAATATTGGATAATAACTCAATCATTACCTAGAGCATAATAAAAAGGCCTAACTCTTAAACTATTTTTGACACACCCATGTTATATCCCTTAGTTAAATCACATTACCCTTATGAACCATTATGATTTATTTAAATATGATTGTGTTAAATAAACTAATTGGAAAGTATTCATGGATAAAAAATATTGAAACATAAAGTGTCACGACCCAACCCTACCTATCTCAAGCCGCAACTACCCCAAGCTTGCCTCCATAGGCCAGGGGCTGGCGACAAGCATCAAAGGCGTAACAATCTCGGGGAGGCCTTTTCCTAAGTACCTGTACACACACACAGCCCACTCAATGCAGAAGTGCAGAGTAAAAAAGAAAACCAACTAACAAAAAACTATAACCCAACCACACTCATGCATCAACCTATAAATAGAAAAAAAGTAAAGTGTTGAAAAGTACTAACAAGGTACTGAATAGAAAAAGGGTAAAACACGCGCCCAACCTGAAAGCTCCCATAACCCGGCAACAGGTAAACAAAAGTAAATAGCTAGTGAGTCACACACCTGAAATTCCTACTATGATCACTTATCATAGCCCAATATCATGTGTCCTCTACGCTCATCTAAAGTCTCGATCCACCTGTCTGTTATCTGAAAGGTCACACTAAATGTGGGCAAAGCCCATGCAGGGGTAAGTATAAAGATACTCAGTTGGATGCGCCGAAAGCTTGAGAGAGAAACAAAGGAGGTACTAAAACGGTTATCAGTGGATAGAACAAAGAACATTGTATGAGTACAATAGAGAGAGTACAGCTCAACCCAACAAAAGAAAAGAAGTAGACTCGTCCCAACCAAGAGGAGCTAAACACGGAAAGCATGTGGCATACCCAACGTGTCTTCGCCCCTCTTAGAAGGAGAGTAACTGAACCCAAGGATTGGGAACAAAAGTAGGGTGTATATAAATATATGTTCAACAAGAAACTTGAACGAGTGTGTAAGGGGATCTCCATCTCCAAGCTCAGCCCAGGGTAAGTCGCCAAAAGTTCTAAGGGTAGCCATCGCTGATGCCCAACAGTCTCACACGTCAAAGCTGTCTCATCACTAAATCGTACCACCAAAAGTCCCACTTCGGTAATCACAAAGAAAAGCCACTGACTAGCCTCATAGAAAAGACTGAGTCTGAAAGAAATCCTCAGGTAACCCACCGCCTAGCCCAACTAGAGGGTAAACCCCAAAAGGTCGTCGGGTGACCCACTGGTCAGCCCTGCTAGAGGGTAAATCGCAAAAGGGTCGTCGGGTAACCCACTGCCCAGCCCTGATGGAGGGTAAACCCTAAAGTCAATGGGTAACCCACTACCCCACCCCGCTGGAGGGTAAACCCTAAGGTCAACGGGAAACCCACTGCCCAGCCTCGCTGGAGGGTAAACCCTAATATGCTAGTTGGTAACTCACTGCCCAGCCCCGCTGGAGGGTAAACCCAGAACTGGTCTGTTAACTCCGCGCCACCCGTTCTATCACTGGGTGTCACTACCATCGCTATCGTGCATTGGTTTGGAGTTCATCAAAGGAACCTCCGACAAATGCCCAATCATGCTTCCACATTCAATGAGATCTCAAAAGATAATTCACATGCCCAAACAGATTACACCGTTGTAATCCTCGTGAAAAAAACACGTGAGATATACTACTTACTCGCTGGAAATGGATTCCCGATAAAAATTTTATTCAACACCGCTTTATACCCATACGGAATCTCGTGGGGCCCACACCTCGGTCCCGAAAGTGGTCGGGCGAACTACGCCATTGCGATGCTCTCATAAAAACATGCCAAAACGACTACTCATTCGCCTCGAATGGATGTCTGATAAAAAAGTCACAAAACGCTGCTCACAGCTTAAAATACGGCCTATGGGGCCCACACCATAACTCCATCTTCAACGCTTGAAACCACCCTAGTCTACATATTCTCGACGATAGGGTCAAAACACCGCTAACAGCGCCTTAAACGGACTCCGGATGTGTTCGCGCCATCCGAAAGAAGAATCCCGACGAGGTACTTGATGAGCATGTCATGCCACTGAGCCCCCATCTCGAGAATTTAAAAATCCCTGAGAACATCTCAAAATCTCTGTCTCGAGCCGAGGATTGCACTACCGTAAACGGCATGCAAAACGGACACCCATAGTGGAAGTAACGGGTGTAGGAAGACAAGGGGGGAATCCCCTTTGGGCTGGACCGGCCCGGTCCAGCCTGTCCACTCGGCCTGGGTCTGACCGCGCCAGTCGGCCCGGCCCGTAGCGTCGGACCACGGGTCTTACACAAAATTTCATATCATAGAGAACAATATTTATTAAGAGTGAAAAGGGGAGGATCCCTTACATTAAATCCTTTGGTGTTCTCCACTTGTTATTAACCAACTGAATAAACAAATTAGGCTTATAAATTAATAAGTCCATAACATATTATATGTTCAATTTATTTATTATAACCATTTTTAGTTCATTCAAGGCCTTTTTGATTAGTTACAAGGTTAAATTTCATTGTTTGAGCTCATTTGTTTACTTGGCTTTAAAAGATCAGTTCACTTATATTCAAGTTTTAATTATATGCAAGATAAAAGTGGTTGTCCAGAATTGAAGTTATATTCTTTAGTTCATATCCAGGAGATTACATGGTATTAATTTTAATTAGTTTACTTATTTTGAAATCGAATTATTATATTTATAACCATAGTGATAACTGTTTTTGTTAATTGGTGGATTTGATTACAAAGAATGTGTTTTGCATTATAACTCAATTCCATTTGTACCAAAGGATTACAGAACCAAAAATAGGATATATTAAATATATAATAATCTGGTTCAACCATAACACTAATGGTTTCATGACCATAATTAAAAATAATAATAATAATTCATAAATCATTTTCCTTGAATGTGCTAAATTAGCACATCTCAAACGGTGCTTTCATTTCATTCAATTAAAAGGGTGGGGAAAGGAGAGAAGATATTGAAATATACCACTATCATGAAGACATTTCAGCACATGTATGTTACTAGATTTATCATACTATTATGGGGAAGGGAGGTGAGTAAATAAATAAAAAAGAAAACAACATAAAAGAAAAGAAGAAATTGGGAAGAGAAATTTACCTCTTGAGACTTCCTCCTTTGATAACCTCTTAAGAGGATAGGTTTTGGTATTTTGGGGAGGTTGAGAGCTTTTGGACGTGGGGGAGGACCTTGGGAAGAGATTTGGGCAGAATAATGGCAAGGAACAAGGCTTGAGAGAAGTGAAGAGAAGAGGGAGTGAAGGGGGTTTTTATAGTGGAGGAGAGAAGGGATTTTCTAATATTATAATCACTAATTTATTATTTCTTCCCCGGACAAGGAATAGTAAGTATTCCATGACCAATAATAGTGATTTTATCATGTGATCCCGAACCAAGTCGGCTTATATTAGCATAACATCATCGATGACTCAATTAATCCATTATTTAGCATTTATTGTGAATTATCGGATTCTACTATTCATAAAAAATTTAAGTATATCAGAAAAATCCCAAAACATTACCCTAACCATTTTTCAAAGTATAGAATCAAAAAATGAAGTCCATTTTTCCAAAATAATTTTTTAAATATGATTATTTTAATATTTAATTAAAATAATAATTTGTTATCAAAACTGGTTTTAAAACATTCATTAACTTATTCGAAAATATAGGTATATCGTAATTCCAACTTGAATATTATTTTTATACCACCATAGGTGAGGTTACTATTCATTAGGGTTTATCACTATTCATAAGGGTCTGTTACTATTAATAAGGGTAGGTTACTATTCACCAAAAATTATTTTTGTTTTATTAGACTCCAAAAAACATCCTGAACACAACCGTGTATGTCGAATTTTCAAAATTCCAAACACAGAAGTGACAAACTTATGTTTAAAGGTCACTTATCAATTATTAGATCATTATGTTTTGTCTTCAGGTGATTTTATGAAATAATTATAATAAGGTAATTTCCATTGAAAAACTTTGGGTCGTTATAGTCCAGGGGTGTGGGGAGGGTTTTCTAGTGGGGTGGGGGCTTTCCAAGGGTGTGGGAGGGCTTTCCAGTGGGGTGTGGGTGTCCAGGGTGTCCATGGGGGTGGGGATGAGTCCAAGGGGTGTCCAGGGGTGTGGGGGGTGTCCATGGGGGTGGGGTTCCAAGAGGGTGGGAGGGTTATCCAGGGGTGGGCGCTGTCCAGGAGGGTGGAGGTGTCCATGGTTGTGGGAAGGCTATTTAGTGGGGTGGGGGATGTCCAGGGGTGTGGTAGGGTTTTCCAGGGGGTGGGGAGTGTTTTCTAGTGGGGTGGGGGTGTATAGGATTGTGGGAGGGCTGTCCAGGGGTGTGGGGGTGTCTAGGGGTGAGGGAGGGCTGTCCAGGGGTGTGGGGAGCGCAGTCCAGTGGGGTGGGGGCTTTCCAGGGGTGTGGGAGGGTAGTCCAGTGGGGTGGGGGTGTCCAAGTTGTCCATGAGGGTGGGGGTAGTCCAGGGGTGTGGGGGTGTCCAGGGTGTCCATGGAGTGGGGGTTTCCAGGAGGGTGGGAGGATTGTCCAGGGGGGGGCTATCCAGGACGGTGGAGGTCCATGGTTGTGGGCATGTTGTTTAGTGGGGTCGGGGGGGTTTCCAGGGGTCTGGGAGCACTGTCCAAGGGGTGGGGGAGTGCTGTCCAGTGGGGTGAAGGTGTCCAGAAGGGTGGGAGGCCTTTCTAGGGGGTTTCCAGGCGTTTGGGGGTTTCTAGGTGTGTGGCAGGGCTGTCCAGGGGTGTGGGGAGGGCTGTCTAGTGGGGTGGAAGATTTCTAGGGGTGTGGGAGGGATGTCCAGTGGGGTGAGGGTGTCCAGGGTGTCCATGAGGGTGGGGTAGTCCAAAGGTTTTCTAGGGTTTGGGGGGTTTATAGGGGTGTGGGAGGGGGTTTAGGGGTTTGGGGGAGTGTCCAGGGTTTCGATGGGGGTGGGGGTGTCCAGGAGGGTGGGAGGGCTGTCCTGGGGGGTGGGGGATGTCCAGAAGGGTGGGGGGTGTCCAGGGTTGTGGGCAGGCTGTTTTGTGGGGTGGGGGTTTTCAGGGGTGGGGGAGGGTTGTCCAGGGGGTGGGGGAGGGCTATCTAGTGGTATGGTGGTGTCCAGGAGGGTGGGAGGGCGGTCCAGGGGTGTATAGGGGTGGGGTTTTAGGGGTTTAGGAGGGCTGTCCAGGGGTGTGGGGAGGGATGTCCAGTGGGATGGGGGCTTTCCAGTGGTGTGGGAGGGTTGTCCAGTGGTGTGGGGGTGGCCAGGGTGTCCATGAGGGTGGGGGAAATCCAGGGGTTTTCCAGGGGTGTGGGGGTCTAGGTGTGTGGGAAGGGTGTCAAGGGGTGTGGGGGGTGTCCAGGGTGTCCATGGGGGTGGGGGTTTCCAGGAGGGTGGGAGGTATGTCCAGGGGTGGGGGCTGTCTAGGAGTGTGGGGGGTGTCCATGGTTTTGGTCAGGCTATTTATTGGGGTGGGGGGGTTTCCAGGGGTGTGTGAGGGGTGTCCAGGGGGGTGGGGGAGGGCTGTCCAGCGGGGTGGGGGTTTGGTCTATTTTTGTAATGTTTTAGGTATTCTTTTGGATGGGCATAGTTGTAGGGTTTTTTCAGGGGTCGGGGGGCTGTCTAAGAGGGTGGGGGCAGTCCAGGGGTGTGGGGGTGTCCAGTGGGGTGAGGGTTTCTAGGGGTGTGGGGGAATTCTAGGTGGGGTGGGGGGTTTTGGTCTATTTTTGTTCTGTTTAGGGTATTCTTTTGGTTGGGAATATTTGTGAGGGGTGTCCAAGGGTGTGGGGGATGTCTAGGAGGGTGGGGGAAGTCTAGGAGTGTGGGGGTGTCCAGTGGGGTAGGGGGTTTCCAAGAGTGGGGGGGGGCTGTCCAGGTGGGGTGGGGGTTTTGGGTCTTTTTTTGTTCTGTTTCAAGTATTCTTTTGGCTGGGCATAGTTATGGGGGCCTGTCCAGGGGTATGGGGGCTGTCTAGGAGGATGGGGGAGTCCATGGGTGTGGGGGTGTCCAGTGGGGTGGGGGGGTTTCCCGGGGTGTTGGGGGGTTGTCTAGGTTGGGGGGGGGGGTTAGTCTGTTTTTATTCTATTTCAGGTATTCTTTTGGCTGGGCATAATTATGGTTAAACAGTTTAATTAAAAAATGGTTTTTACATCATTTATTTTATAACCGACGTAAAAAATTACTCGTGATTAATTTTAACGTCGGTTATTTCATAACTGACGTAATAAATGGAAAGAAATAGTTTTTTACGTCGGTTATTTTATAACCGATGTAGTAGATATGTTCTCGCATCAGTTATTTTCACAACTGATCTGATAAATGCTTCGGAGGCGTGATTTAGGATATTGATTATATAATAAATGGCGTAATAAAGTATATACAATGTCAGTTTTTAAATAACCGACGTAATACATCATGACTCCGAAGCGTTTTCTATGTTGGTTTTTGAGTAACCAGTGTGAAAATGCTTTGTTTTTTTGTTTTTTATGTCAGTTTTAAAATAACCTACATAAAAAACAATATTTCTAACGTCATATATAATAACATCGACCAAAACCGATGTAAAAACTAAAAAATAACTGCCAGAAAAATGTTTTCTACACAAATGTAAGAATAGAAAACATACTTTTTTTTGGTTCTAAGAAATTTTTTATATCCTGAAAGTTTGGTAGAACAATCCCAACACCACCACAAATCATGGAAGTAAAGATATCGGTGAG
The DNA here is from genome assembly GCA_963277665.1 of Viscum album. Lineage (NCBI taxonomy): Eukaryota > Viridiplantae > Streptophyta > Magnoliopsida > Santalales > Viscaceae > Viscum > Viscum album. Next base: position 348,286,036 of record OY728126.1, read on the forward strand.
AACGAAAATTGGGGCAATCATTTGATCACATGAATATAACTCCTCCCCTATCACAATTTTTGGTCTGAACTTCCCATTGAACTTCTTCATACTCCCTCTGGTGGAATTTTATGTTATTCTTAACATGGATTGGCCTACCCTATATAGATCCAACATAAATTTGTGTGAGAGTTAAATCACTCTCCATATGGAGAATCGACCCCTGATTCTATACAAGTGCAAGGATGAGGGTGAATCTTCCTTAGCACCATCATCTCAATCATGGATATTGCTTCCCTATAAGCATGCATATCTTTCTCAAATGATTGATTCTAAGGAAACAATTGTCCTTGAATTCATTCCTATTGTGAGGGAATTCACTGAAGTGTTTCCTGAGAAATTTCATGGTCTTTCTCATAGAAGAGATGTTTAATTCTCAATTGATCTTATTCCTGGGGCATTTCCAATATCCATTACTCCCTATAGAATAGATGTCGTGGAGCTTGAGAATCAAGAGAAACAACTGAAGGAGAATCTGGATAAATGTTTTATATGCCCAATTTCTTCACCATGGGGTGCACTGGTCCTCTTCGTCAATAAGAAGGATGGATCAATGCGCTTTTTCATTTATTATCTTGATATCAACAAAATCACAATAAAGAACAAGTATAGTCTTCCCTGAATTGATGACTTGTTCGATTGGATATGTAGAGAACAATACTTCTCCAAGGTGGATATGCGGTTGGGATATTACTAAGGTTGAATAAGAAGGATATCCCCAATACTGCTTTTCATACAGGGTATGAGAAATTTGAATTCATAGTAATGGTTTTGGACTCACTAATTCATGAGCTAGCTTCATGGACATGATGAATGGAGTCTTTAGATATTACCTAGAAAAACTTTTGGTGGTCTTTATAGATGATATTATAATATACTTTAAAACCAAGGAGGAGTATGATGAGCATATAATCACTGTACTTGAGACCATGCAAAAGAAAATCTCAATGAAAAGTAAAGCAAGTGTGAGTTCTAGTTAATGGAAGTCTCATTCATGGGTCATATCATCACAAGAAATGGGATATATGTGGATCCCTCTAAGATTGATGAAATAGAGGGATGGTTGAGATCAACATCGGTGATGGATATCCATAGTTTCCTAGGGTTATCTGGATATTATCAGTGATTTGTGAGAAATTTATCAAGATTTCCAAACCCTCTTACAAATCTAAATCTGAAAGGAGTACAATTTTCTTGGAGTGATGAATGTGAAGAGAGCGTCAATGAGTTAAAAACGAGGCTTATCACTGCACCCGTTATCACATTACACACATGTGGAAAACTTTTTTTGTTATTTAGTGATGCTTTGAAGAAGGGCTTGGGCTGTGTGTTGATGCAAAATGACAAATTCATGACCTATACATCAAGGAAATTTAATGTTCGTGAGAAAAACTATCCAACGCATGGTCTGGAGTTGGCTACCCTAATAACCGCATTGAAAATTTGGCAACATTACCTATTTGGGGAGAAGTGTAAAATATACACGGATAACAAAATCCTCAAGAATATATTCACATAGAAAGAGTTTAACATGTGCCAATGAAGATGGTTAGAGCTGATCAAGGACTGTGACTTCTCAATCCATTACCACCCTGGGAAAACGAACAAGGTGGTAGATGCTCTAGGTAGAAAGGACCCAGTGATTCTATCATTGATGAGAATTTAAAAGGATCCAATATTCTTAGACTTGATAAATATGGATATGGGAATCATAAAGAATGGAATATCATCAATCCTTTCAAAAAAGATTACTCAAACATATCTTTTGTAAAGTTTAAAGGATGCTTGGAAGGATGATGTGGGAATTTAGAAGAAAGTGGAAACTATCAAAAAAAAGGAAATACTATAAGTTCAATGTTTATGAAGAAGGAATTGTGAGATTTGGGTTACGACTATGCATTCCATCAAATATAGAGTTAAAGAAAGAACTTTTGGATGATTCACATAGTTTGAACTTCTCCATTCACCCTAGAAACACAAAGATGTATTGAGATCTCTGAGAGAATTATTGGTAGGATAAAGTGTAGAAGGAGATTGCTGAGTATACATCAAAGTGCCTGGTATATTAGTAGGTGAATGTTGAGAGGTAGAAGTCTAAGGCGATGATGAAACCATTATACATACCAAGATGGAAATGGGAGAACATCACCAAGGACTTTTTAACCCAACTTCCAAATACATCCAAAGGAAACAATTCTATATGGTTTTTTGTGGATCATCTTACAAAGACTGAAAACTTCATTGCAATTCAAGAGTATTTCTCATTAGATCAATTAGAACAGATATATATCAGATAAGTGGTAACGCTGCATGGAGTACCACTATCTATTGTATCTGATCGAGATCTAAGATTCACCACTATGTTTGAGAAGAGTATTCAACATGCTCTGAATACTGATCTAATCTTCAATGCATCTTATCATCCTCAAAATGATGGCCAATCTGATCAAACTATCCAAACACTTGAGGAAATGTTGAGAGCATGCTCAATGGAATTTAAAAGAGGATGGGATCAACACCTTCCTCTGGTTGAGTTCTATTACAATAAAATTTTCCACTCAAGCATCCAAATGGCTCTTTATGACGACCTTTATGGAAAGAGTTGTAGAACACCAGCATATTGGGATCAATTTGGGGAGATATAACTCATAGGTATAGAAATGGTCAAAGAAATGGTGGAGATGGTTGAGACTATTCAGCAACACATTAAATCTGCCCAGAGTAGAAAAAATATCTACGTTGATAATCATCAACGAGACCTAGAGTTTGATGTTGGAGACATGGAATTTCTCCGCATATCATCTCGAAAGAGATTTATGAGATTTTGAAGATGGTAAAGCTTCGTCCAAGGTACATCGGCCCTTTTGAGATCCTTGATCTCACTGGAGCAGTGGCCTATCGACTAAAACTCCCACCAAACCTATCTCAAGCACATGATGTACTCCATGTATCACTATTGAAGAAGTACATACTTGACCCATCACATGTACTCAATCCGGAGGTGGTACCGTTGGAGAATGACATCTCCTATGAGGAGAAGTCAGTGAAGATCTTATATCGTAGATAAAAATTTCTACAAAATAAGACAATTCTCATTGTTAAGGTGTTATTGTGAAACCACAAATTTGATGAAGTAGCGTGGGAATCGGAGGAAGTGATGAAGTATAGTTACCATCATCTATTTTAGTGTGGGAAATGGAAATCTTGAGGGAAAAAATTTCTTAAAGGGGAAATATTGTAACGACCCAAACATTTACAAATAAAAATTCTTCTTGATCTGATTAAATGTATTATCATGTAAGATGGTTATATAAAACTTATTCACTTCTTTGGTTTTATGTTTTTGGATTTTAAAATACTGTTAATAATTGTTATCATTGGAAATATAGTCATCGAATAGTGATCACATGATCTATATTAATATAGTGCTTTAACCAATCCAATTTACTCAGACAAAGGAATTGATGGCCTCATCTAGTAGAATTTCTTTGTACGAAGCCCATTTTTCGGAGCATATAAAGGATTTGGCATCACTGGGATTCAATCTTGGCCAAGCCCAATCCAAGCTTCAACATGTTAAGCTCGAACGGAACCGCCTAAATAAATTTTTACAAAAATGAGAAAGGAAGAAATTTCTTACTTGGAAGTGGAATGGAAGATTGGGTGGGTTTATATAGGAAAGGATATAGAATTCATTATTATTTAGGTTTTGGACACCACCAATTAAACTTATCAAAACCAAAAACCGTACCATGGTTCTTTCCCATGGTTTTTGAAAAATTGGAGTGGAAAACATTATTTTATAAGTCCATTTTTCGGAGCATGTTATGGGGTTTGACTTATCACCTTCCCTATACTAACCTCCTTATGTTTGAATGATGAGATACCCCTTTATCTCTCATTGATTACTCCCATGTACACTTGTTACCGTGCTGAAATTTTGTAAGAGATTTATCTTTCCTCATTTACATTCAAGCAATTATTTTATATTATGCATCTAAATACCGTTAAAAATGTTTGTAAATATATCTACATGACCCCTTACTGTCCATTTCATGTAGATATGATGAAATACCACTTTCTCTCTCATCACCCTTTTTTATGAATTCTTATGTCAAGTTGTTATGCTGCAGAATTTGCATCGCAATTTTCCAAGGTAAAGTCATTGTGTAGTGAATACCATTCCCATTTCTTTATCAAGGGTATTCACTTTTACGCACATTTACTTATCAATTATATAGTTTCATGTATGTATTCCACATTCCTTTATCATAGAATAAATGTTGATGTTTAATGATTCCATGTTTTTTTGATCTATGTGGCACACATATGCATGAAATGAAATGATTAATAAGGGTGTGCCCTAATAGCACTCCAATTTATTGGGTAAAGATTAGTATCATGACACGTCAAGTGAAATGAGGGTTTACTCGTGATAATACGAGTTCAATCTGGTTTTACTCATGCTTCATGTGCAATGATCCTTGGATCATGCTAATGTCAGGTTAAATGTTGTTGCCACATTACCTTGTTATGATAATAATGTTATATCAGGCCTTTATTCTCATGTTTCTCTTATAATCCACTGGTATGCCTATTACCAAACATGTACTATATTCTTCATGTTATTTCTTGTTTACTCCTTTACTAGGCTTTATATCTCACCATTTTCTTATGCATGTGCTCAGGTTATCCAATGAAATGCTAAGTACAAAGGAATGTTGTGGTCATTTAAAATAATTTTTAAATAAAGATGTTGGGTTTTATGTTCTAAGTTGTTATGTAATTTTCCTAATTTCACAAGATGCTAGACCTCTCAATCCTCATAGTTGTATTAAGTGAAAGTTTATGTAATGAATCATGTTTAAGTGTCTAATAAATTGTAGGGTTTTTATAGTTAGCCTAAAAATATTTCATATATACAAGGGGTGATCATAACGGTATACTCAGTATGATCCTACCTTGATCCTCTCATGGAAAAGATAAAGAATGAATTCCAAATCACAATGAACAACAGTGCAACTAACTCATCACCTAGGAGGTAAGCAATGTTCCCTACCACACCATGGATAACTATAACCAAATATCACATACAAGAGAGAATATAATATATTAATGAAACATCAAGGGTACCCCGCTTCTGCTTCCCACAATTTCATTTCTCTACCCCAACATCACACATTCTAATCCATATCTCTCCAAAATTAATAAAGACTATAGACACTTGGGCTAAGTATTACAACTTACACCTCATAAATAACATCACCAAATAAACCCACATCACATCTCTATATAGTAACCAAGTAGTTTCTATGATCCACCATGGCTCATATGATGCATATCATACATCAGGAATTATACCCCAAGCCATCACAGCCCGTACATTGGGTAAGGCAACTCAATACATCATAGCCTATACATATCGTACCTATAATAAACCTTTAGATATTATATCTTTATATACATGTTTTTGAAATAAAAAATCCATCACAATCCTCTAGAAACATATATATAGGGAATTTAACCTCTATGAATACCATCATATGAACTACCAAGATAAAATAGTTGGGCCAAAGTAGTAGTCAGTCACACACCTTCCCACCAAGATGCTGGGGAAACACCCTCCAAAATTCCAATGGGTTTCAATCTCCCTAACCGACATGGGTGGAATTGCATATAAAATCACATAATATACATGAAATAATATAGATCACAAACACACTATGGGAATAACCTATTCCAAATTAAACTACTAATATCGTCTCTCAAACACCTAGTTTCCACTGTCATAGACTAAATATCATATAAGCACACAATAAATTAATATATACATTAATTTACTTCTTTTATTTTTATCATTTACTTTCATCAATTAATTAATTATATATTAATTAACCATCATTATCATTCCACATTCAACTTTATTATCCATCAAAGACAAATAAATTCCCTTTAGTCATAATCTAAATCGGGTCCCTGGTTTCTCAAGATCGTCTCTTTTTCATTCTAGCAACAATCAAACCCAAGGGTTAAGAATTTATTAAAAATTATTAAAATTCATATAATTATAGGTACTCTTGGAAAAAACCGTAAGATACCACCAAGATAAAATTTTAAACTAAACACATATAGCTACCTCAAGATGTTGGGAAATGAATGAAGATAAACAAGAAACCCAGCCATCGACTCTTAAATAGATTCATATCCAGCAAGTATCCATCATTATCACATCATTGTGAAATCCCATATCCAACCCATTATCTCATAACTGGTGTCATTCCCAACACCCTCATGTATATCCTAATACATCTCACCATCACTAGAGTCAACTACTGCCACATAATCTAGTCCACCCTACCCCATTTCATATTAGTCATTCCAAACACACACCATAAGGCTCATTTCAAAATCACATTACAAGGATAATATCCATAGAACATAACAAGGCCATTATATATATCACATCACATGGAAGTAAGAAAATAGTAAAAATCAATGGGTTAACCTGAACCCAATATAAGGCACTCATCCTTCACATGAAAATGGGCACTCACATTCCCCAACCAAGTTATTCATCCATTAAAAAAAGGTACCACCTATCCAAAAGATTTATCTTTATAAATAAAACTATTTTTTATTCTATTTTGAATTTACTAAGTCATTGTACATCTGTTCCAACTATGAGAAACCTAAGTCCTGATCTATAAAAATATATAACATGTTTCAAATTCACATAGAATTAATTTCAGTTTCAACACACTCAAATAAGTTCTATTATAATTTTTCATTCCTTTATATTATTATCATCAATAGTCATAAGTATGATTCACATTATTTATGAATTACACTAACACATGGAAGATCATATTCAATTAAATAAGTTTATTTTGTCAATTTGAATTACCATGAACTTATAAAAAACCAAATTTCAAACATTCCACTTCTTTAATTTTCTCCCAATTAATCAATTAATTACAATTTTACATTATTTACCATTTTCATAAATTTTAACGTGAAATACCAAGCATAAAAATGAGAAAAATAAGTATAGAATTGATATCACACTATATATAAAATCAATAGGTAACATGCTATAATGGTAGAAAGTAACAACATTAAATCACTATGCATAAACCAATTCATAACTAAAACATTTAAATATTTATTACATTAATTTAATTTCCATACAAAGTGTTAAAACATTATAACATTACAATTTCACATAAAAAAAAGAGAATCAATGAATCCCCCACTACTAGAAATGTGACCTTTCCCAATACTTATATACCCCCTTTCCCAACGGTTTGGCCAAACCGTTGGGAAAGCCCACTTTGTGGCTACTTTTCCCAAGGGTTTTAGCAAACCGTTGGGAAAGGGTAGGCTTTCCCAACGGTTTGGCCAAACTGTTGGGAAAAGTACACTTTGTGGCCACTTTTCCCAATGGTTTTGCCAAACCGTTGGGAAAGGATAGGCTTTCCCAATGGTTTGGAAAAACCGTTAGGAAAGGTCAAATTTGTGGCCACTTTTCCCAACAGTTTTCGCCAAACCGTTGGGAAAGCCTACCCTTTCCCAACGGTTTGGCCAAAACCATTGGGAAAGTTCCAATTTGAGGCCACTTTTCCCAACAGTTTGGCCAAACCATTGGGAAAGCCTACCCTTTCCCAACTATTTGGCCAAACCATTGGGAAAGGTCCCCAACAATTCAACATCTCTCCCTAAATTATAGGGACCGATACCAACAGTTTTCAAAACCGTTGGTATAGGTCCTTTGATTTTTTATCGGATCCTCTTAACCAGAACTTTCTATAAATCAAAATTTAAAATAATTATGATAATACATATATATATTTATGAAATTATGTTCACAAAAGTCAAGTTAGATTAGTGGTTAGGTCGTTAAATGATAAACCGAAGGTCCTGGGATCAAATCCCAGTGAATGTTTTTTTTTTGGAAATACATATACCAACGGTTTTAAGGAACCATTGGTATAGATTTTCATATTACTTATACCAACAGTTTTCAAAACCGTTGGTATAGGTGTATACCAACGGTTTTCCAAAAACCGTTGGTATAGACCTATCCCAACGGCTTACTTGCCTACGGTTCTCCAAACCGTTGGTATAGGCTATACCAACGGTTTAGAGGCCTATACCAATGGTTCCAAACCGTTGGTATTGGTTAGTTTTCCAGTAGTGACCAACACAAAATATGTCAATGTTTTTTTCATGAGAAGGGATCGACATTATTGATCCCAATCACTTCACCTACAAGAAGACTAAATCCCTCCAAGAACATTGTTCCACAACCATTCCAACAACAAAAAAACACTTTTATGATAATGGAGAGGAAATCACTATTTCCTTGAAATTGTTTTTGGAGGAATTAGTTTGAATAACCACAATTGAAGTGGTAGAACATACCTTGGATTTCCACAGATCAATAACCGATTGTTGGGATAGATCCCTTCTAAAGGGATCCTAAAATTTCATGAATACTCATCGCTAGACTCCTAGAGAGTTGTTAAGGGTGTGGTTTAAGTGAATTTGAGTGGTTTTGAATGTTATAAAATCACTATCAAGGGGATATTTAAAGCGCAAATAATTAATTTATGTAATAAATGTGTTAAACTTTAATTTTCTCTAAAAAAACATCGCCTCTACCATTTTGACTCATAGTTTATTGATATCATATCCTCCCAGTTCATAACATAAATTACATGAGCCGTATAATATAATTCATGACCCACATACACCGTAAACCCCAACTACATCGTAAAACTATACTTACATCATGTATTCTCTTAGATTGCAGCTTTTACTGTCCAAACACCACCATACCTCCACAAATACTTTTCTGATCACCACAAACTTTAGAAACACTCAAAATGGTTATAATACATGGATCTAGGAGCTTACGTCAAATACCTCTTAAAATATCATCATCCTTAAGAATCCAAATCCATACCTAGGGAGAAAATTAAATAGTTTTGTCTAAATAACCCCCTAGGGAGATACCTCTCAAGGATCTCACCACCAAAGGTGATCAAAAACCTCATCAGTTGAATAGGTGAAAAACTGCACCATAAAAGAAAAAAATAGATTCTAAACACTCTCCCAGAGTAAATACCTCTCAAATTATTTTGAAGTTACTAATAAAATGAAACATCATAAAACTAACTCATAAAATAGATAATGTTCAATATCCAAAACTTGTATTATAATAATAGAAGAGATAAACAACAAATATATATGGGTACTAAGAATATATCATGGACTCAAGATCCTAGGAACTCTCTGCCACACCACTGTGTATCCCCAATACATAAACCCAGGGAAGAGAATGTATATTTAATGCCCTCTCATGGTTTTTTTAGATCACCAATGGACACTTCTCAATGGTAATATCATCCTCAACATCAATCTCTCCACCATAGATGATGTGAGAGTCAGTATGAAGGCAATGACAAAGCTACAATATGTGAAAAACACTGTGTATCTAGATCATCTATATATGAAATTATACTATATATTCTACAACTACAATGTGATTCAACCCCTTGAAAGGCCCAAAAAACAATGGTAAAGAATAATTCCCTAACCAAACCATTACTTCCCACAATGAGGATTCACCTTCAGAAACACATGATCACCAATATCGAACTCCAATGGTACCCTCCTGTGATCATCGTAGGATTTCTGATGATCCTTCACTGCCCTCATTTATTCACAAATCACTTAAAAATGTCTATTGTATTCTATAACAGTTTTATCCTGGGAATTATTGACTCTCTAAACTCAGTCCAGAAAAATAAATAATGTAATGTTCTTTAAATCATATATTCAAACAGTTCCATACCAATGGTGGAATGGAAAATATTATTGTAACCCATCAATAAAGGGATGTTTCATGTTCCAAAAACCTCCAAAAATAGGATACAATAAAGGAACATGTATTAAAGAGTCTAGATTGTCTGCTCTATCTAAACATCCTACTATGGATTAAAAGTTGTGTTAAGGAATAAATAAGATCCAAAATTATGCTAGATAACTCTTAACACCCTAGTGGTGTAATGGGGATCTTCATCAGATAAGATCATCCTTACGACTCCATGGAGTCTCACCAAATCCTCCAAATAATTCCATGATAAAACCACCAATCAAATTGACTCTAAAATCGCTATATAGTGAGATGATTAAATCATAATATCAAATATCACCCATAAAGAATCATAGATACCCTGAGATCAAGGTATACTAATAAAAAAAATCCTTTTTGATGTCCTCCCACTTCTATTGAGGAATATATAATGGACTGAGTAAACCATTGGTAATATAGTACTCAGCCTTCACCTTATGGAACTCCAAATATCAAGGTAAAAATTTAGCAACTACATGATTCAACTCATGCCACATCAACTCACCTCTTAATTCTCATTTCATCTTTATCATGATTGGATGTACCAAAAAGTCTGAGATATGGAACTCATAAAGAACCATCTGACTCATCATTAAATGGATAAAAATTATCCCCTAAAATAACAAATGGTGATGTTCATCCTTAGACCAACAATCATGGGAATCGCTAAAAAGAAATTTATATCTCTAAACCTCCACATCAGAATCCCCCAATTGTGACTCCTCCACCAGTTACACTATAGGTGATTACAATATCATCTGGAAAAGAAGACCTCTTTCTCCAACCTCTTTCATATGAAGCCGCATCATTGATAGTTCCTCCACCATTCTCCAGGAATTTCCATAATCAAGAATGGAATCACTCTGTGGCTTCCTAATTAGTGCATTATATTCTACATTCCCATTTCCTGACGTATTTGAAATATATAATTTGAAATCCTATAATAATTTCATCCATCGGAACTATCGCATGTTCATGTCATGTTGGTAGAAGGCATACCCCATTCTCCTATAATCAGTAAAAACTACAAAATTCCTGTTAATGAGGTAATATCGCCACAACCTCATTGAAAGAACAACTACAACCAACTCCAGATCAAGGGTGACATAGTTACACTCATCGAAAAATAACTGTAAAGACCCATAAAAACAATTAATCAATGTTGTATCAAAACATAGCATAATCCAATATGTGAAGTGTCCCAGAAATCCTAAATTTGAACTCCCACTACTGGAAAATAAAGGAATAGTGCATTGACCAATTTTTCCTTAAATTAATCAAAAGTTAATTAACACTATTCATTCCACAATAACACTAGATCATTTTAGGTTAATGTGAAAAGAGGTATCACAAACAAAGAGAAATTAGCTATGAACCTCTTGTAATAACTTACATGACCAAGGAAACTACACACCTATGTCATTGTCATAGGGGAAACCCTAGAGAAAACTGCCTCTTTATTCAAAGGATTCATAACAACTCCCTACTAGGAAGTCACATTACCTATGAAAATAATTTCTTTATCCTCTAATTCACACTTTGAAGACTTCCTAAATCTCTATTCATGATGAAGAAATCTGAAAATAGAATACAGATGTTATGAATGCTTCTCCTCATACGTGATGTACAGATGGATTCCATTGATTAATAAAATAAAACCCTGATATTTTAGAAAATGTTTCTCATTGAATATTTTTATTTCTTCGATGGCATTTGTTACCCGAAACACTAAGTTCAAATGAACTATGAAACACAATTAAAATATTATTATATAATGTGACATTTATAAACTAGCCATTGATTTGGAGGGTATGAATATGTTTAAATAATTTATAATATATATATATATATCCTACTTAATATAATTTTATAGATAATTCTTAAAAATAATCATTTAATTTTTAGTATGGCCATTTTACTCTATAAAAATATGTTTTTCCAAAAATAGTTTTTCTTGTGACTAAATATTTTAAATATTTTTTGAAAGATTTAGAAAATTTATTTAGAAAAATTAATCCTACTTCTTAATTTATCATTTCAAACTTATCTTAAGATGAATTTTTGAGAATTTCTTGAAACGGTTAACTTTTCAATGAATAGTGAAAATACAAATATTTATTTAAAAATGTATTTCTATTTTAATGTGTTTATAATTTTAATTTATATTTTCATAATAATTAAAATTTAATTATTTAATTTTATATTAAAATTATTCAATTAATGTTTTTAAAATAAATTTTATACTTTAAATTAGTATAAAAACATTTAATATTTAAAAAGGGTTATTTTCTAAAAAATCATTTTTCTTAGTGTTTTCCCTGTTTAATATTAAATTAAATCTTACCAATTTTCTAGTTGAATTTGGAAAAATTGATTCCATATTTTTAATCCATTATTCCAAATTTAGTAAATAGATCCATTTTATTTTTGGTCAATATGAATAGAAAACATAATAATTTTATTAACCACGGTAATGGAAAATATGGTAATTAGGTTAAAAATAAAGTGATAAGGACTATAAAATGACCCAAACACTTTCCTAAATTTTATTGAGTGATCTTTTCATCCATAATACTTTAATTTACATTTATATTACCTTTTTTCCATTTGGATGATATTCTGACCATTACAGTATTTTATTTCAAGAAAAGTCAAACATCTCACGCTGTTATTTTTAATAAAAATAATATTTTAATATAGGGTCATCCAAAGGATATATTTAAATATAAATATTATTTTTTAATATAAAACATTTATCTTATTCAGGTTAATTTTTTTAATTTTTAGGTAATAATTAATAACCTTAAATGTTTACACAACGCTGACACGATAATTACTCAATTAATGGAAAAAACAAATAAATGATATTAAAAGTACTAAAAGTATTGTAATTTGAGATAAATTATGTTTTAAACGAATTTTATAGATTAAAATGAAATTTTAGGGGTGTATTTAAAATACTTTATGAATTTATATTGTTTTCATAATGTTATTAAAGTCAAAGTAATGAATAGTGCCAAAATTGATAATAATAAAATTTATGTAAATAATATTTTATTAAACTATTTAAAAAATATAAAAATATTAAATGAGGACAAAAGGGATAAAATATGGTCAAAATTTTAATCCAATATTAATTTATATTCAATTTGGAAACATTTTTCTCAATAATAGTATTATTATAATTTACTCTTTTGAGAAATTCCAAAAGTAACCCTCACCTCAATCATAAAAGGGTCCCTCCTCCCAAACTTTTTTACACCACTTGGAGCCTTAAATCAAAACCATCCCCAAAATAATTAACTTCTAAACTTAATTTTCCACAATCTAGTGGTTCTTGTCTTCTCAAAATACCAACCCTAGAGCTCTTAAGGGTGGATTTAAGGGAATCATATCAAATAAGAGGTAATTTCCCTACCCAATCACTTTCATTTTCAACTCTTCTTTGTCTCTAAAAAAATATATGATATTAATCATAAAATAACAAATTTAGTGTCATAAATATTCTTTAATTTTATTATGATTATGAAAAAACCACTATACACTCACTTTCCCATCAAACAAGAAGTGAAAATGTTGCTCATTAGTATATACTGTTTACTGTCTCCACATAGCGAGACAATTCATTTTCCATCACCATATTTCATGGATGGTTACTATGATGGGTTTATAGTATAAATATAATATTTATGACATAATTATTCTTCTATAATGAAAATATAATATATACCTTCCCACCTTCCAAAACTGTTGGAAAATGATAATGTCACTCGTGTATACGTGTGGGATACCATCACCCTGGAGCGATGTGATTTTTTCTTTTCAATTTTATATCGAGGGAAAGGAGGAAAGATATGATGAGTATATATGATATAATAGATATAATAACTTTCTATAATGTTTTATAATTATTTACCTTTCTTTCATTCCATCCTTCAAAAAAATAGTCTTCATGTGTACGTACTCCCTATTTTCTCAATTAATAGTGTAATTAATTTTCTATATTTATCGTTGTGGTATAGTTTAAATTTATATATAATTAATATATATGATATAATAATCTTGTAAATTATTTTGGTAAATATTTATAATAAATTTAAATTTATTATACAATATGTTAAATAAATTTCAAAGTAAGTCGGACTTAAGGTAAGGGGTTTTTGTCTCACTTTCATTTATGTGGGACACATTCCATATTCACAACTTATTTCTTTTTATTAGTGTATATACTTCTCATGAATTAATTTTATGATACATATTGTGAATGTTTTTCGATTTACATATCCATTTATTTTTATTTCCTTCATGAATTTATGATTCAAAATTTACCAAAGAGGTAAGGGTTTATTTTACAGTCTCATAATTATTTGGGATTGTTTATGACTAAATCTAAAATGGGGGATATTTCCTTTCCATTTACATGTTTTCTAAAAAAAATAAAAAAAATGAAATTATGCTAAAAAATATAAAAATCATTTTCCCCATGTTTTATTTTTTTAAATGGTTTGAAATGAATTTTTAGTGGTTTCCCAAATGAGGCACTCTATAACTTTTTCAAAAAAAATATAAAGAGTGGTTTTTTAACTTATACGATAGGAGAAAATTTTCCAACCATCACCTCAATTTTTTGAATATTCATTTTTATGTTTAAAATATTATTTTTAAAGAAGATTATTAAATTTATAATTTCCCAACTTTTATTAAGGAGAAGTGATTTCAAAATAGAAAATTTATTTTACTCAAGAATTGATACAATAGATCTTTTAAAATCAATTTCCATCTAAGATGAAATATTGTGATGCTATATTATATTTTATAGGTATATGATCCAAGTATAACATCCTTATAATATATATGTATGGTTTATATTTATAATAAAATGTTTTTGATGAACCCCATTTCATTTTCCATGGGTTATAATTTGATGAAAGTTTATGTGAAATTTTGTTCTTTTCAGGAGTTATGTGATGACAAATTGTTTATGATCTTGTAGAAAACATATGTATAGTTTTCATTATGTGAAAGGTGTGAAATATATATATCCATATAATTCAATGGGTAAAGAATGATATCTCATGATATAAAAAGGACTAGAAGGGGTAGTAAACCCAGTTCAGTAAGGGACATTGTCCACAATGATAGTTTTAGAGGTGAACCTTGACAACTATAATGTTTTGGGGAGTGATTACATTTCACTATGAAAGTATTTGGATTGAAAATTAACTACTCTGATTTCTTGGGGAGTCAACTCATTCCATTATGGACATCTTTGTAGTGAAACTTGTATACTATGATGGTTTTGGGAGTGAATCCACTCCACTATGATATTCTTGGCAAGTAGCCTCAGTTATTAATGAAATAATTTTTTTGTGATTAAGTGTATTCCATAATTGAATAAATTATGTTGATGATATTATTTCATAGATCATGTTAGTTGATTCATTTATGAATATTCTATTATGATCTTCCAAGATATATCTGATGACTCAATATTATGTTCTTTGATATGCGGGGTATAATTTCCAAATATTATGTTCATGTTATTATTCCCTTATGCTCATGTTATGTCTATGTATTCATTGCTATTTCCATTTTTTTACATTACCGAGCATATAAGGACTCTATTTTTCTTATATTTCTTTATTCCAATTTATAAATAAATGTTTTAAGTATGGTATGTCTAAAAATGGTTCTAGGCCTGAAGAAATATTTGGAGATCATTTAAATTGTAATGGATAGTTGATTATTTTTCCATGATAAGTAAGAGTCTGTCCTAATTATCTAAAACACTATACTTTAAAGGTACTTTTTTATTAAATTGATCCAATATTTCCTTTTATATTTTAAGTTTTTTATATTTTAAATATGTTCATGTTTGTCGGTATCAAAGATAGAGATGTAAAAAAAATTACACCGAATTCACGAGTGTAGGTTTTGGGTTGTTGCAGTTAGTGTTAAAGGTTCTTTTAGATAAATTTAGAGATTATGATGTTTTTAGGTGTGTTAATATGAAGAATTTGGAATTCCATAATGGGTTTACAATTTTAATTTTGATCATAAGTTCAATGTCTTAGACACCTCTCTTGAGGTTTTAAGTGGTGAATGACTAAGATGATAAAGAGTATTTTGAGAGAAATTTATGGTAATAAAACCCTTAGGTTTATAATAGGTTTCACTGAAAATGTTATTTGATAAATAATTCCTTTAATTATGGTGGAAATATGATTAAGAGTATGTATAAACTTTAGGGTTTTTATAATCGTTTATTATTGGGGTAATTATGGGTTATTACATTTTGGGATGCAAAATGAATTGAATGAGATAACCATTAAGGCTAAAATATTTTTATAATATTTAATATTTTAAGGTTACATTTTAGGTTGTTTCTAACATTATTGAATTTTATAAGGTTTATATTAAAATAGTTTTAGAAAAAGGAAAACACATGGGATGGACCACAACCAATCATGTCTGAAAAGGACATGGGGATTGAAACCGCCACCAAAGGGCGACAAGGGTAAAACATCTATCACTGGCCTACATGATGTATAGGTTAGGATGACTTAGTTTTAATTTATTTAAAATTATAGATAGATAAAATTTAAGTTCATTTCAAGAACATAATTTTTATCATATAGATAATCATGAGATTGGAAAATGAGTTGGTGTTAAATGATTAATTTGTTATCGGAAAATGTTCACTATTTTAAAAACCCAATAAAATTACGGTAAAAAGTGTGTTATGGAATTTTATTTGAGGAATAAAGCTTGAATTATTTTTGGAGGAATATTTTATTTTATTTTAGATTTATGTTGGTTCAGGTTATTAAATTAAATGGTTAGCGTATCTTGGGGATTATATGTTTAGGATGTATATATATTGAGAGATAGATACTAAATTTATCTTGGAAAAATATATGATCAAATCCTTAAAATTTTTGGATTCTGGTATTATTCTAGAATATTTTTTTGGAACCATAAAGATATATATTTTTTGAATGTTTTATTTTGAACTTCGGGATTTAATATTGAATTTTTTAGATTTAATGTAGTTTTAATCATATTAAGGTTTATTATTTTTGGGAATCATTTTATCATGTGACAACTATTTTGGTTATTTTTAATTACTTAGTGTATGTGGAATAGATTTTGATATTTTTGGATTATGAGATCCATTATAAGTATATTTTAGTGCTTTCTAAATGAAATATTCATCTTAAATACTCATCATTTAGAGAAAATATGAGATTGTAAAGGAAATTGATTAAATGATGAAACTATATATGTTAAGTAAGTATATTTACTTAGGTTATTAAACTATGAAATAAAGTAAATTTTTAAACACTAAGAAAATTATCTTGAAATAAAAACTTTATATATTTAATTTTCTTATAAAGAAATCAATTTCTATTTGACTGATCATGGATTTATGGTATTTTGATAGTTGAATTTCGCAAGACCACGTTCACAACCACTCTCCTTCAATCCTTGGGAATTAGTCTTCTCTTAAATATCTATGTTTTCACTTTCCAATAATATTTTACTACATGTAAACCTAGTATAATTTATTCAAAATTACCTTCATGCTACTATTTCTATACTTTCAAGAGCAATATTTATTAACCATTTTTATAGTTTGGGTTTCCACAGTGGAATTTTGAAATGTCAAACCTTTTATTTGTGATAAAAACTCCAAATTATGAGAAAATAATTTATTAGGGGTAGAATGTAACACGTTGATATTTTTGAAAATATTTCTCATTAAATGATTTTATTTCTTTGATGTCTTGCATTACACTTAACACTGAGTTTAAATGAACCACGATGCACTATTAAAATATTATTATTTAATGTGATAGTTATAACCTAACGAAAAATTTAGCCAGTCTGGATATGATTAAATAAATTATTATATATATATATCCTACTCAATATAATTATATTGATAAATTCTTAGTAACTAATCATTCCATTTTTATTAATGTCATTTTATTCTTCAAAAATATTTTTTCTCAAAAAATAGTTTTCCCAGTGAGTAAATATTATAATTAATTTCTAAATGTTTTAGAAAATGTATTTGAAAAAAAATCATTGTTTAATTCATCATGAAAAAAGTATCTAAAGATTGTTTTTTATAAGTTTCTGAAAAAATTGATTTTTCAACGAATAGTGAAAAATACTGATTTTTATTGAAAATTGTATTTTACATTTAATGAATTTACAAAGTCAAATTATATTTTTTTTTATTAAATTTTCATTAGTTCATTTCTATTTAAAATAATACAATTATGTATTTTTTTAATTGATTTTATAATTTAATTTAGTATAAAAATATTTTATATTTAAAAGGGGAAATTTTCCCACCAAACCATTTTTCATAGTGTCTTTCCTGTTTATTTTTATATTAAAATTTTCCACTTTTGTTTGTTTTATTTTTCAAAATAGATTCTATATTTTTAATCATTGATTCCTTGTTTATTAAATTGGCCCATTCTATTTTTGGCCAATATGAATAGTAATCTTAGTAATTTTATTAACTAGAGTAAGGGTAAATTGGGTAATTTAAAATAAAAATAAAGTGATAAGGTCAATTAAATGAAACAAAAACTTGTCTAAATTTTATTTGGTGATTTAATTTTTTCCATACTAATTCAATGATTTATTATATGACATTTGGTGCGCATTTGGTTGAGATTATGACCTTTATATTATTTTATTTCTAGAAAATCAAACATTTTACACTATTATTTTTAACAACACTAATATTTTAATATGGGATAATCAAAGGTATATATTCAACTATAAATAGTATTTTGAAATCTAAAATGTTATCCTTATCATGGTAATTTATTTTTAATTTTTCAAGGAGAAATAATTTCCATAAATTCTTACACAAAATTGATGCACTAATTATTCAATTAATGTAAAATCAAATAAATGATATTAAAAGTATTATATATTGAACAAATTTATGTGATAAAAATAATTCTGTAGATTAAAATTACATTACTGGGATTTATTAAAATATTTCACTATAATTTATATTTTTCATCATGTAATTAAACACATATTAATGAATAGTGTCAAAATTGATTATAACAACATTTTATGAAAATAATATTATATTAAATTATTTAAAAATCATTAAAATATAAAATAACCACATAATGGATAATATATCTCCAAAATTTCATCCACTATGCCTTTATATTCCATTTGGAATCATTTTTTACAAGAATAGTCTTATTATAATTTGATTTTTTGAGAAATTTCAAAAATGCCCCTAACTATAATTATAAAAGGGCCCCTCCTCCCTCACTTACTTACATGAATTGGATAATTATATCTCAAGAATAAACTATAAACTTCATTTTAAAAATTACTTATCCACATTCAAGTGGTGTTTTCCTTATCAAAAGACCAAACTTGGATCTCTTAAGAGCATAAATAAAGGAATCATCTCAAAGAAGAGGTAATCACCATAACCAATCACTTTCTTTTTCTACTCCCCTTTACCAACCCAAAATCTACAATATTCATCATAAAATAGTAACTTATATATCCTAAATATTCTCAAATGTAATTATGAATATTAAAACATCACTATAAATATTATTTCTATACAAATGAGAAGTGAGAGCATCACCGGTGTGTACATACAACTTACTGTCTCCATGTAGGAATAAAATTCATTTACTATCGTTATATTTCATGGATGGATAATATGATGGGTTTAAAGATTATATATTATATTAATTAAAAAAATATTTTTTTCAATTAAAATATAATATCAATATTCTTACCTTCCAAACTATTGGAAAATTATAACATCGCTCGTTTATACATGTGGACTACTATATCTACAAAGTGATATGATTTATTTTTCATTTATATTTTACGTAGAGGGTAATAAGGATGGATATTATTAATATATATGATATAATTTATATAATAATTATTCTATAAATGTGAATTATTATTTAAATTTCTTTTATTCCATCCTTCAAAGGGGAATATTGTGTTCATGCATACGTACGACATATCGTCTCTATGAATGGCGTAACTGATTTTCTATCACTATCATAATATATGTCTTTAAATATATATATATATATATAATTAAAATATATGTTATAATAATCATGTAAATTATTCTAGTATATATGTATAATAATGTTAAATTTATTATATAGGAGGTTAAATAACTTTCAATTGAAGTCGGACCTAATGTAAGGGATTTTCATCTCACTTTTATTTATGTGGAACACATTCCATATTCACTAGTTGTTTCTTTAGGGTGGTGTATATAATTCTCAGGAATTATTTATATGATACACATTATGATTTTTTGTGGATTTACATATCCATTTATCTTTACTTCATTCTAGGGGTTACAATTAAAACTTTTCTAAAGTAGTAAGGGTTTATTTCATAATCTCTTCATTATTTGGGAATGTCTATATCTAAATATCATATGGGAGAGATTTATTTTAATTTTACATATTTAAAAAAATCCAAAAAGTTTTATAAAATTTTATATAATTTTTTTAATGTCATTTTTTCATGTTTAATTTTTTACAAATCAGTTTAAAAGGAATTTTTTATGGTTTTATAAATGTGGTATTGTGTAACTTTTCCAGAAAAAAATAAGGAATGTTTATTAAAATTATGAAAAAAGAGATTAATTTACTAATCTCATAACACCTAAAAGTTTGGAAACTTAATTTTAATTTTTACAGTTTTATTTTTAAATAAAAAAATTTCATTTATAAGTGCATGGTATTTTTATAGAAATAAGTGTTTATAAATGGAAAATATATTTTCCTCAAGAATTATTCTTAGTGATATTTTAAAATCATTTTCCATATAAGTTGATATAATTTGGTGTCACTTAATCTTTACTGTGGGTATGATCTAATGAAACCATATGTATTGTTCTATGGATGAATTATTTTTATAATGACCAGATGTTGATAAAACCCATTCCATTTTTCAAGGATTATACTTTGATGAAATGTTTGTAAAATCAGTTTCTTTTCACAAGTTCTATGATGATGAATATTTTATGATCTTTTGGAACATATATGTAAAATTTTCTTTATCTAATGGGTGATACCTATAACTCCCTCCAATTTATAGGATAAATAATTATATCTCTTGAGATAAAGAGGACTGGAATGGGAACTGAACCGAGTTTAGTCAGGGGAACTATCCACTAAGATAGTGTTGAGACTAAACCTTAACTACTATTATGGTTTTGGGAGTGAACCCATTCCAATATGATAGTATTGGTAGTGATCTTTTAATTCTATGATGGTTTGGTGATTCAACCCATTCCACTATGATATTCTTAGGATTAAACCTTGAGTATTACAATGATTTGGGGAGTGAACTCATTCCATTATGACAGTCTTGGCAAAGAGACTTGAATAATACGGAAATGATTTTTTGTGCTTCAGTGTATACCAAAGTTCCATGAATTATTACAGTGATATGTTATCATAGATCATGTTATTTAATTCCTTTACGATTAATATCTTATGAACATACAATATTAATTCAATGACTCAAGAATAGTAACTTTGATGTGCATTATATCATTTTTAAATTTCATTTTCATTTTTTATTCACTTTCTCTTCTGTTATGATTATTTTATAATTTATATATCCTTTTTTAACCATATTGATCATCTAATATCACCATTTTATTATGTTTCTTTTCCCTATGTTATAAATAATGGTTTTACATAGGGAAGGTCTAATCAGGGTTCTAGACATGAATAAATATTGGGAGATAAAATAAATTTTTATGAGATAGTTGTTTATTTTTCTAAGATACGTAATATTTTAGACTCATTCTATAAAACTCTAAACCTAAAATGTATGTCTCTATGAAACTAATTCAATATTTCCTTTGATTTTATTAAGTTTTTTATATCTTCAATTGTGTTATGTTGATTAGTATCAAATCCAAAAATTTAATGTTCATGTTTTTTACACCATACTTGTGTGTGTGTGTTGAATATGGTTACAAAAAACCATAATTAACATATCCAACAACTCAATGAACATTGTGTTCTTTTTAACCAAGGACATGTCTGGAAAAATTTTCATAACAAAATTATAATTCCCATGATGACATTAGAGGTTAGTTTTCAGAAATCCTCATCCTTTACCCTCATATGATGATTTTCTTACTTAATATTGTACTTTAAGAACCCACTTTATCCATTAAACTAATCAAATAAATCATCAATCCACGTAAAATGATAGCATTTCTTCATTGTCACCCTGTTTAAGTGAAGATAATTGATATATAGAGGCAAAATTCCATCAGCCTTCTTCACAAAAAAAATTATGCACCCAAAGGTGTCACACTCATACAAAATAAACCTCACTCCAATTTATCATCAAGATATACTCATAGTGCTCACAAATCAGAATTCATCATTCTAAATATATGTATTGATATAGGAGAAACACTTAGTTGTAGGTTAATCCCAAACTCAATCTCCCATTGAGATGATAATGCTACAACCCCCTTAGCAAATACATCTAGGTAATCCTCAAAACCCTAGAAAATACTAACTAATGAACCCCTAACGAGATCAGCATCATCTCAACCATTAAGAAAGACTATAATGCATCATGCCTCTATCCCATAAAATGGTATCTCTCACCAATGAACATTATTGGCTCTCCATTATCATCATAGAAAACAACCTGTCATATAAAGTGATCCACAATTACCATAAATTAATATATCCAATTCAGGTCAATGATAATGTTTTATGGTTGTATATTTAAAAATATGAAGTCTCCCAAAGAGATATGTTACCCCATAAAAATCTCATACTCTCTAAATACTTAATAAAATTCATCATTTCCTTGAAATGGTGTAGTCAACTCCAAAGAAACTAGAAGCATTTCTCCCTCAAGTCCTAAATCATGGAAAATGGAAGGAGATATAAAGGGGTGTGTATCTCATGAAACAAATAAAGCATGCATAAATGTAGAAAACAATAAATGGGTACCTCAAATGACATCTGAATCACTTAATTATTTAATTTCTAAAAATTGAAACTGACCACATCCTGCTCCACTACCTCTCTAACCATAATGAATACCACCTCCATAATTTTTCACTACGTCCTAAGGAAAACGATCACCTCAAGGATATCATCTTCTTATCATATCTTCTCTTTTTTACTCCTAAAACAGTACACCCTTCTACTTTTCTCTCAGTTGAAATATACTCAATGGTGAGACCTAAAGTAAAACACCAAGAGCATGTTCAATGATCTGAAAGGTTAAACACTCTCTCCAATGATGACATCAACCAATAAAAGAAAAACACACATCTTATCCCTTATCATGGGTATGAGAGCCTCCACCCTTGTGGAAACAATATTATGAGGGCTAAAACAAACCCTAGACCTATCTAAAACTCTTCTATCCATAAAATTGGGAACCATGGACCATAGATCTGCTTCATGATAAATAATGGTGACTAACATCTCATGATGATCCGTTTCGAGACAAATTCCTCTCATAAACCTCCAATATCTTCTACACCTATAGATAAGTTTAATGCATAAATGGGGTGACCTAGCGTTGGATATCTAGATAAAAGTACTCCACAAAATGCCTTTTCTATGCCTCCACAACAAGAAATAGGTCTAAATATTATAACATAAGGGTCCTGAAAATGATCCCAAACTTTTTCTCACAGTAACTCCCATGTCAAATGGTAACTATATCCTACCAAATGGTCGCCTCCATGGTCATAAAAAGAATTTTTGGTTGAAAATATATCTTAAAGACTCCCAAAAAACTATCAACTCTTCACAATCCCCAAGGAATATGAACCACCACTACCTCGATGCTCTACACAACATCATCACAGCCAATAAACCCTAGTTCTCTTTCATATAATGAATCTAAATATATTTTCACTCAATATCATCCTTCCTACATTTTTTAATTGTGTCTAAAATGGATCCCTTTTAACTCTACAGACTCTAGTGCTACAACTCTCAAAGTGTCCTCCAATTTTCATCATCACTAACCTCTACTCAACCACAATCTACTGGAACTTCCTTTTAAAAATCTTCAGAATGAACCTAATGGGGACATTGAACTAGATCCACACATAAAAAATTAAAAAAAAAGTTTATAGCACTTAAAAAAATAATATGGAATACATAGATTTTATTAATAATTTATTTCATTATCTGGTTTAACGTTAAAACCAATCACAATCTGTACCCATTTAAAAAATTGGTGAAAAAATAATGATGCATGATCATTTTCTATGCATATACCCTACAACCAACATTTATTCATTTATTATGCTTATTAAACTTAATGGTCTATGAATTATTTCACAAGTGGTCATCAATACCCATATATCAACTATTCTCCCATGTTTAAATTACTTACTAAACATAGTTGACGTCGTTACCCTAACAACCCATATAGTCTCACCTCTATCTAACACAAAAATACATCTTATCCCTCAACTTGAACCTTTTATACCACTCTTTTATTACCCCCTCCCCACAAAGAGTACCCCTCCCTGACCAGAAATGAGATAAGGGAGATGGTGACTATTCGGGTCCTCCCTCCAGTGGGCCCCGAGTTAGTAACTTGCAATGGAGGTATAACAAGCACACATATAAGAGACACTACCCTCTAAGAATACATGTGTAACCTAGAAATATAAGAAAAATAAAAAATAAACACCTATATAGACATATAAAAATCATCCCTAGTCCATACATTAAATGTCATATAATAATAAACCAATAGGAAAAAAACTACAATTACCAAAAAGAAAAACTTTGTAGCAACCGCAAATCTCAGATATCTGTTGCAAAATCATTAGCTAGTAATATCTAGACCGATGTCCAACCAGATAATTCTAACCTAAAAAAAATTCATATATAAATGTGGTGAGAAAAATAGTATACTCAGTAGGATCCTCCCTAGTTTCTCTTGTGAAATTTATAGAAATATTTCTAAGTAATAGTGAACAACATTGAAACTAACTCATCACCAAAATAGCTATATTATGTTCTCAGCCTCACAATGTACAAATCTTATCCAATATCACATAAAATAGAGAATATAATATATTAATGAAACATCAAGGGTACCTTACTTCCCCTTCCCCACTAGTTTTCCACTCTACCCCAACATCGTGCATCCAAATCCATCTCTCCCCAAAAGTAATTCATCAATAAAACACCTAGGATATGTTTCAAAACATTCACGTCATACATCAGATAATCACATAATCCCATATCACATATCTATATAGTAACTGAGTATGTTTTGGGAGACACCATAACCCATATAATTCATATCATACATCAAGTATTTTACCTCAAACTATCACAGCCCATACACCAAGTAAGGCACCTCAAAAAATAATAGGCAACACACATCATACCTATAATAATCCTTTTCATACTAAGTCCATAGATACATGTGTGCCAAATTACAAAAATTAGTCAAATCCCTCCCCAAAAATATATTTAGGAAAACTAACCTCTATGCATACCACACATGAACTTCCAAGAGAAAGAGTGGGGCTAGAGGGGTAGTCAGTCATCCATACTTCCATCGGGTTGTTGTAGAAAACACCCACCCAGAGTCCAATGGTTCTCAATATACTTAACTAACTTTTTTGAGTAGTGTGTGAAATCATATAATATAAAATATGTAATATATCTCACAACCACACTATAGAAATAAACTAGTCCAAAGTTCAACTATAGTTATCATCTCTTAGACAAACGGCTTCCACTAATAGGGACTAGATATCCTAATCTACCATCAATAGAAAACGAGAATCCAAACACATCCAAATACCATAAGTATTGCATAAAAGAATAAATAAAAACAAGAAAATCAATCATCGACAATTAAACAGATTCATATCAAGCAAGCACCAAGTATTGTCACATCAACGGGTAAGCCCAACATCAACCCATTCCATCATCTCTAGTGTCATCCATGACACCCTCATGCATATCCTAATGAATCTCATCATCACATATGTTAAATTATAATATATCATCTAGTCTTCCCCACCCCATATCACATTATCCATCCTAAGGTCAGGCATACTGGGTTCACTTCACAAGGCATGTATCCATAAGGATCACTTCCAGTGCATGTCACAAGGATTGTATCTAGATAACAACACTTGGTAGTAAGAAAATAAGCATAGTAAATAGGGTATCTTAGAACTAAAATAAGGCATTCAACATTATCATACAACTGATCTCTCATAAATCCCAATAAATGGAATTTAGTCTTTAAGAAAATGGGCACCTCCATCCATAAATATTTATCTTTATCAAAAACCTGATTCATATTTCATTATGAGTTTATATATTCATTATTCAAAAGTTCCAACTAAGGGAAACCTAAGTCATCAGCTAAAAAAATGTATCAAAAGTGTAACATTCTCGTAGCATTTATTCCAATTATTAAAAAACTCTTGAAGTCCCATTTTCACTTAACATTTCTTCTATTACTATCATCAACTTCCATTAACATGTTTCACATTATTTAAAAATTTATTTAACATAGGGAATATAATATTCAATTAAAATTGTTTATTTCATCCTTTGGAATTATGATCAAATTAAAATAAACACTAGATTTCAAACATACAACTTTATTAATTATTAATAAAATTAATCAATTAATTCCATATTTATATCATTTACCTTTTTAATCAATTTAAAAATGATAAACTAGGAATAAAAACATTCAAATAAGAATATCATAGATAACATACTATCTATAAAATCAATTAGAACCCCTTTATATAGAAAGCAATAACATGCGATTTCTATGCATAAATAAATTATCTAATAAAGTGGTCAAATAATTATTAAATTAATTTAATTTGCATCAAAAATAATAAACCGTGATAAATTTATAATTTAATGTAAATGAAAGATAATAACTGAATCATATACCTCAAAGATGGAAATGTTCTTCACATTAGAATGGATCAACACTATAGATCTCACTAGCCTCTCCTGTAAGAGGACTATATCCCTCTAAGGATTCCAAGCCATAACAACCCCAATGACAAAAAAAATTGGATCATGGAAGGGAAACTACTATTGAAATTCAAGAAACATGGGAG
The DNA here is from genome assembly GCA_963277665.1 of Viscum album. Taxonomy (NCBI): domain Eukaryota; kingdom Viridiplantae; phylum Streptophyta; class Magnoliopsida; order Santalales; family Viscaceae; genus Viscum; species Viscum album. The sequence goes on from OY728126.1 coordinate 348,313,161, forward strand.
AAACCAGATTGAGGAACCATATGAGAAGAGCTAGAATGTACCATGGATCTCTGTATATCAAATAAGTAAATCTTGGATCGATCCCCCTCAAAGTGACCTTAAAACGCCCCAAAAACCCATCACTAGCCTCTTGGAGAACTGGTAGGAAATGGTATAGTTTGATACTTGGGGGAAGTTATTAGATGGATCATGGGAAGGTTCTAAAAGAAATGTAATCATTGGGCCTTGTCTTGTTTTCAAAGAGAAAGGTGTTGTTTTGATAGGGAAGTTTTGAAATTTTTAAGGAGGTTTTTTTGTTTATATTCTTTTGGCATGGGAAAAGGGGTTGGACCTTATGAGGAATACATTGGTTTTGAAGGATTGTAGGTAACTTTATGAGAATAAATTTTTTAATAATGTTTTTTTGTATTAGTTACTATTTTTTGTATCCATGATGTAGATCATAGTACTTGAGAAATGATTAAATACTTTTGGTGTAAGATATATTCTAAGAGAATAGTGAGTATATTGGGGATATGGTATCAGACCAAGGATATGGACATTCTTAGTGTACTCCATGGTTAGTTCCAAACTGATTCTATGGGTGATAATGTAATTTTATGTGAAAAAGGATGTTGGACTGAAGCTCATTATCCTTGGGATGGGAGATAATGATGCTTTGGGCACCACCAATGTTATATTTAGATGGTTTCTAGATAGACGTTTCAGTCACTACCTTTTTGTTTTGGGATGGGTAGATAGACCCAATATTTAGTATCGGTTCTTATAGTTTGATATATGGTTGGGTGTTGGACAGAGGTTCCATCAATGTTTGATATTAATATTGACATTTGAATTAGATTTCAGATTGATGTTCTAGGATATGATGACTTGGGTATATTAAGTACGTACCTTGGATGAGGGTTTTATTCTCCCCTAATTTTAATGAAAATAGAACACTCCTTCTAGAATTTTTTAGTATGTACCCCCTATATTATGTTTCATATGATTGGATTAGGTTGTTGTGTGTTTGGTTGGAATGGTTGTCATGTTAGAACCTTTAGGATAGTGAGTAATAGATCATCTAACGTGTTCCTTGGCTTGTATTACATTCTTGTACTGCTCATTTATTCCACTTTTTATCTTCATAAATTATTTTTAGGACTGTCAATTTATTTAAACGCCATTGGTGGTGGCCAGCTGAGTTTTAATCAGAACTTTATTGGGACTCCATTGCATTTTGGTACCTAAGCATGTCCCACATGTTTGTTGCAGACACAACTTTGGTCTAAGGATCACATTGAGTAATGGTTGATTGGGTTGGATTGATCAAGTAGTACAAGGTGATTGTATGGTTTGTCTCGCTGATATTGTGGTGATTTTCTGTAGTTTCTTTTATTTTTGGTGTGCCACGAAACCATCCTTGTGGTTGATTCGTTGTATGAATGACATGGTTGTTCGGGTCTTTATTTTATTTCATTCTATTATAGCATGTTTAGTTTTCTATTATTTATTATTACTCTAATGTGTATGATATATAGTTTTTTAATTCTAGTTCTACACTCTAATATTGGGATTTAATCTCCTCAAAATTCCACTTTAGACCCCCACTACTAGTCAGAAGCCTCTAGAATTCAAGAAGGCGTGCTTGAGTTCATATAAAAATCAGTCTCGATGCATTTTTTTAATGACACCTGGGTCACGATATTAAAAATTGGTATCAATGGGGTTTGATTCATATAATTTTTATCTTTGGGGTTTGGATGACAAGAGATATATGAATGTGTTAGAGCCTGAGATAGATACAAGGTCAGTACGTCAGGAACACCTATTCTCATGCGAAGTCTAGGTTACCATGGTTGGGATTGTTGTTATGGATTGTGATGTTAGGGTTTTATATTATTTTCAGTCTAAGAGATGCACATGTTGTTTGTATTTCATGTTTTATGATGTATTTAAATCTCTTGTAACATTTTCAAGATGCTGGTGACTTGGTTTTTACTCTTAGCCTATAGAGGAATGTGGCATCACATGGATCATGTTAGGAATACATGATCAACACGTTATAATCTATCTAGGGTATTATTTTATGGGTTTCCTTTTTATATAAGGTTATGTGGATCTATGTTGGGATGCTTTACATTGAGTATGATGGTCTGGTCCTTGTGTATTGTGGGTGTGGTCACCCTAGTGGGTCAATGTGATATGAGTATATGATAGATGGACCCGTGGTGGGTTGTTTTTATTTGAGGTTGGTAGTATGTATACGTCCTCTTCGTATTGGTCTAATGTTTAGATTCATGGAGTGGATGAATGCCCTTGTTTTGGGATGTTGGTCGGTATATCACACCTTATGGTGTGAGAACCTAGAGGAGGGTATTTTGACTTATCGACGTTGTCTGATAATCATATGGGTGCATGCTCATACCCCAAGAGTTATTTCCATCTATGAGTTGGTAGAGACCTAGGTGGTTAGACCTTTTGGCTTTTTGTGATAAATTGTTATAGGGAAAAGTTGGTAGAACCTAATGACCTTCTTAGAGTGACTCTGGTTTAAAGGTCAGTGTCATTTGGATTTTTTTGATAAAAAATGAGAGGGGTTGGTGGATTGGTAGTTCCTTTGGATGTGTGAGGCACGAGTGGATGTCTTGGAACTTCTCATAGTGGAGAACAATGGGTTAAAACTAGTATGAGATCATAGGAACATAGGATTCCTTTGGTTTTGAGGTGGATCACTTGAGTTCCAGAGGATTAGCTTTGTGGGTGCTTCCAATGATGGAAGGTTCATTTTTTTATCTCTCTTGGGTGATATTTGTGAAGAAGAGTTATACGTAACATTTTTTATTTTGATCATAGTAAAACATGAGCTCATGGAAATGTTATCCCAAATTGATTAATTTACTTAAGGTGTTGATTGCACATGTGAGATTTTTTTGGGTATGAGGCACATAGAGGTGTCCAATTTTCTTGAGATGGGAAATACTTGGAATGCTAGTGCAGAAATGTTTTGTGTAATTCTTGGGGGTAGAACTATTTTGGTTCCAAGACTAGTTAGCAATGGATTAATTTTTGTGAATTTCGTGAGATCATGAATGTTCATAGTGGTACCTTGAATGTTTCTTGGGTTTTTATTGATTGATAATTTTTTTTGGTTCAGTGATGTAACGTCCAAGACCAAGATGCCACACAATAGTTCCGCTAGCTAGGATGGCTACAAGGACTCAAGAGTGTCTCTCCAAATTCTATAGGCTTCCAACTAGCAGCGAGGACCTAGTGTGTGTCTATGGGGAGACTATTCCCTCTTACTAGAGTGTAACATAGCAGTATATCAATAACAGTCAATAGTTGAAGTGGATATAACAATCATAAAAAAGATAAGGGACCATCATAGGAATATATTAACAATGATAGAATTAATCTCATATACAATGATGATCATTTCATGGGTCTAAAAAATAATCAAAACATGTACATATTATTCAATACAATACATGTATCAAAATACCAAAAATACCAAAAAGTTGCAATCTCGAGGTAGCATCATGATACTCAGCTTGATCATGTGATCCCCTACTCCTAAGCATAGCGCAAATTCAATCATCAAACTTGGACATTTACCCTGATCCCTACTTTCATCAATATAGTCTGTTCTGGTACCTAACGGTGGACCAAATAGTGTGTGAGATACAATCCTAGTAGGTAACCACCCAAAGTTCTACAAATCCTTGTTGTGGAATATAAACTAAGAAAGAGTGCAATATATATCACAAGTAATAAGTAAAAGAAAGGAAAGTTTCCATGGAATATATACTATGAAACATGTTTTTATATAGAGGCATACTAGTATACCTATAAAACATGGTCCAGCTCCTATAACAAAGAAGTAGAAAGATAGAAGGATGTAAACACCATGGCCTCATTGTATACTTAGCATATAGTATCACCCACGACCTTGCCATATAATTTTTATAAAAAATAAACCACAACCACACCGTATAAACAGAAGTTTCATCTCAACCATTGTCTCATCATATAACCAAACATATCACAGTTACCATTGTCAAGCCATACAATCAAGTGTGAGACGTATCGGGGCCAGATCTAAGGTATAGCGGACCAAGGCATCCTCATCGAGTCCCAGGAGCATCTCGAGGGAAACTTGGTTAGGCTTGAGGTGGGGTCTAAGGAACATGTCTACTGACCAATTCCACTATGATCCCAACACAAACATTATCCAGGGAGTAGAAAGGATCAAGTTATCCCATGGAATCAAGACCCAAGTATCAATTTCAATCCAAGGTGTCCACTACCACATTCAAGACCCATATGAGAGACATCTATGGAATCTAATGGAATCAAGACCCAATTTTCACCAACCAAGGAATCCACTACCATTTAATACACATATCATACCGTTCATCAATCCACTATCATTAAATTCCATGATTTTACCCACTCATATAACAATTTTAATTCAAATCTAATCAATCAGTTTACCCAACCACATAATAATTCTATATAATTCATTTAATCCATTAAAGAAAGAAATAATATGTCAAAACATAATAAGGGATGTAATACATCTTATAATTAATCAAAACAGATCATTTAATTTATTAAAAGGAATCCTCTAACTTTAAAAGAATAGAAAACCCCCATTGGTTTTTTTAAAAAATTCTAATGGTAAAGGGAACATCCCATGGGTGGACTTGGTTGGGGAAACCACATCCAAATAAATCAAGGGAACTAAAGGAAATACACAATATGTTCATTTTTGTTTAATTAAATTAATCAATTCAATTTTGTGGTTTCTCTTTAATGTTTCAAGGGTGGGAAAATGGAAACTACCTTAATAAAGAACCAAACCACTTTGGAAAAGTATACACCACCAATCATAGGTCAGTATTATAGTGATAATCATGTATCAACTCCTAATTTGAATTAGATCAGAGAAAAAACAAAGAATGGATGAAGAAATTAAAAATAGTTTATATAAGCTTACACCTAAATAGATAAGTTGATACCAAGAAGAATGAATAATAGAAAAAAGGAATTCATCACTCACTGAAACAGATCCAAAGAGAACAATGACACACGATTCCAAGATCATGTTTTGGCCATATGGTTGGACAAACTATTCACCAATTGTATTCCCACAGCTGTGCAAAGGGGGAACTCACACGGTCACTGCGCACTGTTTGAATAATAATGTGTAAACTGTACAAAACACCTCATTAAAAAATTATGTAGTTTCTGAATGGGTGTGAACCTCCATTGGCATGTTTTACCCAAACTTTGCGACCTATATCACCCCACTATCCTACCTTGCATGGTTAGTAGTAATAGTGTGACCTTCCATGCATGGTTTCTACTAACCATGCATCCTATCCTTTTCTTTAAAAAGGTCGGAATATGGGCTCCTAACAAGTCACGATCTCCCCTGATACACCTGTGACTTTTAATGTTAATCACATTAGTACCCATTTTTTAATTTAAACTAAAAATAAAAAGATTTGTACCTCGAACAAAAACTCGAGTTCTTACAATATTCTCCCTTGTGTAAATTCAACCATGAATTTCCCTCTCAAGGGTGGTCAAGAATCGCCTAATAATAATTTCATCCAGTAAGAAAATATGTCTATCTCCCACTCCAAAGTCTCATCCTATAAACGATCATACTTCAATAGAACCCATACTAGAGGAACATATTGGCCACATTGAACCTTCCTAATCCTATTAATGATATAAATCAAATGCTTTTCAAATGATTCATCAACCTATAACTCTACCTCCTTCTAATGAAAATAATGACATGGGTTCATATGATAACGACATTGTTGAGATACATGCAATAAATAATTCATGGCTCGATACCTATGAGGTCACTGCAACTGATAGGCTTTCATCCTGACTCTATCCAAAATCTTGAATGACATGACATTTCACAATGAAAACATATCCTATTGGTGAGTCATTTCACCGAAGGTATGTTATCGGTGTCCCAAATTGATATTACCCACTCTTAAACTTAGTATAGTGCAAGTGCGGGATCTATCCACATGGAACTAGGTAAGTGCGTGAATTCAATTGAGTTTAGAATTAATTCAGTGAGTTATGCAGAATTTAGAGTCGATTTTCTTGTTTGGGATTATTGAAGCTGTTTTGTTTACTTGAAATAATATTTAACAATTTAAGAGAGAAAAACAGGGGAATTTTTGATGTATTTAGCAAGAAAAGATCGTGTTGGGGCTATGGTGATAATGGATATTTAATGCAGATTTATTATATGGTTGTGTTGTTCATGATAATTCAACATTATGGATCTTATTAATGACAAGATTCCCTTGGTCCGGTTGATTTTGTCTTGGAATCGAAGAAATTTGACTCCTTGGTCCGGTAGTCAGTGTTTCACAATTCTCACTTTTAGTTTAGTCCATTTTCTAATCGATGAATCCTTTCAATGGTCATGAAAGAATTTACAGTCATTCTTCTTTTAGATCCATGAGAATTATGTCCTTGGTCCGGATCAGAATTCTCAATGGTGTTCAACAAAGGTTAAAGAATAATGAGAATAATTTAAAAGAACCAACACAACCGTATAAATCAATCCAATATACAAAAACTCTTTTTTATCCACTGCCCCAACACAAGGGGTGTTTATTTAGACATATAGGACATAATGGAAATAACACCTTTGATACCTGATGTGATCATCAAATAATCTACGAGGAGAGGTGTCGGAAGGTGGAATGGTGGAATAGCGGTACAAAGGTGGCTCGGGAATATGGCAGCAGAAGTTCCCCTTTCTTCAAGTGTGCTGCCTCTCCTTGGTCTGAAGGCCAAGGCTGCTATTTATAGAAAAATTAAGTACACAATGTGTATACAAATACACACTATGTGGTCTTTTCAACTCGATTTTTCCACATTTTCTCTTCGGTAGGTGGCCATCCACGCCATCTTTGACTCACACGGCGTTGGCAGCCGGTTGCTGGCAGTACACGGCATGTAGCGCTCCCTCACAGGGCATGTAGTCCCTATCAAGCGCCACCAACTGCATCTAGAAGCCGGTACACGATGTGTATCAGTAATCCACATGCAATGTTGTCTCTGGATGGTGACTAGGGCGTGTACTCCCCCTTTTGATATGTGTCCCCGTTTGAATGTACACGGCCTGCATAAAAGTACACGTCGTGTAGTTGGAAAATTTTCACAAACTTCTCTCGATTTGTGTGTTTTGGCCAGAAATCTCCTGAAAATAAACAAAATCACCAATATCAAAGAATATGTTCATGAAAAAATAGATATTTGGTGAAAAAATATTTTTATTTTCCATAATATATATGAAAATGTATACACAAATCGGGTGCATCAAACTCCCCCAAACAAAGTCATTTGCTTGCCCACAAGAAAAATCTCAACATCTAATTAAAAGATTCTATAATTTTAAAAGGAAGTCATTTAATTAATCGAAAGTATAAATGATATAGTTGCTGAGGAAATTCTAAAAGGCACAAACAAATTCAATTAATAACATATTTGAATCATGCCTCATATATAATTCAATTAACTACTTACATCCTCTTTTAACACATGTTTCAACCTTACAAATATAAGCGACCCACTTGATGATTTACCTCACAAAAAATATGCTCAACACTCAAGAAGTTTTCAAACAAGGTTATGCTCAATAAAAGATATATATACTCTATCCATAGGCTTGCAATAATTCTAGTTCTCCACTTTAGAAAAAAAAATTACCAAAATCATGATGACTTTTCAAATAGGATTATATGGTTCGGTGGCTAAAGGTTGGTAGGTAAATATGTGAAAAAATAACTCTGAGGCTTGAAAAAGGAGGCTAAATTCTTAAATAACAATGAATGATATTCAAAGTTAAACTCAATGTAAGAACATCCTCAACCGGCTTAATCAGATGATCTCATCACCACTATCTCTTTTAGCTGAGTAGGAGTCACAAACCAACAAGTGTGTGTAAGGCCCCTTTGTTGTACCATTTTTTTTAGAACACAAATGAAACCTTTCTGAATTTCCCAAATAGAGTTTTTGAACTCTTTTTCGCCCAAATGATCAAGAGGCACTCCCCCATACTTTCTTTCTTGACAATTCATGAATTTATACCATGTGATGCCAATCCCTTCTTTTGAGCTCAAATAAATAATCATGAAAAATCATAAAAGAATTAGGGTAGGAAGGGAAATAGGCTTGTAATATGGCTTCCTATAAATTCTATTCATGGTCTCTACAGGTTTCACAGAGAAAATATGTAGGGTAGGATCAAGATAAAGGGGTTAAAAATCTTATGCCGCAATCATTTTAATGTTATTCAAAAATTATTCATGTTTTGAAAAAAAAAACTTGCAAATTCTGGTAGTAATGTATACTCTAAGAATCTATCAAGAAACAGGGTATTAGAAAGATTATGACAAAGGAGTTTAGAATACCTCTCGGGAGTGGGAAAAATAAATAAAGATACAATCAGGTCATGTCTTGCAAAATAATTGATGATTCTAATCAATGTAATTATCCAAGGATTACAAGTTTATAATTTAAATTATATCAGTAATCATTTAAAAACACTTAAGAATCAAAATAAGCATGCAACCATCAAAAAGTTCTTATTTATAACTTTTAACATTTATAAATATGATTAACCGACATTGCTTCACATTTTCAGATATATAATCTAATAATGATGTCTCCTAGATTAGTTCAAGGGAAAAGACTAAGGTGAAATAGAGAGAGGATCCCCCACACTTAATACTGCACATGGTCCACCAAGTGCAATACCCAGGGAAAGGGCGGGCAAGGGGAAAAATGAGGAAAAGACGAGGGAAAGTAGTGGAAGAAGTAAACTCAAAGAGATAGACAATAGAAAAAGGAAAAATACTCCCCTTGTGAAAAAGGATACCCATGTAGCTCCATGATACCTATGACTGTCGATGAAAAAGAAATCTACAAGCATGCATAATATCACATCACCAAAAAAGGACAAAAGATATATATAAGAAAAATAGAAAGGTTGTTATCATGGCGTTGCCTCAGGGGACGGCACATCTGATATAGGTGGGTCGGCAGCAGTGACCGTAATAGTAGAAGAACTAGGGGCCTCAGCCTATGGTAGGCTCACTACTACAGGATCATCTGGAACTGCCAGCTCGGAAAGAGGCGAAGGACCATCCTTGTAGTGAAAATGAGAATGGAGTCTGTGGCCAAGGTAGCATCAGTAGGTGGGACAGGAGAATCTGTAGGCATAGAGGAGGAAGCAGTCGGCACAGGAACGGAAAGTTGAAGATGTTGAAGCATCATCTCCATCATCTGCTCAAGACGGACCTGGCGCTGAAGGATAGCAGTCTCCTGCTACTCAATGCAATTCAGGCGAAGGGTGATCTTGGATAGGCGGAGGGTGTGGAGGGGGAAGGAGCATGGGAAGGGCTAGGAGGGGGAATGGTAGAGGAAGAAGGAATATGGGAGGTGGTAGGAAGGGGCGGGGAAGGAGGGGCAAGGGCATCTGTGGGGGATAGAGGGTCGGCAGTAGGTGGGGGTTGGGCATGGGCAATGACGTTGGTTCCCCCCTGCTTCCTAACTAATCCCATGCGAATAAGCATGAGAAAGTCCATCTGCAGAGGGGTACCTAGGCGATCATGTGGAAGAGAAGGCTCAAAGACGCCATGGTGGGTGGTAAGGAGAGTGGCATAAAAGCCGCTGTTCAGGTTGCCCTGATGGCCTGTGAACATGGAATGGAAATACAAGGCTGCAAGGTAAGGTAGGTTTGGGTAGGCCTGCGTGATAACACAAGTAAGGAGCTCCATGTCACGGGTAGTCACGACCCCCATATCCTCATGACAGGGAAAAAGAATGGTGCTAAAGCACCGGTGAGTGAATCGGATGAGAGGGTTGAGGATGAGGGTGCTATTCTGGGAGGTGGGGGCGTAGGGGTGGTCAGGCCCGGCAAAATCCTTCCATGTAGCCATGAGGGTCGGGCGCTCAGGGCGGAGCAAGGGGGACACTCAGGGTGGGGTGATTGGAGGGGGGTAGAACCCACACCCTCAGCCAAAGTCAGGTAGGGAAAGGGAAAAATGGCAGCCGCCTAGCCGAAATCGAACTTCCGATATGGTATCGCTCAGTGTCTCCTGGTACTGGGGTCCATCGAACTTGAATGATGTAGCAAACTCCAAAAATAAATCATGACAGATAGGAGTTATGAAGTGAAATATATCGAATAGCGATGTGTGGCCGAGGAGCTCCCTCAACTCCACCCAGATACCGAGCTAATGACGCATGGAAAGGTCTAGATAGCGACTGCTCAAGGGGACCGGGCGGGAGAGAAACTCCAGACTCTGTAGTGCGCCAAGTCGGTAGCTGGGAATACCATGCACGGGTAGGGGATACCCGCAGGAGCCGGTCCAGGTGGTGATGCAGCAGGGGCTGGCCTCAGGGGAGGATCATCTGCTGTAGGTGAAGGCTCGGTGGAGGAAGCGGTCAATGTGGGGCCAGCTACTAATAAAGATGGCGTAGGGAGAGCGACAACTGATGTAGCAGAAATGGTGGTGCTCAGAAGCTCTGTGTTGGAAGGTGTAGGTACAGCTGTGCTAGTCCCGACCTCTACTGGGGCAGTGGGTGGTGGAATAATGTCCAATGGAGGGATCTCATAGACTGGAGCATCTGGGTCCGGCTGAGTCGGAGGTCAGAGTCGAATCCGCTAAAAAATGGGCCTCTTGCCCTCAGTGGTATAGGTCGGCAACTTCCCCTGGGAAGGATCGCGATCTTCCATAACCTAAAAAAGAAAGAAAAAGAAAACAAAAGAAAACAGAAGGAAAATAAAAGAAAAAGAATAAAAAGAGAAAAATGTGAGAAAAATAAGAAAAATAATAGTAAGCGGCGTGTAATTCCATAGTACACGGCGTGTAGTGGTAGCGGGAAGCAACCCGTGTATTCAGGAAAGACACACCGAGTGGGTGAGTCACTGGCCAATAAAGGGTACAAGGCATGTATGTAGATGAAACACTGTGTATAAGCATATTAGGTCCTGGACGTGTGGGAAATATAAATGTTTTGGGCCATATAATAAACTACACAGCTTGTACCGAACATACACGTCGTGTAGGGGAACATGGGATGTGTGGCCATGTAAAAGGGAAGACCCGGGCACGACTTTGGATAGTACACGGTGTGTACTAAATATACACACTGTGTTGTTTCAAATTTCAAAGTTTTTAGTGTGTGGCCATGTAAAATAATACATGGTGTGTGTTCTTCATGTGTGCTCGTGTACGGTTAGAAGTCGAATGGTCAAGAAATCGAAAAACACCCTAAACGCTACAAAAATTAGGAAATAAAGAGGGAAGAACAGCGTACCTAATGCGACGAGTAAAATGAGGAATAAATCGCTCCTTAAAACGAGGTAAAATGGTGTATTTGGTCAATGTGGGTCGTTCGGCTTCTAGAGGAAGAAAATGGAGAGGGGGGGTTGTGCAACACGGACAGTGGTCGTGTAGGGGGTCCGACTTTTATAGCCAGACTACACAATTATGCTCAATCGAAGATATATACACTCTATCCATAGGTTTGCAAGAATTCTATTTCTCCACTTTAGAATATTTTTTTTAAAAAATCATGAAGATTTTTTAAAGAGGATCATATGGTTCTGTGGCTAAAGGTTGGTAGGTAAAGATGTGAAAAAATAACTCTGAGGCTTGAAAAATGAGGTTAAATTCTTAAATAAAAATGAGGGCGAGAGGCCCATTATTTGGCGGATTCGACTCCGACCTCCGATGCAGTCAGACCCAGATGCTCCGGTCTATGAGCTCCCTCCATTGGCCATTCTTCCACCACCCACTGCCCTAGTAGCGGCCGGGCCTAGCACAGTTGTATCTCTACCTTCCAGCATAGAGCTTCTGAGCACCACCATTTCTGCTACATCAACTGCTGCTCTCCCTACACCATCTTCATCAGCAGCTGGCCCCACATCGCCCGCTTCCTCCACCGAGCCTTCACCTACTACACCTGATCCACCCCCAGGGTCATCCCCTACTACAGCACCACCTGGACTAGCTCTTGCGGGTATCCCCTATCCATGCATGGTATTCCCAGCTACTGAATTGGCACACAACATAGTTCGGCGTTTCTCTCGTCGCCCGATCCCCTTGAGCAATCGTTATCTAGACCATGTCGTGCCTTAGTAGTTGGGCATATGGGAGGAGTTGAGGGAGCTCCTCGGCCACACATCACAGCTGGATATCTTTCAGGTCAGCACTCCTATCTATCGAGATTTATTTTTGGAGTTTTCTGCATCATTCGAGTTCGATGGACCCGAGTACCGGGAGACACCGAGCGATATTGTACCAGCATTTAGATTTCAGCTAGGCGGACACCCTTTTTCACTTTTCCTACCTGACTTTGGACAAGGGTGTGGGTTCTACCCCCATCCAGTCACCCCACCCCAAGTCTCCACCTTGCTCCACCCTGAGCGCCCGACCCTCATGGTTGCATGGCGGGATATTGTCGGGCCTGACCACCCCTACGCCCCCACCTCCCAGAAGAGCACCCTCATCCTCGACCCTCTCATCCGCTTCACTCACCGGTGTTGTAGAACCATTCTTTTTCCCCATCGTGAGGATATGGGGGTCGTGACTTCCCGTGACATGGAGCTCCTTACTTTTGTTATCACGCAGGCCTACCCAGACCTTCCTTACCTTGCAGCCTCATATTTTCATGCCATGTCCACAGGCCGTCAGGGCAACCCAAATGGTGGTGTTTATGTCACTCGCCTTGCCACCCACCTTGGCATCTTTGAGCCTTCTCTTCCCCATGATCACCTGGGTACCCCTCTACGGATGGACTTTCTCATGCTTATTCTCATGGGATTAGTCTAGAAGTGGGGGGCACCTACGTCATTGCCCATCCCCAGCCCCCACCTGCTTCCGACCCTCCAGCCCCCGCAGATGCCCCTGCCCCTCCTTCCCCACCCCTTTCTACCACCTTCCATATTCCTTCTTCCTCTACCATTCCCACTCCTGGCCCTTCCCATGCTCGTTCCCCCTCCACACCCTCGGCTAACCCAACCCTCACCCTCCGCCTAGCTGAGATCACCCTTCGCGTGACTTGCATGGAGTAGTAGCAGATTTCTATCCTTCAGCGCCAGTTCCGTCTTGAGCAGATGATGGAGTTGATGCTATAACATCTTCAGCTTCACGTTCCTGTGTCGGATACTTCCTCCTCCATTCCTACATCTTCTCCTGTCCTGCCTGCTGATGCTTCCTTTTCCACAGACTCCATTCTCATTTTCACTACAGGTGTTGGTCCTTCGCCTCTTACTGAGCACACAGTTCCAGATGATCATGCAGTAGTGATCCTAACACAGGCCGAGGTCCCTAGTTCGTCTACTGTTAAGATCACTGATGTCGACCCACCTGTATTGGACATGCCGTCCCCTAAGGCGACTCCATGATAGTGACCTTTCTATTTGTCTAATATATCTCTTTTTTCCTTTTTCTGTGGTGTGATATTATGCATGCTTATAGTTTTCTTTTTCATCGACAGTCACAGGTATCATGGAGCGACGTGGGTATCCTTTTTCATGAGGGGAGTATTTTTCCTTTTTCTGTTGTCTATCTCTTTGAGTTTACTTCTTCCAGTACTTTCCCTCATCTTTCCCCCATTTTTTCCCCTGGTCCTCCCTTTTCCTTGGTATTTCACTTGGTGGACCATGTGCGATATTAAGTGTGGGGGAGCCTCTCTCTATTTCACCTTAGTCTTTTCCCTTGAACTAATCTAGGAGACATCATTATTAGATTATATATTTTCAAATGTGAAGAAATGTTGGTTAATCATATTTATAAATGTTAAAAGTTTTCAATAGGAACTTTTTGAGGGTTGGATGCTTATTTTGATTCTTAAGTGTTTTTAAATGATTGCTGATATAATTTAAATTACAAACTTGTAATCCTTGGATTATTACATCGATTAGACTAATCAATTATTTTGCAAGACATGACCTGATTGTCTCTTTATTTATTTTTCCCACTCGTGAGAGGTATTCTAAACTCCTTTTTCATATTCTTTCTAATACCCTCTTTCTTGAGAGATTCTTAGAGTATATATAACTACCATAATTTGCACGTTTTCTTTTTGAAACATGAATAATTTTTGAATTACATTAAAATGATTGAGTCATGAGATTGATAACCCCTTTATCTTGAGCCCACCATACATCTTATCTCCATGAAGCCCATAGAGACCATGAATAGCCTTTATAGGAATTCATATTACAAGCCTATTTCCCTTCCTACCCTAATTCTTTTATGATTTTTCATGATTATTTATTTGAGCTCAAAAGAAGGGATTGGAATCACATGGTATAAATTCATTAATTGTCAAGAAATGAAGTATAGGGGAGTGCCTCTTGATCATTTGGGGTGAAAAAGAGATCCAAACCTCCATTTGGGAGATTCAGAAAGGTTTTCTTTGTGCTCTAAAAAAATTGTACAAACAAAGGGGCCTTACACACACTTGTTGGTTTGTGACTCCTACTGAGCTAACGGAGATGGTGGTGATGAGATCATCTGATTAAGCTGGTTGAGGATGTTTTTACATTGATTTTAACTTTGAATATCATGCATTTTTATTTAAGAATTTAGCCTCCTTTTTCAAGCCTTAGAGTTTTTTTTCACATCTTGACCTACCAACCTTTAGCCACAGAACCATCTGATCCTATTTTAAAATTCCTCATGATTTTTTTAAAACAAATTCTCTAAAGTGGAGAACTAGAATTATTTCAAACCTATGGATAGAGTTTATATATCTTTGATTGAGCATAACCTTGTTTAAAAACATCTTGATTGTTGAGCATATTTTTGGTGAGGTAAATCACCAAGTGGCTTTCTTATATTTGTAAGGTTGAAACATGGGTAAAAAGAGGATGTAAGTAGTTAATTGAATTATATATGAGGCATGATTCAAATATCGTATGAATTGAATTTGTTTGTGCCTTTAAGAATTTCCTCAGTAACTGTATCATTTATATTTTTGATTAATTAAATTCCTTTCCTTTAAAAGTATAGACTCTTTTAATTAGATGTTGAGATTTTTCTTGAGGGCAAGCAAACGACTAAGTGTGGGGGAGTTTGATGCACCCGATTTTTGTATATATTTTTATATATATTATTGAAAATAAAAACATGTTTTCACCAAATATTTGTTGTTTCATGAAGATATTCTTTGATTTTGGTGAATCTGTTTATTTTCAGGAGATTTCTGGCCAAAACACACAAATCGAGAGAAGTTTGTGAAAATTTTCCAACTACACGGCGTGTACTTTTATACACGCCGTGTACATTCAGACGGGGACATGTATCGAAAGGGGGAGTACACGCCCAAGTTACCAACCAGAGACTACATGCCGTGTGGATTACTGATATACACCATGTACCGACTTCTAGATGCGGTTGGTGGCGCATTCTTGGGACTACACGCCGTGTATGGCAGCGCTACATGCCATGTACTGGCCACCAACCGTCTGCCAATGCCGTGTGAGTTAAAGAAGGTGTGGCTAGCCACCTACCGAAGAAAAACCGCGGAAAAAGTGAGTTGACAAGACTAAATGGTGTGTATTTGTATACAGGTCGTGTACTTAATTTTTCTATAAATAGAAACCTTGGCCTTCCGACCAAGGAGAGGTAGAACACTTGAAGAAAGGGGAACTTCTGCTGCCATATTCCTGATCAACCGTTGTACCGATATTCCACCATTCCACCTTCCAACACCTCTCCTCGTAGCTTATTCGATGATCACATCAGGTATCGAAGGTGTTATTTCCATTATGTCCTATATGTGTAACTAAACAGCCATTGTATTGGGGCTGTGGATAACAAAGAGTTTTTGTATGTTGGATTGATTTATACGGTTTTCTCTGTTCTTCTAAATTCTTCTCATTCTTCTTTAACCTTTGTTGAACACCACTGAGAATTCTGATCCGGACCAAGGACAAAATTCTCAGGGATCTAAAATAAGAATGACGATGAATTATTTCATTAACATTGAAAGGATTCATCGATTCGAAAATGGACTAAACTAAAAGTGAGAATTGTGAAACACTGACTACCGGACCAAGGAGTCAAATTTCTTTGATTCCAAGACAAAATCAACCGGACCAAGGGAAAAATGTCATTAATAAGATCTATAATGTTGAATTTTCATGAATAACACAGCCTTATAAGAAATCCGCATTAAATATCCATAATCACCATAGCCCTAACATGCTCTTTTCCTGCTAAATACATCAAAAATGCACTTGTTTTTATCCCATAAATTGTTAAATTTTATTTCAAGTAAAAAAATAGATTCAATAATCCCAAACAAGAAAATCCACTCTAAATTCAGCATAACTCACTGAATTAATTCTAAACTCAATTGAATTCGCGCACTTACCAAGTTCCCTGTGGATCGACCCCACACTTGCACTATACTAAGTTTATGAGTGGGTAAAATGTTTGCACCAAATATCTGTTATTTCATGAACATATTCTTTGATTTTGGTGATTCTGTTTATTTTCATAATATTTTTGGCCAAAACACACAAGTCGAGGGAAGTTTTTGAAAATTTTCCAACTACACGGCGTGTAATTTTATATGCGCTGTGTACATTCAGATGGGGACACAGATCAAAAGGTGTAGTACACGCCCAAGTCACCGGCCAGAGACTACATGCCATGTGGGTTACTGATACACGTCTTGTACCGGGTTCTAGATGCATTTGTTGGTGCTTGCTAGGGACTACACATCATGTGTGGCGGTGCTACACATCGTTTACTGGCCAACAACTAGCTGCCAACGCCATGTGAGTCAAAGACGGTGTGGTTGGACACCTACCGAAGAAAAACTGTGGAAAAAGCGAGTTGAAAAGACTACACAGCATGTATTTGTATACATGTCGTGTACTTAATTTTTCTATAAATAGCAGCCTTGGCCTTCGGACCAAGGAGAGGCAAAACACTTGAAGAAAGGGGAACTTCTGCTGCCATAATCTCGAGCCACTATTGTACTGCTATTCCACAGTTCCACCTTCCGACACCTCTCCTCGTAGCTTATTCGATGATCAGATCAGGTATTGAAGGTGTTATTTTCACTATGTCCTATATGTGTAACTAAACACCCCTTGTGTTGGGGTTGTGGATGATGAAGAGTTTTTGTATGTTGGGTTGATTTATACGGTTTTTTTTGTTCTTTTAAATTCTTCTCATTCTTCTTTAACCCTTGTTGAACACCACTGAGAATTCTGATCCAAACTAAGGACAGAATTTTCCGGGATCTAAAAGAAGAATGACGGTGAATTCTTTCATGGGCATTGAAAGGATTCATCGATTCAAAAATGGACTAAACTAAAATTGAGAATTGTGAAACACTGACTACCGGACCAAGGAGTCAAATTTCTTCGATTCCGAGACAAAATCAACTGGACCAAGGGAATCTTTTCATTAATAAGATCCAGAATGTTACATTATCATGAACAACACAACCATATAATAAATCCGCATTAAATCTCCATAATCACTATATCCCCAACATGCTCTTTTCCGGATAAATACCTCAAAAATTTAGTAATTTTTCTCTCTTAAATTGTTAAATATTATTTCAAGTAAACAAAACAGCTTCAACAATCCCAAACAAGAAAATCCACTATAAATTTAGCATAACTCGCTGAATTAATTCTAAACTCAATTGAATTCAAGAACTTACCAAGTTCCATGTGGATCGACCCCGCACTTGCACTATAATAAGTTTAAGAGTGGGTAATATCAATTTGGGACACCGATAACATACCATCGGTGAAATGACTCACCAAATTTTGGCACTGTTGCTGGATAATTGACGGTTTAAGTGCTAAAATTTAGTTGCGTTAGTAATTAATTAAGTGAAAATAAAAATTCAAAATTCCCAAAAATTTATTTCCTAATCCCATTTCTATTTATCTTTTATTTTCCTCATTTACGCTTTGGTATTTTGTTTTGTTTTGTGCAGGTCCATAGGTGTATGAGCAGCCACCTCACATGTTCCAAGAGAACTGAGTCATCAGGGTTTTTCCCAACTGAACAAGAGATTGAATGGATTTTTTTGAGGTGCCAACAAGCACTAATGGCTGAACACAACCAAACCACTCCACTGGCACGGAATGAGGAAGGTCATCGAGCTGTGGCCCAAGGAGCTGGATAGAAGTTAGGTCTGAATGATAACCGAAAACAACATGCTCTGCAGGCTCCAGAATACCATCCGCAACAACTCCAACAATTCCAACTGGAACGGATGCCATAATTCAACCAAGGTCAAGCGTCGTTCTACGCTCCTTAGGACCAATAATTCATGTCGGTGCCCCTTCCTCAACAGCCACCTCCACGACGTACTCTTATGGAGTATGGCCTTCCATCGATCCACGGAGCTAATGCGGGCATCGTTCATCCTCCAGTACAGGCCCAGCACATAGAACTCAAGCCCTCTATCATGCAGATAATCCAGAACACTGTTCAGTTCAAAGGCCTGCCCAGTAAAGACCCGAACTCCCATCTCTCAAATTTTTCAGAGATATGCAATAAATTCTGTTACCATGGAGTGTCTGAGGACGCCATCCATCTTCACCTGTTCCATTTCTCTCTACTGGAAAAGGAGAAGTACTAGATCAAAGGGTTGCCACAAAGATCCATCAACACCTGGGAGGAGCTATCCCAGTCTTTTTTGTCCAAATATTTTCCACCTTCGAAGATAGTAACCCTACGAAATGATATCCAAAACATCTAGCAGCACGACTCCGAATCGTTGTACGAATCTTGGGAACGTTTCAAAGAAATGCTATGTAAATTCCCACACCACGGACTTCCCCTGTGGATTCAAGTCCAAACCTTCTACGGAGGACTAAAAACGAATACGAAATCCATGGGGGATGCAGCTGCTGGAGGTACGGTAATGAAAAAATCCTCCGAAGGACTTTTCGAACTGCTGGAAGATATGTCTGCCAACAGCTTCCAGTGGAATTCTGAGCAGGGGACCCAAAAACAAGGTATGCATAGTATTGATGCTACTACCATGCTTGCTGCCCAGTTGGATGCGGAATCCAAAAAGATCGACGCACTGAATCTCAAGGGTGCATCTCAAGTCCATGCGGCGAACCATCCATCATGTGGTTACTATGGTAACAACCACATCCTGGGAGAATGCCCAGGACCTTCATTAAACCCTTAGACAAGTGAGGTGAGCTATGTTTCTCAAAACAGAGGGTCGAACCAGTATCCACAGTACCAGAACCCGGCATGGCGAGATAATCAGAACACAGGCTAGGGCCAACAGCAGTAGAATCCTCCTCCCTAGCAACCGCCCGGCTATAGTCAGCCACAATATTAGAACTTATACCCAAGGCAACAACAGAACCAGCAGGGCTCCTACAATCAGCAAGGGTATAAAAACCCTTACTCGTAGCAGCCAAGGTAGCAACCACCTCCACCAGCTCAACAGCCACCTCAGAAAGAGAATACCTCAAGGTTAGAGGATCTTCTGACGAAATTCATATCAACTACTAAGACCATATTTCAAAACAATTAGGCTTCTATTCGGGGCCTCAAGAACAAAATCGGCCAATTCGCAAACTAGCTCTCAGGGAGGCAGCCTGGTACACTACCAGGAAACACCGAGAAGAACCTCAGGGAGGAGGCCCATGCCATAACTCTGTGAAGTGGAAAGAATATTCACCAGAAGGAACCAGCATAGTCAACTGCATTTATACTCCCTATTGACAACAAATGTACGGTTTCAGACCCATATTCATCCAAAAATCCATCACCGGAGGATCAACCAGGCAAAGCTAAGGAGGTAGTCAAACCATTTGATCCTACATTACCTTTTCCGGAGAGAATGAAGCAAAGGAAATAGGATCACCAGTTTTTAAAATTCAAGGAGGTATTCAGAAAGCTACACATAAACATCCCATTTGTAGAGGTTCTGACTCAAATTCCCACATACACAAAATTCATGAAGGAAATCTTCTCGAATAAGAGGAAGATGGAGGATTTGGGCACGATAGCACTGACAAAGGAGTGCTCCGCAGTCGTACAACATTCCATTCCTCTAAAACTCCAGGATCCAGGTAGCTTTACTATCCCTTGTACAATTGGACCCTATGAATTTGGAAAAGCTCTATGTGGCTTAAGAGCCAGTTTCAACCTCTTTCCATTTGAAGTTTTCCAAAATCTCAGACTCCATGATCTGAAGCCTACCCGAGTCGCCGTTCAACTTGCTGAAAGATCCATTAAATATCCAAACGGGCTACTAGAGGACATGCTCATGAAGGTCGGATGATTGATCCTCCCAATAGATTTTATTATCCTAGACATGGAGGAGGATCGTGAGGCACCTATTATATTGGGGAGACCATTTCTGGCTATAGGGAAAGTCTTGATCGATGTGCACCAGGGAGAGTTGATTTTCCAGGTAGGAGACAAAAGAGTCTCCTACAATGTTCTAAAGGCCATCAAACAAGCATCGTTACCTGAACACGAGGGCTGCTACGCAGTGACTACCATGGATGAATAACTGAGCAGAAAAAATTTGATGTGGTATGTTATTCCATTTCAGATGATATGATTTTTCCAGACATGCCCACTGATGAATCGCCAGAGGACCTGAAATTCATTGAAGGCCAGGGCGGCCACCGCTAGCAACGAGCTGTCATTCCTGACATCCTAGAGAGGGCAGAAGTACAACCACCAATACCTTCAGTTCTCAAAGCACCTGAACTAG
This sequence comes from Viscum album, assembly GCA_963277665.1. Lineage (NCBI taxonomy): Eukaryota > Viridiplantae > Streptophyta > Magnoliopsida > Santalales > Viscaceae > Viscum > Viscum album. The sequence goes on from OY728126.1 coordinate 348,333,939, forward strand.
AACTGAAACCTATCCCACCTTCCTTAAAGTACGGGTATTTGGGAGATCATCATACTTTTCCTATTATACTTTGTGCAGCACTATCACAGGAATGGGAGGATGCACTTCTTCAAGTTTTGAAACAGAAAAAGCAGTCAATTGGATGGACTGTTGCAGATTTGAAGGGTATCATCCCTACCATTTTCACCCATAAGGTGATACTTGAAGAAGTAGTAAACCCATCTAGATAACCCCAGCGGCGTCTGAACCCTCCCATAAAGGAAGTCAAAAAGAAGAGGTAATCAATCTTTTAGAAGCAGGCATCATTTACCCTCTATCAGACAACCCGTGGGTAAGTCCCTTGTAAGTGGTCCCTAAAAAGGGAGGCATCAATGTGGTATCAAATGATAAGAATGAGCTCATCCCCACTCACACAGTCACAGGCTAGAGAGTCTGTGTAGATTACAGGAAGCTGAACGACGCCACAAGGAAAGATCATTTTCCCCTGCCCTTCATGGATCAGATGCTAGAAAGGCAAGCAGGGCATGAATATTAATGCTTCCACCATGGCTACTCAGACTATATTCAGATCTCCATTTCCCCATAAGATCAGGAGAAGATCACCTTCACTTTCCCATACGGTACATTTTCCTACTACAGTATTTCTTTCGGTATGTGCAATGCTCCCGCTACATTCCAGCGATGCATGCTGGCTATTTTTCACGACATGGTTGAACAAATCCTGGAGGTCTTCATGGATGATTTTTTCCATTTACAAGAAGTCATTAAACACCTGTTTACAGCACCTGGAGCTATTACTGGAGCGATGCGAAAACACTAACCTAGTTTCAAACTGGGAAAAGTGTCATTTTATGGTGTAAAGTGGCATAGTCCTTGGCCACAGAATTTCAAAAAAGGGGATGGAGGTGGATCCGAAGAATATAGAAGTAATTTCATGACTTCCCATTCTAACTTCTATTCAAGCCATCCGCAGCTTCCTGGGCCATACGGGTTTTTACAGGCGGTTTGTCCATGATTTCTCGAAGATATCCCAGCCCCTCACCAATCTCCTGACTATGGATGCTATTTTAGAATTCACTGAGGCATGCACCTAAACTTTTGAGCATCTAAATCAACTCTTGTTGGAAGCTCCAGTCATGATTTCCCCCAAATGGGAGGCACAATTTGAAGTAATGTGTGATGCTAGCGACTATGTGGTGGGAGCTATCCTGGGTCAGCGGCTAGACTGAATCTTCCGACCCATCTACTATTCCAGTAGGACACTCAATGCGGCCCAACTAAATTACACTAATATAGAGAAAGAGATGCTGGCAGTGTTATTCACCTTCGACATGTTTCTTTCTTACCTTGTTCTGTCTAAGTTATTGTTTATACTGACCATGCAGAACTTAAGTACCTGTTAAACAAGAAGGATAAAAAGTCATGATTGATCTGATGGGTCCTCCTATTACAAGAATTTGATTTAGAGATCTGGGATAACAAGGGGAGTGAGAACATGGTCGCTGATCATATATCCCATCTTGAGCTGCCTCACTTGGAGAAGGAAGAGGATCGGGAGATAAGGTAGGATTCTCCTGATGAGCATCTCTTTTCAATTATTGAGTCTCCCAGGCCCTTGTTTACTGATATCTCTAACTATTTAGTTACAGGTGCCATCCATCCTGGCCTCTACTTCTAGCAGAAGAAAAGATTCCTCTCTGATGTTAAGCGATACTTCTGAGAAGACCCACTTCTATTCTGATCTTGTGGAGACGGAGTGATCCGATGGTGCATCCTAGAGACAAAGGTTTAAGGGGTCCTAAAATTTTGTCATGCCTCACCTGTTGGAGGACATCATGGGCCAGACCGTACCATAGAAAAGATTATACAATCTAGGATTTTCTAGCCCACCATGCATAAAGATGCTCGAGCCTTCATTGCCCATTGTGAACCATGCCAACGTACAGGTAATATGGGATGTAGAGCTGAGATGCCCCAGCACCCCATCCTGGAGGTCGAGATCTTTGATGTCTGGGGCATAGACTTCATGGGACCATTTTCCTATTCTTTCGGAAATACCTACATCCTCATCTACGTTTATTATGTCTCCAAATGGGTGGAATCCACTGCGATGGCCCATGACACATCCAAGGTAGTCGTGACCTTTCTAAAGAAACACATTTTCAGCAGGTTCGGCATTCCTTGTATGCTGATCAGCGACAAAGGGACTCACTTTGAAAACATGTTAATGAAAGGAGTGATATCAAAATATGGGGTGAAGCATCAAATGGGTACACCATACCTTCCCCAATAAAGAGGACAGGTGGAGCTCTCCAACCATGAGCTCAAACAAATTTTGGAGAAAACAGTGAATACCTCACAAAAGGACTGGTCCAAAAAGTTTGATGACGCTACGTGGGCCTGTCGCACCACCTTCAAGACACCACTAGGGATTTCACCATTCCACCTCATCTATGGAAAACCATGCCATCTACCAGTGGAACTGGAACACAAAGAATATTGGGCCGTCAAGGCCCTAAATTTTGATTTGAAGGCAGCTATAGAGAGGCGAAAGTTCCAACTATCAGAACTCAATGAAATCAGAAGAGAAGCGTATGAGAACGCTAAATGAAACAAGAAAAAGAACTGATGCCATACCTAAGACTCTAGAGGTCATCTATGGTGATTGGTGTAGGATTTATTTCATGAATTTATAGTATCCATATCCTTTGTGATCAAATAGACCTTCTCCAAAGTCCCCTTCATGAGACGTCGTCCCAGTAATGCTTCCTAACCTATCTCTAACCAGAATAGGGGTGATCCGCATGGCCTACCATAAAAATCAAAATAATTTTCCATTTGTATAGTCTCCTGATAACTATTATTTTAGGTAAACCCAATAATTAGAATATGCCCCTCACAAGAACACCCAAAATCTGGGATTCATGCTCTCAATATGTCCTCATGAACATGTCTCATACACTCTGATTGTCCATTAGTCTAAGGGTGGTATGTTGGGCATAGAAGAACCTTTGTACCCAGTTTCTTCTATATAATCTTCTAGAAATGATATGAAAACCAAGCATACCTATCTAAAATTATAGTGCATGGGACCCCATGGATTCATACTATCTCATAGATATAAAACCTCCCAAGATCATCTACACTAAAGGTCTTCTTGATTGGGGGGAAAATATAAAGTATTTTGATCCAGTCAATAACAACATACACAGCATCCCTACCACATGGAAAACTCTTTAAATCATTCACAAAATCCATCATGACATCATCCCATTTCCACTCGGGAATAGGTAACTTATGTAAAATTGTAGTTAGTCACTAATGTTCTCTCTTCACCTTCTGAGAGGTGGAACTCCTCATGGAAAAATAAACTACCTTATATTTCATACTAGGACACCATTTTTTATGACCTAAGTCACTATACATATTGGTAACACGGGGATACACTATACAAAATGAGGTATGTAACTCATGCATCAGCTTCTTTTTCATGTCCACTAGAACCCAAACACAGCCATGGATACACATTATCTCATCCTCACCTATGGTCTAACTAGAAGGTTGTTCCTCACCTGCCACACTATCCCAGAGGAATAGGCCCTTTGAATCAGATTGCTACTTCATCGACACTCTATCCATTAGAGTATGGGTAACAACTAATGATGAAAGAAAAGTTTTTCCTTAACAACCCAAAACCTCCAATTGAATCTCATAGGAGAAATCCATAAGCTGCCATTCGCTACTGGTATGATGAACTGCATGTATATGAGTCCTCTTGCTCAATTCATCGGCCACTGCATTGCCCTTACTTAACATATAAGAAATCTCAATGTCAAAATATTGTAGGTACTCAACCCACCTTAGCCACCTCAGATTAATATCACACTAATTAAAAATATACCTGAGGATTTTATGTTCTATGTACAGTACAAAATTCTCTCCCAGTAAATAAGGTCTCCAACATCACGAATCATGAACAACTACAACTAACTTGAGATCACTTTTCAGGTACTTCCCCTCATTTGTCCCAAGCTACTGAGGCCCATATTCTAACTCTATCCCCTACAAAATAACCACTCCTTGAGAAATACCTGATGAAAATCTATAAATTTTGTAACTGTTTCTTGGTTCTGTAATAAATAGTATCAATGTTAAATTCAATCTCCCTTTCAACACATAAAATAATGTCTCACAGGTATCTGTCCATAAAAACATCTTTCCTCTCTTGTCCAAGATTTTTAACGGTGTTCCTAAGCATGATAAGTCTTATATAAAATGCCTCAAATACCCAACTCACCTCGGGAAACTTTTTATATCAAATACATCCTTGGGATGTTACTAGGAAACTATAACTCCCACTATAACGACCCATACTTTACATACATTGTTAATACTTCAAAATTTAAGCACACTTATTACAACATATGATAAAACCACAAAGGACCGTATAGGTATAGTGTCTTTAGAAACTGGGAAACATAAACAACTGGTTCATAAATCTTCTACAGTGTCTCCCATTTATTTCATCATATCTAGGGTCCCTTTTAGCATATTCTACTTAATATCCATCTTCCTGACCTGGGGAAAAGAAAACATAAAAGGGTGAGCTCAAATGCTCAGCAAGGGCAAATAAAGGAAATAAAAATCATATCATATCTTTATGAAAATCAAAACCTGCAAAAGAGATCATAATATCTTAACATGGAATAAATCATAGAAGTGAAAATGAGATCCCCATAATCATAACATAAAACTTGAAACTTTGTGGCATGCACACATAATCATGGAAAATCATTTCTTGTTAGTCATGACTTATTTCCAAGACTATCTTAGTGGACAAAATCCCTTTCTGAACCGAGTTCACTCCTCGTTTCAGTCCTGTATCACTGAACCGAAATAACCTTCCGTTCCAGCCATGTCTATCTCATGAGATATAAAATCTTTACCCAATGCATTGGAGGGAGATATAGGTCCCACCCATCTTATAATGAATCCTTTCTTATGTGTGCCACATAATCATAAAACATACATCATAGCATAACCCATGTAATAAAAATGGGATTCTTAAACGACATGACATCATAAAACAACTCATATAAGATAAAGGAATTCATAAAAATAATTCCATCACAACATGATCAAATCAATTTAATAATAGGGATAAAAACAGAACCCTTTATTATCTTAGATGGAAAATAATTTTGATAAAATACTTGAACTTCATTCTTGAGGAAAATATCCTTTCTGCTTCAAAAATACTTTTCCTTTCTTAACATGTCGTACAATTATAAACTAAAAGAAGTTGATTAAAAATAAACTTAAAAACATGAAAAGGAAACTTCTTGGAAATAATGTTTTATAAATCCATTCATGCCGTATAAGTTAAAAAAAACATTCTTCGTACTTTTGTCGGAAAAGTCAAAAAGTACCTCGTACGGAAAAACGACAAAAGATTCCTTTCATATTCTTTACTAAAAACTCACCTAAGGGTAAAATTGGATTTAAACTATTGCAAGTGGATGGAAACAATATTACATATTGAGGGAACATGGATGTGGATGATAAAATACACCCCAGTAAATACTTACGAATAAACAATCTCGGATAAAAATGAGATTGTGATATTTCCCTTACCTTAGGTCCGATTTGCTTTGTACGTGTCCGAAGCTCCTGTATAATGGTTTAAATAATGTTATTGACTTATTCCAGAATCATACATGTTGATATGATATCATATATGGTCATATTATTAGCTTTTTGTTAGTAATATTTCATTGTTACTTGTTACTCGGGTCTTTATAACTTTTTGTTCTTATGCGTGTTTTGTCGAATAAATTCTTATTCTTATCTTTAGGTTATAGATAATTCATTTACAGAATGGTGTTAGTGTAGTATATACCATATTCATTCATTCAATTCATTTATATAATCATTGTGAAATGAAGATCATGTAGAACGAGTCGCATCACATCGTGGAGACGGTATTCCGTACGTACGCACGAGTGATGATATCGTTCCTATGATCGTGGAATTGTATTGGAGTATATATATATATATTATTTCTGTATCAATATTACTTCATAATAATCATATATAGTTACTTATTACACCATTATAACCATCCTTGTAAGGTGATGGTGGAAAAATAGATTACACCACGGCGTGGAGACGGTATTCCGTACGTACGCACGCGCGGTGATTTCATTTTTCCGTAGGATGGATAGAAGGTGAATTAGGGTTGTTTCATATTTATAATAACATATCAGTATGTAAGTAATACTGATGTTATTACTTTGTCATGAAACAACTAAAGAAGAAGAAGTTGAAGACGAAAGAAATTGAAAAGATCGGTAATCGATATTACCTCTTCTTTGGAACGCCTCTTTGAATCCTCCACTTAAGGAACTAAGATTGGTCTTTGGAGAAGACCAGGACCTCTAGGATTATTCTAGGGAAGTGGAGAGGAGAAAATGGCAGGGGTTGGCCGAGCTTGAGTGCTCAATTTGGTGTGAGGAGGAGGGGGAGGAGGTGCCCTTTTATAAGGGAGGAGAGGGGCACCTTAGGAATTTCTCAAAATATTATTTTATATTAAAGTCAAAATCGGTTTATAATGGTTCCAAAGGGTCTTATTTCGAAGCTAAAGTGGGGAAGGGTCGAAATCCCATCAACCAATAGGATTTAGACAAGTTTAGGGTATTATTTTAACCTTATCAATTAGATTTAACTCTAAGTAAAATAATTTAACTTTTACCGTGTCTTTTTGTTTTCTTTCACTATATGGTTAATACACTTATTATAACATGCCAAACGAACCCCAAATTGTTTATTATTAAAATATATATCTTTATCTAAGTCATTTGGCCGAACCTTAGATTTTTAGGAATACAATAACAATTAATAATATAATATTTGATTTAAAAACTATTTTGTGTCAATTTTGATACTATTTGATATATGATTTTTGTGAAAGTCATAACAGAATTATATGTTCGAACCAAGTTGATTAAATCAACATTAATATATCATAGTAACCTATAAAATTAGTGGAATTCATAAAAAGTCTTAAATTACATTTATTTTGGTGTTTATAACATCAATTATGTCAATATTTTATTAATAAGATAATTACTGCATCATCGTTGTGTCATAAATAAATTAAATTATTTGATGTCTAAAAATTACAAATAAAATACCATCATGTAGGAAATCTTTTTAGCTTTCTAATGAATATTTACAATCGAATTTATCTTATGTATAACCCCATATTAAAAATGATTTACTTATTAAACATTGATTTTAACTATTTTAACCTTTCTTTAAATAAATTAATAATAAATGTCCTAATCTAATCCAAGTGGGCCTAAATGGTCATATTTTATTCCTAAGTTTGTTTTTGGTCGAATTACACTTGTCCAATAGAATTAGGACATGTGTTAGGGTAATATTAATATCATATTTTACCCTATTTACTATTAACCGCGGTAAAAAATAGTAAAAAGTTACTATTCACCAAAAATTATTTTCATCTCATTGAACCACATTTTAGTCCTTGATATTAACCGTGTCTCTCGGATTTTTGAAATTCCATTCACAGAAGCGGTAAAATTAAGTTTTATGCAAAATTCGGTTTTTAACCTACCACTTAGTGGTTTCACTATTCATCAAAAATTGAAAGTTTTCAGAAAAATACCAAAATTTCACCCTAGGCTAATTTCGATATTCTGAGTCCAAAAATGAAGTCCATTTTGAAAAATAAAATTTATAAAATTTCAAAAAGTGGTTATTACTATTCATAACGGCTAGTTTTAATAGCATATTGTTGTTTAGTGAAACTCGGTATTGCGTACGACGCAAGCTATCGAGGAAGGTCGCGATTGCGTGTAAAGCAAGCCAAGCAAGTGTTGTGTAGAAAAAGATTCCTTTGATGATTTATATAACATAAAAGTCTCGGGTGTTACATTCTACCCCCCTTAAAAAGAATTTCGCCCTCGAAATTCGTCACTTTGTAACAAACAGATGAGGATACTTCTCCTTCATCATATCCTCAAGCTCCCATGTAGCTTCTTCAAGTTGGTGGTTCCTCCATAAAACTTTCACCAATCGAGTGGTCTTGTTTCGTAGAACTTTTTCGCTACGATCCAGAATCTCTATCGGCTGTTCTTCATAAGAAAGATCTTGCTCCAGCGGTACAACTTCTGAGCTGAGTACATGTGAAGGATCAGGTATGTACTTTCTCAGGAGAGATACATGGAACACATCGTGAACTTGAGAGAGATTCGGTGGAAGCGCCAATCGGTAAGCTACCTTCCCAACACGATCCAGTATTTCGAAAGGACCGATATATCTAGGGCTCAACTTCCCCTTCTTTCCAAATCTCATAACCCTCTTCCAGGGAGATATTCGTAAGAACACTTTATCGCCCACTTCAAACTCTAGGTCTTTTCTTCGGTTGTCGGCATAACTTTTCTGTCGACTCTGAGCTGCTCTTATGTGTTGTTGAATAGATCTGACCTTTTCTGCCATTTCATCAACGAGATCAGGTCCTAATAGCTTTCTTTCCCCAACTTCATCCTAGCAAGTTGGAGTCCTGCATTTCTTTCCATAGAGAGCTTCATAAGGAGCCATCTGAATACTGGAGTGAAAGCTATTATTATAAGAAAATTCTACCAAAGGTAGGTGTTGATCCCAACCTCCTTTGAAATCCATAGAGCAAGCTCTCAACATATCTTCTAGGGTTTGAATTGTTCTCTCAGACTGACCGTCTGTCTGGGGATGATAAGCAGTGCTGAAACTCAACTCTGTATCCAGAGTATGCTGAAGACTTCGCCAGAACTTCGAGGTAAATCTCGGATCCCGATCAGATATAATAGAAAGTGGTACTCCATGCAATCTTACCACTTCCTTTACATATATCCTGGCAAGCTGATCTAGAGAGAAATCCTCTCTAATAGGAATGAAGTGTTCAGACTTTGTAAGACGATCAACTATGACCCAGATAGCATTATTGCCTTTGGATGTTTTAGGAAGTCCTGTGACAAAGTCCATAGTGATGTTTTCCCATTTCCATTCGGGTATGGGTAATGGTTGTAACATCCCCTTAGACTTCTGTCTCTCAGCTTTAACTTGTTGACAAACCAAGCATCGAGAGACATATTCAGCAACATCTCTTTTCATGCCATCCCACCAGAAGTACTCTTTCAGGTCCCTATACATCTTCGTGCTTCCAGGATGAATAGAGAATGAAGAACTATGAGCCTCATCCAGCAGCTCTTTCTTTAATTCGGGGATGGGAGGAACACAAACCCGATTCCTGAACTTTATTATCCCATCACAATCAAGGTTGAATTCAGGAACATTTCTCACCTTCTTTTGTAACTCGACATCTTCTTTCTGTGCCTCTTTAATCTTCACATGTATAGATGGTTGAACATTCATTTGAGAAAGATAAGATTTTTCCCCTTCCATTATAATTCCAAGATCCATCCTTTGTAAATCCATAAATATTGGAACTTTTGTGATCCTCATCATGGATAAACTAGCATGGTCTTGTCGACTTAATGCATCTGCCACCTTGTTTGCTTTCCCAGGGTGGTAATGGATTGAGCAGTCATAATCCTTAATCAGCTCCAACCATCTTCTTTGACGCATATTCAACTCCTTTTGTGTGAAAATATACTTTAAACTTTTATGATCAGTATAAATATCACACCTTTCACCATAAAGGTAATGCCTCCAAATTTTTAATGCAAAGATTACCGCAGCCAACTCCAAATCATGTGTTGGGTAATTTTGCTCATGGATTTTCAACTGTCGTGAGGCATAAGCTATCACCATATCATTTTGCATAAGAACACACCCCAATCCCTTCTTGGATGCATCACAGTAGATCACAAACCTTTCTCCACTACAAGGCAGTGTGAGCACAGGTGCACTGGATAACCTTCTTTTCAACTCCTTGAAATTCTCTTCACATTCCTCTGTCCAGACAAACTTGACTCCTTTCCGAGTCAACTTGGTGAGTGGATTAGATAATCGTGAAAAATCTTTTACAAAACGTCGATAATATCCAGCCAAACCAAGAAAACTTCGGATCTCAGTTACTGTTGTTGGTCTCGACCATCTTTCGATAACCTCTGTTTTTGCTGGATCCACAGATATCCCCTCTTTTGAGATTATGTGACCCAAAAATGCAACTTTTTGAAGCCAAAATTCACACTTGGTAAATTTGGCATAAAGCTTCTCCTTTCTCAGGGTCTTCAATATAATTCTCAAGTGATCTTCATGTTCTTCCTTGCTCTTTGAATAGACAAGAATATCGTCTATAAAGACTACCACAAATTGATCAAGATAGTCTCTAAAGACTCTATTCATTATATCCATGAAGATAGCAGGGGCATTAGTAAGACCAAATGGCATCACTATAAATTCATAGTGTCCATACCTTGTACGGAAAGCCGTCTTTGGTATATCCTCCCTTTTGACCCTTAATTGATGATACCCTGAACGAAGATCAATCTTGGAAAAGTATTGAGCTCCGCGTAGTTGATCAAACAAGTCATCAATGCGTGGGAGAGGATATTTGTTCTTGATAGTGATCTTGTTAAGTTCTCGATAATCAATGCAGAGTCTCATTGATCCATCTTTCTTCTTAACAAATAGAACAGGTGCTCCCCAAGGTGACGCACTAGGGCGTATGAATCCCTTATCAAGATTCTCTTGGAGTTGCTTCTTCAATTCCTGCAACTCAATTGGGGCCATTCTATAAGGTGTCTTTGAAATAGGCAAAGCACCCGGTACGAGTTCTATTGAAAACTCAACTTCACGATTTGGTGGAAGACCCGGTAATTCCTCCGGAAAGACATCATCAAACTCCCGTACGATGGGCATATTCTTAATCGCGAGTTTCTCACCAACCATTTGAGATAAATAACCTTCATTTAGTGGAATCAATACCCATAAAATGGAAGAAATTTCCACTGGAAGGTTATGTTCATCCTTGCATTGATAGACGATCATAGATTGATCTGGAATATGAAATGTGACTTCCCTTCTTTGGCAATTGATATGAGCTCCGTATAAAGAAAGCCAATCCATGCCAAGAATCACATCAAATTCCACTAAAGGAAGGATCACAAGATTTGCAGGAAGCACTTTCCCACAAACTTCGATCGGAGAAGAATTATAAACTTTTGATGCGATTGATGTGCCATTAGGTGTTGTCACAGCTAACTCAACATCTAATTGTTGAGGTAATACGGTGATACCCTTAGAAAAGTCTTCAGAAATAAAAGAGTGGGTGGATCCAGAATCAAATAAAACATTTGCTACTTTAGAGTGGATGGTAAGTGTACCTTTCACCACATCGTTATCGTACTCCACATCGCTGATAGAAATTGCATGTGACTTTCCTTTGTCTTTAGCCTTAAGAGTTTGTTGACGTCGACCATCATCATCAACCCTTGGATTTGGGCATTGATTGGCATAATGCCCCATCTCCTTGCACTTGAAACATTGAAGTGTAGTAGGATCATTCTGTGTATCCCTTCCTTTGTTTGTGTCATTAGACATCTTCTTCCCATTATCACGGCATTCAAATGCCCGATGACCTTCCTTTCCACATTTAAAACATTTACTTGTCCCTTTAAGACAACTCCCTCCATGTTTCTTTCCACACTTTGAGCATAAGGGAAAGTTCATCTTCTTTTCAGTGTGCTCTTTAGAGTTTCCTTTGAATTCCATCTTCCTCTTCTTATCAAACCCATGTGACTGATGGGTTACTCCAATCTCCATCTCGACTTTGAGAGCACATCGAACGATTTCCTCGTAGCTATTGAAGTCCCTTATGGCTAACGCCCTTCGAAGACTTGGTTTTAAGCCACTAAAGAATCGATCGATCTTACTCTCAGGTTGGATAATAATACCAGAAGCGTACCTTGCAAGTCTTGTAAAATTTGCTTCATAGGTACTAACAGATTCATCATCCCTTTGCTTCAGTTCAAGGAACTCTTTCTCCATCTTTGTTTGGAGAATACGAGGGAAGTACTTATTGAAAAATAAGTTCTTGAACTCGTCCCATTCCATAGTCTCAATTTCATCCCTTTGCCTCGTATTCTTAACAAGATTCCACCATTGATCAGCATCTCCTTCTAAACGATACACTGCTAGGATGACTTTATCATGTTCAGAACATTGAAGAACTGAAAATATCTTTTCAGTAGTACTAATCCATTGTTCAGCAACTAATGGATCAGTAGACCCACTGAAAGAAGGTGGACGCTGCCTCATGAAGGATTCAACAGAATGTTGCTCCCTCCTTTGCTCGTTTGGAAATCCTTCATGATTCATAGCTTGAGAAAGTTGTGTGAGCATAGCTACAAGATTTTGCATTCCATCTCCCATATTGTTTGGTTGCTCAGGGGGACAATCATTGCATTTCCCATCGCATTCCGCATTAACACGGTTCCTTCGGGTTCCAGCCATTGACTAAAACCAAGAAGAATAGTGTGAGCAACACTAATTATAATAGGAAACCACATAATTCAAGAATAAAATTTTCATGCTTATGGTCTTATCCTAGGTTATTCAAGGCCATTTCTAAAACACTAAGATTGTGTTCTATGCTTAGACTTATCCTTAGGGTTCTTACTAAGGCTTTCACATCCTAGTTTCCAAAGGTTGACTATACCTTTCCTCTGATACCAACTATAACGACCCATACTTTACATACATTGTTAATACTTCAAAATTTAAGCACACTTATTACAACATATGATAAAACCACAAAGGACCGTATAGGTATAGTGTCTTTAGAAACTGGGAAACATAAACAACTGGTTCATAAATCTTCTACAGTGTCTCCCATTTATTTCATCATATCTAGGGTCCCTTTTAGCATATTCTACTTAATATCCATCTTCCTGACCTGGGGAAAAGAAAACATAAAAGGGTGAGCTCAAATGCTCAGCAAGGGCAAATAAAGGAAATAAAAATCATATCATATCTTTATGAAAATCAAAACCTGCAAAAGAGATCATAATATCTTAACATGGAATAAATCATAGAAGTGAAAATGAGATCCCCATAATCATAACATAAAACTTGAAACTTTGTGGCATGCACACATAATCATGGAAAATCATTTCTTGTTAGTCATGACTTATTGCCAAGACTATCTTAGTGGACAAAATCCCTTTCTGAACCGAGTTCACTCCTCGTTTCAGTCCTGTATCACTGAACCGAAATAACCTTCCGTTCCAGCCATGTCTATCTCATGAGATATAAAATCTTTACCCAATGCATTGGAGGGAGATATAGGTCCCACCCATCTTATAATGAATCCTTTCTTATGTGTGCCACATAATCATAAAACATACATCATAGCATAACCCATGTAATAAAAATGGGATTCTTAAACGACATGACATCATAAAACAACTCATATAAGATAAAGGAATTCATAAAAATAATTCCATCACAACATGATCAAATCAATTTAATAATAGGGATAAAAACAGAACCCTTTATTATCTTAGATGGAAAATAATTTTGATAAAATACTTGAACTTCATTCTTGAGGAAAATATCCTTTCTGCTTCAAAAATACTTTTCCTTTCTTAACATGTCGTACAATTATAAACTAAAAGAAGTTGATTAAAAATAAACTTAAAAACATGAAAAGGAAACTTCTTGGAAATAATGTTTTATAAATCCATTCATGCCGTATAAGTTAAAAAAAACATTCTTCGTACTTTTGTCGGAAAAGTCAAAAAGTACCTCGTACGGAAAAACGACAAAAGATTCCTTTCATATTCTTTACTAAAAACTCACCTAAGGGTAAAATTGGATTTAAACTATTGCAAGTGGATGGAAACAATATTACATATTGAGGGAACATGGATGTGGATGATAAAATACACCCCAGTAAATACTTACGAATAAACAATCTCGGATAAAAATGAGATTGTGATATTTCCCTTACCTTAGGTCCGATTTGCTTTGTACGTGTCCGAAGCTCCTGTATAATGGTTTAAATAATGTTATTGACTTATTCCAGAATCATACATGTTGATATGATATCATATATGGTCATATTATTAGCTTTTTGTTAGTAATATTTCATTGTTACTTGTTACTCGGGTCTTTATAACTTTTTGTTCTTATGCGTGTTTTGTCGAATAAATTCTTATTCTTATCTTTAGGTTATAGATAATTCATTTACAGAATGGTGTTAGTGTAGTATATACCATATTCATTCATTCAATTCATTTATATAATCATTGTGAAATGAAGATCATGTAGAACGAGTCGCATCACATCGTGGAGACGGTATTCCGTACGTACGCACGAGTGATGATATCGTTCCTATGATCGTGGAATTGTATTGGAGTATATATATATATATTATTTCAGTATCAATATTACTTCATAATAATCATATATAGTTACTTATTACACCATTATAACCATCCTTGTAAGGTGATGGTGGAAAAATAGATTACACCACGGCGTGGAGACGGTATTCCGTACGTACGCACGCGCGGTGATTTCATTTTTCCGTAGGATGGATAGAAGGTGAATTAGGGTTGTTTCATATTTATAATAACATATCAGTATGTAAGTAATACTGATGTTATTACTTTGTCATGAAACAACTAAAGAAGAAGAAGTTGAAGACGAAAGAAATTGAAAAGATCGGTAATCGATATTACCTCTTCTTTGGAACGCCTCTTTGAATCCTCCACTTAAGGAACTAAGATTGGTCTTTGGAGAAGACCAGGACCTCTAGGATTATTCTAGGGAAGTGGAGAGGAGAAAATGGCAGGGGTTGGCCGAGCTTGAGTGCTCAATTTGGTGTGAGGAGGAGGGGGAGGAGGTGCCCTTTTATAAGGGAGGAGAGGGGCACCTTATGAATTTCTCAAAATATTATTTTATATTAAAGTCAAAATCGGTTTATAATGGTTCCAAAGGGTCTTATTTCGAAGCTAAAGTGGGGAAGGGTCGAAATCCCATCAACCAATAGGATTTAGACAAGTTTAGGGTATTATTTTAACCTTATCAATTAGATTTAACTCTAAGTAAAATAATTTAACTTTTACCGTGTCTTTTTGTTTTCTTTCACTATATGGTTAATACACTTATTATAACATGCCAAACGAACCCCAAATTGTTTATTATTAAAATATATATCTTTATCTAAGTCATTTGGCCGAACCTTAGATTTTTAGGAATACAATAACAATTAATAATATAATATTTGATTTAAAAACTATTTTGTGTCAATTTTGATACTATTTGATATATGATTTTTGTGAAAGTCATAACAGAATTATATGTTCGAACCAAGTTGATTAAATCAACATTAATATATCATAGTAACCTATAAAATTAGTGGAATTCATAAAAAGTCTTAAATTACATTTATTTTGGTGTTTATAACATCAATTATGTCAATATTTTATTAATAAGATAATTACTGCATCATCGTTGTGTCATAAATAAATTAAATTATTTGATGTCTAAAAATTACAAATAAAATACCATCATGTAGGAAATCTTTTTAGCTTTCTAATGAATATTTACAATCGAATTTATCTTATGTATAACCCCATATTAAAAATGATTTACTTATTAAACATTGATTTTAACTATTTTAACCTTTCTTTAAATAAATTAATAATAAATGTCCTAATCTAATCCAAGTGGGCCTAAATGGTCATATTTTATTCCTAAGTTTGTTTTTGGTCGAATTACACTTGTCCAATAGAATTAGGACATGTGTTAGGGTAATATTAATATCATATTTTACCCTATTTACTATTAACCGCGGTAAAAAATAGTAAAAAGTTACTATTCACCAAAAATTATTTTCATCTCATTGAACCACATTTTAGTCCTTGATATTAACCGTGTCTCTCGGATTTTTGAAATTCCATTCACAGAAGCGGTAAAATTAAGTTTTATGCAAAATTCGGTTTTTAACCTACCACTTAGTGGTTTCACTATTCATCAAAAATTGAAAGTTTTCAGAAAAATACCAAAATTTCACCCTAGGCTAATTTCGATATTCTGAGTCCAAAAATGAAGTCCATTTTGAAAAATAAAATTTATAAAATTTCAAAAAGTGGTTATTACTATTCATAACGGCTAGTTTTAATAGCATATTGTTGTTTAGTGAAACTCGGTATTGCGTACGACGCAAGCTATCGAGGAAGGTCGCGATTGCGTGTAAAGCAAGCCAAGCAAGTGTTGTCTAGAAAAAGATTCCTTTGATGATTTATATAACATAAAAGTCTCGGGTGTTACACCCACCTTCTCTATGTCTACTAATAATTCTATCTATGTGATAATATGACCTAACAAGTGAATCTTATCCATCTATAAGTGCCACTTTATGGTATTAAAATATAAATGTACTCTCTTGGTGTATCCAAAATTATCTCAAGATGTTTGGAATGGTCGCTTTGATCATGATAACACACCAAGAAAACTTATATGAAAACCACCACAAACGAATCCAAATAAGGATAGAAAACTTAATTCATCAACTCCCTGAAAACCGAAAGCATATTCATGGGACTGAATGGCATAATTATATACTCATATAGACCATACTTGCTTCTAAAGGTAATATGAGGTATGTTTGCAGCCCGAACATGTACCTGGTGAGATCTAGGCCTCAAACCAATTTTCAATAACACATGTACTCCTCAAAGCCGATCAAACAGTCCATCTATCATCAGAAAGGGATATTGGTTCTTATTTATCAAATTGTTCAAATTTTGATAATACATTCATACCCTAAGGGTACCATTTTCCTCTTTTGAAAAAATGACTGACGAAACCCACAGTGAATATTGGGTCATATAAACACCCTCTTCTTCTAATTCCTCTAATTGCCTCTTAAGCTCCAACAACCCCGTCATAGCCATCCTATAAGGAGAAATGGATACTAGTGAAACTCTTGGAACTAGATCAATGGATAACTTAGCCTCTCTCTCATGTTTTAAACAGAAAATTCATCTTAGAACACATCACTGAAATGATCAACCACTGGAGGAAAGTTTTCCAAACATGCTCCCTAATCATCCAGATACAAATTAGCGATCTAGGATACCATCCCTTCTAGCCCACGATGTTATGGTCCATCTTAGATCACCTAGAAATCCCATTCAACCGTGTGAGTATAAACTTATCCCTTTGGGGATGTAAAATTCACCCTTTGGTGATATAGGTAAAAATATGCTCAATAAGTCACTAGCCAGTCCATTTCGAGTATGATGTCAAACTTGATCATCTTGAGGAAAAACCAATTCTAGATAAACCGACACCCACCAACCTCATAGGGGAACTACATTAACTAATATAAATCCTTGGTTCTAATCCTCAATGGAGTTTCAATCATCATAACACCCACATAAAATAGTATAATGATTCCATGGATTTCCACCAAATGTGAAAATGTAAATCTATCTGATGTACCTATATCAAAGAGAGAAGATACAAGAGTATAGGTTACCTAGATCGTACCTATCACAATATATATTCTAGCACACTGTTCTTTGAGAGTAAGATGTACAGAATATATTTGTCAAGAACCGTAGCCCTATGACACAACCTCACAACCTGGAGTAGGCCTGGTCTACTATCTCGGTAAAAATCATGCTTGGCTTCCTCAGTCATGATCACCACCACCTCAACATTATTGAATAGTACTACTCTAGATCCTTGATCGATGCAGAGCTGATAAAATTACTTTTGAACCTGGTGTTGGAGCTAACCCTCTACCATTCACTACTGGAGGTAAGGTCATGCAAATACATTGTACATGGCTCATCATGCTGCAAGGTCCGTACTCGAATGGGTCACAATCGCACAACTTCCAATTATAGAACCTCCTGTCACACTGATGATAGAAAACTACACATCCATCACTAGAATCTTTAATTGTACTCATCCCAGGGGAAGCCTCAAAATTTTGCTTCCTATCACTAAAAGTCAGACTACTAGGTTGAGAGACTACACTGCTCTGCTTTGTGCCCCCAAATTACCTTGGTTCATACAATGTAATTAGAACCTAATTCACAATATCATTAATTTTCATCAACCTAAATATGTTAACTTGAAATGTAACAGCAAATCGGAGACCTTAAGTGAAGTTTATCTCCCTTGATATCTCTCAGTATCGTACATCAACACACAATGATGAAACTTTCTAAAGTGCGTCTAGTATTTCATAACTTTCATAGTGCCCTACTACAAATGCATGAACTCACTATCCCACTCTACCTTAGGAGTCTTGGAAAAAAATAATTTATAGATTCAGGTTTCTAAATCCCTCCACCACATGTCTCACAGCCTGTCATCCAAGTTCAGAATTTCGCACCAGTTCTTTGCTTCTATTCAAATAATTTAAGTCACCAGCTTCAATATCCTCTCAGAAGGTGTCTCTAAATGAAAAAATATTGATAGGATTGTCTCAATCCATATCTCATTATCCTGTGAATATCCATCCCCCCAAACAATATGAGTATGTTTCTTCTAGAACAAATAGGTCAACACAGATATAGAGAAGGTAGGTTACGGTGCTCTGTGAAAATTCTACATGACGTGGAAAAACCCCTCATAGAACTCTGCCTCAATACCTATTTCTAGAACAATATCTGGTGCCTCCACTAGAACTATAGAGTGATCCAGTGGTAGCTTATGTCCCACCACCTTTGGGTAATGGTCATTTCCACCCTCCTAGAATATGATTGGAGGTTATTGTGGTGGTATGCCTCCACAATGGAAAACACAGGCCACTGAAAAGAAAAATATCAAATTTCACATCTCCAAAGTGTAGGATAGGTCAAAAACATCATATGACTAGGTCATACCACATGGTATACTCCTAAATAAATAACTATATAAAATGGTCTAAATCATCACTAGAGACACTACCTCTTACCTACTCAAAAGCCTGGTCTTGGTCAAGATCTTTATTTAACATTTCAATTTTCCATTTGAATTTCATATTCATTTCAAATTTCATTAAAATGACTAAACCAAATCATCCACCATTACTGATACATAAGGGTCATACTCCTTATGAATAGAAATGAGGCATCCACTCAATACACACCATAATGCATTCTAGATAATGTGACTCGTGGTCCATGAATAAATGTTCCATAATTGGATTATTACGGTGTTTGTGGTAGCCTAGTTAGGAAACCCCTATTTAGGTTATGGTACAAACTCTAAGTACCAACCATGTTTCTCAATATTATACATTTAATTTCTATCACAAAATCAAGTATATATATCTTGAAACCTATCACAACATCATGTAATTAAGCAATAAATTCTATATAGTATGTCATAATGCATGGCATGGTAAAAATTTAAACTACTTAAAATGATGCATGAGATAGAAAACCCTCATCTCATGAGGTTGAAAAAAAATATAACCCACAATTGTATCAATAATGACATCATATTTGGATTGAATCACCCAATGGTGGAATCAAATAAACGGTAATAGTCCAAATCCTGAAAAAAGCTATTTCCATTTAATGAAATTTGGCCTTTTCCTACACTTAGGTTTTTTATACCCAGGAAAAGATCATTACCACATTTCAATTTCATTCTATCCTTTTGTATTATCACTAAATAATAAACCAAGTAAATCTCTAATCAAACCACTTTGTAACATCCCAAACCTAGATTCCACTCAACACTTCCCTAGGCCCGATTGGCTACACGGCCTCAAGCGCTTCTCCTCAAACTCTATAGGTTGTTGACTGACAGCAAGGGCCTAGGGTGTCTATGGGGAGACTATTCCGTCTTAAAAAAGTGTAACACAATGATATATCAATAATATTCAATATAATAGGTAGATATAACAATCATATTGAAGATAAGAAAATAGGATAGGACTATATAAATTATGCCATAAAGAATCTCATATACAGTAATGGTCAAGTCATGTGTCTATAAAGAATCCAAAATAGGAACATACCAGTCAGTATAATATATGTATCAAAATACCAAAAAGAACAAAAAAATATTATCTCTAAATATCATCGCGATCCTCGGTTCGGTCTTGTGCTCCCGTGCTCCTAAGCATGGAACAAAACCAGGCATCGAATTTTGGGCACTTACCCTGGTCCCTACATGCATCCATATAGTCTGTTCGGGTACACAATGGCATCCCAAATGGGGTGTGAGATACAATCCCAAGAGGTAACCACCTAAAGGTCTGTACAAATACTAGATGCTCAATAGAATCTAATAAGAGTGCAATATATATCACACGTAAGAAGTAAAACAAAGGAAAGTGCCAATGGGATCAATACTACAAAACATGTGTTTCTATATATCTACAAAATGCTCCCGATAAAACATTATTCAGATCCTATAAAATGGAATTACTAAGATAAATGGAAGTAAACACCACAACCTCTCTTTATACTCAACATATCATATCACCCACGACCTTATTGTATAATCTATATAATAAATCAATAATAGACATACTGTAAAACCAGAAGTTTCATCTCGACCATGGCCACATCGTACAACCCAAAATATCACATTTTCCATTTCTCAGCCATATAATCATGTGTTAGACCCATCATGCCCAGATCCAAGGTATACTGGACCTAGGAATCCACATCGAGTCCTAGGATCATCTCGATGGAAACTCGGTTAGGCTTGAATTGGGGCCCAAGGAGCATGTATAATGACCATGCCACTGTGATCCCTAGAAAATATGGATCCTAGGGGTAGAAAGTCCCAAGGTGTCCAACCCAAGGGGAAATATCTATCAAAGGCATACACTACTGCGTTCAAGAATAATATGAGAAATTTATATGGTGTCTAATGGAATCAAGACCCAAGATTTTACCAAAAAAATAATCTACTACCATTAAATACACATATAATACCATTATTCAATCCATAATAATTCAATTCCAAGAGAATACCCACTCATATAAAAAAATTTATTCAAATAAAAACAATTTGTTTACCCACTCATATAACAATTCGATATAATCCATTTAATCAATTCAAGCAATACACGACATGCCATCCCATAGAAAGTTAATAAATACATCTCTAAATTAATAAAAACATTTCAATTCATTTATTAATAGGTCTCATATATCTAGGAAATAAAAAAACACATCCCTAGGGTGCTTTAACAAATGGTGAAGTAAAAGGTCACACCCCATGAGTGTCCTCAATTGGGGAAAAAACCTCAAACTAAATCAAGGGAACTAAAAGGAATCCTTAAGCGTATCCATTTCATTTAATTCAATTAATAAATTTAATTTTTGAGCCATGCTGGAAAGTGTGGAGGGTTTCATAATGGAAACGAGATTAATAAATCACCAACCCACATTGGAAAATTATAGACTACCTACTATAGGTCAGTAGTAGAGTGATTATACAGTATCAAATCATGACTCGAATAAGATCAAGATAAAAGTGAAGAATATATGAAGAACCTATGAATAGTTCATGTTAGCTTCAAACTAAATAGTGCAGCTGATAAAAATAAGAATGAATAATAGAAAAAAAAAAGGAATTCAGTACTCTCTAATGTGGAAATAAAGAGACCAGTGATGCTTGATTATAAGATTAGACGAAGGATAGGTATCAAAATATTTGAAATTTCTTCAAGTAGGGCTCTCTTATAGGTGTTGTCCACTAGAAACAAAATTTGGAACAGGTTTTATGTTTAAACATCAAGTAAGGTAAAAAAATTAGTTTCCCAAACAATTCTGGGGCCACACAGTTTTGTCACATAGTTTGATAAACTATGCACCAACCGTGTTCCCACTACTATGTTAATGGGGGCACTCGTACAGTCACTGCAAATGGTTTGACTAACCATTCGTAAACCATGAAAAACACCTCTTTAAAAAATTTTGAAGTTGTTTATGGGTTTGTGCAACCATTCTCATGGTTTCACCAAACCATGAAACTTATATAACCCAATAATTAATCATTTAAACCATAAATAAAATTATTTTTATCTCCTACAAAAACTCAGGTTCTTATAAGTATGTTTCTTTGGTTTTGGGAAGAACCAAGGGTGACCTAAGATGGGTGAGATAGGCATGTTGGGTAGGCATGGCCAGTGGATAGGGATTGTGAACTAAGGTTTTGTAAGGACTTACTCTTTGGAGTAAAAATTAGGCTCTATAGTGGGGTCAAAAAAGAGAGTTTGGGATGGTTAACTATTACTATGATCTTTGAGGAACAATCATATGGTGATGTGTGGCATCATTTGGTTTGTGGATCAGATGTTACAGATTATACATCTGATTTTCTAGGGATATGTGGGTAGCCATACAAGGAATGATAATCAATTTGAGTGTGATGAGGCTCTTACAAGATGGAAGGTCTAAGCCTTTTGAATGTGTTTAACATGCCCCTATAGATTGAGGTGACATCAGAAATGGATTTGTGGTGATGGTGTTCATCAATAACATCTTAGCATACTCTTAGTCGAGAAATGTTCAAGCCCAAAACCTTGATATCATCTTGAGTATGCTGGGATAGAAATAACTATATGCCTTGCAACCTTGATGTATTCTGGTTAGATATGGACACTCTTGGATGTTACGCTCATGGAGTAGCGTATAAATAGTCATATTGTTGGAGTTGGTGGTCTAGAACCAACTACTTTGTACTTTATTCATTAAAAAAAGCCTTATCACATCTTGATTGTTCTTCTGCGTGGCATGTCATGTGATAATGTCCTAAGGACAGCTGTTGCATTAAAGGGTCATAGCGGATCCCTACTATGATGAGAACACGGAAGTGCCATAACACTGTTCTTGAATGTATGTTCTATGGTCGGATGATATTATTTTATGGACACAAATAATACAGGTCATTAGGGGTGAGGACTCATAAAATTCTGAGGCACCTTCTCATGGTGTGAACCCTTGGTAATATCCAGGAGGATATTATGAGAACGAGACCCGCCAGTAGGAAATCCACATTTCATAGTGTCAATGGATGTTCCTATCTGCGGACGTGTGTATTGGTCCTTAGACTTTAAGATTATTACTAACGGGTATTACAACTCGCGCACTTAGATGTATTGACGAAAACTGTGATGATACACTGTTCGCAGTGAGGTAGGATACGTTGGGTGCGTCATGAGTAATACCGCATTAATAGATAATGTGAGAAAGTATTTGTCCCTTCCGTTCCATAACGGAAGTAGATATCTGAGGCCCTTTGATGGAATTGATATAGCCTAAATAAATCCATGGCCATGGTAAGGTATGGGAAAGTTCAATTCTAGGAAGTCAAAGAAAGAATAATCAAGCACATGGGTTGATGGCACTAGAATGGACCCTGCTTGATTGTAGATATCAAGACAAATGGATTATATTACACGATAAGAATTCGTAGGAGGTGACACGTCATTGTGGCGTTAACTTCTTTCTCTACGGGTGCCTTGGCGTGTTGCTAGACGCTAACCTTGGACTTTAGGCAGGCTCAGCCGAATGACACTGAGAAATAGGCCTAGAGGGTCACACACTAAGTGTGTCCATGTATCTCAGTTAAATATTAATTTAACAAGTTGAATAAAGATTATTCCCGATTGTGGTTTAATAATTATTCAAGGATGTATGATCGCATTTATTTCGACACTAGTTATTCGAGAAAATGTATTGTGGGCGAAATAATATATATTTATTAGCGAGTAATGTAGTTACATTTATTTAAGAAATAAATATCCATTACTCAAGGTCTAATAAATGAGGGGGAGGAAAATAAATAAAACTGGAAAAATAAAAGTACACGCTGTGTATGATTATACATACACACCGTGTAGTTTGTTTTTTTGGGATTCATGAGAAAATATTGTTTATTTAATTAAATCATATTAAATTTGATACATTGGATACATTTCAAGTAATAATGATGGTCAACTGTCATTATTAAGACATGGGGTATTACTAATAATTAAATGAAATAATTAAATGCTTTTGGGCAATTAATTAATTTTATTATTATAAGTATTATAAATCCCAATTACATTATTCTCAATAGGGGTTAGCCATTTTGGTTGTGCACAACGGATTGGAAATACTCTCAAGCCAAGAGAGAATTACCTTTCCACCAAGAACGCCCTCATGTTACGAGAGCAAGATCCTCCACCGGATCAAGGCGGTCGATGGCGGACATCGCATGCGAAGGTTCTTCCGCGCTAGCACTGGGAGATCCCTTCGGCAACATCCGGAGATACGTGACACACGTGTGGATCACCGCTAGAGGAATCCTACACTTGGATTCTACAATGCAACGACGGATCACCGAATTGTGACCGAACAGATCAATGAAGAAAGAATTCCAATGAGGTAATTCTTATGAATTAATTAAATTAATTATAATCAATATATGATGATCCTCCTCAAGGGTTCCAGGACTCTTCTTTTATTTTAATTCTTCTTTCTACTCCGAAGATTCGGCATTTTATATCGTGACGGATTTCGGATTGAACGTTTTTTAATGTTAAAATTAAAGTTGGGAAAACACACCAACGCGCTTCCGCTGCGCCCGGAACCTTCAAGTGGTATCAGAGCGGCCATATCACTGATTATAATTATTTAGTTTTTCGTTGGTAATTTACGCATTTAATAATTTAGTTATTTCAATTCAAGTTTAATCATTCTGGAAATATGAATATCGAGATCTATTCCTCCTCCCTCGTTTCTTGTTCACCTCACAGAAATGATTTTTTCTTTTAATTTTGATTAAAATAAAACAGAGGAACTCATCCGGAGAAGCCGAAGGTTTCTGGTCGTACAACACCAGAATACACGGCGTGTATTCAGAAGTACACATCGTGTAGTCTAGGTTCAATGCATTGTCCGATCCGCCAAATCAGGCAGTATATTGAGGCCATTTATGACACCATGTGTTGACTAGAAACAGGTGGCACACGGTTTCCAGATTACATGTCGTGTGGTCCAACTGAACACGGCGTTTAGTCCCTTCGGGTTCACGTTGGGCCGAGTACCCCGTACACGGCTTGACCGGCTGGAAACCGTGTGACGCGGAAACTACACGGCGTGTGTCCAAAAGAACACGCCGTGTACTCCGAAAATTTCCGAAGTACATTTACATGCCATGTCCCCAGGCGTGTACTTCGGATGGACGGTGAAGAAAAGTACATGCTGTGTACTCACCCAAATTACGCAGATTTATTAAAATTTAATTATTATATTATACAAACCCTTAGGACATGTACCATAGTGTAGGCATAAAGCAGAGGCACAACACATGATAGGTGTTTTATATATGTGTGTTTAATTTAACATCTGCGTAATGAAATGGAACTCACCGGGTTTCCTCCAAGGTACAAGTTACGTACAAGGATAATTTTAAATGAATTTAATTGTTTAAAATTATGATGGATGAGAATCTCAAGGAAATTCAAAAAAATGGATTTAAGATAAAAGGATTGATTAATTAAAGATAATTAATTGATTCGAGCATGATTTATCTTAAAGAAGAACGATTAAATAATTGAATTCTAGTTTTATTTATGCGTAAATATCGTTGCAAGTATGGATGATCATGAACTAGACCGAGAATTTTATATGTGAATGGTTTCTTTTAATTTATTTATTTAAATTAAATTTGTTGGCCTGCGAGCCATCTCCTCATTAATATGTAGGGCCTGCGTGCCCAAGTATTATTTTATGTAAAAACCCCTTTTACCCCTCACCTGCGTGTGAGATAAATGCATATGTAATGGATGGAGCTCCCAAACTAGTGGAGGCAGCTCAAGTCAGGAGCCGAGGTGAAACCAATCCAAGTAGATACAAAGGTGGATAGGTGGAAAGCTATAAACACGAACTCGCGAGGTTCAAGGTGTTTCTCCCCTAGGTCTTGGGTTAGTTTATCAACCGCTAGATAAGTTAACCAATATAACAAGCTCATGATCATACCATTTATTTTCTTTCTGTCAGTTTCATGTTTTATTTATTGTGGGTGTGTTGTCACGATCACACAATTAATGAATATAACAAGCATTCAAGATGGAACTAAAATAAAAACTGGTTTATACGTAAATATTATCTTAGACATGGTTAATCACTTAATTATATCCCACTTAACATTAACAAGCATGTAATCGAAGATAATAAAATGGAAATTTACGTATAAGGATAAAATCCCTCAAAAGAAATATTAAGTCGGTATATCCTTCTATAATCTTGGTTAGAATCGAACCATAGTTCAAAGTGCTTGACCAACCCTAGTTGGGGTTCTTTCAATTATCAGGGAATTATAATTTAAGGTTTTGGGTTGACTTTACTTGGTTCGCATCAAGGGTTGAATGCCACAGCAGGACTTGGTGTGACCAAGAGTCAAAGGTTGAGGAAATCCAAAATAAAAGGATTTCAGGATTGGGGAGTCCACTCAGCGGATCAAGGAGCTGCGAGTTAATGCAGTTGGAATTTGGAATTCCTACCTAAAACCCTTCAAGTTTCTTGACCAACCCTAGTTGGGGTAATGCGAAGGGAAATATGGATCCTTACCACTAGAATATTCAGGCAACAAAATATTCCGAAGTCAATGGTGAGGGCTATTGGATTTCGATAAAATAGTGGGAGACTAATAAGTATTAATTTATTTATTTGTCTCAATTTTTGTAATAAAGTATTAAACATTTTCTCATCTTAATTTGTAGAAACGGCAAGAAAATTACTTCAAACATATCATTTCTCACCATACTCGAGAAGGAAAACCTTCTCACTGGCATCAATTTCCAAGAGTGGCAGAGGCGTTTACACGTCGTCCTTCACCACGAAAGGAAATTGTATGTGCTGGAAGAGCCTATTCCAGTTGCGCCTGGGAAAGAGGCTAGTGATGAGGAATTATCTCTCTACATAAAACACATGGATGATGCCACAGATGTCCGGTGTTTCATGCTATCGTCCATGTATAATGATCTCTTGAAGCAACATTAAAACATGGACGTGTATATCATGATGTCTCACCTTAAGGATCTTTACCAAGAGAAGGCGAGACAGGAGAGGTATGAGATCTCCAATACTTTGTTCACCACGAATCTTGGAGGGTCTGCGCCAGCTGGGCCTCATGTAGTCAAGCTTATTGGCTACATTGAATGCCTGGACATCTTAGGGATTAAATTCCCGGATGAGTTGCGTACAGATCTCATCCTATCATCACTGCCCAAGACCTTCTCTAGATTTATTGTCAACTATAATATGAGGGGCAATGAGAAGATTCTATCAGAGCTTCTGACCTTGATTCAGCAGGTAGATAAGTACATGGGGCGTGACAAACCCGCGGTCCTTATGGTGAACAAGAAAAGGAAGGACAAGGAAAAAGGGCCAAAGACTTATAAATGGTCTGAAGCCCCCGAGCACCGTCCCTCCAAGAAGGGGAAGATCTAGAGGCAAGGCAAGGAACGGGAGGCGGTGTGTTTTTCATGTGTCAAGCAGGGCCACTGGAAGAGGAACTGCACCCAGAAGCGTGGGGACGCTATAGGTGCATTCGTTATCGAGTGAAATCTTTCTATTTCTACGCATTGGGTATTAGATACAGCTTGTGGGGATCACATCTGTATTCAAATGCAAGAACCAAGTATATTTAGAAAGATTGACAGAGGAGAGGTGGATCTTAGAGCTGCCAATAGCGCAAGGCTGGCTTTGTTGGCTATTGGCGACTACCACCTCTCATTGCCGACTGGGATGATTTTTGTTTTACATAACTGTTATTATGTGCCTAGTGTTACCAAGAACATAATTTCTGTATCTTGTTTGGATTTGGATGGATTTGTTTTCAAGTTCGGAAATAAGGGTTGTCTCTTTTATAAGAACAATGTATTTTATGGTATATCACATTTGAATAATGGTTTGTATGTATTAAATTACGAAAACCAAGTGTTGGAAATCGATAACGAAACAAAATCACATGACTCATACATCACCCAGTTATGGCATCACCGCCTTGGTCATGTGAACGAGAAGCGTTTGACAAAGCTCTTCCAAGATGTCTATTTAGACTCTACTGATCTAAAACCACTTGATATATGTCATGCTTGTTTACAAGGAAAAATGAAAAATCTGCCTTTTGGTGGACAAGGTGAAAGGGCCACAGAGCTTCTAGGATTGGTACACACGGATGTGTGTGGACCATTTCCAGTAGAAGATAGAGGTGGATATTCTTACTTCATTACTTTTACTGATGACTTGAGTAGATATGGCTATGTCTACTTGATGAGGTATAAGTCAGAAGCCTTAGATAAATTTAAGGAATTCAATAATGAAGTAGAGAATCAGCTTGGTAAGAAGATAAAAAAGCTTCGATCGGATCGAGGTGGAGAATATCTGAACCAAGAGTTCATCAATCTTCTATGGGAGTCTGGGATTCTATCTCAGCTCACTCCTCCTTATACACCATAGTGGAATGGTGTTAGTGAAAGGAGAAACCGCACCTTGTTGGACATGGTGAGGTCGATGATGAGTCATTCAGATCTTCCATTATCCTTTTGGGGATATGCATAACAAACTGTAGCATACACATTAAACCGAGTACTAACTAAGGCGGCAAATGGAATTCCATCCGAGTTATGAAATGGACGGAAACCCACTTTGTTGCACACACGTGTATGGGGATGTGAGACGTTTCTTAAGTCCTTCTCAGGAAATAAACTAGAACCCCGGGGCACGAAGTGTATCTTTATAGGATATCCCAAGGAAACGAAAGGATATTACCTATATAACCCTCAAGACAAGAAAGTGACTGTCGCCAGACAAGCCGTCTTTCTTGAGAGGGAGCACATCCTCAAGAAGGATAGTGCGAGAAAGATTGACTTCGACGAAGTTGATTCTCAATATATACAGGAGTTGGTACAGGAACAAGTTCCACAAGTCCCCGTGGAAGAGGTTCCAGAAACACAAGTACCGCATAGGAGCTTAAGAGAGGTAATGGAACCAGAGAGATTTGGTTTCCTAGTCACTGAGGATGGTGAATCGTTATTGTTGGAAAATAATGAACCTCTCTCCTACAAGGAAGTAGTAGAAAGCTCAGAATCTTGAAGATGGCTAGAAGCTATGAATTCTGAGATGGATTCCAAGTATCAAAACCAAGTTTTGGTTCTGGTCAATGAGCCAATTGATGTAAAGCCTATTGGATGCAAATGGGTATTCAAAAGAAAGATGGACATGGAAGGTCAAGTTAGTACCTATAAAGCAAGACTAGTGGCTAAAGGATTTAGACAGCGTCAAGGAATTGACTATGATGAAACCTTCTCGCCAGTTGCCATGTTTAAATCCATAAGAATCATACTTTCCATAGTAGCTTACCATAACTACGAGATTTGGCAGATGGATGTCAAAACATCATTCCTTAACGGGAACCTTCAGGAAGATGTCTATATGACACAACCAGAAGGGTTTGTGACACCAGGTGAAGCCAAACGGGTTCACAAGTTGCAGAAATCCATTTATGTATTGAAGCAAGCATCCAGGTCATGGAACATTCGATTTGATGAAGCCATAAAGGAATTTGGTTTCATTAAGAATGAATGTGAGCCATGTGTTTATAAGTAGTTTAATGGGAATGCGGTCTTCATCCTAGTGGTATATGTTGATGACATATTGCTTATTGGAAACGATGTACCAACCTTACAGTCAGTTAAGGACTGGTTGAACAAGTGTTTCTCCGTGAAGGACTTCGGAGAAGCAGCCTACATTCTAGGGATCAAGATCATTCGTGATATATCCAAGAGGCTGCTTGGACTAAGTCAGGGTACATACATTGAATAGATACTAAAGATTTTTAGTATGGAAAAATCCAAGAGGGGATTGGTTCCAGTGTCACATGGCTTACATCTTTCTAAGAAAATGTGTCCCTAGACACAACAGAAGAAAGATAGGATGAGTAAGATCCCATACGCTTCGGCTATAGGATCCATCATGTATGCCATGTTATGTACTAGGCTTGATGTTGCCTATGCACTGAGCATGGTAGGCAGATATCAAGCAGATCCAGGAGAACAGCATTGGACTGCTGTTAAGACTATCCTTAAGTATCTGAGAAGAACTAAGGATATGTTCCTGGTGTATGGAGGAGATGAGGAGCTTATCATCAGAGGGTATTCTGATGCTAGTTTTCAGACAGATAAGAATGATCTGAAGTTGCAATCTCGATATGTTTTCTGTCTCAATGGAGGAGTTGTGAGCTGGAAGAGTTCAAAGCATCTAGTTGTCGCCGATTCTAGAGCGGAGTCCGAGTATATAGCGGCTTCTGATGCAGCCAAGGAAGCCGTATGGATTCAGAACTTTGTCTAGGAGATTGATGTGGTGCCTAGTAGTAAATATTCCATTACATTGTTTTATGATAATACTGCAGTGGTGGCTCTTGCAAAATAACCAAGGTCACATCAACGGACAAATCACATACTCCAGAAGTATCACCTCTTGAGGGATTTCTATCAAAGGGGTGAAGTTGCAGTGAGAAGAGTGTCCACGGAAGAGAACGTGGCGGACCCAATGACTAAAGTACTATCTCAATAGAAGCATGAACATCATGTGAGATCTAGCGGGTTAAAGGTTGTTAGCAGTTGGTTCTAGTCCAAGTGGGAGTCTGTTGGAGTTAGTGGTCTAGAACCAACTACTTTGTACTTTATTCATTAAATAAAATCCTTATCACATCTTTATTGTTCTTCTGCGTGACATGTCATGTGATAATGTCTTAAGTACAGCTATTGCTTTAAAGGGTCATAGCGGATCCCTGCTAGGATGAGAACCCGGAAGTGCCATAACACAGTTCTTGAATGTATGTTCTATGGCCAGATGATATTATTTGAGGGACACAAATAATATAGGTCATTAGGGGTGAGGACTCATAAAACTTTGAGGCACCTTCTCATGGTGTGCGCCCTTGGTAATATCCAGGAGGATATTATAATAACGAGACCCTCCATTAGGAAATCCACATTTCATAGTGTCATTGGATGTTCCTATCTGCGGACGTGTGTATTGGTCCTTATACTTTAAGATTATTATTAATGGGTATTATATCTCGCGCACTTAGATGTATTGACGAAAACTATGACGACACACTATTCACAGCGAGGTAGGATACGTTGGGTGCGTCACGAGTAATACCGCATTAATAGAAAATGTGAGAAAGGATTTGTCCCTTCCGTTCCATAACAGAAGTAGATATCTTAGGCCCTTTGATGGAATTGATATAGCCTAAATAAATCAATGGCTATGGTAAGGTATGGGAAAGTTCAATTCCGGGAAGTCAAAGAAAGAATAATCAAGAACATGGTTTGATGGCACTAGCATGCAACCCGCTTGATTGGAGATATCGAGACAAAGGGATTATAATACACGGTAAGCGTTCGTAGGAGGTGACACATCATTGCGTCGTTAACTTATTTCTTTATGGGTGCCTTGGCATGTTTCTAGACGCTAACCTTGGACTTTAGGCAGGCTCAGCCTAATGCCACTGAGAAAGAGGCCTATAGGGTCACACACTAAGTGTGTCCATGTATCTCAGTTAAACATTAATTTAACAAGTTGAATAAAGATTATTCCCGATTGTGGTTTAATAATTATTCAAGGATGTATGGTCGCATTTATTCCGACACTAGTTATTTGAGAGAATATATTGTGGGAGAAATAATATATATTTATTAGCGAGTAATGCAGTTACATTTATTTAAGAAATAAATAGCCATTACTCAAGGTCTAATAAATGAGGTGGAGGAAAATAAATAAAACTGTAAAAATAAAAGTACACACCGTGTATGATTATACATACACACCGTGTAGTTTGTTTTTTCGGGATTCGTGAGAAAATATTGTTTATTTAATTAAATGATATTAAATGTGATACATTGGATGCATGTCAAGTAATAATGATGGTCAACTGTCATTATTAAGATATGGAGTATTTCTAAGAATTAAATGAAATAATTAAATGCTTTTAGGAAATTAATTCATTTTATTATTATAAGTATTATAAATCCCAATTACATTATTCTCAATAGGGGTTATCCATTTTGGTTGTGCAAAACGGATTGGAAATACTCTCAAGCCAAGAGATAATTCTCTTTCCACCAAGAACGCCCTCAAGTTACGAGAGCAAGATCCTCTACCGGATCAAGGCGGTCGAAGGCGGACATCGCAAGCGAAGGTTCTTCCGTGCTAGCACCCGGAGATCCCTTCGGCGACGTCTGGAGATACGTGACACATGTGTGGATCACCGCTAGAGGAATCCTACACTTGGATTCTAAAACGCAACGACAGATCACCGAATCGTGACTGGACAGATCAACGAATAAAGAATTCCAACGAGGTAATTCTTATGCATTAATTAAATTAATTATAATCAACATGTGATGATCCTCCTCAAGGGTACTGGGACACTTCTTTTCTTTTCGTTCTTCGTTCTACTCCGAAGATTTGGCGTTTTATATCATGACGGATCTAGGATTGAACTTTGTTTAATGTTAAAATTAAAGTTGGTCAAACACACCAACGTGCTTCCGCTGTGCCCGGAACCTTCACATATGGTGGTTGGTTCACCATCAATTGTTTAAGGATGAGGTTCTTGGGATGGATTTGGATGTTGTAGAATACCATGTGTGCCATTGTAGGATGTTGGGAATGGAAAATATTTGATTATTTGTTTGGTCACTCAAGTGAGAGTGGGATTTCCATGTCTATGTCTAAGGTCAGTGGTGATTACAAAGGGGTCTATTGCAGTTGGGGTTATCTGGGTGAGTGGGGGATGACGAAATTCCTATGGTGGGGAGTCACAAAGATATGACTGTGAGGCTGGAAGGTTCATGGGTGTGTGGTACTGGAGGTGGATAGGTTTTCTTGGTGCAATGAAGAAAGAGAGTAATCATTGTGGTGCGTTGTAACATCCCAACCCGAGTGACCACTAAGAAGACAATTGGGTTGGTGGGTCACATGGACTAAATTGTGCCTCCTCATACGCCACAGGTTTTCGACAAGAAGTGAGGGTGTAAGGAGGTGATTGCATTTAGACTTTACCCTTGTGATCAGAGCATCACAATGGTATAACAGATAATAAAAAACAAAAAAAGTGGAAGGAAAAAAATAATGATAGAGCAGTTGTATAATAATATTAAACTGAATATAAAATATATAACCAATGCCAATATATAATAGATCCATACATGTCTTCATGATGATACACAATTGAAACAACAAACATTGAGCATGATACAAGATATTGTAAAAAATAAAATAAAATAAAATAAAATCCCCTAGGTTGACCTCCAATAGCATCCTGAGCTCTAACATCATTTTCTGCTCCTAACTTCTAGTTACAAGCTAAATAGCACCAGAAATAAATCATGGTCCTACAAGAATAAGGTCTACTTGGTACCCCAGTGCAATTTTAGCCCGAGAAAAGTGTGAGATAAAAATCCTAGTAGGTTCCCACCCACAATGTCTATGACTGAGTTCAATCTCTGAAATATAATATAAGGTAGGATGCAGGTATAAGCAGAAATATGAAAAATCAATACTGAATAAATAAATAACAACCCACCCAAGATCCTAAGGGACACCTAGCAGCTATATTTTCTTTGTCTCACAGCTAGAATAAGACATCTGAATAGTAAACATATGCACATAGTAATAATATATACATAGTATAGTCCTATATTTCATCTACCTATATTAACCAAGTATGTGGGGATATAAGTGTCCATATACCTGGAATACTAGTTGATGGCTTGACTGGGGAATAACTCAGACATCCATAACTAGTCTAAATGATCATAAAGTCTCGATAAATAGGTTACATTCTCTACAACCTAATATAGTGAGAGGTTTTATGCTATAACACTCTGGGGGGAGAGTGATCCACCAAAAAAACACTCTAATCATGGTATGTGGTACCTCATCCTAATGCCCATATAGTGTAATTAGTGCGAGACATCATGCTCAACACTTGATGTAAGGAGGAATGATGTTGTCACACTAAACTTAACCCTTACTATAACTCTGCATCCTATGTATAAGGCGTGATAATATTTACAATAAATAGCCATGAGGCAATACCTCTCATGCCTTACATTTTTCAAGCCCACATAGAGGCATCATCATATTTATAATACAATCCATGAGGTAATACCTATCACGCTTTGAATTTTTTTTATAACCCTTTATAATCAAGGGCATCATAATTATAACAATTAATATAATCCATTCTTATTTAATTATAGTTAGAGGCATGGTGATACCACCCTATTCAATTTCATTTTATTTAAACCATTTAATACAATCAAGGCATGAAATACATCATGAAGTAATAAACTCAAAACAATACGTTTAATTTAATTAAACAAAACATGTAAATTAAATTACACATCTAAAAGAGACGCTTATAAGGTGCTCATTTCATTTAGGTAATTACCTATATGGGTAATTCCCTTTACTGGTTAGGCCATGCCATACACATAGAAGGTATATCAGTCCCATTTAACCTTTATATAAGGAAGGAAAATTCATTTTCATAACATCAATAGAGGCCATGTATTAAATATTCCATATACAAAACTATGATAGCAAAGCATAGAAGAAGAACCAAAGCAATTTAGCCAAGCATGTTATAAACCACTAGTCATCACTTTATAATTTCAAAGATATCACACCTCAATCAAGGGGTTTTATTATACAAACAAAACATTGATTTAATCACATTTAAGTTACAGGTTACAACTTAGAATAATTAAATATCAAATACAAGTTTCACCACTCAATTCATAAAAAATAAGCATTCTAGGGAGCCATTATTCATGACTATTAATTTACCAAGCTCAATATTACACTTGATGGGTGATATTATCAAATCAGGCCAACCTATAAGGGATAAACCATTTAAAATTTTAAGTCGAATGCTTAGAAGGAATTTTGAGAATTTAACAACTTATTATAAATGATCAGTTTGACTTGGAACACCCATGGGGTTTCCATTAAATATATCAAAAACCTTTAAATAATTTAACAAGGTTCAATAGGCACGTATTAATGTGAATGGTTCAATTTGTTATGAAGGGTATAATTATAAAGAAACACACAGTAAAGGTAGTCATGCAGTGCAATGGTGATATTCATGAAATGATGGAAAACATAGGAAAAAGTAATATACCACCTACCTTACATGTAGGATAAACTACTCATCCAATAGTAAGCCTTAATTTGATCTACTTTGGAATAAATCTATGAAATGGACTTTCTCTTTGAAAATAGGGGAAACGATCTTTCACCTAAATAGTGTAATAAATCCACAAAAAAAACTTGGTCTGAAGGTAAAAGATGAGAAGATCGTAGCTTAAGGAGTCCAATATCTTTAATTGATCTCTAATAAGGTAAATGATTAATGAGATAGAGGATAATTTAGGTTAAGGGATAAGAAACCCCACAGGTGGAGAAACTTCACCCAGCTACTGGAAAGAAGGAGGAGGAATGAGGAAGAGGTAAGAAAGAATTCATTAAGGGAAAAATAGTTATAACAACTCTAAAAATTAGGTTTCACAGTTTGGCCTAAATTTTTGGCCAAACCATTCACTAACCATGTAGAACCCATTCCTTAAAAATCGCCCTTCATATTTCACCCTGCTTGGTTACCATAACCTTGCATCAACTATGTGGTGAATAGTGTGAGAGTACTGCCTAAGTGTTAGTACCTCTGTGATAAGGGTTCAGAATTTTCATAAACAATGTGCATCCCATATTGGGAATTTTTGTACCATGTTCTACTACATCAATTTTTTCTATCGGAGGCCACATGGTTTCAGACAAATTGTGCACCTCGGTTAAACCCTTTAAAACATTATTTCTAAAAGAGAATGATATTGAAAATCTATGAGACACCTAGGAAACCTATTAGGTATTTACCCGAGTTTAAAAACAACACTTTGAAGTGTTAAAATTATCTAAATTACATTTTGAAGCTCAGTTTTAAAAATAGACCATCCAGTAAACTCCAAAAGTGTTAATTCCCTAGGAATTTTGTTTTGACTCAAAACACAGGTTGTTACAACTTTCCTACCTTAGAACCAATCATCCCCAATAATCCTTTGGGAACAATGAAAATATCACCTAAGATATAAGTTTTTTTAATTCTCTTTCAAATGGTCAAGTTAAATTCCCAAAATCCCAATGCACCTTTGATCATTTATTTAATCATAATGAGCCTAAACCACCAAGACTCAACCCAACACTCATTTTCTGAATGAAATATAGAAAAAAATTCCTACTTTATCCCATTTAACAAGAGAAATGACCATGTTTTCATTTCACTAAATCTCTATCCAATGGTTCTCCACACCTTGGGATTTAACATTAAAATTGGGCCAATTCTAAGCCATGGAACATCCACCATCAGAAATGCCTAACAAATCATGCCAATAAGTGTTTTAACGGCGCTCCTAGAATTATCATAAGGTGGTAAAATGGTAACTTTTGGACCAACCACACTTAAATAATTCAATACCTATTTTCATGAAAATCCCAAGCCAACCCATACTGCACTCATCTCCACCTAATGACCAGATTGAAAACACTTCTTCACAAACTATATTCATTGAACAAGAATAAAATTCCATCTATCCACCTATGTCTGACTTTTCCCACAATTAATGGCTTATATGGATGGTGTAATTCAACTAAACGATAATGAATTCTTCCAAGGAAACCTATGTTTAAATTGAGGATGATTAATGAATCCCATATTTGACATATGATGACGATCTCTGATCAAACCATCACTTGGTCATTCAAACTGATACATTTTTAGCCGGAACAAGGGTGTAATATAGATCCAACCCACTTGAAACATCAAACCTTAAAGAATTAGCACTGATCCCGATGAAAATTCTAGGATAACCTCAGAATTAATAATTTTAATTCTAGGTAACTAACCTAAGGTAGTCCATACTCTGTATTTACAAGTGATATGTTGGTACACATCTAAGACATCCACATTAGATCGCTGACTAAGCCTAGGGTGGCATCTTTCGAGAGGTCAAGTCATAGAAGAATGTCTAGGGTCCAATATTCTATCCAAGGCTTTCCATCATGGGAACCCAAGTATTTCTTAGGACTAGCCAAGCCATGAAGAAAACCACACATCCATCATGAATCTCTTATAGAGATTACTTGCCAAGGAAAACAGCTTTTAAGACTATATCATGACATAATAACGATTCTATCTTAGTGCATCAAGCATGAAACAAATGTAGAGAACATGCTCGTCACATAAAGAAGGTTACACTAAGAGGAAGACAGGAAAAAAATAAGAACAGTTAAACCATTACCATTCAAATTATTAAAAGAATCTCAACTTTACCTGTCGACACACATCCATTAAAAAAACCAAAATTCCTTCACCAAATGATACATATTTTGATCTCTCAAACTAAAAAACCAAAGTCCATTCCAGAAAAATGGTGTTTCTCAAGGGTTTCATACACAACCAACCCCAAAGAAATTTTGTTGTGGAGAAATAACCAATAGGAATTTACTAAAACTGATGTGACGATTCCCACCTTAAGAGTGTCCTAGAAATTAAAAGAATATATATACTAGCCTCTCATAAGAGCTATAGATAAAAACCACATTAAACAGATTTGTTTTTCTCCTCCGAGTATTGATCACTATATCAAAGCACGCAAAGAAATACAAACCAACCCGACTGGCATATCAAAACACCCAAGTCTCCAAGAAGTCTACTCATGCATTTGGATGAATTGATTTCATTGACACCTAGGTTACTCTACTCTTGAGATGACCCAAGAACATACATAATATTACAAGGCTCAATGATTCCACCAAACCTAACTGGTTTGTTACAACATTTTTTACTCGATTGGAACCACGTACCTGAACCCATACTACCCCAAGGTTTCATAAACAAGACAATGAATCCTCGATAATATCCATAGGTTCTCCTCCCTATGTATTCAAGTATCCGATGTCCCATACAAGATATTTACTTAAAATTTGTATTGCACATACAAATGTAAAACAATCACTGACCTCCTGAGCCTCTTAAAGAAAAAGGAAATATTTAAGTGACCTATGAAGCAGACGACCATGCCCTAGGCATGTCTAACCTACTGAAACTAAGCATTACTCGCTGATCACTCCCATAAAAAAGGTCAATAAGAACATGAACACCCATCCAAAAAATGGTTTCATAAAGAATATATGAGTCCTTCTAGGTAAAATGACACTTTAACATCACTAATTATCAGAAAACTCCCTGCATTATCAAGGCACAGAAGGACTAAGGGAGACACCTACCTTAGTTCATCCACTTACGAAAGAAAAAGTGTCAACCCTATAAACAAGTAATTCCAATATATTACACTACGCCCTAAGACTATCATTTAATCTATTTATAAAATGAAAACAGACCTACGGAATAAGATCATTCTTACAGTCTAAGGCTATAAAAGGGGATACTCAAACTACCCTTACACGAGAGTTTAAACAAGGGACACCACTTCAGGTTTCATTTTCAAGTCATTACATTAATTCATATTCAACTGGTAATATTAACCATTCATTTTCATCTATTCATAGTAAGTAAATTTATGAATTAAATTCCTTTTTAAGTAATAACATATAATGTGACCTACGATGGTCCTGTTAAGACAACCTGGGTTTGTTAGAATGAAAAACAAAAGCAGATACTTAATTATATATACTAAAACACCCAAACATGTCATCTCATAAAAAACAATCCCTAAATTACCTACTTCGGTCCAGTTGTGAATTTAAGAAGTAACCAATTTCATTTCAGATAAAAATTGAATATTATTTATATTTATATCCAGTTCAATATATATACAATAATCATATATCATGGTTTTGTTATATGGGTGTCCATATACCAATCTATATAGTTCCCACAAACTTTACAGCTTAGCATTCCACTCCCGTTAATAAAAACCAATTTAAATTTCAAAATTATACATTAGTGGACTCTTATATTTTTAACAAAGGTTTCTAAACATAACCTAAGCTCAAAGATGGCTTGAGTATACGAGTTACTATTTCCCAATCATGAGGTGCACAAACACAATACAATTGAAAATTAGATCTCACCTACTTGTTACCCATATATTTATCACATGCATCCATTTTCATAACATCATGACTAAGAATGCTATCATAAGCAATAAAAACTAAAAAAGGATAATCATGACAAAATCATGATATATAGGAAAGTCAATATAAATAATTCATAAGCATGGAACATAATCAACTAAACATGTTTTAAAAATAGACATGGTAAATAATTACTTAAAAATTACAAATCTCAGTATATTATTAAAATACATAAATAGGCATACTAATAAACAAAAGCATGGAATATCACTCAAGGAACATAATCAAATCAACCATAAATCTAAAAATGCAACGATATGGCATGGAATTTTTATGGAATATGAATTTCTATGTGCCTAATATTATGCATGAAATGCCTGATCCTTATCAAACCAGTCTAAGGGTAAAATACCATAAATTCATAAATCAACACACAATGGAAATTACACCATTCACTCAAGGTGAAATTATATAAAATTTAATAACTAACAACATGAACAACAATCCAAGCCCGACCTACTTGGATTTTTTCCCATAAGTGGGGTGATCAATCCCAGACATGGTCATTTACCAAGGGCTGACACATTCCTAGTTTCTTTTCTACCAACCCAAAACAATAAGACAAAGGAAATGAAATAACTTATGATACAACTTTGTAACATCCCGGCCTGACTAACCACTATGATGGTTTATTGACTTGTGGTTCACATGGCCTTAATAGGGCCTCCCCATTTGTCAAAGGTTGTCGACTAGTATAGAGGGTGTAAAGAAGTGATAGTGGGGATACTATACCTTCATGATCAAATTAGTATATTAATATAACAGATAATAAACAAAAATCAGTAGCGTAAGATGAAATAATTAATGATAGAGCAGAGGAATAATAATACTAAACTCAATATAAGGGATACGGTCAACACCATTATACAGCAGATGCATTCATGTCTTGATGATGATACATAATGGGAACAGAAAACAAATAATATGCAATAAGATATGGTAATAAATAAATAAATAAATAAAAATAAATCCCCAAGGGAGATCTCCACGTGCATCATAATCTCCAGCACAATCCTATTCTCCTAAATCCCATGTATAATCTAAAAAACAAAAGTAATAAACCATGGTCTAACAAGCATAAGGTCTACTTGGGTACCCCAGTGCAATGGTGGACCGAGTAGGGTCTGAGATAATAATCCATGTAGGTTCCCACCCACAGTGTCTATAACATAATCTAGTCTACGAAATATAATTTAAGGAAGGGTGTAGGTATAGGTAGAAATATTCACAATCAGTTCCGAATAAATAAGCAGTAATCCTCCCAGGTTACTAAGGGACACCTGGAGGGTTTAACTTCTTCAGATCATAGTCAGAATAAGATGTCTAAATAGTAACAATATGTATATAGTAATTGTAACAACCCGACTCTTTGAAAAAGGTACGAATCATTAGTTTTGCTTTAAAATCTTTCCTTTAAGCTTGCTTAATGTGTGTAACATCCTAAGAAAGGTTCAGGGAGTGTCTGGGGCTTGTTCGGAGCCCTGGAGTTTGATATTTGGAGTTGCGGACTGAGGTGCACGGTTTTCGCATGACATGAATAGTAAAGTCGCACAGTTTGGATAAACCATGCAGCCCTGCATTCTAGAGGTAGTGATGTGCGCATGGTTTGTACACGGTTTGGGTAAACCATGCACCTAAACCATCTGACCATGTATATGGTGAAATTACACTTTTTCCCTTAAGTTTATTTAAGATCTTTTTTCCTTTATTTTTGGTTCCAATGACAAGAAACAGAAGGGGATCCCTTCTTTGAGCTCCAATCTCCTCTCCCTCTCATTTCCTTGTGGTTTCTTCATTCGAAGTCCAATCCTCGATCCGTCGAAGCTGTTGGATAGCCTAAGGGCATTGGACTAGAACTCAGATCTCTCCTAACCTGTTGCAAATCTAAGGTCGATATCAAGTGAGCCTATGTCTACATCCCAAAGTTAGGTAGTCACATGGTTTTCATTTTGGGATTTTGTCTTTTGGGGTTTATACCACCATACCGAGGTTTTCCTTTCGCCAAAACTCTTATTATTATTGACTGCTTACTGTCTAAATGACCCTTGTGATGAGAGGTTATGGGAACTACCCTCATTTGGGTGTTTGGGTAACGTATGACCACGGTATGGACACCCATAGGTGTTATACTATGAGTTTTATCCTTTTTCGCCTTTGGACCTTATGGATGTGTCTTGAAAGCAAATTTCCATGTGAGTCAAATGGGATGGTTTGGTTAGGGCTTGGCTAGGATGAGTTAGCCTAAACCCCTTTTATTATTTTAAATGCATGTTTGCTTGAAATGTGATTATGTGATATTGTGAGATGGAAATTCCATGTTTTATTGATATTAATGTTATAAGAAGTGTATGCCTCATAACCTATGCTAATTAAATGTTTAAGCTTCGGGCCAGGGGTAGACTGTGAGAGCTCCCCTATGATACGGCTCCAGGCTAGGGGCAGACCGTGAGAGCTCCCCTAATTAAATGATACAGCTTCGGGCCAGGGGTAGACCATGAGAGCTCCCCTATGTTACGACTTCGCGCTAAGGGTAAACTGTGAGAGCTCCCTTGAATAATTATTAAGCCTTCAGGACGGGGATAGACTATGAGAGTTTCCCCAAGGTTGGGCCAGGGGTAGGATCGAGAGCACTGCCCCTGGGTTAAGGACGTCTGTGAGTTTCATCCCGGTCCTACCCAACGTATTATATATATATATATATATAAACTCAGGTGACTCATTCAGACATACCATCTATGAGCTGAAGTAGGTAGACCTGCCAGGTGTCCTTTCGGAACCTGAGCGGGAAGGTTGTTATTTACTTTACTTTACTTGCTTGCAGTCTAATACACATTGTTTACTTGAAATCACCCTTTTTGATTACACATAGACACCGTTGGTGGTGGCATACTGAGACTTGTCTCACACCCTACCTGGGCGGCCCCCTGGGCACCCGTGTAGATTTTTCTGCTTCAGGTACCAGTAGGGGAAAGGGCCCTGTTTCAGGTTGCTGATGTATATATATATGTTCTAGCTGGAGTTCCAGAGCAGAGGATCGAGCTTGGATAGGGATGCTCATGGACTACTTTTGTTCTCTTTTTGTATTACTGTATATCATGCTTATCTTCTATTTCCATTGTATCAGCATGCCATGCATCCATTTTGTATCAGACACTGCCTATGAGGCTTTTGTATATTTATCAGGGTTTCCTTACTTCTATTGTTTGGTTTGTATGTTTCCTATTTTCTTCTATTTATCCAATGGTTGTGGTTTCGCTATCTATTACTTTGATGCTATTCCAATGTGTACTCTGACATGGTGGTACAGTCTCCCCACTGACTTACCATTACACCCCCGCTGCTAGTCTGCAGCCCCTGGCCTATGGGGAGACGAGCCAGGGGTCATGTGGCCAACCGGGCTTGGGGCTCAGGTTGAGGGGAAACCGGTTCCAGGACATCACAAACTGGTATCAGTGGTTTCTTTCTTTCTTGCTTTACTATTTGGTGACAATAGACTTGGATAATAGGAACTCTTATGGAATTAGTTATAAGTTGTGCTTGGGCGTCGTGAACCCATGTACGAGGTAAAGACTATGTTTCTTAAACTATGTTGTTATTGATTTTTCTGTTTACTATTGATACTGTTTCACCATTGGTTGATTCACATGTTTTGCGTTGTTATTGATATTTTCAATGTTTTGATTTGGATTTCATGGTTCGACCTAATGAAATGAGGGTTATGCATTAGAACATTCATCACGATAGGCATAATATTATTATGCCATCTATATTTCCATGCCATGTTTAAATTTTCAGTGAGCATTGCATGTTGTTTATTTCCATGCCTTTTTTATGTGTGTTCAACTATGCTAATATTTCTTTCAAGTTGTGAATTTAGGAATGAGGTGGTTTTAGTGGGTGTCACTCTTTGGTTCATAAGGTGTATGGGCCCTTATGGATCAAAAGATGACATTACAACTAAACTAATCATTTTCTTAAAAGGAAATTAAAATACTTAATTAGCACAAGTAAATGAGAAATAACATCCAAGTGTGTGTCATCTTTCAGTTAATGAGGAGTATGGGCCCTTATGGGTTGGAAAATTCCATATCACAGGATTAAGTTAATTTTGACCATTTGCAGGTTTTACTAAATCTTTCCTATGGGTGTGGATAGGTGATCTTAGGGGTAGGAAGGCTTAGTACCTGTCCTAGATTCTAGTGTTCAACCTTTAATTTGTTGGTTTATTCTTTTAAGACGTT
Organism: Viscum album; assembly: GCA_963277665.1. Classification (NCBI taxonomy): domain Eukaryota; kingdom Viridiplantae; phylum Streptophyta; class Magnoliopsida; order Santalales; family Viscaceae; genus Viscum; species Viscum album. The sequence continues at coordinate 348,377,398 of OY728126.1, forward strand.
TTTTTGGCATTGTAGCACTATGCCTCCGAGACATCATCGAGTCGCGTGTGATGAAGGCGGCGACGACCACGTTCCTGAGGTGGCGGGCCCTAATCCGCCAGTTGATCTTCTTGTCAAGCCACCCATGGCTCCTATTCCTATTCCTGAGATGGGCGCCGATGCCCAGTTTCGTGAGGGTTTCTTGAGGATGATGCAGAATATTCAAGGTGGCGTGCGATTTGCCCCAAGTATGGCAGAGTTGACCCACGAGTTTCAGTACAGCATCCTCCAAATTTTTCGGGAGATGGAGGACCTCTTACTGCTGAGTCTTGGCTGGAAGTGATCCGGACCATCTTTGAACATCTTGAGACGCCTCCCGAGCAGAGAGTCAAATTATCCATTTATATGATACGCGATCCAGCTAGAAGGTGGTGAGACGTCATCACCCAGTCGAGACAGAAGGGAGACACGGTCTGGGAAGATTTCCAGGCAGTCTTTTATGACTTTTTCTTTCCCCAGGCCTTGAGAGCTGATAGAGCTAGGGTGTTTATGAAACTACAGCAAGGGACCACGACAGTCATAGAGTACTCGTCCTGATTCACCGAGCTGCAGTGTTTCTCCCCGTCGCTAGCTACCGATGATCTGATGGCCGCTAGGCGTTTTGAGGATGGGTTGAGTTACGCCATCTGGTTTCAGGTAAACATGTTCAGGTTGACATCTATTCATGAGATGGTTAACCAAGCTCTAATTACTGAGCAGAATATGAGAGAAGCAGATAGTTTGAACCAGGGCGGTTCAGCACCAGAAGCTTCCAGTGGGTCTTCTTCAGGGTGGAAGAGACGTTTTGAGTTTTCCCATGGGGGAGGCAGCAGTCAGGCTCCCAGTACAGATAGTTCTTATATTTTCCATCAATGCGGGAGGAAGGGACACTTCAGGGCGCAGTGCTTGTGGAACCTAGTGGAATGCCGATGCTGTGGCAAGATGGGTCAACTTCAATGTTTCTGCAAGACTTTTTCTCCAGTGCCTAGTGAGTAGGGATCTGCACCTTCTCCTCGATCTGGATCGGCAAGATCACGTCAGTCAGGTGGCTGGAATACCGCCGGCTGATCAGGCCATGGCGGCAGTCGAGGTAGAGGTAAACAGGCGTATTGCTCTCAGCGCCAATAGGGCGGGTCTGCTCAGGGTATCCAGGCAGTGACTCAGGGCCATGGTACCAGCCAGTTATATTCAGTCGAGCCTATGCCACAGGAGCAGTATGTCGGGACATCTACTATATGAGGTACAATTTTAGTTGCATTTACATTGGTATCTTCTTTGTTTGATACAGGCGCTTCTCACTCTTTCATATCGGAGTCTATCACGGAGAGTTTGGGCCTCAACGTTGAGTCATATCACGGTGTGACTATGCTAGATACCCTGTTATGTGTCTGTTCATAGGGCGTTCGTCGTTTTCAAAATTTTCCCCTCAAGGTGGGCGGTTACCTTTTCATTTGGAACTTGTATATTCTGGAGATGACAAGTTTTTATGTAATTGTTGGGATGGACTGGTTAGTTCCCTATAGAGCACATATTGACTACTATAGTCATAGGGTGATGTTTACATCACCAGAGGGCGACACACATGTGCATAAGGGAGAATGGTATCTTAGTGCGACATGAGCAGGACCCGAATAGCAGAAGTTGGGTGGTGTCATGGCACAGGTTGACAGTCTTTATCATGATGACCAAGGGTTACAAACCACTTCTTATCCTCCTGTAGTGGAGCTCTTTAGGGATGTCTTTCCTGATGACTTCTCCGGTCTACCTCCAGTGCAAGAGGTGGAGTTTACCATTGAGCTTGTACCAGGAGCAGCACCAGTGACCATTCCTCCTTATAGAATGGCACCTAAGGAGCTTCTGGAGCTCAATAGTCAGTTGGAGGACCTGGAAGCAAAAGGCTTTATACGTCCCAGCACTTCTCCTTGGGGATCACCGGTTCTCTTTGATAAGAAGGCAGATGGTACCCTTCATCTTTGTGTGGATTACTGTAAATTAAATCAGCTGACGATTAAGAATCAGTATCCTTTGCCAAGAATTTATGACCTCTTAAATCAGCTCCGAGGAGGGAAGGTGTTTTCCAAGATAGATTTTTGGTCGGGCTATCACAAGGTGCGTGTCAGGACTTCAGACATACCTCATACAGCATTCAGGAGCAGGTATGGTCATTATGAGTACCTATTCATGCTGTTTGGGCTTACGAATGCACCTGCAATGTTTATGGCTCTTATGAATTGGATTTTTTACCCTTACCTTGATTCTTTTGTGGTGGTATTTGTGGATGATATCTTAGTCTATTCACGCTCGAGATACAACCATGCAACCCATCTTGAGATCATGCTGAATACACTAAGAGAGCATCATCTTTATGATAAGCTCAGTAAATTACACTTTTGGATAAATAAGGTTCCCTTCCTGGGTCACATTATTTCTGAGTCTGGAGTTTCAGTTGACCCTGAGAAGGTGAGTGTTGTAGTCTCTTGGGAGAAACCCAAGAATATCTTCGATATCAAGAGTTTCTTGGGGCTTGCTGGATATTATAGGTGGTTCATTTAGGACTTTTTACGCCAAGTAGCACTACTTACAGCTTTGACCAAAAAGGGGGTGATATTTGAGTGGTCGGAACATTGTGAAACAGCTTTTCAAGAACTTAAGGGTAGACTGACTTTGGCGCTGATACTGATCTTCTCCGAGATGGGCAAGGCTTATACGGTCTATTGCGATGGGTCAGGTATCGGGCTTGGAGCTGTCTTGATGCAGGATGAGTGAGTCATTGTGTATGGTTCTCATCAGTTAAAGCCTCATGAATGGGATTATTCGACGCACGACCTCAAGCTTGCAGTGGTTGTCCATACCTTACGCTGTTGGAGACACTATTTGTTGGGAGAGCATTTTGTGGTATTCACTTATCACAAAAGTTTCAAGTATATCTTCACTCAGCGGGATCTGAATCTAAGGAAACACAGGTGGGTCGAGTACCTGCAATATTTTGATTTTGAATTGGCCTACACTCCTGGGAAAGGAAATTCAGTAGCTGACGCTCTGAGTCGGAAAACTCAGTCACAAGTGGTTCGGGAATCTAATGAGGAGTGGATGTTGATGGCCCTATTTTCAGAGATGCACGTTGAGGTTCAGGAGGGTTAGGGTCAGACCATTCTCTAATCCTTAGCAGTAACATCTACTCTTTTGGAATGGGTCAGTGCAAGACAGTTATCAGATCCGTAAGGCCTTGTCCAATGGGAAAGTGTCGCTGATGATGCCTCTACTGATTGGAGTGTGGATGAGGGTGATACTTTGTTGTTACATGGGCGTGCATGGGTCCCAACAGACATCAGGGAGGAGCTGATGAGGTATTTCCACACCTCAGCTTGGGAAGTTCACCCTGGAATCACCAAAATGTATCGTGATTTGCAATGAAAGTATTGGTGGCCTAGCATGAAGTGGGAGATAGCCGGTTTTATCACACGTTGTTCCACCTATCAGCAGGTTAAGGCAGAACATCAGCGTCTGGCAGGGCTTTTGCAGCCATGGTCCATTCTAGAGTTGAAATGGGACGATGTTTCGATGGACTTTGTAACTGCATTACCCAGGTCACCTCATGGCAACGATGCAGTATGGGTTATCATCGACCATCTGACAAAGGTCATGCATTTCTTACCAGTGCGGAAGACCTTCACAGTTGATGACTTGGGAAGGCTGCATGTTAAGGAAATAGTACGCCTTTAGGAAGCACCTTGTTTCGTTGTTTCGGATAGAGACTCTCATTTTACATCTCAGTTCTGGCAAGGTTTATATAAGGCTTTAGGTAAGAAGGTACTTTTGAGTATGGCCTATCACCCACAGACTAACGGATAGACCGAGCATACTATACAAGAACTAGATTATATGTTACGTGCATGTTTTCTCGATTTTGGAGTTTCATGGGAGAAAAACCTTCCTATTGTCGAGTTCAGTTATAATAAAAACTTCCAGGCTACCATTGAGATTGCTCCACATGAAGCCTTATATGGTAGGCCTTGTCGTTCGCCTTTGTGTTGTCTTGAAGTAGGGGAGTCAGCTGTTCTAGGACCGCGTATTGTGTAGGAGACCACTGAGCAGATACATCTTATCAAGAATTGTATGCAGATAGCTCATTCTAGATAGCAGTCTTATGGTAACAAGCACCAACTACCTCTTGATTTTGAGGTCGGGAACCAGGTTTTCTTGAAGGACTTGCTCGGGTTAGGGCAGAGAGATATTTGGAAGCAGGGTAAGCTTTCACCGAGGTTTGTAAGAACCTTTGAGTTGGTGAAGAGGATTGGACTAGTAGCTTACCAATTTGCACTTATATAGAGATATTAGTCCATGCACAATGTTTTTCATGCATCTCAGCTTTGCCAGTACTTTTCAGATCCGACTCATGTGTTTCAGCCTGATGAGGTTGAACTGGATATGGATGCCTCCTTCAAGGAGTATCTGATGCGAATTGTTTATAGAAGTATGAAGACACTCTGAGGCAGGTCCATTCCTCTTGTATGGGTGCTATGGCAGCACGGACAGGTATAGGAAGAGACTTGGGAGCGGGAGGCTGATATACGATCTCAATGGCCGGAGCTTTTCACTGGTGACACCTCTTTACCCTCGGAAGGCCAACTCGGGGATGAGTTGCTTTAAAGAGGGGAGGTTGTAATGACCCGACTCTTTGGAAAAGGTATGTATCGTTAGTTTTGCTTTCAAATCTTTCCTTTAAGGTTTCTTAGTGTGTATAACATCCTAAGGAAGGTTCGGGGAGTGTCTGGGGCTCGTTCGGAGCTTGGGAGTTTGAGATTTGGAGTTGCAGACTGAGGCGCACGGTTTGCGCATGACATGAATAGTAAAGTCGCAAGGTTTGGATAAACCATGAAGCCCTGCATTTTGGTGCCATTGAGGTGCACACAGTTTGTGCACGGTTTGATTAAACCATGCGTCTAAACCGTGTGACCCTGTATATGGTGAAATTACACTTTTGACATTAAGTTTATTTAAGATCTTTTTTTCCTTTCTTTTTGGTTCCAGTGGCTAGAAACATAAGGGGAGTTATTCTTTGAGCTCCAATCTCTTCTCCCTATCATTTCCTTGTGGTTTCTTCATTTGAAGTCCAATCCTCGATCCGTTGAAGCTATTGGATAGCCTAAGGGCATTGGAATAGAACTCAGATCTCTCCTAACCTGTTGCAAATCTGAGGTCGATATCATGTGAGCCTACGTCTATATCCCTAAGGTAGGTAGTCACGTGGTTTTCATTTTGGGTTTTCATCTTTTCATGTTTATACTGTCGTGTCGAGGTTTTCCTTTCGCCAAAACTCTTATTATTATTGATTGCTTACTGTCTAAATGACCCTTATGATTGGAGGTTATGGGAACTACCCTCATTTGGGTGTTTGGGTACCGTATGACCCCGATATGGAAACTCATAGGTGTTATACCTTGATTTTTAGCCTTTTTTTACCTTTAGACCTTATGGATGTGTCTTGAAAGAAATTTTACATGTGAGGAAAATGGGCAGGTTTGGTTAGGGCCTCGCTAGGATGAGTTAGCCTAAACCCCTTTTGTTATTTTAAATGCATGTTTGCTTGAAATGTGATTATGTGATATTGTGAGATAGAAATGCCATGTTTTATTAATATGAATGTTATAAGAAGTTTATTCCTTATAACCTATGCTAATTAAATGTTTAAGCTTCGGGACAGGGGTAGACTGTGAGATCTCCCCTATGATACGGCTTCAGGCTAGGGGCAGACCGTGAGAGCTCCCCTAATTAAATGATACAGCTTCGGGCCAGGGGTAGACCGTGAGAGCTCCCCTATGTTACGGCTTCGGGCTAAGGGTAAACTGTGAGAGATCCCTTGAATAATTATTAAGCCTCCGAGCTGGGGATAGACCGTGAGAGTTTCCCCAAGGTTGGGCCATAGGTAGGATCGAGAGTGCTGTCACTGGGTAAAGGATGTTTGTGAGTTCCATCCCGATCCTACCCAAAGTATTATATATATATGTATATATATATCTATCTATAAATAAGTAGGTGACTCATTCAGACATACCATCTATGAGCTGAAGCAGGTAGACCCGCCAGGTGTCCTTCTGGAACCTGAGCGGGAAGGTTGCTATTTACTTTGCTTTACTTGATTGCAGTCTAATACACACTGTTTACTTGTGATCACCCTTTTTTATTACACGTAGACACCATTTGTGGTGGCCTACTGGGAATTGTCTCACACCCTACCTGGGCGGCCCCCTGGGCACCCATGTAGACTTTTCTACTGCAGGTACCAGTAGGTACAAGGGCCCTGTTTCAGGTTTCTGATGTCTATATATATGTTCTAGCTGGAGTTCCAGAGTAGAGGACCGAGCGTGTCTAGGGATGCTCATGGACAACTTTTGTTCTCTTTTTGTATTACTGTATATCATGCTTGTCTTATATTTCCATTGTATCAGTATTCCATGCATCCATTTTGTATCAGACACTACCTATGAGGCTTTTGTATATTTATCAGGGTTTCCTTACTTCTATTGTTTGGTTTGTATGTTTCCCATTTTCTCTTATTTATCCATTGGTTGTGATTCTGCTATCTATTACTTTTCTGCTATTCTGCTGTGTACTCTAACATGGGGGTACAGTCTCCCCCCTGACTTACCATTACACCCTCGCTGCTAGTCGGCAGCCCCTGGCCTATGGGGAGACGAGCCAGGGGTCATGTGGCCAACCGGGCTTGGGGCTCGGTTTGAGGGACAGCCGGGTCCGGGACATTACAGTAATAATATATGCATAGTACAGTTTTATATTTTATCCACCAATATGAACCAAGAACATACAAATGTAAGTGTCCATATAACTAGAATACTTGTTTCTGAATGAATTGGGGTGTAGCTCATACATCTATAACCAGTATAAACAATGCTAAAAGCTCGAGAAATAGGGTACATTCCCTACATCCCAAAAAATTACGACATTTCATGCTACAATACTTAGAATGGAAAGTGAGCCTCCATGAAAACACTCTAATCATGGTATTGTAACCTCATCTTGATGCCCATATAGTATCAATGGTGTGACACATCATGATCAACACAAAATATAGGGGAGATTGATTATTCCATGTTCAAAAAACCCCTTACCATAATTCCACAACCTATGTATAAGGAATAATCATATTTATAATAAATTTCCCTGATGAAATACCTCACATTCAATACATTTTTCAATCCCATAAAAATGAATCATCATATTTATAATGAAATCCATGAGGAAAGACCTCTTCTAATTTTCCTTTTTTTAACCCATTATAATCAAGGGAATCACAATTATGAAAATTAATTTATGTTGTGCTTATTTAATTATAAAAATAAGTGTGGTCATACCACCCTATTCAATATCATTTATATTAAACCATTTAATACAATCAAGGCATAAAATCCATCATGAGGAAATCCATTAAATTCAATCCTTGTCATTTAATGAAACAAAACATGACAATTCAATTACAAAGCTCAAAAGAGACACTTAGAAGGTGCTCATGTCATTTAGAAAATTACCTACTTGGGTAATTCCCTTTACAGGTATGGCTTAGTCATACAGATAAAAGGTGTATTCGTGCCATTTAAACTTTATAAAATGAGGGAAAATTCTATTTCATAACATCAATAAAGGCCATGTCTCAAACATTCCATATACCAAACCATGGAAGAAAAGTATAGAAGAATAACCAAAGAAATATTTCTATGAATGTTACAAACCACAAGGCATCACTTTATAATTTTTAATACAACACACCTCATTTGAGGGGTTTTATTATATAAATATGACATTGTTCATAAAAAATTATTTAAACACATTTAAGTATCACATTAAAACTTAGAATAATTAAATATCCAATACAATTGTCACCACTCTATTCATCAAAGAAAATCATTTTAGGGAGCCATCATTCATGGATATTAATTTACTAAGATCAACATAACACTCAAGGGGTTTTATTTTCAAATTAGTCCAACCTACAAGGGAGAAACCAAGTTACATTTCAAGTAAAATGTTTAGAAGGAAGTTAGAGCATTTAATAACTTATTATAAAGGGTTATTTTTACTTGGATCCCCCATGGCAAGTCCACTGACGATATAAAAAACCACTAAATAATTAAAAACAGTTCAACATGCATGTATTATAGTGCAAGGGTAAATTTGATATGAAGGAACCAATTATAAATTAATGCATGACAAAGTTCGTCATGCGGTGAAACAACACTATTCGTGAAATTATGAAAAAACTTATGAAAATGTTGTTAACCACCTACCACAAACGTTGGAAGACCTACTCATCCAATATCAGGCTCTGATTTGATCCAGTTTGGAAGAAATCTAACAAACAGACCTAGACGCTGAAAATAGGGAAAACTGTCTTTCATCTAAATAGAACAATGGTTCCATAAAGAATCTTACTCTGAAGGTAAGAGACTATAATAACATACCTTAAGGAGTCTAATGCCTTCGAGGAATCTAGAATCTAGTAGCAGAAGAAGGAGATAGAGGAGAACTTAAGTTGTGGGAGATGAAAACCCACAGGAAAAGAAACTTCACACAACCACTGGAAAGAAGGAGGAGGATGAAGAAAGAGGTTTAAATAATTCATTAAGGTCAAAATAGTCATTTCACCTCTAAACACCGGGTGGCATGGCTTGGCTGCACAGTTTGTTCAAACTGTGTGCCAAACATATGGAACCCATTCCTTAAGAAATCACCTCACATGGTTTGTCCCACACTGTTTCACTAAACGTGAAACAACAGTGAGATGAATAGTGTGATGGTATTTCCTATGTGGAACTACCTGCTCGAGAAGGGCATACAGTTTGGTTAAATTGTGCGTAGCCATGCGGGGCATTTTTTCTACTTATTCTATAGTTACACGGTTTAATTACTGGAGGATGCACAGTTTCAGACAAACCATGCCCCTATATTCGACCATTCAAAACATAATTTATAGAACTTGGTTCCCTTGAAACTCAATGAGACACCAGGGGACCTCTCAAGCCTTTAACTAATTCTAAAAACAACAATTTTAAGTGTTCTAAATCATGTAATTATGTTTTGAAGCTCATTTTTAAAAACAGTCCATCCAGTAAATTCCAAAATGTCAAATTCTCTTGGAATTTTTTCTTGACTCCAAACATAGGTTGTTACTTGTGTGCTTAGATTCCATGGTGAATGAATAAGGGAAAATCAGTTGTGGTGGATGGTCAAGATGAGTGTGCCCTTCATCTCAGGGTGGTTTTAAAACTAAATTTGATGTTCTTGTGTTTAATGTGTATTCATGTGTGTGGTTGGGAATGACTGTGTTTTTAATCCAGTATAGGATATTACTATGAAATATCCATTCTACTTGATTGTGGAATCTATTGGGTATGTTATTTGTCTTTGTGGAATGCCTCTAAGTGTGATCGCATGGTGATCAAGTGAGATGGAGATGGACCAACTGATGGGTCTGGGTTCTTTATAAATGAGTTGGTTGAGGACAAAACAACTAGGGTTAGCACATAATGTGGGTGCCTAAGGTCTAAATCTATTTCTGCTGTGTCTTTTTGGAAATGATGGGCACATTTTTGGTTTGATTTGAGCTTTTGAGGAATGGCTGGTGAATTCATATTTCTTGCATGGACAGCGGGTATGTGAGCACTTTGGTTGGTTTTTTTGATGATGAGGATGGGTTATAGTGATGACCGGTGTCCTTAATAATGTTAGGGTGCGGTAATTTGGACACCATGTTAGGAACTTTTTGGTAGTGTGAGATTAGGTTTGATTAGGTTTCTTAATGGAAAGGGTGTTAGGTGTCTAAAGTGGGTAGTTATAAGATGAAGCTTATGTTTGGGGGGCACTAATGCTTGATGGTTGATCGGGTGATATTGTGACAAATGTTTCAATTATATGGGATTGGGTAAGGTCAATTGTGGTGTACCAGTATGGTAATGTTTGTTAGCTTTAAATTGTGTTTTTTTGAGCACTTTGGGTTGAAAATCATGAATGGGTAGTGTTTCAAGCTACCGACTGTTGAACGAGGATGTTGAAAAAAAAATGATGAATGACGTAGGTCAAGCGATGCAGATAGATGACCACCAAGACTAATAAAGGATGATAAGTGTTATTTTGGGGAGCTTATAAGATCTTGAATCCAGACTGATTGAAAATTTCCAAAGGAATTTGAATTTTTCATTATCGAATTGGTTGAATCTTGAATCAAGGATTAGAAGAGAGTTTTGATAGATATAATGTCTCAAAAGGTTTTTTGAGAAGAAAAATGATGATCTGAAGGTATCATGGGTGTTTGGATGAGCTTTGGAGGCTTTGGGATAAGTTTGAGGAGTTAGGGATTCTCTATAAAGGTTGAACAGTTTGGTGTGCACAGTTTAGGAGAAACTATGAGACAACCAAATTCTCAAGAGGTTTTCAATTCATTTTGAAATGATCAGGGTTGGTTTACATGGTTTCCACATGGATGAGTGAAAACCATGCATGATCTAAGGAGAAACCATGCAAGGTTGATCAGGCTCTAATACATGGTGCAAGATTTGTACAAGGTTTTATAAATAGTATGTGCCTTGATATTCGTCGGAGGAAATGTGGATAGCACAGTTGGAGAAAGATTTTTCCAATCATGTGGCCTAACTATACGAATCATTGGGGTTGGATAGTGCGGGTTTTCATGTTTGGCACAAGATTTTCCCAACTATTTGGACAAACCATTCGAGCGGGTGGCCTTGGACAAAGCCAACCACACAGTTAGCATGTGTTTTGGAAGACCATGCAACTACCCATATTTTCATTAAAATATTATTTTTACCATTTTTAACCTCAATGATTTTAATTCAACCCTTTTCTTTCATCTCCCCTCAGATGCATGAACCATAATAGGATCCTACTCCCTTCATTCATCAAGCCTTTCCAAAGAGGTGTTTTGGTGGTGTTCCATCATCATTATGGTGATATTTCTCTTCCTCCTCCTTCCCTTTCTCCCTTCCCTTGGTTCCATCAAATTTTTGAATGTGTGAGTTTGGGTTTTGATTCTGATTCCACTGAGTCAGGGTGGAATCTTCCATGATGGGTATTTTGGTCAGCTTTTGTAGAGAGGATTTCGAAATGGATTCCACAATTCGTTCAATGGTGTTTCATTAAGGTATGTGACTGTGGTGAATTTTATTAGGTTTTTCATAATGTTTTAACTATATTAGTTTCCATATTAGTATCACCTCTTAGGTATTTTCCTAGAAATGGTGTTTGGAGTCCGTTGTGGGCCTTCCATGGTGGTTTCTTTGAGTTCCGAAAATAATAGGTCTGCCGAGTGAGTTTTCCATCTTTATGAAAAGTTGGATTTTGGTAAATTAATGAATAGTAATTGTTATACTTAATTAATTATTGATTTTTAGTATAATTTTGACCTTGGGTGATTGGGATGATCTAGGTTGGATGTTTAGGTGTTTTGAGGATGTTTGGGTGGGTCTTAGCATGGTCGTAGTTCTTTGGAAATGTGTTGGAAAGATTCATCGATGAGGTAGGTGGTCTAAGAGGTTTACCTATAGTCTTTTTAATATATTTCCATGTATTTTAGGTGTGTTATTTAAAATATATAAGTGAATTTTTCTCTTCCATGGTTTTAGTAAAGTTTTTGGTTCATGAGATTATCTGTATTAAGTTCATTGGTTTGTCTGATTAGTTAATAAAAATGGATAATGGGTAGAATCTAGAAATAATTTGTAGTGAACTTCATGGGAATTAAATTTTGTGTTTAATGGTTGAGATTTTTGAAATTTCTATGGGGATATTGAAATTTTTTTGAATATGTGAATTTGGATTTCACTAGGTTTTGGGGGTCACAGGTGGAAATATAGGTTTTGAAATGATCCTTGTTTTGAAAAAAGGTGTTTACCTACAAGTGCTTTACTAAAAAAGGTTTTTAAATGAATTTCAATGTGGATTTGAAATGGGTGTGTGGTTTCCTCCATGAGGAAAATTATTTCGTGGATCCTAAAAGGTTCTAACAGAAATTTAGACCTTGGGCCTTTTTTTTCAAAATGAAAGGCAATGTTTTAATAATAATGTTTTGAAAATTTTTATGTGATGTTTTGGTTTATATTATTTCGACATGTGATAAGGTTTTAGACCTTGTGAGGAATACTTTGGTTTTGAAATAAAATTGTGAAAATAGTTCTCATGAATAGTTTAATAAGGGTTTCTGTGTTTTCTTGAATGTTTTCTGTGTCCATGATATAGATAATAGTACATGATAAATGATGGAATGGTTTTGGTATTGGACAGATGAAACTGAAATTTGGAGTATATTACCGATATGGTGTCAAACCGAGGATCTGGACACTGATAATATAATTCATGGTTAGTTCTTGACTAATGATCTGGGTGATATTGGTATTCCATGTGAAAAAAGATATTGTATTAATGGTCTTTCTCATTAGGTTGGGCCAGACATATTCTCTAGGCACCACCGATGTTACGTATAGATGGTTGCTGGATAGAGGTTTTGAGCACTACCTTTGTGTTTTTTGATGGTTTGATAGACCCAATGTTCAGTATCGGTAACGATAGTTTGATATATTGTTGGGTTATGGATGGAGGTTCTAGCCACATTTGATAATAATATTAAAATTTTATTTAGATGTAGTATTGATGTTCCAGGATCTAATGAATTTAGTACATTATGTAGGTACCATGGATTTTGTTTTTATGCTCCCCTAATGATAATGAAAAGAGGTCTCTCCTTCTAGAATTTTGTAATATATACCACCTAGGTTATGTTATAGAGGAATGGTTTAGGTCGTTTCATGTTGGGTTGGCCTCGGTGTCACCTTAGATCATTTACGCTAGTGAGTACTAGATGAGATGACGTATTCTTTGTCTTGTATATCTTTATAGTAATTCTTATTTTTTTACACTTTTTATTCACATGCATTTTTTCTATGACTGTTATTTTCTTTAGACACTATTATTTTTTTCCTACCTGAGTGTTACTCACGCCATGCTCAGGCTTCTATTTCACTTGGCAATACATTGTATCTATGACATCATCATTAGGATCTTTATTTCATTTCATTCTATTATAGCATGTTGAGTTTTTATCTTCTTTCTGCATACTCTAATGTGTATAGTGTTTTTTTAATTACTTATGTTTGTGCACTCTAATATGGGGGTATATTATCTTCATAGTTCCACTTTGGACTCCCACTTCTAGTCAGCATCCTTTGTAATATGAGGAGCCATGCCTCAGGTCATGTGGTAACCTAGTTCAGGGAACCGATCTAGTGGTACCCATGTTGGGATGTTACTGATACTCTTAATATAAAATTATTTCACTTATTTAAAAAAATAGAAAATAATTGATAAATTTGTAATAATTAGGAATAAAATCTTATAATTTGATAAATAAAAAATTTCCATAGATTTTTTTTAAATATAACCAATTTTTATCGTAATTAAATTGATCAGAAATAAATATTGATTTCAATGAATTTATTTATCTTATATTTATTTAATAAATTAAAATTCATATAATGGATATTAATTTGAAATATATAGGAATAAAATAAATCTTATTCTTAGAAATATAGTTTTCTAACAAAAGTGTTTTATGCATTATGAAATATTATATTAAAAAATAATTTTAACAATTTCATAAATTTAATTTAATAAAATGGATTTAATATTTTTAATCACAATAGTATAATTATTTAATAATTTCAAATTCATTTTTATCCAAAAAAAATTTCACCTATATAAAAAAAGTATATTTCTATGATAAGGGGAAAATGAGATAAAATGGTTAAAACGAGGTGTAAATATAAAAAATATTTTCTATTAATATCTAATTGAGTGGATTAGTTGATGTATGGGCTATATACATTATTTTTACACTATTGATCCATTTTACATATATAATTACATTCCATACAAAATAATATGTCTACCCACATCAAAGAAAACATTTAGTTTGGATTCATCTAAAATTCCAAAACAAAGTTTTTCTCTAATAAGTCTCAACCATGTTTGGAAACTTCTATTTTGAATAATAATCCCAAAATCCTTCATTTATTAGAGGATATAAAAGACAATATTCATGCCTTAAACGTATATTTTATCCTCTACCTAATCATTTTTCTTTTTTAATTTTTTCTTGTCTCATTCAGTTTCACTATATACCTAAATAACACTATAACACTTAAATGATGAATTTTTAAGAAAACAAAATTGATAATCTGTTGTAATAAAAATTAATTTTGGATGTCTTCATAATTCTATAATGGTAATATATATAACTATAGTCATTAATAAAAATCAATTCTAGTTATTGAATCAAAGGTCATAAAAAGAATATTTATAATTATTAAATACAAACTATAAATATAACTTCTAATAAATATCTAAAGGAATTATGAATGATATCAAAATCATCTATATCATATTTAAAAACATGTGATAAAGGAATAAGTATAAAAACTATCATATTGAAGTAGGCGTGGAATAGACAAAACAATTAACACTTCAATATAATTTTAAAAATATGTAACTAATAAATAGATCATAAGAAATTATAAATTAATGTGAAAAAGTGAAAGAAAATTTGAATATGGTGAAGATATATATGAATAATAAATTTTGATTGAATATATATTATTTTAGATAAGGTCCAACCATGTATGAATCTGAGGTAATGGTTTTCATTTCTAAATCATCTCCTTGATGATTCATTAACTTTCTCTAATTATATAGAAAATATATTCAAATCATTATCTATAAAATATTTTATTTTCCATATACATATTTTGGTAAATTTACAATTTGAAGTTCAATTTTAATTCATTGATTTATTACACACCATAGAAAAATAAATCATTTTTATGAATAATTATCATTTTTTGGTTATTTTTATTCAATAATATATTCATTCATTGATTATATATTTTAATATATTATATTTAAATATAAAAATGTATTCTATTATATATCATTAAAATTTCAATTTATCACTTTTCATGTGGAATATTAATAATTATAGTCATTTATTTGGGTTTCATTGGAACTATCAAAAATGACTAAAAAGTAATTTCATTCAATTTATTTATATTTTATATATTCTATGCCTCGATTCTTTGACTAAATAATTTTTTCATTTTGAGATACCATTATTGATACCACTTTAAAAAATATTTTCCTAGACATTCTACTTTTAATAACTTGAAAATTAGTTTGAATTTGACATATAATATTATTTTTATAAGTAATTTAAAAAATATTTATGAAAAAATGTTTATTGATTTCAATTTAATTTTCCTTTCTATCTCTAAAATATCTATATCCTATATTATTTTGTCTGATTTTTCACCAATTAAATTCTATAATCATATACTTACTTTGGGTGATTGAATTTCGGTATCATTTGGTCCAATTATGCATTGATTGTTATGTGATGATGTGGGGCCCCAAACCTACACTCCTGGGTGAGTTACTAAAAACACATAAATAATATACTATATTTGATATCAAGTGAGGAAAACCATGCTAAAAAATCTTTATTTTACATTATATCCATCATTGAAACATTTAGCCTCATGAATAATTTCACATTCCTAATAACTGAAGGTTTAGTTTCTTTTAGGATTAGCTACATAATAAAATTATTGAATGATAGTTACTATAACATCCAAGTCTTATCATGTATAGAGATTACATAATTTTTTTTTTTGAAATCTTAAAAATTTACAAAAACATTTTCATAAATTCCATATTAGTTTTGTGCCTTTGGAAACACAGAAAACATCGGTACATGAGCGAGCTAGATTGTCTCTCACTAGGTGCTCAAATACTAGAGCCCCACCTAGACATATAATACATAAAATATATCTTTATAACCTGGATAATAAAACATAAAATTGGTTAAGCTCATTTTCTAAGTAAAGGTAAAAAGGGAGATGTGTAAGGATAAACATGAGTATAAGGGAATGAGAACATGATCAGGACATTAGAAGATCATGCCATACATATCATAATCATTTATCTTGGCATAATGGTTTTTAGTTCATAAGGAATTAATCATAAGTAAATCAAGAGAAAAATATATTAAATCATAATGTAGGATTAAGACATGGAGTTTTTGGAATACACATAATCATAGAAAATATTATATCGAGGCTACCTACCAAGACCTTTAGAACATGTTAGTCTTGAGATAATCACCCCTGAAACTACTACGGGCTAGGGCTAATAACCTGTGTACCCTATTATTTTCAACCATTGTATAAAACCCATTTACCCTATTACTTTTAGCATTTGGCTATAGCCCTTTTAACTTCTTATTTTTTAGGATTGGGATACAACCCTTCTACCTCATTATTTTTGGTCTTAGACTACAACATGTGTACCCTTTGAGCTCATATATCTTTTATCATTACCCAATGCATTGTAGAGAGATATAGGTCCCACCCATATCATAATTTCATCATACATACATATGATAAAATATCAAAAACAATCATATCGTAACCCATTAAATGAAATGGGTGTCATAAGAATGTAAT
This sequence comes from Viscum album, assembly GCA_963277665.1. Lineage (NCBI taxonomy): Eukaryota > Viridiplantae > Streptophyta > Magnoliopsida > Santalales > Viscaceae > Viscum > Viscum album. The sequence continues at coordinate 348,393,996 of OY728126.1, forward strand.
CATATCTTAACCTATGAAAAAGGGATAGGTTTCATAATCATTTCATCAAAGCATAACCCGTGAAAAGAGGTAGACTCTATAATAATATAACTCATTAAGAAGAAATGGGTTACATAATTATATAACCCCTGAAATACAAATGGGTTTCAAAAACATATTCCTTGTGAAAGAGAAACCAGTTTCATAAACATCATATTATCAAAACAAAACCATCGAGAGAAAGAATATGAATAGAACCTTTAGAAAATTTCTCCAGAAAGGCATGAGTAATCCAAATAGATGTAATATTAGATGAAGAATAATTTTGAAATATATTTTAAAAATATTTCTTGAGAAAAATATCCTTTCTTATTTGAAATTTTATTTTTAAAACATAAAATCTTTTGGAAACAATTTAATTTCAAGATAAACTTGAAAACATATAAAGAAATATTAAAAATGTTTTGAAAACCATTTCTTTGAAAACAATTTAAAAAATATATAAATAATTCTTGAAATTTTTTTGAAAACTATTTCTTTGAAATATTTTTAAAAACTTATAAATAAATCCTGAAACCATTTTTAAAACCATTTCTTTGAAAACATTTTGAAAACTTGTAAAGAAATTTTGAAATCATATCGAAAAAAAATTATTTGAAAGAACATTGAAAACATATAAATTATTATTTAATAACCATAAAATATTTTTAATATCATGTTTCATTGAAAATGAGCTTAAAATATAATCTTTAAAAATATTTTTTAAACCATTTTTGAAAAAATATTTTTTGATATTCATGGCATGAGTCTCAAAGAAGGAAAATTGAGACTAAACTACTTTATAGATTTGGTAAATTTTGAAACATAAACCCCATGAAAGAGATGTCAAAAAATGGATATTTAAATACCCATATATTCCAGTATGATAATAATAAAATATATTCATGGTTAGTATATACAACATAAAAATAAATTATTGGTCAACAAGGCATGTATCTCATAGAAATTAAAAGTGAGATGAAATTACCATACCTGAAGTCTCGACTCTATTCGTACTCATTAAAAACTCTTGTATAATAAATATAAGTTTATTATAAATATAACACATAACCATATTATTATATATAATATCATATATGATTTTATTATGACATTATATAACCCGTTTGTTAATAACTCAATGTTATTTTTATTTTTCAGGTAATAACCGCTTTGTTATTATCTTGTGTTTTGATTTGTTATATTTTTGAAAATCATAGGTATGTAATGATCTAAATAATGTAAACTATGATATAAATATCATATATATTTATTATATAAGTATTTATAGTAATCTATGAAAGATACAAATTTGAAATGAAATATAGTGTTCATGGAGACGGTAGGTTATACGTATGCATAAACGTTGTTTCCATTTTAATTTCATATAGAAAGAAAAAAAGTAAATGAATGTATATATATGATATCATTACATTATAATCATTATGTTGTATATATCATGTAATTTTACAAAACTTTCCATTAATACGTTCCATGTAAAGTGTGGACGAATCACATCGCTTTGAGGAGGCGGTAGTCTACACTTCCACAAATGAAGTTATCGTATTTACAAAAAAAAACATGAAAATATGTTTTATATAATAATTATATAAGAATAAATAAATAATAAAAATGATATATATATATATAACATAAAATATAATTCCCATCATAATTAACAACCATGATAACTAGTACAGGAAAAATAAACAATGATGTTTTGTGAGGTGGTAGTTCGCCATACACAAGAACGGTAAGTTCATTACCCATTAGATTGAAGTGTGTGTTAGTATTGGCATAAACAAAATAATTAAAAAATATAATTATATTATGGATATTGGGGTTATCATATAAACATTGAATAAAAATATTTCATGGGGTGGAGAATGAATAAAAACAAAAGAGCTTGAGGAATAATGCTACCTCTTCTTTGGGTAACTCCTTCTGGTTTGCACCAAAGGGTTTCCTTGGATGGATTTATGTCCAAAGGGAGAATTATAATATAAAGGTATTGATTTGGGGAGATTATTTCATCATATTTTTTGAAATCCAAAGGTCTTGAGAGGGGTGAGTAATGGGTGGGGTGAGTTCTTTTTTATAGTGGATCAGGAGTGGCATTCTTGAAAATTTTGGAAAAGTGAATTCCACCCACGTCTTTCCCATGTAAAGTGGCCCCAATAATGGACCCAATTATATAAAAGTTAGTATATGGTCTAAATATTAAAATACAATTGCTTTTGGACAAGTTTATTGGTCATTTTGGCCTTTAAGTTTAAGTTTTTGTCCCCTGATAAGCTAATTTTCCTCTTAATCATTGTAATTAATTTTAATTAAATGCACTAATATTTTTGGTCAAAAACTAATTATACCATATTAGAGATAATAAATTATACTAATTAAAAATATGAAATCTTTTTTTCCAAATCTTAATCACATAAGTGGAATAAATTAATTTAAAATTAATCTTTCAGACAGGATGACAATGCGGGTTTTAAAAGTAAAAAATTTTAATAGTTTGCTAAGTTTTTATTTCTAATTTAAAAGTGAAATTGATATCAATGAAATAAATTGTATTAATTTATGTATAAATAATATAATTATACTTAAACCGATCATAAATATAATTTTACATTAAAAATAAATTAGATGAAAGCACGGTTCTGAATTAAAATTCAGTATTTCTCACAATTCATCAAAAAATGAAACTTCACATAAAAATACTAAAAATTCCCCCTAACCAAAATTTTATGTTTATATTTAAAAATTAAATTTTATTTTTACATATAAAATTTATAAAAGTTCCAAAATTTATTTTTAAAATGGGTTCTCCATTAAAAGGCGGTAAAACTACTTTTATAAAAATAAAGGTTTTTATGTGTAATAATGGGTTTGTTCTTATCTAATGCATATCAAATATATTATAAGGATGTATAAAAATATATTATTTAATATATAAAATATATATTTCATTAATATCAGTCACCAATAGTAATTAATTTAATTTATTAGGATAAAATTTCTTTGCGGTCATAAAAGTAGTTTTTATAAAAAAACATTTTATTTATATTCAATTGGTTCTTATAATCATTTCAAAGTAATTAGTAGAAAATTATTTAAATCATGTATTTTTATAAGTTATTTAATCATATTCATGACCTCTAACTTAATGAATATTTTATATCTTATTATATTAAATAATAATATTTTTAACCATATATTATTTTTTGGTAAAACATAGTCTTTGTGTGTAATGCACAATTAACTTAGTGTTATGTATAATATAATATAAAATTAGTTATTTAATGAAAAAATATTTTCAGTTTCGTTTAAAATTATAAATATAAAAAAAGATTATATTAATTCCTAGAAATCACAAAATCCTTGGGTATTATATTCTACCCCCCTAAAAATGAATTTCACCCTCAAAATTCATTTGGGTTATCAAAAGTTCAATACATGAAACAATCTTTCATAGAAACCCAAATCATCAAAATTAATACTAAAACATACTTTAAAATTTTAAATTAGGAACCAAAATCAGTCACCCAAAGTAACTAATAAATATTTTCCAAAATATAAGAACATTAGTGGTAAGTGAAAACGTGGACATGGAAGACAAATATAACTATTGTGTTCTGATGAAGAGTGAAAGAGAACACGCTTAAGAGATAGTTAACAATCACAAATCCATAAATCATTGATGATATAAGGGTCCATTTTATTCATAGAAAAATATGGTACTAGGATATCCTTTTCAGTTTCAATATCATTTCCATATAATTGATAAATTTTCATGAGAAGATATATTTACTTGATTCAATACAATCTCAAACTTTTTTTGGCCTTAATCAATTTCCACCTCACCTATTTCTCCTGAAAGAAAGGTGAACCTTTTATTCCTAAATAACTAAAAGATCATGATATTCATGATAATCTACCCCATATATTATCAGTAAAAATCAAAAAAGTGGTTTTAATGGGTTATCCAATATGCATAAATCCTCATGTGGTGAGATAATACTTTATCTCATAGACTTCATCTGAATTTTAACATAAAATTTCTATAAATGGTTAACCTTATAACCATTCCTAATGATTAAAATAAAAAACATTTTAAATAGTGTAATTAAATTATCTTATCATTGATCCCCCATATATCACAAAGTATATCTTATTTGTCACATTCCAAATATTTGAGTCCCCTCATTATAAACTCTCTTGAAATATGGTAATAACCTGAATTACCATAAAACCTCTTCAAAAACCTGAATGATTACTTATTACAAATATTAATGGATATATTCCATAAATACAATAATTTTTAAACTTCATCCATGATAATATAGACTACTTTTTCACTGAATCCTTTATCAATTCTGAGGTAATCAGTATCATCCAATTTTACTTATTCATATCAAATATAGCTTTATCTAAACATTATTATATTAGTATCAGAGAAAAATAAAGGGTTACCTTCCCTAAATAAAAATTTCACATTTTCATGAATTTAGTTTTCTACCTCATAAACACCATTCAACATACCTTTAAAATCCTTAATGAAAAAATTAAACTGAAAATACTTATATATTTCAGGATTCATATAACATAATATTTGAATTACAAAACATAAAAACTTCATTCGTACAACTTTATTCTCAAACAATTTACTAATATTTATTATATTATTCTTTAATACCCCATTCATATAATATGAAATACTAATCATGTATTATCATTTATCAAAATCAATTTAATCATGCTTGTAAACAATACTATTAGAACAACACATAACTTCCATAGGTCTTTTGTGGTCTCTTCATCATCAGCAGAAAAACCATCACTCATTCCACCTTACTGATTATCCTAATGAGCCTCCCAAAAAGTACATAAATTTTAATAATGCTCATACTTTCCATATTCAATGTATTTATAAATTTATAATACCTTAGGGGGATAATATTCCATTTCATTTTGTTAACTGAACTTTTCATTTTCCATTTCCAGTACTTGTTTTGTGCCCTTCTTTTCTAAAGTCAAAATATCTTCATATTCCTCTAAGACATTAACTTATGTGATTCTTTCTACATTCTTAACACAGAGAAAACTGAATCTTCTTTCCTCCATTGTCTCTATTACCCAAACTTTCAGTGAACTCATTCCTTCTATTCTTTAGTGAGTTTGACAGTTATTTAAGGTACATGTTGTTAATCACGTTCTGTGAAAAATGATTCGGAATGACCAAAACATCCTTCACTCTAGTGATCATCCCATTTTAATTCTCATTAGAAATATTTCCATCACATTTATGATTAATACAGTTCCTTCTGGTTCCCACAATTGACTTAAACCAAAAATCATATAGTAAAAAATAGTTCTCATAGTGAGGAACCACATAATAATGAAAACCCACTAGTAGGATGTCTAAATTATGACACTTTATTTAAAATATGATACCTTAGGTTTATCATAGGTTATTCATATAAAAATTATTTTTAAATACTTCATGATGTTTCATGAAGAGATTTTGAATTCCTAAAGTATATCCCACAAGAGTGTCAAACCAGGTGCACAACAAGGCATATTTTCATGTTCCCAGTTGCACTCAAGTAAGGCCCAATTAGTCTTGCCAGAGTTGTTACTATGTGTTAATTTTTTTCCAAACCATTTCTAATTGTAGTATATAGAAAAGGATATATTTATAATAAACCAATCCCTTTATCGTTTTCCAAGATTCCAAGAAATTATTTTATACTTTTCCTTATACCTTGACTTATCCTTATACATGTTCTTAGAGTTCTCACTAAGGTTTTCTTGTCCTAGTTTCTAATGGTTGACTAAACCTTCCCTCTAATACTAACTATAAAAACCCATATTTAATGTATATATACTTTATATCATTTTTTGGAATACTTAAACATTACACAAATATACGTCTAAAGACTGTATTAGTTTAGTGACTTTGGAAACATGGAAACGTAAACACTAGTACATGATTGAGCTATATTATCTCCCAATATGTTCTACAAGACAATAACACCTATTTGACATATCATACATAAATTATATCATCATAACCTGGGGAAAGAAACATAAAATGGTTGAGTTCAGATGCACGGTAAGGGTAAACAAGGGAGATATGTATCCATAAACATGAGGATAAGGGAAAAAGAATGTGATCATAATCTTAGAAGATTTTACATTCATATCATAAAAATGTATCATGGAATAATGGTTATCAGTTCACAAGGCATGAATCATAAGGAAATCGAGAACGTAATCCTTGAAAGAATAACATAGGAGTAAGACATGGAATTTTTGGCCTACACATAATCATAGAAAATCTTATGTCAAGGATACCTACCAAGACTTTCATAACATGTTAGGTTTGGTATAATAACCTACGAAACTTCATTGGTATTTGGATAACAAACCATGTACCTCATTATTTTCAGTCTTGGGATACAACCTATATACCCTCTTACTTTTAGGCTTAGGATTCAACTCGTGAACCTTCTTATATTCAGGCTTAGGCTATAACCTATGTGCCTTCTTATTTTTGTGCATAGTCTACAGACTATGTAACCTTTGATCACAAATACCATTTATCATTACCCAATTAATTAGATAGATATATTGGTCCCATCCATATCATCATTTAATCATATATACATATGCCACAAGATCATAAATAGTCATATCATAACCCATGAAATGAAAAGGGTGTCATAAACATGTAATCATATCTCAACCTATGGAAGAAGGGATAGGTTTCATAAACATTTCCTAAAAGAATAACCAATGAAAGGAGTTATGTTTCATAATTATATAATTCATAAAGAATAAACTAGTTTCATAAACATATAACCCACAAAAGAGAAACGGTTTTCATAGATATCATTACATCAAAAAATAAACTATTAAGAGAAAAAAGATGAATGGAACCTTTGGGTCATTTACCATAAATGCATAAGTAACACCAAAAGATGTCATCTAAGAATGAAAGTAATTTTGAAATATCTTTTAAAAAATTTCTGGAGGAGAATATCCTTTTTTCTTTGAAGAATTTTTTTAAAACATAAAAACTTTTGAAAACCATTTCCTTTGAAAATAAACTTGAAAACTTATAAATAAAGATTGAAAATGTTCTAAAAATAATTTCTTTTAAAACACTTTGAACACTTATAATGAAAAAATGTAAATGTTTTTAAAATCATTTCTTTGAAAACACTTTGAAACCTTATAAGTAAAGATTGAAAACGGTTTGAAAAACATTTCTGTGATAAAATTTTGAAAACTTATAAAGGATTATTTAAAACTAATTTTTACTTCAAAATGATCTTAAATGATCATATTTAATACATTTTTTGAAAAGAATTTTGGAAACTAGGTTTCTGGAATTCATGCCATGTATCTCAAAGAAGTAAAATTGAGACAAAACTAATTTACCAATTTGGTAACTTTTGAAACATAAAACCATGAAAGAGAGATCAAAAAATGGATATGTAAATACCCATATATATAAGGATAATAATGATATAATTTATTAATGGTTAGTATATACACCACACATAGTAAATACGTGGTGAACAAGGCTTGAATCTCATTGAAATAAAAAAGTGAGATGAAATTTCCTTACATTAAGTATTAACTCTCTTCGTACTAGTTCAAAACTCCTTTATAATAAATATAAGTTTATTATACATCTAATAAATAACAATATTCTTATATATTGAATATAACACTTTATGTATGGATTGTATCTATTTATAAATGATTGTCATTGGTAGAAAATGTTAGGAAAAAATCCCTCAAGGTATCATTGAATCATTTTTGAGGTGATTTTGTTTGTTGAAAAAGTAGGCCTCTATGTTGTGTCTGTTGACAAAGCATACCACAATGTACAAATTTGTTGAAAAATGAGGTTAAAATGGTGATTTTTTGGGTTCAGGAGATGTTGTTGGATATCCATGTTTGATTGAAGAACCTTGACAAAGGAATGGATGATCTGGATGCGGTACAAAAAGAGTATATACAAGGTGGCAGCGTTTTCCAGTGTTTGCCAAAATTTTGGGCTGAAAAATCAAAAAATTGAAAGATGTTTTTTTGGAAAAGGGAGGTGCGCGAAAAAATAAAGTTGTGCGAGAAAAATAAAAGTGGTGCATGAAATATTTGCATAGTATGTGAAAAAGGAAAGTGATGCGGGAAATATTTGTGTGGTGCGTGAAAAAGGAAAGTGGTGCGTGAAATATTAACATACTGTGCAAAATAGAGGATTGGTTTCTTTTGTGCAAGAGGTTATACAAGATCAGAAGCTTGAAAATTTTCAATGGCATTGGGTGCGTGAAAAATTGGAGCATTGCACAAAATATGATGTTGCGTGGAAGATTTTTTTTCTGCGCTCGAAGAGGATTACACGCGGAAGAAGGGTTTTTCACGCATGGTTCGATTTTATCTATAAATATGAAGTGAACCCTATCATTAAAAGTTGATCAAAAAATAGAGATTATCTGAGCTCTCATGCGCAAAACTAGAATATTCAAGGGAGTTGCACGTAAACATCAAGTTTGCATGTAAAGTCAGGTGGTTGTGCATAAAATAATTGTTTTGCACGTAAAAGAAAAGGTAGCATGTAAAAGAGAGTGTTTTTACATAAAATTGGTAGTTGTGAATAAAATTAGTGTTGTGAAAAAAGTGGATTTTGCACAAAAGCAGGGAATTATGTGTAAGGTGTAGTAAGGTTTGCGCGTAAAAATTGGTGTTGCTCGGTACACCAGGTGCAAAGTGAGACTCATCTACGGGTGAAAGTTGGATGTCAAAAAATCATTTATATACAGTGGAGAATGCATTCATTAGAGATAATGAATAGAGCTACATGTCTATAAAATGTGAGTGGATCTTCTAAAGAATCAGTGAGCACACTTCAGTTGAGAGAGTAGTGAGATTTCATATAGTGAGTGGTTGTAAATCGGGAGGGACAGTGAGTCCGCTCCGATCTTGTAAACAGCAGTGCGCTCATAGTGAATTTGGTACATCATCACACTGCTGGTGTATGCTCTTGGGACACATCCCAGTGAGGGTGAATGAAGTAAAATTGTTGTGTCATGTGCATGCTTTAATATTCATTCATACACTGCAATGGGAAGGAGGGATAGAATAGGGTTTTGTCTGACAACAAAACCAGATCAAAATGGGAAGTTGTTTTAGTTTTCCATACCCTAATTCACCCCCCAGGGTATCTAGCCTAGTGGACTTAATATATAATTATGGTTAATGAAATAAGAATATTAAAATGATATCAATATGATGAAGAAATTCTAAAGTTAATGAAGCTTGGATTAATTCCTCAAGTCTTGATATTACAAGAAAAATGTTAATTGTTTGTAGACTTTGAGTTTCAAGGTGATGTATAGAGAATTGTTATGGATTCATTAGATGAAATTGGATGTCATTTCATGGTTGAATAATTCACCTAGTTAAATTAGATGATGATTTGATATTTTAAAGATCTCACTTTATGTATTTGGTAAAACATGAGATGCAAGATTGAAAAAATAAAGGGGTAGTTGTGCCAATCATTTTCAAGTTTGGTTGGAATGAATGATGTGATGGAAGATAAGGAAGTTTAAATACATATAAAATTTGATGATGATAAAGATGATCAATAAAAGGATATATATTAAGAAAAAGGGAGTTACTGATAAAATAAATGAATGTAAAATTGTATGTTTGATGAAACTAAAACATATTTATATGGTGTCATCGCTTCCTAGTACTTTCCAAATTTTTGGGCCTAAAAATCAGGATCTTGTTTTTTGGTAAATGAAGGATTTTCACAAATCACAGTTCAAGAACCGCAAAGAATAGTTCACGGATATCATAAGAGGTATACAGAACAACAATGAAAAATTGGAAAAGGAATAAGTTCCACATAGCAGTGCTATATGGATCGTAAAGTGTTCTATGTATACTGCATATGTAAAGTAGTTCACAAGAGATTCATTATACATAGAAGACTTTAAGTTAGTGGAAGGTTTGCAGTTTGTAGGTGGAAATAGATTGTGAGAAACACATCATTTTTGGTTGATAGGCTTTGAAATATTTGAAGATAGAATTGTCTGTCATACGTAAATTAGGGTACTATGCGGACCATGGAGTGAAAAATAGTTTTCGAGAGGAGTATAGTCTATAGTGAGGGTTGTCCCTCTTTGAGGTTTTAATAAAATTTGATTAGAGGGTTTTTCATTTTTTTCCTCTATAAAGTTCCCAAAACCCATCATTAAGATAGATCAAATTTTATAAGAAAATATCATCACTGGTGGTTGAATTTAGTGAAGTCTAAAGTAGTTATCAAGGAAGAAATTTCGTGAAAGATAAGGATTCTTGCAGGGCATTGTAGGTCGCAAAATAAAAGGATTTGTGGTAGGGGAGATAGCCTGTGGAAAAGAAGACAGCCTCCAGAAGTAGGGAAAGTCCATGAAAGAGAAGGTTCTCCATAGAAGAAGAGGTCTGTGAAATCAAAGGTAGCCCACGAAGTAATGGTCATCCATGGTGTAGGGGTACTCCATGGAACATTGACAGTATGCTGGGAATTGGTCTTTAGTAAAGTAAAAGTAGTCCTTAAAAGAGAAGGTTGTCTATGAAGCACTTGCTCCATGTAGTGAAAGGTACTTTATGGAGGATACAGGACAATATTAAAAGGAGAAACATCACTTAAAACAACGTATGTACCTGGTTGATACACAACGGTATATCCTAATAGGTCTCAATAAGGTGGAAGACTTTCTTGGTTTTATAAATCCTTATCAACAAGGAGAAGACTGTCTTGGGAGGCAGTATAAATATCCATCCAAGTTCTATAAAATGGATTTTTTTGGAAGGAAGTATAAGGATATAGCCAATAAATATAAAACTCTCACTTTTTGATGGTTTTAAAAGTTCCACATGAGTGTAAGGGTATATACTAATCATTCTATTACACACAAAAGTATTATTTCTAGTGTATTTTTTAGTATTAGATTATTTCCAAACCATACCAAGGACATAGCTCCTCTTGTTGAGTTATAAACCTTGTAAAAATATTATTTTCTATCTTTTTTATTTTATATACTTGCATATAATAGTAAAAGAGAATAATAGAATCAATATTCTAAAAGTTATATGAGTTAGAGGGATAAAAATTTACAATTGGTTTAAAAACTCCCCAACACTAATTCACACCCCCCCCCCCTCAGTGTTAGGCATATCCAAAACTAGTACTCTCATATATAATGATATATATGATTTTATTATGACTTTTTATTAACTATTTATTAACAACTCAATGTTAATTTTATGGTTTGGGTAATAATCACTTTGTTTTTCTCTTGTGTTTTTATTTGTAATATTTTTTGTCCTCATAGTTATATCATGATCTGAAGAATGTAAACCATGATATTAACATATATGTATATATATATATATATATATATATGTAATATCATTCTAGTAGAATTATTATGTCATATATATCAAATACATTTTCTAAACCCAACCTTAAAACATTCCACATAAAGTGTGGATGAATCACATTGCTTTGAGGAGGCATTGGTCCACACTTCCACAAACAAAGTCATCGTATTTACACTAAATAGAAATCATCAAGGTATGTCTTATATAAAAATTCCATAAGAATAAATACATCATAAATATCATATATATCATAAAAAATAATCACAATTCCCAACCAGGAGAAGTGTTTAAGGAAAAACGAACAACATCATTTCGTGAGTCGGTAGTTCACCGTACACAAGAACAGTAACTTCGTTACCCATTAGATGGAAGTGTGTTTAAATATAGATAAAACCCATAGAATAAAAACAAATAATTATATTTTATATAATGAGGTTATTATATAATCTTGTAATAAAAATATTTCAGGGAAAGAGAATGAAAATAAACAAAATAGATTGAGGAAGGATGTTACCTCTTCTTTGGGTAACTCCTTTTGGTTTCCACCAAAGGGATTACTTGGATGGATTTATTCCCAACGGTAGGATTATAAGATAAAGTTACAGGTATTGGGATATTATTTGAGCATATTTTGGGTGGGGAAATGGATTGAGAGGTATGAATATGATGGATGGGTGAGTGCGTTTTTATAGTTGAGGAGGAGTTGCATTATTGTAAATTTTGGAAAATGGAATTCCCCCCATATTTTTACTATCTCAAGTGGCTCCAATAATGGACCATATTTTATAAAAGGGAATATAGGGTCCCAATATGAATACTTAATAGATTTTATATAAGTATATTGGTTATTTTCTCCTTTAATTTTATGGTTTAGTCCCTTGTTAAACTAATTTTACTCTTAATTGTTGTAATTTATTTTAATTAAATTCACTAATGTTTTTGGGAAAAAATTAAGTTGAAATGATTGGAAATGAAAATTTAGGATTATTCCAAATGTAAAATTCATTTTTCCAAATTCCAATAAAAAACATGGCATAAATTAATCTAAAATTAATCCCGGAGATTGGATGAAAATGTTGGTTTTTAAAGTAAAAGAGGTTAAAATTTTGCTATGTTTTTGTATCTAATTTCAAATTGAAATTGATCACAATGAAAAAAATTGAATTAATTTATGTATGATTAATATAATTATACTTTAAAATAAATCATAAATATAATTTAACCTTATAAATTAATTAGATGAAAAATAAGTTTTGAATTAAAATTTAGTGTTTTTCACTATTCATCAAAACATGAAAAATCATAGAAAAATATAAAAAAAATCCACCTTTCCTAAATTTTATGTTTTTATTTAAAAAATAATGTTTATTTTAACATATAAAATTTATAAAAGTTTCAGAATTTAGATTTATAATATATTCCCCATTAAAAGGTAGTGAAACTTCTTTTATAAGAATTTGTGTTTTTATGAGTAATATGGGGTTTGTTTCTATATTATGACTATCAAATATATTAGATGAATGTAACAAATATCTGATTGAATATATAAAATATAATTTTCATTAATAAAATTCACTGATCCAAATTAATTTAATTAATTAGGAAAAAATTTCTTTGTGTTCATAAAAGTAGTTTTTATAAAAGCATTCCCTTTATATTCAATTGGTTCTTATATTCATTTATAAGTAATTCATAACCAATGAATTTGATCCTGTATTTTCATAAGTTATTTAATCCAATTTGTAACCACCAACATAATATCTAGGTTATATGTTATTATATTAAATAATAATATTTTTTATAATATATTATTGTCCAGTAAAACACTCTCTTGCATGTTCCACAAGTCGTTGAGGAAATTCAATCTCACGTGTAACGTTTGCTAACCTAGGTGTTCTGTGTAAAGAAAGTTGATCTTTATTTTTCATTTAGTGCATGATTAACTTTTTTTCATATAATGTAAAAAAAAAAGTGATTTAATAAAAAAACTATATTTAGTGTTGCGTGATTTTTCAAATATCAAAAAGATAAAATAAATTCAAAAAAATTGCAAAATATTAGGATTTCACTGTTGTGAACATTTCTCAATAATTTTTTCACTATAGAATAAATTATATACTTACCATTAATTATACTCTTCTTCATAAAGTTGGGAATGAAATCTTATGAAAGGGGAGAGCTCAAATGGTCATTAATGGAAAAACTCATCCACATATCATCAATTGTAAAATCTTAATAATTTGAGAAAACTTGAATGTTAGATAAATATTTTACTAAAATTAAAAAATGAATTAATAATTGATTTAAATATAATAAACGGACATGAAATCTCATATAAACAACCATGTAACATGGAATAAGAGTTTAAGATAAAATATATTAACCATGGAGTTTAACATAAGAATATGTCATAACATATAAATTTGGAAAAATTATATTAAATCATAAAATATAAACAAATAAAAATGTAATCATAGCCACGCAAAATCTTGTGGAAATTTTTTAAAAATATCTTATTCGTAAAAAATTATAAGGAAAAAAGAAAAATTCAATGACCTCTATATATAATCATTTGAACAAAGCATAATATGATGATTTCCATGAATAATTTTTTGAACAAAGCTATATATGATCATTTCTACACAAAATATTGTGAATAAAGCTATACACAATCATATTCAAACACAGTATCATTATCTAATGGGATATAAAACCTTAACCAATTCATTATAGATATATATAGTACCCCACCCTTCAATATACATACATATGTGTGACATAATATATCAATCATTCATTATTCCTTGAAATCCCATGGAATGAAATTGGGTTTCATATCATTTCAAAACAGTATCACATAACGTGATATCAACAGTATATCGGTCGATAAAAAAGTTTAATCACACAAAAGAAATATTTTATAAATTAATTTAGAAGGTTATTCATAAATCTTATCTTAATAAGAGATCGGCCTTTTAAATTTAAAAATGAGAATGGAAGTGAACATAAAAGAGACCCTATATAACCTATTTTATAACATTGTTTTTAAAAGAAGAAGTTATGAGTCACTTTCAAAAAATTTAATTTTTATAATTTTAAAGGAATACTTTTTCCAACAATATTTCAAAATATATTTTAATAATGTATCTATAAAAATATATTTTTTTTATTCAGAGGAAACATGGAGTGGAATAATAAATGTATGATTGGGAAAGGAAACCCTTTTTTAACTTTTTTAAAATATATTTATCAAAACCCACATCATAAAGTGATAGATATATCTTCCAATTGAAAATATAGTAAGATAAATTTATAAATCACGTGAAAAAAATAAATTTAAATTTCATTATAATAAAGTAGGACATTATTGGGATGAGTGAACATTGATGTGTAATAAAAAGGGCTCATTTGGAGAGGATAAAAATTGTTCTTCACATCATAAAATTTTATGAATAAAAAAATAAATAAATGTAGATATATATTATGTAAAAATTATTTTCCCCAAAAATGATCCAAACATAATATAATATCATCATAGGAACAAATCATAAATAAAAACATTAATAAGGGAAGAATTATTACTAATGAATAGAATATGTGCAAAGGGAACCCCTAACAACATTGATATTTTTGGAATCAAAATCCCATAAAAGATAAAAATTGAGATGGATTTATAAATCATATGAATTGATTGAAATTATAACAAAAACATTAATATGGTATTACATATATTTCACAATGTAAAATATGGGTTGAATATAGAATATGCATCCAAAAATGATATGTGTGATGTGAAACCATCACCTTAAATCATGATATTCATGATATCACTTCAACATCTTATATAAAAAAAATTAAAATCTCAATAACACATTTTAGATAAATATTAAAATATATTTACTAATATAATATTGAATAATAATAATTTATTATACATTTACTAGACAATTTTTATTTATTTTCATCACCATACATAATAAATTTGGATTGTTATGCCTATGTTGTAAAATGTCAATATCGATCACAATTAATTTATATAATGGAAATCATTATTAGCCCTTACTATACATTATAAAATATTTTTTATAATGGTCTATAATGTTCTAATTTCATTCAATGATAATTTTAGTCATGATTCGTGAAGATAAAATCGATGATGAGCTTGTTATGGTAAATTTAATGAATGGAAGGTGATATATTAAAATTCAGTATAAGTATTATTATTAAGATTTTATAATAAAAAATCATTATTCACTAATTAATATCTAATAATTACATTAAATATGTTTTTGTATATGTATATGTTAGTAATTTAGTGTATCATTCATGTAGGTGGTTAATCAAACATAAACAAAAACATGCTATAATTTATGGAGAAGCATGGTTATGAAGTGATTTAGTTATAACATGATTATTCTAGAAGTATAATGACTTTATGTTGGTTTTATTAATGATATAAATTATAATTTGGAAGGGTTTATGAATAATATAATCTATATAAAGCTATTATGTATAATGGGAAAACCATTTTACCCATGGTATGGTCATTTTAGGTGGTTAAATTTATATTGATCAACTATTATTAATATTAATAATAAATTAACTAATTTATCATTTAAGAAAAAAACTCTCATAAAAATGAATTTAATTAATAAACTACATTCTTATAATTATCTAAGAATGGTGGTGATGAAAAATGAAATATTTCATTCGATCGAGGTTGTAGTTCAGACATACATAGAGAAGCCAAATTCATTTTCTATAAAATGTAACAAAAGATAGAAATTTATATATTTTTTTCAAAATATTAATCATGATACATATATAATATTCATTCATTTAATACCCTTTCATAACCATCCATGAAAAGTGATTATAAAAAATTAAATACATCAATTCATTGTAGCGGTAGTATATGCGTTTGCACAAATATTGTTCTCATTTTTATAAGGAAGGGGAGAGTATGTAATGATTTCTCAATCAACATATTAAAATATTAGTATGTTAATGATATGGATGTTGTTATTTTCAAATGGTATGACAAAACTTTGAGTTATAATATGGAGACTTAGAAAATATAAATATAAATGAAAAATTTTAGAATTTTTACATCACCCATTGCAATAATGCCTTTGAAAAATAGGTTGCACAATTAAAAGGTGGTGTTTTAGGAGACTATAACCTATATAATAATTGTTTAATGGTTTTTTAGGTATTTTGGTAGTGTTTTTTAAAACTAAGTGGCATGTGGTTTAATGAGAAACGGGTTTGTAAAGGGCTCCCGTTATTAGTCTCAAGAGTGACTTTTTTGCAACAAACAGGTCACTATTCAAGGAAAGTGTCACAAAACATATAAAATATGTATATGGGTTTAGGTATGGTCGGATATTACCATAAATTCTCATTTACAGGCATGATGTAAACATGTTTTAGGTTTTGAACCCCATATATTTAACCCCTTTTCCATTTTTTGTTTTACCATAGTAAATAATTGTTAACAACATAATTCTGTT
Source organism: Viscum album (assembly GCA_963277665.1). Lineage (NCBI taxonomy): Eukaryota > Viridiplantae > Streptophyta > Magnoliopsida > Santalales > Viscaceae > Viscum > Viscum album. The sequence goes on from OY728126.1 coordinate 348,410,975, forward strand.
ATGCCTAAGAACAAAACGGACCATATTACATAATTTGGAACTAATAATTCTAAATATTAATTAAATTTTATTATATATAATTAATAATAGAGGTAAAAGTACAATTTAATATAATAAATTTTAAAAAAATTAAAAATATTTTAGAAAAAATATTACTTAAGTTAAAAAATGTCAAATATTGGTTTCAAAGTGAAATTTAGATATTTAAAAGTGTACGTTTTCATTTTTAATGCATATAAGGTAAATAAAATGGATTCATAAATTATTTATTATTTATCATATCGTAATTCTGTCATAAAATTCATGGTATTTGTAAAAATTGTATTTTATATTATTCATCTAAAAATAGATTTTTTATAAAAACATAAAAGTGGAATCAAAACATAATTTCTTTATGCACTACCAAAAAAAATGTTTATGTTATAATGATAAAATTTTAAAAAATTATTTTATCTTTTTAATCAAAACATGAAATATAATGAAAACTATTTTGATGGGAAAATAACTTTTTCCATACATTAAATATTCTTATTATTATTTCTAATGAATTTAAATTTATAATAATACTAATAAAAACTTTTTAAACATCTTAATATTACTATGTAGTCATTATTTAAATTTGATCAATTTAATTTATTTAGATAAAAATTACACAACATTTTTGAAAATAATTCCCATAAAATAATTATTTTCCCATTATCATGGGAATTAACATTAATATTAGTTACATATTTTTATGCCTAAAATTAAAATTTTATTTATCACATAATTTTAGAATTATAATTGAAACCATACCAATAATTTTATTTGATTTAATATTTGAAATTGATATAAATTAACTAAAATGTAAAAATTTATAACAAATAAAAAATTCTTGTAAAATCATATTCTAAAAAAACAATGAATTTTTTAACATTTAGAATTTGTTCTATATTCTCACTATCATGAACATAATTATTTATGACAACCCTCTTGATGTTTTAACGTTTTTCCAAAGTAAATTTATATCCTATTGTTTTCAAAAAAATCTTTTTAAAAGATTTATTAGATTATGATATTTCATTTCATTTTATTGAGCTATTTAAATGTGCATTTTGTTATGGGTTGAATTGAGTGTTATGATGAAAAGTGGACTCATATATATGTTTTTTAATGTAATTGTTCTTGGAAATTATATATAATAATATTTGGTCATGAGATATATTCCTCTAATTTGTTGGGTGATGATTTATTCTCTAGAAAAATGATTATTGGAATTAACTAAATATAATTAATCCCATTACAGGTTTAATACATGTGAATACAATGGATGAATATGATTTCCAAAAATACCTTCACGGTTTTATATTAATTCTATGAGTTTTAAATTTTTTATTGATCAATGGATGATTTCAAAAGTGATTAGGTTTTATTATTAGCTCAATATTTATTTTTTGAAAGGAAAACATTCTTATAGGTTTTCATGTTTTTAAAAAGGAATATTGTAATTAATTTCTTTTTATATCCCCTAATTTTCTTTTTTTCTCATCCCATATTTTCAAAAAAAATCAAAGTTCTTAAGGATGAGTTAGCACATTAACAATTACAAAGTCCAATTTTTGGCGACTCATCATGAAAAAATCAAAAAGTTCCACGAATATAAAATGATTTTAAACTTAATGTCATATTATTGAGTAAAATTATATATTGAGTATATGTGTCCACAAAATTATATAATAGTTTTCCAATTTCTCTAAAATAAAAAGCCTAAAATATCATGAAAATATAAGAAGGTTCACAATTTAATATATAAAACTCATCATTATTGGTTTGTTATATATGGGTTTTTATAGTCAGTATCAAAGAAAACATGTATAGAATAATGCATCTAGAACAGGATCTTCATATTTGGGTTTTGAAATCTTAATATAAGTTGAGAAAAAAGTCATATATAATCTTTAAGATGAAATTCAATATTAAATAATTTTTTCACAATATATAAGGATGCAATGCTTATTTCACTTGCCATGCATCAAACCAAATACAACTGACAAGATATTTATGGTGTCATTCATCATTTAAAATTCATGCATTAGAAACGTTCAATGAGTAGATTCCACCACTTTTTTCCTAAAAACTCAAAAATTTCTAAAAATAATTTTATAAAAATCAATATATGTAATAATAAAAATAAATTAAAATAAAAAAAAGAAAAAAATGATGAATTAAAGTTTAGTCTTATAAGAAACTTATATAAATTCACATGGAATCTCATGCCTCATCCCTAAAAGTGACGGATGAATAGTTTTTTATAAACATTTCACTTTCATCTTCATGATACTCTCTATTTATTTATAGTAATTCTAAAATAACATATGTAAAAAGGGTTGAAATACCATTTAATAGAACACCAATCCAGATAGAGTTGCCAAAGTGGCCTTATCCTTTGATACCCATAATAAATTCAAACTAAAACTGTGTAAAAAAAATTTATCATCATTTAGAACATTTTATTCTATAAATACCATGACCCTAGTAGTCCAAAGTTGGTGGTTACATTATTACATTGACAATATATACAAGATATTAAATCCAAAATGATTGAATAGTATAGTAGTCATGGTAAACTTGATACTTTCCTAAATCTCAAATTACATTTAAAACTATAAAATATAAAATAATATTTTATTTGTGAACATAATTTTTATATATATAATTTTATTTCATGTAATTCATAGTACACTTTCTAGTTTCCTAGGGTAAGGGAAAATAATAAAGGGGTAAGATCATATGCTCAATAATGTTATGTGTACAATGGAAGTTAACTTTGAATAAATGAGGCATAAATAATATGATAGGAATAGATACGATAAAATAATGTCATATAAATAATAATATAAGATTGAAACTTATCCATGGATGCATTAATATTCAAATAATCACATATAAATCAATAACTGACTTCATAATGATGTAATTAATAATGTTTTACATAATAAACTTACCATCGAGGCCTCAACCTAAGACATCTTATATAAATGGGAATGGCATCGTCCAAATACCAAAACTATTTTGAATCAGGATACCTACCAATTCATTTAGGGTCTATGTAATAATGTGACCCACCCATCACTTAATAAAACCAATTCATTCATTATATGAATGAAAAAAAAATTATCGACATGCCTAAATAATCAATTATTGTTCGTATTAGAATAACTAGCATACATAATGTCAATAATTTACTAATTCAAACGGATATTAATCCATAAATAATAAAAATATTGGATGGTATAATTATATTTCAACCTCATAAAATAATATATTTCAACAAAGGATATTGACATAGATGAAAATACTATAAAAATATCACTAGAATATTTTTTGAAGAAAATACCCTTTTTATTTTTAAATCATTTATTCCAAATCTAAATTTTTTAAAAAATATAATAACAATAATTTAATTTAAAAGAAATAATTTTAAAATTTAAATTAATTTACATAACATTTAGTGGCCATTATAGTTTAAAATTTTTATCATGTCTTATACATAAAAACAAATGTTCCTTTTATATTTTTGATAAATAATTAAAAGTACCTCGTTCAAAAAAAACAGTAACATCCCCAATAAAAAAATTAAACAACCAATCATCTGTAAAAATAAATTTAAAAAAACATTGGATATTAGTAAAAACATTCTTTAAAACATTTTAAAAAAAATTAAAATAGAAGAAAGATAATATTTGACCGAAGAGAGAAATAAAGTCAATTTTACCAAAAAAAACTCTCTTAGTATCATGAGTTATTAATGAGAGGAAAATAAATGAAAAACATTAATTTCCATAAATAAATGTAGTATATTAAAATATATTTGGTTTAAGATATAAATATAAATAATTCCCCCAGTGGAGACTTAATCATAAACAATTTTAAATAATGATGAAATCATGAAATAAACTCATACCTTAGGTCCAAATAACTTCATAAGTGATTTTAAACGCTTTTATAATAAATTTAAATTTATTATAATTCTATAAAATTATCATATATATAATTATAATATTATATATTATCTACTTATAACATTTCAACACGTGTTTATTAAAAAAAATTTATTTAAGTCATCATTTTTTATGTATTATTTGTCTCATTTTTTTATGTGTTTTAGTTTTGTTGTTTTTTCCCAAAATTTTTAAAATGGTTACATAATATCCATAGTTTTATTCATGGTATAAATATATTATTTATTAATTAAATATATTTTTATAATCACTCACAAGTTGTAGAGAATGAAAAATGATTTACATTGTTCATTGACATTGTATGTCATACGTGCGCATGAAGGTTATTTTCATTTTTAATGCTTAGAAGAAATTAATATAAATAATAATTTTCCATTATATACTATATATATCAAAGTTATTAATTAAATATATCCTTATTACTATCTATTTAATTAAAAACAAAAAAAAAGATTCACATCGCTTAATGGAAGTGGTAGCTCACATGTACTCACGAGCGACATCATCATTTTCCAGTGGATTGAAAGTTAAAAACATAAATTTAATATTACAAATATTGAAGAATAATAATATCAAAAATTAAATTTATAAACATTAAATTAAAAATAATATCCTTTTATGAATGGTGATTATTGGAAATGGACTGTATCCCTACATAGAGATGGTGGTTCACACATACACATATGCAATACATTTACTTCACATTTGATGGAAAATAGGGTATATATTGGTGGTTATAAAATCATAATAACATTTCGGTATATTTATATTACGAAATTTATTATTTTAGGATGAATAATACATATTTATATGAGGTATAATAATAAATAAATGGAAAGAAAGTCAGGTAATATGATTACCTCCTCTTCGGTTTTTCTTCTTTGGATCCTTCCATTAATACCCATAAGATGGACTTTCAAGCAGACTAGAATGTATAATTAAAATATAAGGTGGTTTATAAGGTAATTGGGTAGGGTTTCATTTAACTATATTTCTCAATGTGGAGTAAATAAGGGAAAGGAGTGGTGTCCTTTTATAAGTATAAGAGAGGACACACTTGGCATTTCTTAAAATATTAAAATATAATAAAATCATACTCAAGACAAATGATTAAAAATGTCCATATATTAAAATTTAGGATAGTATTAGGTTTAAATATATCTATCTAATAGCATTTAGACATGTTTAATTGTAAAACATACCCTTATCTCATTGTTTAACCCCTGGTAAACTAGTTTTAAACATAAAAATGATAATAAATTTATACAACTTTTAATATTCATTATGAATAACAATTAAGTTTAACTTTTATCATAATATTAATTAATATGATTCAAAATATTTAATCCATTTTATAAAATTTATTTCACAAAATTAGAATAATTTAATTGAAAATTAAACCCGCAAAACGAGATAAAAAAAAGTCTTCCCAAAAAAGTTTTCTTATGTATAAAAGGTTTTTATATAAATATTCATAAAAATGATTCTAATGACCAAAATTGAATTATTCAATATATAAATTCTCAAAAATTCACTCTATGAGAATTTTTAACTGATTACTCAAAAAGAGAAGTTTATTTTTGAAAATAAATATTTTAAATTAGATAAAAATTAATTTTATTTTTTGTCTAAAAAAAGTAATAAAATCATTTTTTAGAAAAAATATATTTATGAAGAATATAAAAACATTAATAAAATGTGAGCACCTATATATCAATATATTTTCTTTATATAAATCCATTATATATAATTTTCCAATTGAGTTTACTCATATTTATTCAACAAATTTTACATCTATTTTATAATGGTAAACTATACAAGAGTTCATTTAGACTTGATGTTGTTTTCATAATAACCTAGGCTTTAATATAAGGATATTACATCATTTTTTATTATAATTCATTATATTTCACAAACATATATATTAGGATAATAATGGTATAGTGAAATTGGGAACTAAAAAACATAAACAACTGATTTTATAAGGGATTTACCACATCTCCCAGTTAGTTTATAATAGCTAGATCCCTTCTTAGAAATATTACACATAATACTTATCATCATAACCTAGGTATAAGAAATATAATAAAGGAAAGGATCTATGAGACCATAACATTGATGTAAGACATGAAATTTTGGTATAACTATAAGCATATAAAATCATTTCCTTCATATTAAAGGATCATTTCCTGGGCTATCATAGTGGAATGGGTTCACTCCCCAAACCATTACACTATTTGAGTAACACACCCAATACTATCATAGTGAACATATTCCCTTACTAAACTAGGATCAATTCCCATTCCTATCCTGTTTTTGTCCTGATATTTTAATCTTTATTTAATGAATTGGAAGAAAATTCAAGTCCCTTGAATCACATAATAAAAATCATACATACGTGCGCCTGAATATCATAAAACATTCATCATATCAAAACCCATGAAAAAAAATGGGTTTCATAAAACTTTACTCATAACATATCCTATGGAAAATTAATAGGTTCCATAATAATTTCATTATTTCATAAAAGCATAACCTATGGAAAAATAAGTGGGTTTCATAAGAATTTTCTCATGGTATAACTCATGGAAGATAAATGGGTTTCATAAACATATTTTCTTCATAAACATAAACCATACTGAGAATGAATAAGAATGATATACTTGGATCATATCCCTAGAAAATCATATGTAACATCAAACAATTTCATATTATATGGAAAATGATTTTGAAATATTACATAGAACATTTATTAAAAAAAATAACATGTCTTTGGAAAACACATTTTAAAACTAAAAAATAAAAAAATATTTTTGAAATCCTTTTCTTTGAAAATAAAATTTGAAATTTATAAAGGAATATTTCTGAATCATTTAAAACATTTCTTGAAAAACATATCCCTTCAACTTTGAAAATTAGTTTTTAAAACTTAAAAATTCATTAAATGTTTAAAGTATCATTTTCTTTGAAAATAATCTTGGAAACTTTTAAAGGAATCTTTAAAAATCATTTCAAACATTTCTTGAGGAGAATATCATTTAAACTTATAAAAATACTTTATAAAATAAAATATTGGAAAAATAAATTTCATTGAAAATAATATTTCAAATTTATAAGGGAAGATTTAAAATATTGGGTGGTTAGGATAAAGGGAAATTCTGATCATGTCGTAAATGTTAAAATAAGGATCCAATTCAATTTTTTTGGTAAAATCCAAACATAAGTTGTTTGAAAAAATGGAATTAATATACCTTTAAAAACACTTTTTAAAAAGTCAAATATTGTTAAAAAATTATTTAAGAAATACTTTAGATAATTTGAAAACATTTTTAAAAACATTTTTAGAAATCGTGGATATGGAATTAAAAGGCTTGTTGACCGAAGGGGAAAATAAAGATAGTTTTTCATAAGAATACAATTTTGGTCTCTTTAATCTATTAATATAGGAAAATGAAAGGAAAACATTTATTATCTAGAAATAAATAAATAAGAATAAAATTCATGAGTTTCTTGAGATATATATAATACAATTTCATCATTAGAATCACAAACATAAACAATCCTGGTAAATAATGAGATTGTATCATAAAACCCTTACCAATTTAAAAAAATGAATTGTAAGAAAAACTAAAGAGATGTCCTAAAATGGATAGATAAATCATTATAATTTTCTATATAATAATCATAAAATAAAATAATGCGTACTATATAAACTATATAAAAAACACTTAGTGAATATGTCATGTGTCTCACTAAAAAAAGTGAGACGAAAATATCTTACCTTAAGTATAGACATCATTTGTATACATTAAAAGATCCTATAACATGAATATAATTTTATTATAAATATATTATATAACTATACTTATATATATCATACCATATATGATTTTTATATGGCATGTTTTTACCCACTTATTTTTAATTCCTTGTTAAAATCATGTTTCAGTTAATAACTACTTTTTTCATGTAAGTATTGATTTTTTATTTTAAATACACAAAATTAGATCATGCTTATACCAGATATAGAATATTAAAAATTTTATAATTACTATATATATTCTTTATATATGTATTTAGTTCAACAAATAAAATTTAGAGATAGAAAATGAAATACATTGTTTATGGAAATGATAAATCATATATATGCATGGATGCTATTTCCATTTTCTAGATGGGTGATATGAAAGAAAGATAAATAATATATTACCATTATGGAATATTTAATTTTCAAAAATATCACATATATTCATTAAATTTACCCAAATTACCGTCTATGAAATGTTTTAGTGAAAAATGAATCACATAGGTTTGCAAGGCGGTAGTCTGTCGTACACACGAATGGCATTATCATATACCCCACAGAATGGATAGAAAGAGTTTATATGTGATATAATAATTAAATAAGTATTATTATGTTATAAATATCATATATATTCATTAAATATACCCTTATTTTCACCAATTTATAATATTAGTGAAAAATGCATCACATCGGTTCGTGAGGCGGTACTTCGTCGTATACATGAGCGACGTTGTTGTTTTCCAATGGGATGGGAGGTAAGAAGTTGTATGTGTTATTATAATTTCATAGGAATAATAATATATTAAATATAATATATAAACATTTAATCTATCATTATATCCATCCATGTGATGTGGTTTTTGGAAAACAAATAACATATATTCACAAGGTGGTAATTCACCGTATACACGACTGACAATTTCATTTCAAATTTGATGGAATTTAGATGGATATAGGTTGTAAAATTAATATAATAACTTAGTATATATTATAAAATTTTGAATTTATTTTAACTTATTTCTAAAATATATTATGGCGTCAGAATAATAAATAAAATAAAAACTCACATTTAAAAACATTACCTCTTCTTCAAAAAAACCTCTTTATAGTTAACCTAAATCCTTCCTAGATTTGATTTCTTATCTCACCAAGGACTATAGTATGTGGTATAGAACTAGGGAATAAATTTTGGATGGTATTTCTCTAAAAAAATAGTTTTTTAAGTGTGAAGAGAATGAGATATAGTGTGGCCTTTTATAATTAAGGTGAGTGGCACACTTGTAATATTTGTAAAGAAAAAGGTGCACCCATGTTTTTCACATTCCAAAAGGCTCAAAATGGGACTTTATCAAACCTTTGAGGTTATAAAGTCAAAATAGGTCCATTAAATTTGTTTTGGATAATTTTATAGGTCATTTAATCCCTTACCTTTTTCGTTTAACCCCCAAGTGAACATGTTTTAACTTTAACTATTGTAATTAATTTTTTCTAATTTTACTATTCATTTTTACCAAAAAGAAAGTTGAAATTATTATATAATATAAATATTTATGATTTTAAATATTTAAATTATTTTTCCAAATTCCATTTATATAAGTGAAAAATTTTAAATTAAAATTAATCTCTCAAACTTGATGAAAAAGCAGTTTTCCAAAGTGAAATTTTCAGTAATTTCAAAAGTTTTTATACACAAATTCAATATGAAACTTATTATAATTACATAAATTGTATTAATATATTTATAATTGTGGTAATTTTACTTTTCATATAATATTAAAATAAAATTTATCTTTTTATTTATTTGAATGAAAAGGTAGTTTTTAATAAAAATTAGTATTTTCTCTATTAATTGAAAATTTTATCATTTCAAAAAATTATTAAAAATAACAATAATATAATTTTGAAATTATTATTTAAAAAATTAAGATAATTTTTTCAATTAAATTTTTTAAAAGTGGTGAAAACTAAACTTATGATAATCGTACAAAATGCGACAAAATTGATTTTCTGAAAAATACAGTTCTTAAGAGTAAAATTTATTTTATTCTTATATCATGCCTAAGAAAAATAAGATGAATGTTAAATATTTTAATTAATATATAATATAAAAATTTAATTGTAATTATTCACCCAAATAAAATTATTTAATTAATTGAGAAAAAACCTATTTTTGTGCGTATAAATAGTTTTTCATAATAATATTTCCTTTATTTTAAAATGGTTTTTATTTTCATTTTAAATTAATTTGTAACAAAATAATTCATTTTATATAGATTTTTAAAATATATAGTTTCATAATTAAGTTATTCATTTTTATTCTCATCATTCCAATGCTTATGTGCTAACTATAATATTAAATAATAATACTTTAATAGTATTTCATTTTTCGTAAAAACTCAGTTTTGTGTGCAATGCAACCTATTGAAAAAAATTAAATTTATTTGGAAAGAAATATTTCATATAATCTTAGGGTTTTAAATTTTACCCGCCTTAAAATTAATTTCTCTATCATAAAATATGATGATAATTTTTCTTTATTACACCCTCAATTTCCCACATAGCTTCCTCAAGATGGTGGTATCACCACAAAAATTTGAGATAGAGAGTGGTCTTGTTTCAAAATAAATTCTTTATATGATCCATAATCTCTAAAGGTTTCCCCTCATAAGAAAAATCTTTCTTTAGTGGTATGACCATTGAGTTCAATACATGTGAAGGTTCAGGTATGTACCTCCTTATAAGAGATACATGGAACACATCATGGACTTGAGAGTGGTTTGGTGGAAACACCAAATGATAGGTTACTTCATTATATGATCACGAATTTTAACTAGAACGATATATCTAGGATGAACTTTCATTTATTTCATATGTAAAATTTCATCCTTTGTTTGTTCTTAGATCAATTTTCACTTAATCTCTTACTTCATGAAGTGAAGAAGAATACTTTCTTAAAGCACTAAAATTAACTTCTAAAGGATCATAATAATGAAAATAAATTCCTTAAATATCTTGTAATCATCAAATCCAAAATGTTTCGCCCATGATATCCAATAACATCCAAAGTTCAACTTAATCCATTCCAAAAATATTTAACCTTAGGGATCCTCTAAATGATTAAAATAAAAATCTTTAAAATAAGGTCAATAAATTTCCAAAATAAACTTACCATTAATCCCTCAAACAACTTGAAGTAGGTATTAATTGTCACATAAAAAACATGTGAATAATTTAATCCTGTATTCTCTAGAAACGTTTTAATAACCTGAATTACCATAAAACCTTATTGAAAACATATATTCTTCTTTATTCCTTAAATAAAAGATGAATTAATCCAAAAAATTTATAAACTATGTCAATGAAAAAATACAACACTTTTTCATTAAATCATTAATCATGTCAAAGGTAATCAATAATATCTAATTTAATTTATCCATATTAATCATCTCTTTTTATTGAATATCATTATCTCAACATCAAAAACATATTCAGGTTTTTTAATATATTTAATCATGTTTTTTCTATAAAATGTTACTTTTACATTAAATCATGTTTCTTTGTTATCAGTTTCATTAAACATATTCTTGAAAATACTTAATAAAAAACTTATAAAAAATAAATCCTTATATATTTCATTATTAATATAACATAATTCTTGAATTCCAATACATAAACACTTTAATCATCCCACTTCATTCTTAAACCATTAACTTAGATTTATCATCGTATTATTTAATACCTCTTTCCTTTTATATGCCATTTATTGTCTCTTTATCATCTATAAAAAACATGTACTTATACCACCTTGTGTACCCCCTTATTGAGATTTTCCCCTAATACATTGATATGTGTAATGCCCATACTTTCTATAATTATAACATTAAACCATTGATGATTCCTTAGGTAAACCATCAATCCCATCCATCACGTTAACTGAACATTTCATTTTTTAAAGGAAATTACTTACTTTTTTCCCTTCTTCTCCACACATAAAACATCTTCTCATTCATTTGATATATTCACTTGAGTGATTCTTCCCAAATTAATGACATATAAAGAAATGAATATTATTTAATCCTTGGTCTCCACTGCCTATTTTCTCTGTAAAATCTATCATTTTCTTCTTTTTTGTGACTAGGATTTGGTTAATATGAAATTTTTTAATCACATATCATGATAACTGAGTAGGTATAATCAAAATATCCTTCACTCTAGTCATTATTCTATTTGGATTATCATTAACACATTATTTATCACATTCAAAGTTAAACTAGCTCTGTCTAGTAACCTACATTGAATAAAAGAAAAAATCATTGTGTAAGAAACACTAATCATAGTGGTAAACCACATAATTATGAATAAAAAATTTATGATTCCTAAATAAAGAAAAATTCTATAAAATTTATTAAACGATAGGTTTAACTTAGGTCATTTATGATAATATTTTATTCAAATATTTTATGACTTTTTGTTAACAAAATGTGAATTAACCAAATCATGTCCCCCAGGGGTATCAAACCAAGTGCATAGTAAGGATCGTTTTTATTTATTATTTGTTTCTAGAGTTAAGTCTAACATTCCTTTTTAGGATTTTTTACCCCTATTTAAATATATTCCATAACCACATCCAATTTTAGCATCCAGATAAGGATATATTCCTCAATAAAGCACATAATCTCTTCCTTACCAAAAAATTAGGATGTTATTCTATAATTAGAGTCATTCTATGGGTACTTTACTAATATTTTATCATCCTATTTTTCAAAGGATAACTAAAAAAATCCTCTGATACTGCCTATAATGGCCTAAGAAATTCATACATATATATTACATTTTTTTATGAACAATCATTTTATTACACAGACACATGTATAAGGATCATAAAGATATAATTCCCTTAAAAACATGGAGACATAAACAAATATTTAATTAGAGTTTAATGCCATATTCCTCTTAGTTACTCATAATCAGGACCCTTATTAGATATATCACACTTAATATCGATCATCATCACCAATGTAAAATAAACATAAGGAAGGGTAAGTTCATATGCTATGTTAGGGTAAATAAGGGAAATATATAATCATAACATGAGCATAATGGTATATAAATATTATTACAACATATCAAAAAAATAAAATACGTATCAAATATAAAAATATAGATTTAAGTAAAAATAATTTGCAGTTCATAAGACATAAATCATAAGTAAATCGAGGAATATGGTCTCCGAGAACACAAAACTAACATTATACGTAAAATTATGGAATAAAAATAAGCATAGAACATTATTTCTTTAGTAGTTAAGTCTTGTTTTCAAGGATATCATAATGGAATGGGTTTACTCCCCAAAGCATAATAGTAGTCAAGGTTCACTCCCTAGACTATAATAGTGGGTACAGTCCCTTACTGAACTAGGTTTAACCCCCATTCTAGTCCATTTTACCTCATGATATTTCAATCTCTACCCAACACATTGTATTTAGATATAGTTTTTACCCATCACATAATAAAAATAATACATTTGTGTTCCCTAATATCATAAAATTTTCAAAATATCATAACCCAAGAAAATAAATAGAACACATAAAAATTCATCATAACATAACCTATGGAAGAGAAACTGGTTTCATAATCATTCCATCATACCATCAAAGAAAAACCCGTGAAAAAAGAAGTGGTTTTCATAAACATTTTATCATGGAATAACCCATAGAAGATAAATGGGTTTCATAAACATCTTATCATCAAAAAATAAACCATCTAGAAAATGAATCATAATGTTATCATTGGATCATATCACCAGTAAATCATAAGTAACATCAAAAGATTTCATCTTATATGGAAAATTATTTTTAAAGATCACTTGAAACATTTATTAAGGAAAATAACTTGTCCTTGAGAATCACTTTTCAAAAATAAAAATTCATAAAATATTTGGAAATTTATTTCTTTGAAAATAAAACTTAAAACTTATCAAGAAATATTTTAAAAATAATTTAAAACATTTCTTTAGTATAGCCTTTATAAACTAAAAATCATTTTTTAACTTAAAATTTTATAAATCATTTGAAAAATAATTTTCTTTGAAAATAACCCTGACAACTTAAAAAGGAAGCTTTAAAAATTATTTAAAACATTTCTTGAGTATAATATCCTTTATATATTGAAAACACTTTTCAAAACAAAAAATATTTTTAAATTTTTTCATTTAAATATAACCATTGAAAATTATAATATAATATTTAAAACATTTCGTGGTCATGACGTTGGGAAATTTCTTTCATGTCATACACATTAAAACAAAGATTCCTTTTAGATTTTGGGTAAAATCCAATTGGACATTATTTGAAAAAAAAACTACATGATTATTTCATTTATAAAACTTATTAAAAAATAATACAAGGGTAAAAATTCCATTAATAAATAATTTTTGAAAATATTTTGAGAATACATGAATATGGAAGGAAAAGGGTATTCAACCAAAGGGATAATTAAATATGATTTTTATTAATAACAATATTTTGGTATCTTTAATAATTTAATAGAGGAAGATGAAATTAAAACATTTATTCTCCAGGAATAATAATTGTATAATAAAATACATGTTTTTATCTAGATATAGACTATAATATTTCACATTTAGAAGTATAATGATAAACGCTCCTGATAAATTAGGATATTGTATCATAAATCCATTTCCACTTAAGAAACATTGAATCATAAGCACAATGAAAATGATATACTAAAATTTAAATTTAAATCCCCATAATTTTCTAGATAATCATCATAAAATACATTCAAGGGAAATATATACACCACATAATAAAAACTTCTAGTTAATATGGAATGTGTCTCAACGAAAATAAAAATGATAGAGATATCCCTTACCTTAAGTCTCGAATTCCTCCATATATGTTCAAAACTAATATATAATAAATATATTTTAATTATAAATATATTAGATAACCAAAATTATGTATATAATACCAAATATTTTTTTATGGCCTTCTACTACCCATTTATTAACAACTCCTTGTTAAAATCATATTTCGGGTAATAACAGCTTTGTTTTCATGGATATTTTGATTTATTATTTTTGGACATATTTATTTCATATTAGATCCACCATATTAATTATTTTAACCATGATATATTTATAATATATATTATTTATATATTTATTTAGTAAAATCTATAAAATTTAGAGATAGAAAATGAAATACAATGTTCATGGAGACGATAGGTTGTACGTATGTATGAACATTATTTCCATTTTCTTAAAGGATGAAATGAATGAAATGTAAATAATATATTAACATTAAAAATAATTTTGAAAAAATATATATCACATATTTTCATAAAATTTATCCTAATTACCTTCCATTCAAAGTGTTAGTGAAAAATGAATCACATCACTTCATGAGGTGGAAGTCCATTGTACACACGAATAGAATAATCGTGTCCCCCATGAAATGGGAAGTAACAAGTTATATGGGATATAATAATTAAAAAAGTATAATTATGTTACAAATACAATATATATTCATTAAATTTATCATTATTACTATCTAAGTAAAATAGAAATAAAAAACACATCACATCAATTTATGAGGTGGTAGTTTGTCGTACACACAAGAATCTTTATTGTTTTTTACTAATGGGCTTGGAGGTAAGAAGGTAGCTATGAAGTTATAATTAAATTTTTATATTAATATCATAAATATCATATATTAATATTAAATCCATCATTATATTCATTCTTTAGAGGGGGTGATAAAAAACGAATAACATCAATTCGTGAGGTGATAGTTCGTAAAACACAAGATCGACAGTTTCATTTCACTTTTCAGGGAAGTGGAAATAGATATAGGTTATTACATTGAAATAATAACATATAAGTATATAAGAAATACTATTGTTAATATTTTATCATATTTTGAAAATATATTATGGAGTTATAATAATAACTAAATAAAAAACAAAGTTAAAAACTTTTCCTCTTCTTCAGACAACCTCTTTAGGTTTAACCCAATACCTTCCTAGATTGGATTTATGATCTCATATAGGGATCTAAGATGTAGGGTGGGAATTAAGTAATACATTAGGGTAGTTATTTTCTGATAAAAATGGTTTTCTAATTGTTCATAGGTGAGGATAGTGGTGGCCTTTTATAAGTTAGGTGAGTCGTATAATTTTAATGTTCCAAAAGAAAAATGTGTACCAATGTTTTTAACATGAAAAAAGGCTAAAAATGGTCAATTATCTAAAATTATAGGTTACAAGTTCAAAATAAAGATTTAAAATTCATTTTGGATTATTTTATATTTTATTTTACTCCATAACATTTTAGTTTAACCCCTTAGGGAACTCATTTTAACCTTAACCGTGGAAAGACTTTTTTAAAAATTTTACTATTCATTTTCAGAAAAAAAAAATGACTATATTACAAAATATAAATTATTCTGACTCCAAATAAGGAATCCTTTTTTCCAAATTTCATTAATATAGTTGAAAATTTTTAAATTTAAATTAATCCTACAGATACGATGAAAAAACGGTTTTCCAAAGAGAAAATTTCAAGAGTTTTAAAGATTTTTATATAAAAATTAAATATTAAATTAATTAAAATAAAATAAATTGGATTAATATATATATATATAATTAAGGTAATTTTATTTTGTAAAAAATATAAAAAAAATTATCTTGTAATTTCTTCGAATGAAATGGTAGTTTTTTAATTGAAATAAGTATTTTTCACTATACATTGAAAAACACCAACTTTTAATAAAATTATCATAAATTCATTGTAAAATTATATTTACATGATGATTTAAAAAATTAATTTACCTTTTAATAACAAATTTTCTAAAATATTAAAAATTTAATTTTAAGATAATTGTTCAAAATTTGAAAAAACTGCTATTTAGAAAAATACAATTTTCAATTTCAAATTGGATTTATTCTTATCAAAGATATTGAAAACAAATAATATTAATGTTAAATATTTGATTGGAAATATAATATATAAATTTAACTATAATAATTCACCGAAAGTGGTTAAATTAATTTATTGAGATAAAACATGTTTGTGCCTGTAAAAATATTTTTTGAGAAAAATATTTCCTCTACTTTAAAATGTTATATATTTTCATTTATAATTAATTAGTCACCAAAGAATTCAATTTATATACACATGTAAAACATATATATTAAAAAATTATTTAATCCTTCTTATACCAACCATTGCAACAGTTAGGTGATAACTATCATATTAAATAATAATATTTTAATATTATGTTTTGTTTCGTTAAAACTTATTGTTTCATGTAACAAAATATATCAAATAAAATTGTATTTATTTAGAAAAAAAATCATAAAATTTTATAGTGTTCCAACGTGTATCACAAGATATCAAGAAATTAAATTTTTTTGAATAAAAATATATCCTAAAATCTATGGGAGTTAAATTTTACACCCTTAAAAATGAAATCCACCTTCAATATTTAGTCACTTTGATAAAAAAAAATAGGTGAGGATATCTCTATTACATAATATCCTTGGGTACCCATGTAGATTATTTGAATACTTTATTCCTCCAAAAACTATAACCATGGGATTATTTTTATTCCATATCACTTTTTATCTATAATACATCATTTCTATTGGTCATTATTAATAGGAATGATCCTGATCTCATGGTAAAAACTTTGAGTTTAGTACATGTTAAGGATCATGTATATACTTTCTCTAAATAGATACATGTAAAATATCATAAACATTATATAGTTTCAGTTGAAATATTAAGCAATAGGATACCATACCTACTCAATCAAAAATCTCAAAGGTTCTGATATACCTAGGGCTCAACATTTCATTCTTTTCAAATCTCATAACCTAATTTCATAAAAAATCACATAAATTCATTTTCACCAACTTTGAATTCTATATTTCATCGAATATTTTTAGCATAAAATTTTTATCAACTCTAAGTTGTGTAAATTTAATGCTAAATAGGTCTAAATTTCTCTACCATTTCCTTATCTTGGTCAGGCCCCAATAGATTTCTTTTACCAAATTCATCCCAACACATTGGAGTTATACACTTCTTTCAATATATGGATTCATAAGAGGCCATATAATTTCCCAAGTAACTGGTATAATTCTAGGAAAAATTGAATAGTGGAATATATCGATCCCAACTACATTGGAAATCCATTAAAATAAACCTTAATATTCTCCAAGGTTTGAAAACTTATTTCAAAATGACCAACCATCTGGGGATAATAGGAAGTACTGAAACAAAACTCTAAATCTAGATCTTATGGAAGACTTCACTATAACATCAATGTAATTATCAGATCCTAATTAGATAAAATTGGGATTGGTACTCCATGTAATATTAAAACTTAAATAATGTATAACTAATTAATTTTATCAAGAGGGAAATCTTTTGTAATCAAAAAAAATCACTGATTTCATAAGGAGATAAACAATAACCAAATATCATTGAGCCCTTCAAATGTTTTTTTGAGTCGAATGAGGAAATACATAGTAATGTTTTCCCATTTCCATTCTTTTATGGTTAATGGTTGTAAAATCCCCTTAGACTTATGTTTTCCATCCTTAACTTGATGATATACCTAGCATTGAGATACATACTCTACAATATCTCTTTTCATGTTATCCCACTAGAAATACACTTTCAGATCTCTATATAACTTCAAAAAATTTGGATGAATAGAGAATGATGAATTGTGAGGTTCACCTAAGAGTTCATGCTTCAACTCTGATTTTTATGGACACAAACTCGGTTCCCGAACCTTATCATTAAAGTGTCACTGAGGTTGAACTCATGAATATTCATTACATTATTCTATAATTCCTCATATTCCTTTTTCATCTTCTTAATCCTATCATGGTTGAATGGTTGAACATTATATATGAAAGATAAGATCTATACCATTTATTCATGATTTCAATATCCATTTATAACAAAACCATAAATATTGGATCCCTTTCAATCCTCTCCATAGAAAAACTAGCATGGTCTTTCTAGCTCAGATTATCGGCTACCTTGTTCGCCTTCCCAAGCTGGTAATGTATTGATTAATTATAATGGATGATTAACACTAACAATATTTTCTAGAACATATTAAATAATTTTTGTGTCAATATATACTTATATATTATATGATCGTTATATATATCTAATATTTCATTATATAAATAATTCCCCCATACCTTCAATATAAAAAATACAGCTGGTTTCTCTAAATCATGATTCAAGTAATTTTTCTCAAAAAAATTTAATTAATGATTGGAATATGATATCAAAAAGTGAATATATATAAAGACACATACCATCCCCTTATTTTATGTATAACTATATATCTCAAACCCTTCTATATATAAAGTTATAGCATGTATAGATTTTATGACCAATCATTTTTTCAGTTCTTTGAAATTCTCTTCACATTCATCTTTCCACAAGAACACAACCCCTTTCAAGTCGACTTGGGGAGTTTATTATATATTAAAGATAAATATTTCCCAAAGTGTCAGTAGTCTCTAGCTAACCAAATAAAATAATGGATCTTAGTTATCATGGTTAGCCTAGGCTATTTCTCAATAACTCTAATCATTGATGTATCCATTGATATACACTCACTCAAGAATATTTGATCAATGAATGAAACTTCATAAATCCAAAATTCACAATTTTTAAATTTACCATACCACTTCTCTTTACTTACGATATTCATAATAATTCACTAATTTTATTCATTCTCTTATATTCTCTATGAATAAATAAGAATAGATTATATAAATACTACAACAAACAGGTCAAGGTAATCTCTGAAGATTATATCCATTAAATACATGAATATAATGGGACAATTTTTAAGTATTAATGGCATTGTTATAAAATCATAATTTCCATACCTCATATGTAAGGTTGTCTTGTGTATATCCTCTTTTTTTACCCTTAGAAGATTATATCAAAACTAAAGATGATCAAACAAATCATCGAAATAGGGTAGATGATAATTGTTCTTAATAGTGATATTGTTATATTCCTAATAATAAATTCAAAGAATAATTGACCCATATTTATTCTTAACAAAAATAATAGGTTCAACAAATGGAGAAACATTAGACTGACTGAATCCCTTATCAATATACTCTGTGAGTTTCTTCTTTAATTACTGCAACTTAGTTGGGGTTATTCTATAAAGAGTCTTTGAAATTGGCATAGTACTAGTTATGAATTTTATTGAAAACTCACTATCACTATTTAGGTAAATACTTGTAAATTACTTATGGGATACATCAACAGACTCTCACATAATAGGAATAAACTCAATGCTAATATTCTCCCCAACCAGAAAATCCAAATATATCTCGTAAATTGGTAGTAAAAACCATATAATGGAAGTGATTTCCTTTGTATATCCAGGTTCATCCTTATAGCGATAGATGGTAGAAGGTTGATTTAAGATATCTAATGTAACCTCCCTTCCTCAATAATTGATATGGGATTTATACATATTCTTCCAATCCATAACCAAAATAACATCAAAATCAACTAGAGGAAGAATAATGAGATTTATAGGAAACACATTCACTAAAAACAATCATTAGAGAAGAACTATTGACTTGATATGTAGTTATCCTACCATTACGAGTTTTCATAACCAAAAAAACATCAAACAATTGAGGTGGTCATTTAATACCCCTAGAAAATTATTTATTTATAAAATACCTAGTAGAACCAAAATCAGATAAAATGTTTTCAATAAAAAAAGTTTATGATAAGTGTACCTTTCACCACGTCACTAGGAACTTCATCTTTAGTTATAGTAATTACATAAGCTTGGCCTAATCAACTTATATTCTTATGTGGTATGTTCCCTTTACATCTGGGTGATTGGTTGGCATAGTTCTCCATCTTTTTATTATCAAAGATATTTATTTTGATGGTTTCTCCCTTACCCATAAATTTGTGAGCATGATGACCTTATTCTCCAAACATATAAAAAACTCATTTTCCCTTTAATCATTTACAATTATGTTTCCTTCCACAAGTATCACATATTAGAAAATATTTATTTATCTTCTTCCCATTATCCTCTTTTTCTCATTCATCTTTTTTCTCTTAGTATTTTTTGAATCTATTAGACATAGATAATTCTTTCTATGTCTTGATATCCCATGATACTATATCCTCACATGATGATAATGTTTTATAGAGTAGTGACCAGGAAATTATTGCCTTTACCCACATCAAATAAATTGTTAATATTACTATTGAATTATGTATGTAATCCATAGCATGGCATGCTAACCTTGTAAATTTGGCATCATATTTAGAAACATTTTTCTCAACCTTTTGACTTAGATATTGGAATTTTCTTTCCATATCCAATCACTGTTCAAAAATAAAATATTTATTAAGGAAAAATAACTTAAAATCCTTTCACTAAATGCTTTCTAGTTCTTCTATAGGCTTTTTGTTTTGAATGGACGGAAACAATTGATTTTCACCCCCCATGAGAGGATAAACTACCATGAAAAATATCTCCCTTTTATTCATTACCAAAGAGTTAAATATGGTTTCTATAGAAGATATCCCCTTCACTATAAAAAATTTACTTTTGGTTACATTAAACTATCAAGGATTTTTTTTCTCATAAAATTGTCTAACTTTGTTGCACCACATTATGGATCAGTTGGATGCTCCATACGGGCAAGGTGATTGGTCATAACCAGAGTCATGTATCCTAATATAGTCATAATTTGGTCTGTTCTTTAACTATCTTCACTATAATTCCTAATTAACATAGTTTTAATTCCATATTATAGATCATAAGACAATATTATGTATCATAAGGTATAATTTTTAATCTTGTGAAACACATGAAATAAATTTAAAATTTATCAATTACTAATCTTATAATCATAAGGTTGTTTACATTGGGAAATTTCTCAAATAGAAAAAATACATTCAAAAAATTCAAAATGATCTGAAAACAAATTTTTAATTAACCCACAAATGTCCTCTAAGACTGTCAAAATAGGTATGCATAAAGGGCCCATTAATTATGGCATAGAATTATGGATGAGATATATTAAACTAACTTTTTTGAGGTTTATTAACCTTAGAAAAATATATTCCAAGACCATGTCAACTTATAGTATCGAGATTGGAATGTATTAGTATGAAACCACACATTCTCTACCTTACCAAAAAAATTATGATATTATTCTATAATTTGAAAAATCTAAAAGGACTTCCATTTGGATATGTTATATAATACATGATTTTCTAAATCTTGTTCCAATGGTTTCTAATAAACTCACCTATAATAACAACTATAAATACCCCAACCCCTACATTTATACTAGAAACAAGTGAACACATGCTAATGTAATGAATAGTTTACTAGTCTTATTAAACTATATTCATACTTTAATCTCACATTACATTTAAAAACATAAAAATAAAAAAAATATTTTCTTTGAGAACATCATTATTCTTACTAGAATTTCTATTTATATGATTCGTATTAAATTTCCTAGTATTCTATGGAAAGGAAAATAATTAAATTGGTGAGCTCGTATTGTTAGTAAAGGTATGTATAAAACATAATCTAACATCGAGGAAATGAGGCAAAAATTATATTGTATGAATAAATGATGATTTAATAATATAATATAAATTATCACATGATTTTCAAACATATATATGGATATCATAATTATTCAAAAAATCACTTGTATATCAATAACTAATTTCATAATGATTAAATTCATAATACCATATATCTTAAATGTACAATCAAGGTCTTGTTCTAAGACATCTAACATTAATAGTTAAGTTGTTATCCAAGCATCCAAACTATTTTGTCTCAAGAAACATATTTATGAATCAAGGGGATATGTAACTATGGGCCCTACTAATGACTTAATAATCCCAAAGCATTAATCATATGAATAAATAATACAATTTAATATGTATACGTTAATAATCAACAATTATTTTTATTAGAAGAAATAGCACATGGAATGTAATTACTATCACCCATAAAAAAATAATCAATCCAAAGAAATATGGTGCATTATATCATTATATTATACCCTAATTAAATCATAGCATTCCTCAAAAGGTGTTGACTCATATGAAAAAAAAATTATAAAATTCACTAGAAACTTTCTTGAGGAAAATGCCAATTTTATTTTGAAATCACTTATTCAAAATATTATAATTTATAATATATGAGGAAAATAATTTTTGTTAGAAATAATTATATATAATAGAAAATTAATATTCAAAATAATGATCTCTCATGATGACAAAAACTTATATTTATACCATGTATATTAAAAAATATTCCTTTTTTATTTTTATTAAAGAGTCAAAAGTACATCATTTCAAAAATGAAAATAATATTCACTTAAAAAATTTTTAAAAATTAAATCATAGTTGAAAATGAATTTGAAAAATAATTGGATATTAATTATTACATTCTTGAAAACATTTTAGAAAACATTTATATGAAAGAAATTTTTTTTTCAAACAAAGAGATAAGTAAAGTTGGATTTCTCTAAAACATTCTCTCGGACTCTTGAGTTCAAAAAGAGAGGAAAATGAAAGAAAAACTTGTCATTTCATGAAAAAAAAATATAGGATAATAAATTATATTTTGTTTAACATTTAATGATCAAATAACACCCCCAACATAGACTTAAACATAAACAATCCTGAATAATGATGAGATTTGGAAATAACTACTTAACTTTGGTTCGACATGCTTCGTAAGTTATTTTAACCTCCTTTATTATAAATTTAAATTTATTATAATTATATAAGAGAGAAATATATATACTTATAATACTATATATGATATACTTATAAAATTTTAATACATTTTTATTAATAATTATTTACTAAAATCACAATTTATAAGTGTTAATTGTCTCATTTTTCATGTTAGTTTTGGTTCAGTAGTTTCATTACATGATTTTTGATAATTATTCTATCATCTATAGAATATTATTCAAGATATAAATATATTACATATTCATTATATAAATATTTATAATCATCCATAAAATTAGGATATATGAAAATTATTAACAACCTTCTTAGAGACAGTAGTATATACGTACGTACGCATGAATGATGTTTCCACTTTTTAATGGATTAAATAAAAGAAAAGTAAATAATAATTCAACATTTTAGAAAAATTAATATATCATATATATATATATATATATCATATGTATTCATTAAATGTATCATTATTACCATTCTTGTAAATAAAAAAATAGATCACATCACATTGTGGATGTGTTAGTCCACACGTACACACATGGGACATTATAATTTTCCAACGAATAGAAAGATAAGAAGGTATATATGATATTATAACTCAAGAATTATAATTATGTCATAAAATTTAATATAAATATTAAACTCATGATAATTACAATATATGAATAATGGTGATATAAAATGAAATGTATCACTATATAGAGACGATAGTCCATACATACGAATGAATGATACTTTCACTTTCCATTTAATGGAAAAGAGAATGTATATTAGTGGTTTCATAATCTTAATAACATTTCACTATATTGAGGACAGTGATTTTATTGCTTTATGATGAATATCAAAGATTTATAAAACTTACATGAAGAAATAAATTGAAAATTTTCAAGTAATACGATTACTTATTCTTCAGTAATACTCCTCTAGATACTTGATTATGGAACCTTAGAATGGTATTTTTGTTGGGTACAAGTTGGATAAATGTGGTTATGAAGTTTCTAGATGTAATAAGTTTGTTGAAATAATTTTTTTTATTATCATTACAAAAAAACTCACTTTGTTAATGTTTCTAATATTAGTTATTGGATAGAGTTAGAATCAAAGGAATAATATCAGAAAAGTTGTTGATAACAAAGTACATCAGATGTACAAAACTGTTTGGGAATATAAAAATAATTGAATAGTAGTTTTTAATAAAGTCTATATATCACAGTTTTTGTGCTTGAATATTATCTTTAAAGATTTTGGACATAAAATTTTTATACAATTCAAATCTTGGGATGATTTTTTGTTTATATAATTTCCATAATCATGAGTTACAAATATCTCTTTATCCGACAATTTATTAGAAAGTGGGAAACAATTATTTTGGAATTAAAAGTTTCTTTTATGGAGTTTTGAACAATTTCATTGAATAGAAGTCTAACGAACAATCTTTTGGATGAAGAAAGTTGATTTTATGAAGATTATGAATTTTTAAATTTTTAAGAAGTTTATAAATAGTATTTTTACAAGGTTTTTGATGGATAATTCTGAGTCCTAGAAGACGGTGGAAATATACTACCAAAAAAAATAGGTATACCAAGTTTATTCTAGCGAAGTTTTGTGGAGTTCACCAGATAGATTAAATCATAAATAAAATTGGTTACAGTACATCAGAAGAATGTTTTTATATGAAATATTCATAAAAACAAATATTATTCCATTTAGAGAACATATAAAAGTTGATAATGTGCTAAAAGGGAGGATTTTGAAGAATATAATCGAACAAATTCTTCATATAAAGTCCATCAAGAAAAACTCTTTGCACAATTCTCATCAGATAAACATGTATGATGTTATGAAGTAATAGTTTCTAAAATATTATTGGATGATCCTTATTGAATAAAGATCATCTAATATAGGAAGTCACATGTAGGTAATGTTCGATGTTTTCTAATGGAATTCATCAAATGGGTGCACATTATGCTCGAGAATCGAATGCAACAACCCCTTATTCTTGCATAAGCAATGCTCTCAGCCTGATACCTGATGCATCACAGTAAACAGTATATCTCTTACCCAGCTCTGGAAATACCAGTATTAGGGCTGAATTCAAACTCCCTTTTAGCTCTTGAAAGGAAGACTCATAAGAAACTGACCACAAGAACCTTGTGTCCTTATTAGTCTGGCCCATCAGTGGTGTTGCTAAGTGTGAAAATTCCTGTATGAAATGTCTGTAGTAACCATCTATCCCTAGAAAACTCAATACCTCAAAGGCATTCTTTGGTTGTTCCTAAGAAACTACTTCTCTCACTTTCTATGGGTCTACTGATACTCTTGTCTCTAAGATAACATGACCCAAGAAGTGAATTTGGTCCATCCAAAAGTGGAATTTTTAGAGATTAGCATATAACTGATGCTCTCTCAGTGTACTCAAAATGATATAAATATGGGTGGAATGGTCATGTTGAGTGTGAGAGTACACCAAGATATGATCCATGAAGACTACCACAAAATATTCCAAGTATGGATGGAACACTCGGTTCATTACTTCCATAAAAATCACAGGTGAGTTCGTGAGACCGAATGACGTTACCACATACTTGTATAGACCATATCGGGTCCGAAAGGTAGTAAGAGGTACATCTGATGGTCTAACACGCAACTGATGGTAACTGGATCTCAATTCAATCTTTGAGAACACCTGGGCTCCTTGAAGTTGATCAAAGAGATCATCAATCCTTGGAAAGGGATATTGGTTCTTGACCATAAACTAGTTCAACTTTCTATAATCCACACAAAGTCAGAGGGTACCATCCGCCTTCTTCGCAAACCGGACAGGCGAACCCCAAAGAGAAGTACTGGGTCGGATGAAACACTTTTCATGTAACTCCTTCAACTGCTTCTTGATCTCCTACAACTCTGTTGTAGCCATCCTATAAGGATGAATGGACATTGGTGTCACTCCTGGCACAAGCTCAATAGAAAAGTCCACCTCTCGATCTAGAGGCAAACCAAAAAATTCCTCTATAAAGACATCCCTAAAATGATCCACCACTGGAGGAAATTCTATCTATGAAGTCCCCTAGTCATCTAGATAAAGAGTAGAAATTTGGGCTATAACTCCTCCCAACCTGTGATGATCGGGTCCCTCTCTGCTCACTTGGACATCCCATTCACTATTGTGAAGAAATGATCCACCCTCTGGTGATGTGAATCTCACCCAACGGTGATAGTAATCGACAACTGCCTGGAAGGAAACTAACCAGTCCGTTCTGAGAATGACATTATAGCCTGTCATCTTAAAGACATAGAGGTCCCATAATAATTGACACCCACCAACCTCTAGAGGGCACTCCTTGCACTGTCGTACACGAGCCATTCTTGTCCCCAACAGAGTTTCTAGCATCAAGATATCAGCAAAAGAAAAGATACAGAGTCCAAGACTCTCCACAATGGAAACAGATATAAAACTATGGGAATCCCCTCTATCAAAAAGAGCATAAGCTAAAACTGACACAACTAAAATTGTACCTCGAACTCTAGAGAGTCTGGGATCTTTCTCCTACTGGGTTTGCTCCATCGAAAATGTCTAACCTGCACCGCGGCCCTGCAACCATACCTGACCACTCAGAGATGATCCACACTGTTTTCGCTGAAAGCCTAGCAACTAGCTACTGCAGCCACAACCTCTACCTCACCCTGAACAGCCAAAAGAGATCTAGTTCCCTGCCTGATGAAAAACTGGTGGTGATACTCCTGAACAAGGAGTCATAGAAGAACCAATTTCATTAGCTACTGGTGAGAAGATCTGATAGAATCACTGAAGATGGCCCATCTTTCCGCAAGATCAGCACTCCACTGGTTCTCTCGAGCAATGTCGCTTCATGTGATGACTCTTTCCGCACTGAATCAAACCACCATGCTACCAAAATATTTATCCCGCCTCCTCGAATCCCCACGTGTAGATTCCCCATGGTGCTTACTACTGTCAATAGGAGGGATACCAACTCCAGATATTGAGCTGTCCTGGCTCACAATTCCAGAATCCCTCAGATTGTGCTCCGTGATTGGCGCCTAGTAGACTATAGAAGTGATGGAAGTCAACCTGAAGATGTTCATCTGTGATCGGATGTCGTGCCTGAGACCATCCTCAAATGTTCTTTCCAAAAATAACTCATCACCTCCTGAAATAGGCATGAAGCACTACAGGTCTATGAAGACGGAATAATACTTGATAACAGAAAGATTACCCTGCTCGAGACTCATGAACTCTCGGGCTCAACCGGCCCTCAAGGTATTTGGGTAGAAGTAGTCCTAGAAGGCATGTTGGAACTCAACCCACACCATAAATTGCTGGTGTCTAGCCTGTGAGATCACATCCTACCATCTCTTGGTGGAATCCCGAAGCATGTATGTAGAAATCTTCACCCTTCTCTCTAGAGGCGTCTCTAGATGCTCGAAGATCGACAGCATTGCTTCTAGCCATGACTCTGCATCCTGGGGTCCTCCATCCGCTAAGAAATTTGTAGGATGCTACTGATGAAAAACTCGGGTCAGTTTTTCCATAGAGGGGGCAGGATGCTGTACTCCATGGAAGGTCTGCATAAACCTCATAAAGCCCTCTTTGAACTACACGTCAATATCTGTGTCTGGAATGCTAGTTGGTGCCAATAATGTCACAATTGGAGGATCTGCTGGAAGTCCCTAATCATCCATATCTAGTGTCTGATCACTGCCCTGTAACTGGAGGACAACAGGAGGACGTCTCAGTGGCATGAATCTTCAAGGTTAAGCGCCTACCTTATATCAAGATTAACAAGGGGTGGAACTTAGAAGTGTGATAAGGGAACAAGAGAAATAAATCATTCAAGTTTTTCAAAACATGGATACACGGCATGGAAAATGACTACACGATGCGTTCCCTTAAGCTTTCACATGGTTAAGTACTTCTGTCGACCCAGGTCATGTAACACCCCATACACATGGTGTGTTGTCTTAACACACTGCATGAACTTGAATCTTATTCCCCTTCTCGAGTTCTTCTACATGGTTAAGACACACGGTTCCCCTAGAACAAGACTGCATGGTGTGTTAGTCCCAGACACGGTGTGTACTAGAAAAACTTCACTAACCAGTGTTGTTAGTCACATGGCCAGTTACATGGCTCACTCTACATGGTGTGTTTGTGCCAGACACTGAGTATACAAGAAAGGTTTCACCGACCCATGTTATTTGCTACATGGCTGGATATCTGGGTTACACTACATGGTGTGTTCATACATGAAATGGCATGTATAACTTAAATTTTCATCCATCTGTGTTGTTAGTCACATAGGTGGACACAAGGTCTACACAACACGGTGTGTACAACCGATACACGGCGTGTTCCCCCAAAGATTTCCCAAGCCCGTGTCTTTACCCACATCGCCAGTGACACAATTAGAGACTACACAATGTGTACATACAGTACACGGCGTGTACTTAATAAAAACAGTTCCTTCAAAATAGAAGGACCCATGGTGTGTATTCATCATTACATGCTGTGTATTTTAGGTTTTTCAGAACAGTAAGCCTTAGAAATGACACTCGAAGCCTAGAAAAACATTGAAAAGAACATTAAAGTTCCAAATTCCGATCCGTGAGGGCCTATACTATCACGACCCATCCCCTGGGGCCCGTTTCATAACTACCCTAGGTTCGCCTTCCATAGGCCAGGGACTGGCGACTAGCACCAAAGGCATAAATCCCTATAACTGGGAAGGAATTGCCTTTAGAAAAATGTAAACTCACACAACCAGAGAACAAGCGGAAGAAAACACTAAGTAAAGCAGTATAACAAGTGTGCTGAAAGTACAAAGGGGCCGAAACTACAAGACCAACAGAAAGGTACAGCTACAGCTGAAAGAAAAGTACAACTAAAAAGACAACAGCTGAATGGTGAAGCATCTCCTGGATGATCCTCCAGGTTCCTACCTGAAGGGTAGGTAAAGATGTCCTCCTCAGCACTTAGTATCTATCGGTCCGCTCTGTGTGTCATCACACCAAGTGTCTACCTCTGAGTACTGTCCATTCCTTATACACTCTACCTTAGTCAGCGCTGTCTATCGTCTGCATCCAACACAACGAGGTGCGGGCATGGCTCGTGCAGGGGTGAGTATAACGATACTCAGTAGTAACCCTGAGACCCTCAAGGTCTCACAAAATCCAACAACGATAAACCATAAAGAAATATCTCAACAGATAAACTTTAATTAGGTATATTCCCATTCATATACCTAAGTTATCAAGTAAGTCATCTCAATCATGAGGAAAACACAAAGGTCGTTGACTCATCTCAAACCAGGATTTTCATTATCGAAACCACGGCTGCTGGAGAACTCCACCTATGTCGAGCACAGTAGTCCTGTCGCGACTCTGAGGTGCTACTCACTAACCTTAGATTGCTGAGGTACTTCTCCTCTGTCGAGTAACGCGGGTCTGTCGCCATAACACCGTAGCGATCCCCGCCATGGGTCTGCTGTCCCAACACAGTAGCGCACCCCCTAATAGCCTATAGAGGTACTCCTCCTGTCTAGTACCGCGGGTCTGCCGCCCCAACACAATAGCGCTCCTCTGCCATGGTTCTGCCACCCCAACCCAGTAGTGCTCCCCACTGGGCTAGTCAAGTCACTCTGAAACGAATCGGGCAAGCAGTTATCAGGTCTCATCCAGCTACAAGGTCCCCGTATTCCGTACTCTCATCTCCAGGAGGATCCACTCCACGAGATACCAGTCGATACTCCAAGTGTCATAAAGTCTCACGTAGAAGTATCACAAAGTACTACCTCATCATAGGGATCTCAACGCAATAGACGACGCGTCAATCGAACGCCCGGTCTATGAGTTATTAGCCTTTTGTCCTCGGGGACTGGTTGGTTTCGTGTACGAACCAACCCGACCGTATCTCAATTGTACCCCGAACTCCCATGGTGTATACTCAAAGGAATTGTTTCTCAACTAAAATACCAACGCCGCTGACGGTTCGTCAAACGGACGTCCGGTCTGAGAGTTATTGGCTTTTCCGTTTCAGGGGCCTGGTTGGTATTAAGCTATAACCAAACCGATTGTACTACAACTGCATCCAAACCTCTAGTGTAGTATTCCAAAATAACCATCTCATCAAAATGAAACCAACGTAATTGACTGAATATCAATCGGACGTCATTTCCTTAAGTTATAAGCGTTTTCGCTCCCAGGGCCCGGTTGGTTTCAGGTTCGAACCATCCTGAACATACCCAAACTTCGCCAAAACCTTGAGTGTAATATACCAAAATGATCGTATCGATCCAAGAAATCCTACATAACTAAAAGTACATCGATCGAAGGTTCTTAGCTCAAGTTATGGTCATTTTCCCAGAAAAGGTTCCAAACGGGGGGTCTGGGCCTGGTCCAACCCGGCCTAACCCACCCTGGGTCAGCACGAACGGGGCGACCCGCCCGAGTCTGGGTCCAGCCCAGTTGGGCGCGGCCCAGCCCACATGGCTCGCCCCAGCCTGGCCGAGGGGGGGCGCTGGCTCAGCCAGGAGCTGAGCGGGGAGGGCACGGTTTAATGTCACGCCTCCTCAAATCTTGAATGGATTTTACGTTCCTGTTATTCTTCCGCCGCCACAGCTCAGCTGCAGCAGTCTGCTCCAGCAGCATGCAGCCACCGCCGGACGCCGGTGCCAACTTCTACGGACCACCAGACGCGCACTGGTGGTCCGATTCGCCCACCATTTGCGCCTGCGACTCTCTCGGGACCCGTTTTTCACTACGATGGCTTCAAATCACCGTTGCAGTCATGTTTCATCGTCGCCAAACATTCCACACATGAAGAACAAAATGGCTATGGGTCCGGACTTGTTCGTTAGTCCGTACCCACCGCGTTAGTGGTCTAAATAATCTTCCAACAAATTAAACACCCATGCTCGACGGTATAATCACATATATAAAAAATATACAAAACAACCCCTACCTCGATTATGAATTTGCACGTCGTCGCTCCACATAAAGAGGTAAGAGTCGCGATAGAACAGCATCGCGGAAGAATGGTGTCGATTGCGTCGACGTCGGAGGAAGATTCGTCATCGTTGGTGACATTCCCCACGGTGGTGTCTCCTCCCTTGATGCGGAGTAAGAAGAAGAGAAGTCACATCATTGGTGACTTTGTGTTCTACATCGGAGTCATCCTTCGTTGAAGGTGGCTATTCTTCATCGGAGAAGAACACTTCATTCTAAATCCTCTCAAAAGCTCTCCCACCAATTTTTCCAACCAAAATGATGAAAATGATTTCCCCTATTTTTAAAATAATTGCCAACAATTTCAAAACAATTCCAAAAAATGAATTGTTGACACAAAGATTAATTAATTAAGAGATTAATTAATCCATTGGGTGGGGTGGCACAATCAATGGGTGGAAGGTGGAGTGGCTCTACATAATAAATGAATGGATGGTTGATGGGGGGTTTAAGGCGAGTTAAGGGAAGATGAATGGTTAGGGGGTTCATATGGGCCCCACCTCTAACTCCCCATTGTAGTAATTAACCACTTTTAAATAATAAAATTGTGTACAACAATTTTATTTATTTTAATACAAATCCCCAAAAATTAACTTCTCCTCCCAAGAAAATAAAATTGTGGTAAAGGTACCCTTAAGAGAATACCGGTGCTGCAA
Source organism: Viscum album (assembly GCA_963277665.1). Taxonomy (NCBI): domain Eukaryota; kingdom Viridiplantae; phylum Streptophyta; class Magnoliopsida; order Santalales; family Viscaceae; genus Viscum; species Viscum album. The sequence goes on from OY728126.1 coordinate 348,443,297, forward strand.
GTTCATCGGTGCCCTCGGATTTCAATTTCGAGCACCGATTCAAAAGATAGAAAAACCTGCTCCTTCGTTCACTGAACGTACCCGAGCAAAACTTCAGAAATTTATTCCGGTCACACCGGGCCTCGGAATCAGGTGGCGTCAGAAACCACAGACTCGTAAAATTCCAAGGTATTTAAGAAAAAAATTTACTTGAAATTTCCTGGTCTTTACATTACTCCCACCTCTGGTATTTATATCGCCATAAATCTATAACACATACTAGGAAAACAATAGGGGTACTGAGCACGCATCTGAGCCTCATGTTCGCATGTGCTCCCCTGAAGGTTTTCGTGCTGCAGCGAATGTGCATCAGAGGAATCGACCATCCTCATAGGACCTACTCCTATCGATCCTCAATCTCTACTGGAACCTCTGAAAATGCCACCCTGTCATCGATGTCCAGCTCCCCGTGATCGACTATGTGGGATGGATCATGAACGTATCATCTCAGTTGAGATACGTGGAAGACGTCATGCACCTGGTGCAACTGAGGTGGAAGGGCCAGGTAGTAAGCCAGCTCGCCTACTCTGCTGAGGACCTGGAAAGGTCCGATGAATCGTGGAGATAACTTACCACCCCGGCCAAATCTCCATATACCTCGTCGAGGTGAGACCCGTAAGAAAACGTGGTTGCCGTCCTCGAACTCCAGTGGTCTCTGTCTTCTATCAGCATAGGACTTCTGTCTACTCTATGTAGTCTTCATCCGCTCCTGGATGATCTGCACCTTCTCTAGTAGCCTCAAGATGGGTGCACTGGTCAACCTCTTCCTCAGCTCCTGAAAAGCTCTGCTGGCATCTCTTTCACCACACGAATGGTTTCCCCTTCTTCGTTAATGATAAAAAGCGGTGTAGCAACTCTGGAGAAGTTTGGGAAAAATCTAAGTCTAGTCAACTTATGACTGATCGACTTCACCCACTTATGTATGATTCCATCCTGTGTTGCCTGGGGTTTCCTTTTCTTTGACCAAGGAAAACCAATCACAACGTTGTAGGTAAACCACAACCTTTTTTTCTAATACAGTCAATATGTGTATGAATGGTGGTTTCCCAGTCCATACCCAAACTAAAGTCGTAAGGCCTCGATGCTTCCACCAAGAGGTTCCAACCGAAACTCTCACCTCAAGGTTCATATCACACCGTCAATGTAAGCGTGACTATCGAGTCTCCTCCCAAAGGTATCTCCAGACGTGAGGATCAAGTAAATGGATTAACAAAAAACTCTAAGTCTCGGACAAGATTCGTGGAAGGAATGAATGATTCGTATCAATGTCTATTGTTACGGAAGCTAGTAGTAGATACAGACCGTACCTCAAATCATTCCTAGAGCCCTTGGGTCACACTCCTTGACTGCATGCAACTACTCTCTTCCCCAACCCTCCTACTCCCTCAGCCTGGAGGGGACTATAAAGGAAAGTGGTTGTAACATGTTGAAAAGTACACCACCCCATGTTTCTCTCCTAGCTCTGCTTCCATGTCTGTTGCTCTGCATATTCATCTATCTTTAACACTTCCTCTTCTTGAAACATTTTACATGCCCAAGTCTCTGAGACTAGTGTCATTTCCCTGATTTCTCACTGCAAACATTCTCTAGCTGTATCCATTCATCCAAATAACATTCAACCACAAAGGTTCTCTCTAGAACCCTAGCATAAGTAGGAATGCATAGAGGAAAAGTGTTGGCTCAGATTTCCTTTAAACACACCTTGCTCTATGGTATGAGCTTTAAAGCACTGATCGTATCATAGTCATCAAGTACCAGGAACGATCAATATACCTAGATGAATACTCAGCTACCGACATGTCGTCCTGCCGAAGCTATATAAGCTCTAGAAAACTCTCAGCCACCTCCTCAAGCCAGTCCCCACTGCCTGTGAGTCGGGATCGCCTCGGAACCTTGGGGTTAACTGATGCTGAAACATGTGTAGGGAAATAGGCCTACATGTGTCATCTACCGGTACTGCCGGATAAAACTACTAACCATCAGGTAGTGGTATAGCTGGCACACTACCCGAAGGTACTATCTCAGGCATCAGTCCACGTACTGAAGCCTCATCACTATGCGGACCAACCTCATGGTCACTCACTGGGAAACACTAGTAGATAAGATCACCATCTACACTAGTGTCTAAACTAGGTGTAAAACTCTAGCAATCGCCTCCAGCCAGCCCACTGCTGCCTAGGAATCTGTCTCGCCTCGTAACCTCGGAGGCCTCTGCTGCTGGAACTCGTGAAACATGCTCTATCAGCATACACCATCTGCTAGTACGACTGGTGGAATCTACTGCCTAACGGGTGGTGTTGATGCTGGTACACCACCCGAAGGTGCCAACATAGCAAGAGGGCCCAGCACCGGAGCCTCATCGCTCGGTGGGCCGTCATCAGGTACTCTCCCAGAACTCCAACTGACTGTCTGTGTGGAGGCATCCTGAACAGATGGACATGGTCAAACGTTTTAAACCTAGTGAGCTGACCTGGTTGAGCTGACTTAAAGAAAAATTTTGGAAACACACACGCAATAAGCGTTTTCATGCACTGAGTCAGAAATCAGTAGTTAGGGTCCTGGTGTATGGAAACGTCGGCCGCTGCACCAACACTGGACTCCCTGAACTGAGAACCACACTCAATACCCTTAATACTATTTCTTCACAGAAAAGAGAGATCAGAGTACAAATTTATGTGGTAGAACCGACTCCTTTGATACCAATTTGTCACGACCCATCCCCCAGGGCCCATGTCATAACTACCCCAAGCTCGCCTTCCATAGTCCAGGGGCTGGTGACTAGCACCAAAGGCGTAAATACCTATAACTGGGAAGGCATTTCCTTTATAAAAATCTAAACTCACACAACCAGATAACAAGAAGAATCAAACACTAAGTAAAGCAATATAGCAAGTGTGCTGAAAGTACAAAGGGGCCGGAAATACAAGCCCAACAGAAAGGTACAGCTACAAATGAAGGAAAAGTACAACTGAAAAGACAACAACTGAATCGTGAAGCAGCTCTTAGATCGTCCTCTGGGTTCCTACCTGAAGTGTAGGTACAGATTTCCTCCTCAGCACTCCGCATCTATCAGTCTGCTCCATGTGTTGTCACACCAAGTGTCCACCTCCGGGTACCGTTCAGTCCTCGTACACTCTGCCGCGGTCAGCACTGTCCGTCGTCTGCATCCAACACAACGAGGTGTGGGCATAGCCCATGCAGGGGTGAGTATAACAATACTCAATCGGGACCCCGAGACCCTCAAGGTCTCACAAAATCCAACAAGGATAAACCAAAAAGAAAGATCTCAACAGATAACCCTTACTTAGGTATATTCTCATACATATACCTAAGTTTTCAAGTAACCCATCTCAATCATGAGGAAAGCACAAAGGTCATCGACCCAGCTCAAACCAGGATTTTCATTATTGAAACCACGGCTACTGGAGAACTCCTCCTCTGTCAAGCACAGTAGTCCTTTCGTGACTCCGAGGTGCTACTCACTAACCTTAGACTGTTGAGGTACTCCTCCTCTGTCGAGTACCACGGTTCTGTCGCCCCAACATAGTAGTGATCCCCGCCATGGGTCTGCCACCCCAACACAGTAGCGCAACCCCTAATAGCCTATAGAGGTACTCCTCCTATCGAGTATCGCGGGTCTGCCGACCCAACACAGTAGCACTCTTCCTCCATGGGTCTGCCACCCCAACACAATAGTTCTCCCCACTGGGCTAGTCAAGTCACTCTAAAACGAATCGGACAAGCAGTCATCAGGTCTCAGCCAGCTACAAGGTATCCGTACTCCGTATTCTCATCTCCAAGAGGATCCGCTCCACGAGCCACTGGTCAATACTCCATGTGTCACAAAGTCTCACTTAGAAGTATCACAAAGTACTAACTCATCATAGGGGTCTCAACACAACAGACGGCGCATCAATCAGACTCCTGGTCTGTGAGTTATTAGCCTTTTTGTCCCCATAGCCCGGTTGGTTTGGTGTACAAACCAACCCGACCATATCTCAAATTTACCCTGAAATCCCATGGGTTATACTCAAAGGAATCATTTCTCAATGAAAATACCAACGTCGCTGACGGTTAGTCAAACGGACGTCCGGTCTGAGAGTTATTGGCTTTTCCGTTTCAGGGGCCTGATTGGTTTTAAGTTAAAACCAACCCGACTGTAATCCAACTGTGGACAAACCTCAAGTGTATTATACAAAAATAACCATCTCATCAAAAGAAAACCAATGTAATTGACGGCATGTCAATCGGACGTCTGATACTTAAGTTATAAGCGTTTCTGCTCTGAGGGCCCGATTGGTTTCAGGTTCGAAACAACTCTTCCATACACAAACTTTACCAAACCATTGAGTTTAATATACCGAAATTACCTCCTCGATATAAGGAATCCTACGCAACTAACGGTGCGTCGATCGGAGGTCTGTAGCTCTAGTTATGGGCATTTTTCCGGAAAAGGTTCCAAAAGGGGGGTCTGGGCCCGACCGACCCAGCCCAACCCACCCTGGGTCGGCCCGAACCGGGTCGATCCGACCCGGGTCTGGCTCCGGCCCGGTTGGGCGAGGCCCAGCCTGGTAGGGTGCGGTCCGGCACGCATGGATTGCCCCAGCCCGACTTGGGGGGCCGCTGGCTCGGGCAGCGGCCGAGTGGGGACTGCGCAGCCTCCCTCAGCTGGCACGGCTTAATGTCGCACCTCCTCAAATCTGGAACGGCTTTGTCATTCCTGATCTTCTTCCGCCACTGTGGATCAGCCGTGTCAGTCTGCTTCGGCCGCACGCCACCGCCACCGGACGCCGACGCAGTGCGCCGGTGCCACCTTTCGTGCACCACTGGACACGCTCTGGTGGTCCAATTTGCCCACCATTTGCGCCTGCGGTTCTCCCAGGACCCGCTCTTCACTGCGATTGCTTGAATTCGCCATTGAGTTCTCGTTTCTTCATCTCCAAACATTCCGCTCATCAAGAACAAAACGTTGATGGGTCTAGACTTGTTCTTTAGTCCTTACCCACCACGTTAGTGGTCCAAATAATCTTCCAACCAATTAAACACCCATGATCAAGGGTATAATCACATATATGAAAAATGTACAAAACAACCCCCTACCTCAATTATGACGTTTCACATCTTCGAGCCGCGGAAAGAGGAAAGTGTCGTGATAGAACGGAGTCACGGAAGAACGGTATCGATTCTGTCGACTTCGGAGGAAGATCCATCGTCGTTGGCGACATTCCCCGCGGCGGTGTCTCCTCCCTTAACGCGGAGGAAGAAGAAGAGAAGGCAGGTCGTTGGTGACTTTGTGTTCTCCGTCAGAGTCATCCTTCGTTGAAGGTTGGTGTTCTTCATCAGAGAAGAACACTTCCTTCTAAATCCTCTCAAGAGCTCTCCCACCAATTTTTCCAACCAAAATGATGAAAATTCTTTCCCCTCTTTTTAAAATAATTTCCAACAATTCAAAAAAAATGAATTGTTGACACAAAGATTAATTAATTAAGAGATTAATTAATCCATTAGGTGGGGTGGCACAATCAATGGGTGGAAGGTGGAGAGGCTCTACATAATAAATGAAGGGAAGATTAATGGGGGGTTTGAGGGGAGCTAAGGGTAGATGAATGGTTATAGGGTTTGTGTGGGCCCTACCTCTAACTCCCCATTATAGGAATTAACCAACTTTTAAATAATAAAATTGTGTACAAAAATTTTATTTATTTTAATACAAATCCCCAAAAATTAACCTCACCTCCCGAGAAAACGCAACTATGATAAAGGTCCCCTTAAGCGAATAATGGCGTTGCAAGTTCATCGGTGCCCTCGGATTTTAATTCCGAGCACCGGTTCAAAAGATAGAAAAACACACTCGTTCCTTCGCTGAACGTACTTGAACAATACTTAAGAAATTGATTTCGGGGACACCGGGCCTCGGAATTAGGTTCCGTCAGAAACCACAGACTCATAAAATTCTGTGGTATTTAAGAAAAAAAATTCCTTGAAATTTCCGGCTCTTTACACATACTTCCCGTGAATCAAATCTTGGCATCTTATACAAGTCCTATTCAAGGATAAAAATGTAATTATCCACAAAATTCTAATCCATGAGGGCACATAACACCTCAAGAACCAAATTTTGGTGTTCATTCAAACAAAACCTTATACAACCAATACCTTATCAAAAAGCAGGTATTCTATCAAGCCATTTATCACAACAGAATGCATATCTAACACAACCTCTATCACAATAACAAGAAATCACTAATTCACCCCAAATGGCATGGTAGGAATGCATGACATGTGATTTCTAGCAATACCTATATGATGCATGAGATGGCATACCCCCATATCATCAGGTTGCAACAGAAATAGAACCTTAATAATATCAACGATCATAGCACAAAACATGTGAATCACCCAACGGTGAAATCAAATCAACTGTAAAATTGAAAAACCAGAAAAATTGTAATAAACGAGGTAGATTGGTTTTTCCCTATACATAGGTCAGCTACTCCCAGGCACAGCTTATTAATAAGTACTTATTCCTTTCTATCCCTGGCTATAGGATCTAAAGAGTAAGTCAATAATAAAATAACTCACCTGATACCACTTTGTAACGTCTCAGTTCTAGAATCCACCCAGATGTGCCCCGTACTCGGTTGATCACATGACCTCAAGTGCATTTCCCCGGACGCCAGAGGCTACCGACTAGAAGCGAGGGCCTTGGGTGTGATAGTAGGGAAACTATTCCCTCATTGGAAGAGTAACACAGTGGAAGTAAAACTAAAACATGCAATAAGTAAACAGTGGAAGTAATAAACAACTGGAGCACACACACACAAAGAGATATATATATATATATAATGCATGATACATATGTTTAGGAAAGCAGCCAAACAAGTCACTATGTTGGAATACAATACTAAACCAAATTACAAAAGGAAACAGATAAAATTCTCTACAACATCGCAAGCCTCATCTTGATCCCATGCTCCCCAGCTCCGTAGTAATCAAGTGCCTGAAGTAGAAGGGCACTTGCCCTTATCTATACCTGCAAAAATATAATCTGTTTGGGCCCAAAAGCATGACCCAAATAGGGTGTGAGACTAAATCTCAGTAGGCAACCACCCAAAGATCTGTGACTAATAGTTAGTGAATATATATGGCAGGCTATAATCACAATGAAGCAGTAAACAAGGAAGTACTAAAAAGTAAACAACCCTACAGTTTCAAATACATTCAATTATCAGATATCAAGTAAATAGATAATCATAATAAGGGAACCCTCTGGGAAGTACTGATAGCCAAACCCCTCTGGTCTACCCAAAAAATAACAAGAGACCCTCTGAGAAGTATACACAGTCTAACCCCTCTGGTTCAGCTTTTGCACAGACTCTCTAAGGAAGTACTCACCATCACCTCCCCCTATAATCACGTATCATTAACTAAAAGGTCATTTGGGGAAGCACTTAATCTCCAATTCCCCCTGTGGCCTGCATCGAGGAACTATAGACACTATAAAAAAGCACTTACATCTATTCCCCCTATGGTCTTGCTTCGTAACAGTAAAAAAACACTATGGAGAAGCCCTCAACGTCCATTCTCCCCATGGTCTACTACATGAGGTTCTCATGGACCTGTGTAAGTCAATAGAGCACAGTGATATATAACAGCCAAATTATACCTCAAGAAATACTTAGATAAACAGTCTACAGCATAACAGCATGTTAGATAAATAATATCATTCTATCCTATCAACACTAGTAATGGAAAGCAAGCAGCCTAACAGGATAAGCAAGACCAAATGGACATAAACAATACAAGCATGGGAAAGACATCCAAATAATAGAAATTAACCATATTTACATTCAATTTACCTCTACTAAAGCATATAAATCAAAGTAAGCAATAACATGGTTAAATCCATAAACACGCAATACCCCGATCAAGGGTATTGGGAAGTTTTTCACATATAACTCAAATACTATCTACAGAAAGGCACAAACCACCTACCTCGGCGTCGTGAGGTTGATATACATGAACCTCAGGCCTTGAATTGGCCTATAATTCCGTAGATATACGAAAACTTATAAAACGTTCAACCGAGCATAACTTGAGAAATAAGAAATATCAGGAAACAAGTTTCAAGCAGAAGAGAGAACTCACTGATGTGATTCCAATGCAATCGGTGGAGTTCAATTCAGAGAACGGATGCTCAATCGGGGCTTGGGGAAGGATCAGCATTGTATGGACGCTCTTGGTCGAAGAAGGTGAAGAAGAAGACACTTCTTCTGATTAGATGGGACCCTGGACTATTTAATAAAAAACAAAGTACATGGTGTGTACTTTATAAGTACATGGCATGTACTTTCCCTTACCGGCCCTTGGATAAGGCGGTCTCCCGGTCACCACACAAAGTTGTGTGCTCATCCGTTACCCGGCCAGCACACAGATATATGCAGAAAAAGAGTACACTGCGTGTACATATAAGTACACGACGTGTACTTCAAAAATGACAGAAACTCGTCTTTTTCTAAAAAACATCAGAGAAGATAAAAACATACCTAAGAAGAAGATATGGGTTCTTACACTTTTTAAGTAATCGTGATATAGGAAGAGCAATCTTACTAAAATATTTGATGAAGCATCGATGAAATTATGCATGCCCTAAGAAAGATCTAACATCATGCACACATGATGGATAGGGTAAGGATCAAATTATATCTACCATTGATCTATCAACCTCTATCCCATGTTTTGACACTACATGCCCTAAGACAGTGCCATTCTCTACCATGAAATGACACTTTTCAAAGTTCAAGACTAGATTCTTCTCATTACAATGATTCAACACCTTACCCAAACTACTTAGACATTCATCAAATGAGAATCCATATACTGTAAAGTCATCCAAAAATGCCTATATTCAGGTCTCAAGAAAATTAGAAAAAAAATACTCACCATACATCTTTGGAAGGTACCCGGGGCATTGAAAAGCCCAAATGTCATCCTCCTGTAGGAAAATGTACCAAAGGTACAGGTGAATGCAGTCTTCTTCTGATCCTCTAGAGCTATAGGAACTTGAAAATATCCAAAATATCCATCTAAGAAACAATAATATGTCTTCCTAGCTAGTCTCTCGAGAATTTGATCAATAAATGGAAGGGGGAAATGGTCCTTGTGAGTGGATTGATTTAGTTTCCTATAATAAATACACACACACCAACTATTTTTCACCCTCATTTTAACTAACTCATCTTTCTCATTTTTAATGACAGTAACACCGCCCTTCTTAGGGACAATTGGAATAGAAATTACCCACTGAGAATCTGAAATGGGAAATATTAAACCTTCCTTGAGCAATTTCTCAACTTCTTTTTTAACAACTTTCAGAAGGGTTCGATTGAGTCTCCTTTGAGTCTACCTCACCGGTTTAGACACATCCTCCAAAATAATCTCATGCATTCAAATGGAGGGGCTAATACCTGATATGTCACCCAAGGTCCACCCAATTTCCCTGATGTTCTCCCTAAAAAGTTTTTCTTCATGTTCAAAAGATATATTGTTAGCAATGATAACTGGTAATCTTTTACTAATCAACAATTATGATTATTTGAGATTATGTGGCAATGGCTTGAGTTCCAATATTGGGGGTGTTGTATGGATGGAGATAGTGAAGGAACCAAAATATGTGCACAATGAGCATCAGTATCATAATATACATCATCAAAATTAGAGAATAAAGCATCAAATCCATCAACATACTCAACAGCCATGTCATAATTAGAGTTCACATGATCAAAATCAGAATATGAATCAATTTCAAAATCACATTGGAGTCTTGTTCATTAGAAAAAAGTGTGGAAACTCTCTTAGACATCAAACTATAACCAATTCTCATAATCTCCCAAAGAATAGGGCAATAAAAATCCATGGGGTTTTTACTTGGTGGTTCAAAATGTGAGATAACAATAACAGAATGGTACACTGAGGGGTACTTCATGGAATCCATAATATCAAATATGACAACTTCATCTCCAAACCCCATGGAAAGAGAATCCTCATGGACATTTATGATTTTTTTCAGTTTTGAGAAAGGGCCTACCTAAGATAATTGGATCACAAGAACTTACTTGATCATCATCCATGTTAATAATGCCAAAGTCTACTGGAAAGATCTTGTCTCTTACCCAAAAGAGTACATCATCAAGGAATCCCACTAGATATGTTGTAGCTCTATTTTCCAACTGCACCACTACACTTTTCGGCTTCAACTCGCCAACCTATAAATAATACAATACAAAGTGAGGCATCACATGTATGGAAGCTCCTAAATAACATAAATCATAATAAAAGTGTAACTCCCCTATGGTGCATGGGATGGTGAATGTCCATGGATCCTTGCAATTCATTAGAATTTCTAGTGTTGGTGTAATGAGTGATGAAACATTATTTCCAAGACTGATCTTATCATTCCCCTTGATCCCACTTCGATCAATATGAAGCTCTTTTAGGAATTTAGCATATCTTGGGATTTTCTTAATGGCCTCAATAAGGGGGTGTCTATCTCCACACGCTTGAATGTGTCCAAAACCTCCTTTTGCATCCTTTCCTCATCCATGTTCTTGGTTTGTAAAACCCTATTTGGGGAAGAAAGGGGTTTAGGAATAACATCATTAATCTTTTTCTTACCTTTATCTTTCTCCTTGGGTTTCTCATTAGTCGGTTTTAAATGGGGATTCTCCGGAGTTGAGGTGAATCCCAGTGGAATGGTAGGTGGAGAAGCATCAATATTTTTCTTCCCACTTCTAAATTTTATGGCACTGACATCCCCTTTGGATTTAGAGTAGTTTGTGATGGTATATTTCCAGAATCATTACTTACTAGTACATGGATGGCAGTGGCAATCTGGCTCATTTGATTTTTCAACTCCCTCATCTCTAAACCATGACTCTTCAACTCATTCTATTGATTAAGAACAATATTTTTCAAAATATCATTAGTGTTAGAATCTACCTTTGGTTGAGAAGACCCTTTTGGTTGACTTGTTGATTCTTGAGCTTCAAATCGCCTTTGGGGTTGTTGGAAACCCTACTGGTAAGGCAGAGGTTGCTAGAATTTTTGTTGAAAAGGGGGCCTTTTATGGTCCAGAGCCATACCTCATGTCTGATTGATCTTTCCACCCTTGGTTTTATATTGGAGAAAAGGAATCAAACTTATTTTGGGTATATGGTTGTTGCTGCTGAAATGGTCTCCCAGGAAACACTGTTTCACAATCCTTTGTTTCTTATAGTTGGGGGAAACAGTCGATTGGGTGGATTATCTCAGTGAAAATGCCACAAGACCTTGAAGGAGGGGGTTGGGATGTCTTCTGTGATAAAGAAATATATCTCACCATAGTTGTTAATTCTTCTAACTTGGTATCAATAAAATGACTTTCAAGAGAAGATGGACTTACTTGATGAACTCATCTAACATATGTGGTACCTCGATCGCCAAATTGTTGAGAGTTTTGAGCCATCTTATCGATCAATTCATGTGTAGCTATTGGTGTTTTGTCAACAAATTCTCATCTAGTAGAAACATCTATCGTGCTCCTCTCCATAGGTGTGAGTCCTTTATAGAAGTATTGGATGAGGAGTTTCTCACTGATTTGGTGATGTGGTAAGCATGCTCACAACTTCTTAAATCTCTCCAAATACTCATACATTGACTCCCCATGTGCCTACCTGATCCCTGGGATCTCCTTTCGAATGGAAGTGGTCCTTGATGGTATAAAAAATCAATTAAAGAAAACAAGTTTCAAACAGTTCTAATGAGTTACATATTTAGGTTGTAAATAATACATCTAGTCCTTTGTAGTTCCATCAAGTGAGAATGGGAATGATCTATGTTTTATTTGATCTTCAGAGACATTTCTTGTTTTCATTAATGAGTATTCCACATTGAATTATTTTAAAAGTTTTTTTGGATCCTCACCAGATAATCCATGAAATTTGGAAGAAGGTGAATTAACCCATATTTTAGTTCAAAGTCTGATTCGAGAGTTGGATATGAAATGTGTGTCGGTTGATAATTAACATCAGCTACAACCAACTCTCGAATGGTCCTATTGAGTTCATTGTTTTTATTTTCATCCATTGTATCTTGTTTAATGTTTTTTTTAGAAGGGTTTCCAATTTCAAAATTCCTAGAGTGGAGGAAATCCCCAGTTGGGTAAATATCGACACTTCCCATAGACTGAGATTTTCTGATTTGATCCCTAAGTTTGTGCTCAATATCGGGGTCTAGATCAAGTAGATCCTTAGGATGGGATCATTTCATAAATCATAGAAAATAAAGAAATGAAAACAAGTGGACACTAATATCATTAATTGAGGTTTCAATTGACGGTCCGAAAAAAAACTAGGGAAGAAAGAACAGAAAAGAAAAGGAAGTAGAAGAGAATCAAAATAATAAATAAGAATAAATAACTTACAAAAAAATTTGTTGAACAAAACACTTTCCCCCTATAAATGGTGCCAATTTGATGAACGTTATCACACATGCTCTCAAAAATAATTATTTGCTATTTTACTAAGTGCAGCACTATGACTGACCTAAGTCATTCTATCAAGGAGGAATTGAGTTAAACAACCATTTATAGGGTTGAAGAAAACTAAAAAAATGAAATAAGTGAAGATTAATGAAATGCAAGATGGTTGGGTTTAGTTTTGTGAATTTTGGACAATACACAAAACAAGCGAATGAGATGGAACAATCAAAGACACAATTTGTTTAAAAATACTTATATGAGAAGACGTAGTCGGTCTAATCTTCACCCTTAATCATTAATTTATCCTTATACCATATGATTATAATTCATTAAATTTTAATCCCTTAACCATGCCAACCCCTGAACCCAATGGAAATTAACACGACCAAAAATATTGGAAAAATGAGCATTTGGTCAACTTCAGGACTTCCAATCACAGCACCCTGCCTTGATTGTGATCCAAAATCCAACTTACGGTCAATGGTAAATTAGGTAAATATATCCGCCCTATATTGGAGAGTTAATTGAGTTGGTTATGAGACTTGAACCCTACAATTCTATCCCGTGTAGATTCAATTTTTGTGACTGAGGTTTCACTCACACGGTTTACACAAGCCTGACCACGCGGTCAAGTGCAAGTCGATCAAGTAACTTAGAAATTAGAGCTCAATAAATTGATCACAATTTAATAATTATAGTATGTTTATGGATTCAAAATAAATAAATGAATGGAGTGGGGAATATATCAACTTCAAAATAAATCACTCTTCCATGGGCAGAGTTGTCATCGTGGAGACGCTTTGCATAAGCAATGGGTTGATTGGGGAACACCCAATCTGATCTCAACTCTTAGATTCCAGACTAAGAAGAAAAATAATAATATGAAAATGGAAAAACATAAAATATTAATTGAATAAAAAATTCAAGATAAAATCATGAAAGAAAAGAAATACAAAGAGTAGGTAGGAGAGGAGATCCTTCTTCAAAGAGATGGTTGCATAAGGACTGACTTATTCCAAGAGAAGTGAGGGGCTCCAAAGAGACACCCTTTCATCCAAACCTTCCCAGCTCCTTGAAAAACCATCCAAGAGAGTGAAAAAATACTTTAAATAGAGTTTGTGAAGGCTAGGGTTACATTTTTTTTTAATTGTGAAGGGGAAATTCGAACAAATTGTTTAATCCCACTTTTACTACATAGTTGACCTCCAAAATGTGTGAATTGTCTAGCCTTCTAGAAGGATGATTTGTGAAAAATAATGTCCCCGAGATTCCCAAAAAATTTGTGCCAAATTTAAAATAATTTATATAAAAATATTTATTCCCAAAATAATTCATTTAATTTTAAAAGTTTAAAACTGGAATTTTCATCAAATTTGCAAATGAGTGATCTAATCCCAAATATTCTATAATTGAACACATTTAGCATAATGTGAGGAAACTATTTCATTAATTATCAATATGATATTTAATAAAAAAAATTATCAGTGGTCTATCAAGAAAATACATCCCTCTCTGGATACTTCAAGTAGAAATGGTTCTGGCACAGATGTACCTAGGAGTGAAAACTCTGACAAAGAGTTTCGATCCTGACTCGGGGTAACTTGGAACATGACTATGGGACTTACTATGCACCTGGTTTAACATTGATGAGGGATATGCCTTGGTAAATACATAAGCACATTACAAACCATTATTAATGGGGAAAAGAAAATTCCCATAAGAATATATCTTAGGAAATTGATCATTGATAACCTAGATTGAAACCTAGGGAATCACAAGTTAGGATATACTTTTCCATTAAGAGTTTATCCTTTTATGTTTAAAGTTTCCTTTTCATGATAATTTTATAATAATTCATGCCCCATGATTTTACATTATTTTTTTTAGCTAATGGAAGGAAATAGAAGCACATGTTTCGATAATAAATTTGATAGGGAATGTGATGATTTCCCTAATGAAATTCCAAATATGATGGGAATGGGGGATCAAAACATTATGGAAGTACTTGATTATCTATCTCATGTTATGAATAATAACTTGAATCATTTGTAACTCCATCCTTCTCTAAGAAAAGAGAAAGTTTCCATAGAATCCTTCCTAAATAAAAGACCTCCCATGTTCAGTGGATCTTCTGATCCCCTCCTCATAGAAAAGTGTATTAACTCCATTTAAAAGGTATTATCTATCCTCCAGTGCTTATAAGAAGATAAATTTGTGCAGTTGGTCTATCATTTTGATGGGGAAGCTGATCAGTGGCGGAAAATGGTCAAAAATATGAACTAAAAGGATAAAATTGAATCCATCGATTGGGAGGAATTCAAGAAAATGTTTTTCAATAAATATTTCCTCAAATCCTACGTCTCAAGATGGAAAGAGAGTTCGTCAAACTTAAGTAGAAGAAAGATGATTATTTTGGGATGTAGGAATAAAACTTTACAAATCTTGAAATATATGTCTCTGACTTTTTCATGATAACCAAAATCAAGGTGGTTAACTTCTTTAGTGGACTAAAACCGAGTCTACGAAAATCATTGGTGATTTCATACTTTGGAAGTTATGAGGAGATTTTCCATTTTTCCCCCAAGGTTGAAACAGAGATCGGAGACTCTCAATGGTCTCATGGTCCTGATGAAAATAAATTGGAAATTATAGTCTAATATGGGTGGATAAAAAAATAAATACAATGATTGAAAAAATATTGAATATCCCACGTGTCAAAATTGTGGGAAGAAGCATCCTGGGAACTATTTAAAGGGAACTAGGAAATTATTAAAATATGGAAGAATGGGTTATAAGGCTAAGAACTGCCGAATGGATATGAATAATCCCACTAACGGTGATGAATAAATGATGAATTCTCACTATGATCTGGAGTTAGAAGATATGATCTTTGCATTGAAAATCTGGATACATTATCTCTATAGGGAGAAGTGTGAGATATACACTAATCATAAAAATCTAAAATATATATTCACAAAGAAAGATATTAAAAAGAGCTAGTGAATATGACTAAATCTTATCAAGGATTATGACTACTCAATCCACTACCATCTTGGTAAAGTAAATAAGGTGGAGGGTGCTCAAAGTAGAAAGGATCCTGCATATTTATCAATGATGATAATTGAGAATGATCCAATCTTCTTATACTTACAAAGGATGAACATGGGTATCATTAAGGGAGGAACATCATTAATACTTTCTCAAATGATTTCTCAATCATCCTTTGTTGAGAAAATAAAGTATTCTCAAAGAAAATATGTGGAAATTTAGAAAAAGGTGGAATCTGTCAAGAATGGGAAATCCTCTAATTTCAAGGTCAATGAGGATGGAGTCATAAGATTTGGGTCAAAACTATGTGAACCATCCAATCTAGAAACAAAGAAAGAGATTGTGAATGACTCACATAGCTCAACCTTCTCTATTAACTTAGGGAACATAATGATGTATCGAGATCTCTAAGAGAAATATTGGTGGGACAATATGAAAAAGAATATTTCTGAATATACTTCAAAGTTCCAAGTATTTAAGTGAGTGAAGTCTAAAAGAAAAAAATTATAAATGGATAATGCAACCATTACCCATACCAACATGGAAATGGGAAAACATCTCCATGGACATTTTCACTAAGTTTCCAAACACATCCAAAAGAAACAATGTTATATACATTATTGTGGATCATATTAAAAAGATAGCTCACTTTATTGAAATTCAAGATGAATTCTCACTAGATCAACATACACAGATATATATCAAAGAAGTGTTAATGATACATGGAGTATCACTATCTATTATATCTAACCAAGATATAAGATTTACCTCGAAGTTCTGAAAAAGTATCCAACATCATCTAAACACTGAGCTGAACTTCAATACATCATATCATCCTCAAATTGATGTTCAATCTGACCAGACTATTCAGATACTAGAAGGCATGTTGAGAATGTCTTCTATGGACTTCAAAGGATTATGGGACCAACATCTTCCAAAGGTCGAATTCTCTTACAAAAATAGTTTCAAATAGATCATCCAAATGGATCTCTATGAATCCCTTTGTGGGAAAATGTGTAGCACACCAATATGCTGGGATGAGGTTGGTGAACGTAAGATTCTAGAACATGAAATGGTTGAAGAAACGATGGATAAGGTGAAAACCATTCAGCAGCACATCAAGGCATCCCAAAGTTAATAGAAGAGTTGTACAGACCATCATAGACGAGACCTCAATTTTAAAGTCAGAGACACGGTATTCCTCTACATTTATCCATGTAATAGGATCGTGATATTAGAGAAGAAACGGAAGTTAAGTCCCAAGTACACCAGTCCATTTAAGAACCTTTAGCATGTTAGAGCTATGGCCTTTAAACTAGAACTTCCACCAACCATGTCTCATGTACACAATGTATTCCAAATATCCCTCTTAAGAAGTAAATACCCAATCCTTCACATGTACTGACTTCATAAGTAGTATAGTTGGAGAGTAATCTTTCTTAAAACGAGTAGCCAGTGAAGATCATAGATCATAGAGATAAATTTCTACGCAAAAAAACTTCTCACCTGGTCAAAGTACTTTGTTGGAACCATAAGTATGAAGAGACTGCATGGGAACTAGAGGAAGCAATGAAGGATAAATTCCCATAATTATATTCATCTTAGAATGTAAAATGAAATTTTGAGGGTGAAATTTCATAAGGGGGAAGAATGTAATGACCCAATGCTTTATTAATATAATTCCCTTCTTATAATTATTTCATAGAGAATAATCACATTAAGAACACAATAAAAACTTTATAAAAGATGAATGAATGAAATAAAATCTATTTCTAGAAGTGAAGGAACATATACCAATGAAATAGTAACTTGACCTTAGGAATAGTAATGTGACCCTTATGAATAGTAAACCTGCCAATGTCATATTAACCTCACCAATGAAATTATAAATAAGATTTATAAATCTTATAAGTGAAAATATGGTATAATTTTATCAAAGTATAAGTAGTTAAATATTTTAAAAATTATTAATAAAGTGTTGGTATTTTTGAAGGTCATAAATATTTAATTTCAATATTATGACTAATTTAATAATTTAAAATAAAATTTATTTTCATAAAATTTATTCATAGATTATATTTTTTTATGTCTTGTGATTATAATATAATTTTATGAGGCCTTAATAAATTTTTCAAAGTGTTGGAAAATTAGTTTTAATTTTATAATTTGTATTTTCTATGTAAATAATAATTTTAATTAAAAATTAAATTAATCATATTTAAAAAATTATTTTTCATAAAATGGAGTTCATTTTTTAATTCTACACATCAAAAAATGGTTAGGGTGAATTTTTGAGATTTTTCTAAAAGACTGGAATTTTGGTGAATAGTGAAATTCTTTAATTTACAATATATGTAAATAAATAAATTTTTGAGTCATGATTGAGTCGTGGATGATGTAAGTGGACATTTTCACGAATTAAAATGAAAAAATTACTTTATTCATCCTCAATAGTCATCACTATTTCTTGTCTTTAGCAAAATAATAAAATATTGAATAAAATAATGAGAAAACACCCCTCTCCTCCACTATAAATATCACCCCTCGCCACCACTTCTCCTCACACCTCTCAAGCCTTGAACCTTGTCTATATTCTACCCAATTATCTTCTGAAACATCTCCCCCACAACCAAGATCTTTTGGTCTTAACAAAAGACAAAAAACAATCTCCTAAGGAGGTTCTAAGTAGAAGGAATCAAGAGGTAAAACCCTCTTCCATTTTCTTTCAATTTCTATCCAAGTTCCTTTATTTTCTTTTTCTCAACTCACCGCCCCCTCATACAAAGGGAATTAAAACTCAATTATATTAAATATACTATAAATTTATCTTTTTTATTGAATAATTCTTCTTCAAATATCATCTCCACTCTCTTTTACCTTAAGAATGAAAACATTGTCCATGAGGTGTCGATTTACCACATTCATGGACAACGTTATTTCATATTTAAATTTCATCTTCAAGGCTATTCTTGAAAAACAAATTATGG
The DNA here is from genome assembly GCA_963277665.1 of Viscum album. Lineage (NCBI taxonomy): Eukaryota > Viridiplantae > Streptophyta > Magnoliopsida > Santalales > Viscaceae > Viscum > Viscum album. Next base: position 348,461,888 of record OY728126.1, read on the forward strand.
ATGAAACAGATTATAATATATGTATTATATCTTATTTAATTTTCTTTAATCATATTTTACAAATGATAACAATTTATAGAACAAGATGAGTTCTTTGTGATCAAAAAACACTAAATTAAACTAAACAATTATCATTAAAGATTTATCTAATGAATCGTCCTCACTTTTGGAGAAAAAAATGGTATTTTAATATTATATATATTCATTAATAACATATAAGTTTATTTTTGTAATACTATATTCATTATACATAATTTTCTATACTCATATACAAGTAAAGTGATAATGAAAACAAAGGAAACCAGCGCTCCAAAATGAAGAAATTGAATTTCATAACCCACAAAAAAGGACATAAATGAACATAATAAAATTATAATAAATAAAATTCATGTTTAAAATTTTCTATAATTATTAATTAATGAATATAATTTGATTATTAATGACATTAAGATCTAGTGAAAAAATCATTTCGGACATAAGGTAAGCGATTATACCCAAACCTTCATTATTCTTTTGGGTTACTCTTTCTCTATTTTTACCCAAATAAATTCTATTTTATTTTTATGTATATATTATAAAAAAATTATATGTTCCAAACTCATGTATCAAGATCCATAAATCTTTTTATTATATATATACAAGTTTTTTAAAGGTTCCCTACTCAACTCTTCCTGATAAGTAAGCCCGATTTAATGGAAATTCCTAAATTCTTACCCATTTTAAAGTGTGATCCATAATATCTTTTAAGAATACCTTTTTTTATAAAATAAATCATTTTGTTATGAAAAAATACCTTGGTTAAATTTTTGTTTTATAAAAACAATTATTCCTTTTCCATTTTAAAGAATCTTAAAAGTTTTCCCTTAAACCGTACTAAAATGTTTTATTTCAAAAGTTTCTGAAACACTCTTTTCACTTCAGTTTGACATAACTTATCATTATATATTCCTATATTCCTTTATTAATTTCCATTTATGATTTAATTCTTTTCTTCTAGGGATAATTTTATGATACACTTATTTATTATGCTTTTTACATGATTATGATACCCAATTCGTCCATGGGTAACCCTTATATTCATTTTTGATTACTTATGTATGATTATTTATCTATAAATAATATTCATGAAAATGTTATTATGGTTATGACCATATATATATATATATCTAATTCATTGGGTAAAGTTTAGTCTCATGAGACGTTATGTGCAACGGTCTCAGTGGTAGTCTTGACTAATCCTCCTCTATGTGAAGCAAGCATTGACTCGTGCTCCTCTATGTGCAACAAGCCTCAACTTGTGCTAAAGTCATGTTTTATATTGATTTCACATTACTATAAGTCCATGATTTTATGATCCCATGTTATGATTCCTTATGTTTAACCATGTTCCAGGCCTTTTTATATCATTATGTTATGCCTTCTAACCCATGTGCTAAGCTTTATTTTAATGTTTATTCCCTTACTGGGATTTTTAGCTCATCCCATAGATCATGGTATATCTAGTTTATCCTATTAATATGTAAGGGATCAAAGGATTTTATTATCTCATAATATATGTTAAATAAATAAATGTTTTATTTGTTCCCATGTTTTTAGTTTTATGTACCCAGTCTCTCAAGACACTAGGATTTACGTTCCTTAGCTCATAATTTGATATAAAATTGTGATTAAAATCATGAAATTATATGTGTAAAGGGATAGGGTATCTATAGTTGGTATCATAGGAAAAGTTTAGTTATTTTGGGAGACTAGGAATAGATAAATTTAGTAAGAACCCTTGGAATAAGAATAGTATGAGAAAATGTCACCAAATTTTGGTTAATATAGAGTAAGTGGTATATCAAGAAAATAAATCCATGTCTAGATACTACAAGTGGATGTGGTTCTAGAATAGATGTATCTTGGATTGAAAACTCCAATAATGTGTTTCGGTCCTAACTTAGGGTGACTTTGTATATGACAATGGGCCTTACTGCGCACCAGGTTTAACACTCCGATGGGATATTCTTTGGTAAATTAATAAGATCATTACAAACTATTATTAAGTGAGCAAAGAAAATTCCCATAAGAATATATGTTAGGAAATAGATCATGGATAACATATATTGAAATATAGGGAATCACAAGTTAAGATATACTTTTCCATTAAGAATTTATTATTTTATTATTCATGTTTTTTTTATTCTCATTAGCTAAGTATTCAAGCCCCCTAATTTCACTTTATTTTCTTAGATATTGGAGGGAAATGGAAGAACATGTTCCAAAAATCAATGTTATAGGTAATGTAAAGATTGACCTAATGAAATTCCAAATATTATGGTAAGGGTTTCTCAAAACGTTATAATAGTACTTGATCAGCTGGTTCAAGTTAGGAATAATAACTTGAATCGTGCAGAACTCCATATTTCTCCATGGAAAGAGCAAGTTTCCATTGAATACTGTGTGAAGAAAATGTCTCCTTTGTTTATTAGATATTATAATTCCCACCACATTGAATAGTGGATTAACTCCATTGAAAATATATTATTTGTCCTCCAATTCATAGAATAAGAGAAAGTTGGGTTGGCGGTTTATCATTTTGATGGGGAAGCTGAAACGTGGTGGAAACTAATCAAAAATTTGAAGTCTGATGATGAAATTGATTCCATGGATTGAGAGAAATTCAATAAGATGTTTTTCAATAAATATTTTCCTCAAAACCTTCATCTCAATATGGAAATAGAGTTCCTCAGACTTAAGCAGAAGGAAGATGAGTCTATTGGGGCGTATGAAGCAAAATTTACAAGGCTTGTAAGATACACCTCCGGATTTTTCATTAACACCAAAAGAAGGTTGATTGATTGTTTATCATACTAAAACCAAGTATATGAAAAGAGTAAGTGATTTGAGACTTTTATAGTTATGAGAATATTTTATGTTGTTCCCTAAAGTTTGAAATGGAGATCGGACACTCTTAATGGTTTCGATGGCCCGGTGAAAAAAAAGGAAAATTGAGTCTAATATGGGTGGATAATCAAATAAATCCCATGGTATAAAAAAGAAAAAATATCCCACATGTCAAAATTATGGGAAGAAGCATCCTGGGATCTATCTAAAGGGAAGTAATAAATGGTTCTAATGTGGAAAAATAGGGCATCTAGATAAGAACAACTGAAGGGATATGAAGAATCTCAATAATGTGGAAGAAGAAAGTAAGGTTCATTTCAATTCTCATCCAGCAGTGCAATGTTTAAACTACAAGGAACAAGGGAATTTTTCAAACCAATGTTCTAATCCTTGGGTTTTCGGAGTCAATCAACAACAACCTTCAAGGAAAAAAAGGAAGGGCTTGTACTACCACTACTACTATTGTGAATCCAAACAATTATGTGGTGACATGTATACTATTTATTCATTCAAGAATATCTAATGTACTATTTTATTCTAGTTCTATGCATTCTTTCATATCATGCAGGTTTAGTAGAGCTATTCAAACACCTCATCAAAATTTGGATATTGAGTTATCTGTGAGAATAGATAATGGGGAAATTATTGCATCCAAAGTAAATAACTCCTCCTCGGTTAATTTTTATCAATTGAACCTCCCAAAAAATCATGTCTTACATCATTTGGTGGAGTTTGATGCTATTTTTTGCATGGATTAGATATCTTTATTCAAAGACAACATCAACTGTCGGGAAAGGGAGAACACTCTTTACATCTCAAATCATCCTATAATTCTTTACAAGTGTAAGGAGGAAGATGAATCTCCTTCAGAATCATCATATCAAGTGTGTATATTAATGCCTTATGAGCAATAATATCTTACTAAAAATATTGAGACAAAGTATATGATCATGCTCGATGTTTTGCCCATCGTGAGGTATTACACTGATGTATTCCCTGAAGAATTGTCTAGTGTTCCTTTGAACTAATAGGTTGATTTCTCAACTAAACTTATTCCTATAACTCTATATATATCAAAGAAACCTTATAGGATATCCACCGTTGAGCAGGAATATTTGAATAAGTAGTTACAAGAGAATCTGGACAATGGTTTTATATGCTCGATTGCTTTACCAAGGGGTGCACCACTACTCTTCATTAAGAAGAAGTATGGATCAATTTTCCTTTGATTTGATTATTATGAGCTCAATAAAATCATGATAAATAACAAGTATCCACTACCGTGGATAGATTACTTGTTTGATCAACTATGTGGGGCTAGTTATTTCTCTAAGGTGGACCTTCGATCGAGATATCCCGAATTAAAGGTGAGAAAGAAAGATATTCCCAAGACTACCTTTCAAATGAAGTATGGAAACTATGAGTTCATAGTGATACCCTTTGGACTCACTAATTCTCCATCATTTTTCATTGATTTAATGAATATAGTATTTAGATATTACCTCAACAAATTTGTAGTAGTCTTTATTGATGATATTTTCATATACTCTAAGAGCAAGGAGGAGCATGAGGAGAATTTGAATACTGGGATGAAGACTTTTTGAAGTCACAAACTTTATACAAATTACAGTACATGTGAGTTCTGGATGGATAAAGTATCATTCTTGGGAAATGTTATACTATAAAAGAGATACATGTGGACCCTTCAAAGGAAAATTCAATCGAAGAGTGTCCCAGGACAACATCAATAATAGAGATCTGCAGTTTTCTTGGTCTATCAGGGTATTATAGACGATTTGTGAATAAATACTCATGATTTTCAAACCCAATAACCAAGTTGAAATGGAAGGTACTGAAGTTTTTAGAGACTCTATAATGTGATGAAAGCTTTAAGGATCTCAAAAAGAGTCATATCACTACGCCAGTACTCGCACTCCCAAAAGGTGGTGAAATATTTATGGTATAAGTTAATTCTTCAAATAAAAGATTAGGTTGCATACTGATGAAAAACGATAAAGTGATAGTCTACACCTCAAATATAGATTCACACAAATGAATATAAATATTCTCCAGTGAATATGGTTAGATCTAATCAAGGATTATGATTGCTCAATCCACTATCATCTTGGTAAGGAAAATAAGGTGGCATATGATTTAAATATAAAGGATCCTCCATATTTATCAATGATGAGAATTGAGAAGGACCCAGTATTATTATACTAACAAAGGATGGACATGGGGACCATTAAGGGTGTTACATCATAAATCGTTTCTCAAATAATTTCTCAACTATCCCATGTGGATAAAATAATGGATGCTTAAAGAAATGATGTAGAAATTTAGAAAATGGTGGAAGCTATCCAGAATGGGAAATCCTCCAAGTTCAAGATCGATGAGGATGGAGTCGTAATATTTGGGTAACAACTATGTGTACCCTCCAATCCAGAGATAAAGAAAAAGCTTATGAATGACGCACATTGCTCAACCTTATCTATTCACCCAAGGTTCAAAGAGATGTATTGATATATCTGAGAGAACTTTTGGTGGTATAATATTAGAAAGGAGATTGATAAACATACATCAAAGTGCCTGGTATATCGTAAAGTGAATGCTGAAAGGAAAAAAGTCTAAAGGGATTATGAAACCACTACCAATACCAACATGGAAATGGGAAAACATCACTATGGACTTTGTCACTTGACTTCATTGAAATCTAGAGGAAACAATGCTATATGGGTTATTGTGGATCATATTATAAATATGTCTCACTTTATCTCAATTCTAGATGACTTCCCACCATATCAACATTAACAGATATACATCAAAGAAGTGGTAAGGCTATATGAAGTACCACTATCTATTGTATCCAACTGAACTGAACTTCAATATGGCTTATCATCCTCAAACTGATGTCCAATATGAGTGGGTTATTCAAAAACTAAAATACATGTTGAGAGCGTGCTCTATGTACTTCAAAAAAGGATGGGACAAACATCTTCCACTGTCTAAATTCGCCTACAACAATAATTTCTACTCGAGTATCCAAATGGATCCATATGAAGCACTTTATGGGAAAAGGTTAAGAATGCCATCATGTTGGGATGAGGTCAATGAACGTAAGCTGTTTGGACTTGAAATGGTCAGATGAATGGGGGAGAAGTTGAAAACCATTCAGTATCACATCAAGGAAGCCCAAAGTCAATAGAAGAGTTACATTGAAATTTTTTTATGGGACCTCAGGTTTAAGTTCATAGAAGTAGTATTCCTCCACATATCTCTCTAGAAGTGGATCATGAGATTCTGAAAGAAATGGAAGCTAAGTACATAGTACACTGACCCCTTCAAGATCCTTGATCATGTCGGAGTTGTAGCCTATCGACTAACACTTCCACCAACCATGTCTCAAGTACATGATTTATTCCACGTATCTTTTACATGTACTTCCTTCAAAGGTGGTACAGTTGGAGAATGATCCTTCTTGCAAGGAGTAGTTAGTGAAGATCTTCAACCGAAGAGATAAATTTTTACGTAATAAGACTACTCACCTGGTCAAAGTACTATGGTGGAACCATAAGTATGAAGAGGAAATATGGGAACCGGTGGAAGAAATGAAGGAGAAGTAACCACACTTGTTTTCAACTTTGAATGTAAAACAAAATTTCAAGGGTGAAATTTCATAAGGGGGAAGAATGTAACGACCCAATGTTTTATTAATAGAATGCCCTTATTATAATTTCTTCCTAGAGTATAATATGATAAAATCACATTAATAACACAGTAAAAACTTTATAAATGATGAATGAATGAAATAAAGGGTATTTATAGAAGTTAAGGAACATATACCAATGAAATAGTAACTTGACCTTTAGAAATGTAATATGAACCTTATGAATAGTAAACCGAGCAATGTAATAGTAAACTCACCAATGAAATTATATGTAAAATTTATTGATCTTATAAGTGATAATATGATATAATATTATCGTAGTATAAGTAAATATTTAAAAAATTATTAATTAATTGTTGGTATTTTTATAAGTCATAAATATTTGATAACAATTTTATGAATAATTCAATAATTTGAAAGAAAATTTAGTTTAATAAAATTTATTCCTAAATTATTATTTTTTTGATGTCTTATGATTATAAGATAATTTTATGAGAACTTAATAAATTTTTCAAAGTGTTAGAAAAGCAATTTTAATTTTAAAATTTATATTTTCAAAGTAAATAATGATTTTAATTAAAAATTAAATTTATCATATTTAGAAAATTATTTTCATAAAATGGAGTTTATTTTTGAATATTATATATATATATATATATATATATTGTTAGGTTTAATTTTTGGGATTTTTCTAAAATACTTGAATTTTTGTTGAATAGTAAAATATGGTAATTTGTAAATAAATGAATTTTTGAGTCATGATTTAGTAAATTATGATGTAAGTGACTATTTTTTAAAATTTGAATGCACTCATTACTGTATTTAGTCTCAATAATCATCTCTATTCCTTGTCTTGAGTAAAATAATAAAATATTAAATAAAATAATGACAAAACACACCTCTCCACCACTATAAATACCATCTCTCACAACCTCTTCTCATCACACCTCTCAAGCCATGAGAATTATCTTCATTCTACCCAATACTATTCCCAAACTTCTCCACCACGTCCAAGATATTTTTTTCTTAACAAAATTCCAAAACTAATCCCCTAAGTAGGTTCTCAAGAAGAAGGAATGAAGAGGTAAAACCCTCTTCCATTTTCTTTCAATTTCTTTTCAAGTTCCTTTATTTTTTTTTCTTCCTTAACATCACCCTCACCAAAATGGCTTAAAAACTCTAGTATCTTACATATGATATAATTTTATCCTGTTTATGGAATAATTATTCATAAAATATCCTCTCCTATCTCTTTTACTTCAAGAATGAAAACATTATCTTTGATGTGTCGATTTACCACCTTCATAGATGACGTGCTTTCAACATTAAATTTCATCTTCAATGTTGTTCGTGAAACAATTTTTATGGTTGAACTATATTATAATATATGTATTATATCTTATTTAATTTTTTTTAATCATTTGTACACATGATAATAATATATAAAACAAATTGAGTTCATTGTGATTAAAAAATGCTAAATTAATCTAAACGATTATCCTTAATGATTAATATAATGAATCATCCTCACTTATATAAAAAATGGTATTTTAATATTCTATAAGTTCATTAATAAAATATAAGTTCATTTTTTACAACTATCCTCATTCATCATAATTTTTCATACTCATATACAAGTAAACCGATAAGGAAAAATGAGGAAATCAACATTTCCAAACGATGAAATTGAATTTCATAACCCACCAAAAGGGACATAAATGAACTTAATAAAATTATAAAAAATAAAATAAATGTATAAATATTTCTATAATTATTAATTAATGAATCAAATTTGATTATTTATGACATTAAGATCAATTGAATAATCATTTCGTACATAAGGTAAGAGATTCTACCAGAACCTCCATTATTCGTTCAAGTTACTCTTCCTATCCTTTTACCCAAATGATATTCTATTTTATTTCTTGTACATATTTTAAATATTGATTATATGTTCCAAAATCATGTATCAGTATCCATTCATCCTTATTTTAGGGGATATACATGTCTTTAAAAGGTTCCATGCTCAACTCTTCCTGATAAGCAAGCCTGATTTAAGGGAACTTCCTCAATTATTACCCATATTAAATTGTACTACATAATATGTTTTAATCCACCATTATTTTTATAAAATCACTCATTTTATCATAAAAAAATTACCTTTGTTAAATTTGGGTTTTATACAAACAATTATGCCTTTCCATTTTAAAGAATCTTAAAAGTTTTCCCTTAAACCGTACAAAAATGTTTTATTTCTAAAGTTTCTTAAACAAGATTTTCACTTTAGTTTGAAATAACTTATCATGATATATACATATATTCCTTTATGAATTTCCATGTATGATTTAATTCCTTTATTTCATGGATACATTTATGATACTCCCATTTATTATTCTTTTGACATGATCATGATGCCCAATTCTTTCCACAGGTAACCCTTATTTTCGGTTTGATTACTTATGTATGATTATTTATGTGAAAATAATATTCAGGAATATGTTATGATGGGTGAACCTAGATAGCACTCCACTCCATTGGGTAAATTATAGTCTCATGGGTCGTTATGTGCAACGGTTTTTCTTGTAGCCTTGACTCGTGCTCCTCTATGTGCAATGAGCTTTGACTCATGCTTCTCTATATGTAATGAGCCTCAAATAGTGCTTAAGCCATGTTTTAATTTTCTGCCACATTATTATGAATCCATTATTATATGATCCCATGTTATGATTTCTAATTTTTAATCATGTTCCCTTCCATTTATATCATTATGTTTTGCCTTCTAACCCATGTTCAAATATTTATTATAATGTCTATTCCCTTACTGGTCTTTTTAGCTCATCCCTTTGTTCATGTTATCCCTAGGTTATCCTATGAAGATTTAAGGGCTCAAAGGATTTTAGGAGACCATAATGGGTGTTAAATAAATAAATTTTTTATTTAGTCCCATGTTTTCAGTTTTATGTACCTTGTCTTCCAAGACACTATACTTTATGATCCTTGGCTTGTAATTCGATGTTTAATTATGCTTAAAATCATGTAATGATATGTGTAAAGGCTAGGGCCTATATTAATTCAATCTTAGATAATCGATACATAACTTCAAAATCCCTTCAACCTTCTTGGAAAACAAAACTAGTGGTCCCCAATGAGACATACTAGGGAGAATAAACCATTTATTATCCAATAACTCCAACTGAGTTTTAAGTTCCAGAAGCTACGCTGGTTCCATTTTATATGGATGAATATAAACAGGTTCTTCTCCAAGCAGACACTCAAATGTGAACTCAACCTCTCTCTCAGGTGGTAGACTGGAGAATCCCTTAGAAAATTCATCTGGGAACTAATCAACCACAGTAGGTAAGACAACTTGTTGTACTCCCTCATCCTCAAGAATAATACATGCCACTTGGTTCATGGGCTCACCAAACAATGGATGAACTAGCCCTACAAGGTATGACTAGATATACCATTCCCCATAGTGAACATAAGTGTCACTATCAAGGGATGTGAACATTAACCTATGGCAGTAACAGTCAATATGTTCTTGATACAGCACCATAAAATCCATACCCAGTATGAGATCATAACCTAACATCTCGAGCACAATAAAGTCCCATTGGAAACAACCCCTGCCAACCTTAAGATAACACTCCTTAAATTTCCGTATATTTTCTACTCATACCCCAAATTTCATATCATTCGATATAACCCCACACATATGTTCCACCGCTAGACCCAAAATATTCACAAACTGAGTAGATATAAAAGAGTGTGAGGCACTTGTATCAAATAATGGGCTAGCATACGTGGAATAAGTAATAATCATACCTCGAAATCTCAATGGTTCAGCCTCCCCATCTCCAGGTATAGGATGAAATGCATAAATTTGACATGTCCCTCTACCCCGGGCTCCAGTTTGAATCCCTGGTGCTGCACTGCCTTGCTGATGTGGATTCCCTTGTCCTAGAGCACTGTGTCTTCTACCCTAACTAGTATGGCTAGTGGAACTCCAACTACATGCCTGGTATAGGGTAAATAACCCCTTACCTACACTCTTCATCATCCCCAATCCTCCATCACTTCCCATTTATTGAGCATTCTTATAGAACCTCTACACATGCCCCATCCTTCTATAAGCATGGCACTCAACCGGTGGTTGGGGACACTAACCACGCATGTTTCCCGGCCTTCCACACTACTAAAATACACCTATTAACTTCCCTAAGAGGTAAAATATATTCCCTAGGTACTTTTTCTACCACCGCCCTAGTGAAAAATCTCAAAAAGGTACTTCCTACCATTGGAAGTCGCACCACTAGATCACCAATCTAGAACCACATGCCCACTACAGGAATCCTCCTTCAGATTTCCTTCAAAAATAAGGTCTTGATCCACTACCTCATCAAAGCTTTTTTAAAGGAATATATTCACCTAGTACTTGATCTCATATCTAATTCCATCCAAAAAAAGTCTCTCCATAACTACCGCATCCACAGCCAATGGCAAAAAAAGTGTTGCAGGTTGGTGAAGAGGCCAGTATAAAACATCACTACCATAGTCCCTTAGGTAAACCTATTATACTCCACATCCTTCTTTGGTATCAAGTTCTTAAAATATAAATATTTTGAAAACTTTTCCTATAAATATTTCCAAAAAATACCATCTGCTTGCTCAATTTGAACCTTAATATCCCACTAGTGCTTTGTCATTCCCCGTAACATATAATCCTCCAACACGACTCTCATCTTAGGAGGAGTCTCCAAGTTATCCATAATCGTCTCGATGAACTCTATCCAAAAATTGGCTTCCTAAAGTCCACCATATCCAGAAAACATTAGAGGGCACTCCAATTGAAACTCTCTAGTCAGATAAAACAAACCAAGAACAACCCACCCCCGAGTCTCAATACATCATTTGTATATAATGTCCAAAGTTCTCATGGAACTTATCCTCATATCTATTACCCTGGATCAATAGGGTTTCCTCCTCAGCTACTGGAGAATCATTCTTGATGATATCCTCATGTCACTCAATAGGTTCAGGTCTTCATGGTGGTATTTCTCCATAAAGTTAAACACAGGTATAAAAACACATAATAAAAAAGATTCCACTGTTTATGAAAAATAAGGATCTCTATTATCCATAAACAACCCATTCCATATACACTATACCAATGTATATACCCACATTTCTAGCACTACACTCAACCATCCCTACCACGAGTCGTGATCAGCATGTTGTTAAACAAATTACATTTTCACAAGTCTTTCATTAGACACCCTTTTTCAATCATTTTTTTTAACTTTTAAACATAAATATTTCTCATTTAGGAACCTTTCCAACTTTACAACACGACAAGACCAAATTTTAACCCATTTATGAAGATTTGTTAGGAACTATTATTTAACAATCCTATTATATTCCTTCTATTTACCCTTTTCATCATCTTTATTAGACACTATTTATTTCAAATTTCAATGAAAATGAAAATCAATGTATCCCTCGCATCCCACATGTATTTCCTATGTGTGTATATCATGATGCATGTCACATATACTTCTAGGTTCCAAAATGATGAATAAATGCAAAACCTCATACCTTTCATTGGATGCTCTAGTGATAAACTGACTGTAATGTGAAGTGTGTTCTCTTGTACCGAAAGCATTTCTATATACTCTTATGAATCCCACTATCAGGATTTTAAATAATAAAATAGATAAGTAAAGTAGGTTCATACTAATGGGGTTGAGCGCATTAATGATCCAAATGATTTGATGGCTACTGCAGTCAATCCATGGGTAGAATTGAATGACAACTTCTTTCTCTAGATTCATTATTTAGAGGATAGAACGGTGGACCAAGGGGGTTGTTTCATTATCTCTAATAAAACTGGTTTCATTGGCCCTAAGAAAAATTATTACCCACATATTACCTCTTACTCATACAATGGATAGGCTCAGGTGACACCAGAATCCCCCACTCATGTGAAGTACTGAGAAGTTCACCATATGACCATGAATAACTGGAATTCTTTCCTATTCAAAAGAGAATGTTTGACTAGACAGAACCCGACTCATCACTATTGACTTGACATCAAGAATGAACCTCGTGGTCAAAGTTTGGATGGAATTGGCTTGATAACTTATGTCACCACAGTTTCCGCAGAGCAAGACTCCTCGTTGATGATTCTCTATCTGCCAGAGTAGGCACTAGTTCTTCCCATAATCTAACCATCCTAGAATATCTTCCTTCTCCTTATGATTCTCCTATCTTAGATAATGCAGAGTAGGAACCCATTATTAATGGGTCAATGCATGAAGAGGGTATACTTGTTTAATCAACTATGTGTTGTAAATGGTGAGTGTGTTCAATGAATTATTAGTGTTATATGGTATATTTGTTATATGGTTAAAGAATCTTTTTCACATGGCTTAGTGGTATGAGTGGAATGAAAAGGGTTCACATGAAGAGTTTGTCACTTTTTGAACCATTATTTTTAAGAAAATCATTGTTTACATTGGGTTTTTCTCTCGGACTCTTCGATGCTCAAGAATCTTCATCAGATTTTAAGCTTGCGCCGCATATGGAGATTGATGATTTTAGACAGGGTGCCTCTTCCTTTAATGTCATTTCGGGTGAAGGGTCTGTGCCTCCTCTAGTTTTTTTTGTCACAAGGGGGTGGTAGTAGAGGTTTCAAGATGATCCCAAAATGATTCGAGACCTCAGTGCCCGAATCACATGGAATTTAATGGTTTGAAGTCGAGATTTACGGAGTCATCAATAGGCTCTCCTAACATGTTCAAGGTGTTAAAGAAATGGATTTATATTTGATTTCTTTATTCAGTCTTGTTTCAATAAAGGAGGATGATCCTATTTTTTCTTCTCCTATCTTCAGTGGCCACATTACCTATTCATGAAGCAATGAAGCTCTGAGTGCCAATTCAAAAGAAAAAGTAAGGTACTCTTTAGGATTCAAATCCATTTCTCCTCTTTTTTAATGTCTTCTATATTGGTTTCAAATGATAGGGGCTTAGGAGTGAGGTAAAATAGTGACTTCAATTTTAAAGAGTCTTAGAATCTTCATATCTCAGTTCTTCCTATTCTAGAACCAAAGTAGATTTTGAACTGAATTTTATCATTTTCTCAATGGTTGGGTTTCTCATATTTCACGAGGAATGATACATGAAACCCTTATATTTGGGTATTTTGGAATCATTTTGTTATCGTGGAGTGTATGGAATCTTCAGTGCAACTTGTTACTACCAAAATTAATCATGGGGGATCAGATATTCTTTTTACATCTGTTTACAGAAATGTGATGCGGGAGAGAGAGGTACACTATGGAGGGACATTTCTTGCTTCAATCCAAGCGGCCTTCTATGGTTTGTGGGAGGGGAATTCAATGTTATTGTATATGTCTAAAAAAATAGATGGATTTGGTCATTCTAACAGAGCCATGGAGTATTTCAATCATTTTGTGATTTCAAATGGACTGAGGGATCTAGGCTTCATAGGTAGCAAATTACTTGGTGTAATAACTATAAAGACACCATTTTTCTATAGTGAAGACTCGATAGATGCCTTTCCAACTTACAAGGATTGGATTTATTCCATCAATCATTGGTTTCTCATCTTTCTTGACTGTTTTCCAACCATTCTCCTCTTATGGAATCTTTGAAGAAGGATTATAGATGAATGGAAATATAGAGCTTATCCTGAAATTAAATGAGGTGGCAAGGTTTTCATTAGTTTGTGAAAAATTCCTAAAATCAACCAGTGATGGGAGATTCATGGTCTAGGTTGTCAATACATCTCAAATGGATTATAAAGGAGTTATAGGATTGGATGTTGAGAAGGTGCAACAAAAATACTAACTTGGAGGAGTTACTGAGAGAGATAGAAAGTATTTGAGAGAGGCTATTATCAAATTGGGATGATGATCTCTTTATTCTTCTTAATAAGAATTAAAATGAGTTGGTCAAAAGGATGATAGAGTTTGATGGAATTTTTAAGGATAAGTACAGGGAGACATTGCTGAGAGAGGGAGACTATAACACATCCTTCTTCTAGGATTTCATAAAATAAAGGAAAGTGGGAAAGAAGGTTAACTTATGGCTCTAAGATGGTTTTTAAACCAATGATATCAAGTTGGAAAATATGCTATATTTGGATCATTTTTTGGGTATTTTGGAAAGTAATGGAAGCACACTAAGCCATAAAGGTCATGAGATCATGATTGAGGAAGTTTTCATGAAATTCATACCCAAACATATGGTTAATAGTGAAAATGACCAGTTAGTAGATTTACTGGCTAAGCAAGAGGTTCATGAGGCAGTAACAAGTTTTAAGTAGGACAATGCACACGGGAAAAAAAAAATTTGGGTTCTTTCTTGGTGCAAACCTGGGACATTATAAAAGATAAAATTAAAGATGCGTTGAGTGATTTTTACAAAAGGAAAGATTTAATAAAAGCAGTTTTTTTAGCAGAGTAGTGTTGATTCTGAAGGTTCCCAAACTAAACTCTAGAAACTAGTATTGTCTTATATGTCTATGTAATTTCATTTAAAAAATCATTGAATGTCTATTGAATATAATATTGGGATATGTGGTGCTGAAAATTATTTCAGATAAATAGTATATATTTATACATGGTAGAACCATTCAAGGGGTCATGAGAATCACAAAAGAGATGGTGGTGGGGATGAACAGGAAGTATTTGGGTTCCAACATAATTATTAAAGTTGATATGGATAAATCATACAACATAATTGAGTGTAGTTTTCTAATCAAAGTTATGAGAAACCTCAATTTTAAATAATGGGTTTCCAACCTTTTGTTTAGATGTTAATCATCACCATGGCTCTCGATTTATTTCATCCAAAAGGGATTCCACTTTTTCAAGATAGTACGTGGTCTTAGGAAAGGGGTCCCCTTTTTCCTAGTTTATTTATTATTTCTTAGGAGGTGATCACTAGGAATATCAACAGTTGTCTGTAAGAGGGTTCCATCATTCCTTATAAAAATAGAATGAGAGATATTATTATATCAAATTTCATATTTTCTTAGGATATTTTGATTTTCGTCAATGGTAGGAAATGATTAATTGATGTAATTAACATAATTTTGAAGATTTATGATTATCTTAGTGGAAAAAGGATCAATTGGGAAAAGTGTAATGTTTACATATCCAAGAGATACCCGGTCAGGTGAAGCAGAACCATTCAAAATAAATTGGGTACGCAAGCATGCCAACTCCTGATATTGTACCTGGGTGTTCTCATCTCCAATGGTAGAATTAAGAAGGTTCTATTTGAAGGGATTTTAAATATAATTACAATTCATATCTGTAATTGGAAAAATAGTTTTCTTTCATTTAGAGGGTACATCACTTTGGTGAATATCATCTTAGCCTTTATACCTATGCATGTAATGTCGGTTATTAAGGCACTGAAAGGGACTATTTATCATTTGGAGAAGGTTCTAGAAATATTAATTTGGGAAGCCAATAATGTTGGTAAATGTCATTGGGATTCATAGAGGATAATGGAAAAACCTATTGATGGAGGGGTAGATGACCTTCATGATGCTTCAAAAGCTATGTAAGTCATGAAAGCTAAAGTAGCGTGGAATATCATTGACATGAAATCCTTTTGCGGGATATTTATGAGACATAGGTATAGTGTGGATTGGAAAACATAGAACTTTAGTATTGGGAGTATGTCAGGACTCAAGAAAATGATGTTCGATTATATCGATTGTTTAGAGGAAAAAGTTTTTTGGGTGGTGGGTAGAGGTGATATTGCATACTGGAAGGATAATTGGGCTAGATATCCTCTATTTTTTCTAGGTTGTCTAGTTCTGATGATTTCTTTCAAATAACAGGCATAACACCTAGGATTCATCAATATAGTTCTTGACAATCATCAAAGTAAATTATTTCATAATATTCATTTGATGGAAGAGGCTAACAGGTGTGTGTGTTTTGGATCCTCTTCAGGGGATTTTTCTATTCATGATTATCATGACATGGTGCATGTGAAAAACAACAATGAAACATGGAAATCAAAACTATGCTGTTAAAATGTTCCTATGAAGATGAATTTCTTAGTTTGGAGGATTAGGAATCAAGACTTACCTACCGATGACAATGTCAAGAAGAGGGAAATTCACCAAGTCTCCCATTTCATGTGTTATATCAGTCTGAGGTAAGAAACAGTGTGGCATTTATTATTTTATGGGGAATTGGATCATAGAATTTGGGGAAATTTGGGTCATTTCATAGGAATTGTAGGGAACGGTGATTCAATATCTAATTTTCTTGTGACTTGGTTCCAGGAGGCGAGACAGAGGGAGGTCGAGATTATTGTTCAAGGGATGGTTTTCATGGATATCTGTTAGTTTCTGTTGGATGCTAGAAACAAGGTGAATGAGATAAAATAATATTCAATTCTTTTTATACAAATACACATGAAAGATCTTGTAGTGGATATTTCAGGTGTCTTATAGTGTGGGGGAGATGTGACATCAATTTTTAGAATAATCTGAAGTTCAGACATCGCTATCAAGAAGATAGTAAAGAGTTTCAAGGGAAGATGGGTTTTCTGGAGACCTCAAAGTTTTGGGCTGAAATTTAATGTGGATGGTTCTTATCAGCATGGATAAATTAGAGGAGGAGGTCTTGTGCTTGATAATATAGGTTATGTCAGTTCCTGTTTCAGTGCCTTCTATGGGTAGGGTAACTCCATTTGAGCAGAAGCAAGAGTGATGGATAGTGGTATCATATTGTGTAGACTTTACAATTTCATTATTATATTGGTGGAGTCTAATTCTAAAGTTTAGGTTGAATTCTTACATGAAAATAACAATCCTCAATGGGAGATTTCTTATTTCATTAAGAGGTATAGGATTTTTATCGAGCATAATATGGTGATACGTCATACTTGGAGGGAAGGAAACATCATGGTGGACACTTTGGAGAACAAGTTCGGTCCAAGGGAGCCCATAATTTTGTTATTCTATAAAGGTTTCTTTCCGAATGATTGTAAACTCATCGTTAGGGGGGACGCCCTAGGCCACCATCACTTTCGCCCCCCTAAGCTGTTGTTGACTCTTTATTATTAATATATATTGATACATATATATGTGTGTGTGTGTGTGTAATTATGATGAGAAGATTCAATGGGGGTGAATCACCGTGGAGTACCCCTACTCAACCATTTAGGGAGTACTTGCGGCACATAAGATATGAGGAGGGGACTGCTGCATGCAAATAAAGCTAGGGTTTACCCAGAATCACATTGTAGGTAGTGTCCTGTAAGACTACCATGAATTTTGTGATTGATATCAATCCACAAAAGTGGGTCTTCATCCAAACCCTGACTCATATTTTCTACTCACTCTTATCATAACCCTAGATCGTTAGGTTGGAGGGAGTCAGATCTGCTTCTTTTAGTCATAGCTTGTAGAGTGTCCAGGTTGGGATGACGTTGATCCTGGAACCAGTATCCACTAGGCTTCAGAAGATCTCCACCCCATTGAATTGTCTTGTGATATACAGTGGTTTTATGTTCCCCTTCATGATTATTCCCTCATCTTCCCAAAAAAATGATATGATTTCATGACATTTCTCTTTCTTGTCCTCTTCAACAGAGAAGGCCTCTACAACAACTACTTTGGATACAAACTAGAGAGGGATTATCAAGGATTCTTCAAGGGCCTCATGCATTTCCTCTAATAAGAGTAGAACCTTGAGAATTGAAATCCTAATAGGTATGTCGATGATGTTCTTTAACACATCATATTTCTATGACTGGGGCATATTTTTTCCTAAAGAGGGTCTCTCCTTGGTAGGGGACACAATGGATGATGTTGTCTAAACCACTGAGGCTTGTCTAGTTATTGTAATATTCTACTAATGATTAGATAATTTCTTTGAACAACTATTGGATTACTATTAGCTGGATTATGTATGGATTGGTATGGACAAGGCTGATCATGACATGGTCGCGGCTTAGCTGCATGGTTAACAAACACAGTCGACCGCGGAAGTATACCTAATGGAGCATACTAGGAGGACAGTGCTTACTAAGATATATACAAAACCAACTACCTAGTCTCAATATCATGAATGGCATAGTTTGAGGCACTGGATAGATAATTCTAGCCACTCTCTTGTCCTCTACCGTTTCATCGACAATGTTGGTCAAAGGCACCCGAGGGGTTTACATGGACTTCCTCATTTACAGGTATCATGAATCATTCTGCTAAATTTTCAACATTCAAGGAGGTTTACTCCTCATCATCAATGAGGTATTCCAGGGTTGGGAAAACACTGGTCTAATTCCTAACTTAGGTGGAATGAAGTTTCCAAGAGTGTAAGATGGATTTGGCATCGGTGGGAGACTTTCATTTACCTTGCACCATCAATGCATATTATTTTAATGCTTGGAAGTCTATGATGGAGACGTGAAGGCAGTGACTGAAGGTGTCATGGAAAGAAGAGGAGGTTCAGGCATTCTCAAATGGGTAAAGATGATACCATGAGTATGAGAGACTAATTTTCAGGCCAACCAATCATCATATTTTTGCATCCCGTGACTCGGAACCTACTTCAATTCACCAGAACCTTCATTGTAACTGTCGGGGTCAGTGGATACATGTGTCACCTTTGAAGAAATGTCACCCAACTTGACTAGTCCATGATCCACTCAGTACTAGAACCAATCTTTGAATATGAATAATTCTTTTATGGTGTTTTATAATATCATGTGGTATGGGAAATTAACAGGGTGTCTAATAAGTTCATCCTCCTGGGGTCTCTTACACTCTAGTAATTTTAGGATTTCCCTTCTTTAAGCCATGGATGAAGTACCTCAGGACCTATGAATCCCTGAAGGAATAATTCCTTCTTCTTCTATTTGGGAAAGTCACCATGAGAGACTGTCCTTGATGGAGGGATGGATCAACATTCTCTTATCGAGGCATTTTTTCTTGGCAAGGCTATTCCAAGCATTTCTATTCTGGGAGAGGCTACACTTGATAGGGATACAATTGAAGAGGCTCCTCGGGAAAAGTTGTTTGAAGGTGCACCGAATCAGTAACATCTTCATACAGGGTGGCAGTTGGTGCTTCTTTTATAGGTTTTCTCTTGGGATCTGGAAGGGGAAATGAGTGTGACTATTTTCTGTCCATATATAAGGATTATTTTGGATGTTGATAATTTTTGGGGAACTCTTAGAATCCACCTAGGTAGTTCAGTTTGATGAGGGTTGGGACTAAATCACCCCTAACATTCCCCATGCACATCATAATTAGGTTTTTTGGTTTAGAATAATTTAGAGTGAATATGTGAGTCCTTTCAATTAGGCAGGATTTCCCCATTAAATGGGGTGAATCTAGTATTTAAAAACTCCAAGGGTACTTGGAAATTTTCCACCCAATTTGGGTTCATCTTTCCATCAGGTAGGATTTCTACCTATCATGTTTCTTAGGCTTCAAGGTGAGTAGTGATATAAATTATCAAGTCATATTGGGGAGTATATATGGCCACCAATGCATTTTTAGTCTCATTAACTTGAGGAATGTCACAAACATAATCTCAAGGCATATAATCATGATTCTTAGGTGGGGTCAGTGACTTATACCTTGGTCGCTTTCCATATCCCCAGCTTCTACTCTGATCGGATATGTGAGGCCACCAAGATTTAACGTGGATGGTGTTCCAAGGAGGACCGGGTGCCCTGTTGGAGGAGAGATGGGGTCCCTTTGGGAATTGACATAATCTGGGCATTGCTCGATAATGAGGTTGGAAGTGAGCCTTTTTTATTCCTCGAGTTGGAGGAGTAAGGCGACAATTATGGGTTACATCTTGATTTTTATTGCACCTCAAATGTGTTAAAAGGTGTAATGTTTACCTTTACTATTTAAAAGTATCTAAATAGACATATGAATTCATCATTTGGGGGATTGATTCCAAGTTCCTACCTGTGCTGAAAAGTGAGGATGCCTATTAGTGGTCTTCCTCATAATGTGTCTCCCCTTGAGTCTTATTTTCCCTTTCATGCCCAATATTGATGGACCAATTCCTATGATCCTATAGTGGGTTGGGGATAACCGTATTTACTATGTCGGTAGATATAGGGGAAACTTCATCATTATAATATATGTCAAAATGATAGAAGATGTGGAAGAAATGGAGAGCATCATATAGTCCCCAGCCTCTACTCTGTACGTGTAGAGACACTTCTTCCATAACTCGATGGAGTACTCTAAGGATCTTGATGTAGGTTTGTTGAAGGGTATGTTGGTATCCTTATGAACCAGGTCACAGATATACCAGGATCATTGTAATCTCAATCTTTCTTCATTGTATGTTGATGGAATCTACATGTTTGTGGCTCCCCGGGAAGCTCAATTGATGATCGTTGAGGTGGTGAAACATCATCCAGATAATCTGGTGTAAATACACTATTTGGTCTTCTATAAGGTACTATAGGATGTCAAGGTATACATCTTTATGTGGCCATAATACCACTGATTGTTGTTTTATAACCATGACCTCACATAGGCCCTATTTATCAAAGGAAGGGTCCTGCTCTTGGTCAAACCAAACCCTGATTAGCACAGGCCAAAATATGGGTGGAGACACCGATATCGACCATCTATGTGGTAGGTCTATTTTAGGAGATAGTTTCACATGTATCAAATGGTTGCTACATCCTGGGACATGTCTTGGATGTGGATCCAACTTCATGACCATGTCTATATAGGACGGGGTGCCCACCACTACATCATGGGAGATGGTAGCGGTGTTCATCTATGACTCAGCGGATTTCTAACAATATGAGGGTTTCAAACCAGACCTTGACATTTATCCAACTTATTGTGTGTAGGTAGAGAGGAGGGAAACCAATAGTGACAAATATGACTGCACTATGAGCCCTTTAATGGGTCCAGAACGTCCTCCGCCTGTATGTATCTGGAGAGGTATTTGGGGATATAGTGAATGTTGGCTTCTAAAATAGAAAGCCTCAATCATTGGGCTTCTACCCTAGACTCTAGAAGCTTGATTGAACGTTTTCCTATTGATTCACCCATTATCTCAGACTATGAGGGGCCAATAATGGCATGATACGTCCCAGGGTTCCCCCATCGATGGTGAGTGTTCACCCTCCTTCCCTCGGATAGTTAGTCTGGGTAGGGTATGTCTTCATCAATAGGAGAACCTTTGTGCAAGTTGGTCTTAGTGTGAGGAGGATATCTTCTTTGATCGATGGAAGAACAGTGAGGACATCCATGTTTAATGGAGGGAGAAAGAGAAGGACCTTTGTGTTAGTTAGTTGTGGTGTGGGGAGAACCTCTTGTTCGATTGGTGGGAGAAGGGGGGACCTCCATATTGAATAGTGGGAGAACAGGGAGGACCTTTGTGCCAGCTGTCGATGGAGTGGGGAGGACCACCACTCTTTTTTATAGCAGTACATAAAGGACCTCCATTATAGCTGAAGATAGATTGGTAAGGACCTATTCTTTGATTGGTAGTGACATAGGGAATACCTTTGTGTTGACCAGTGGTAGTAGAATGTAGAGGAACAACATAATTGTTCTCCTTATAAGGGGGTGGCCTATAATGGTTATTGGTGGTGACAGAGATTGAGTGAGTCAACCCGAACTATCTGTGAGGCCGTTGGGGTCTCAATACAAATAGGGGAAATATGAATACCTATTCAAATGTGGTAGGGGTCTTATGCGATATACCAGTGGTAGAAGGGGCCATAGGGGCTGTGAAGGATTCCACTTTTCTGATAGTGTCCTAACTCTACCCCTAACGTCGATGTCAGATGTTCTAGACCAAGACCACTAAAGTAGGGATGAATTCAACCCACTCATATTCCTGTGGGGCAGTTGTTGTTGTCAATGAATAGGATTGGTGGGAGCCCTCCTAGAAAACTCCTAGGTAGTAATATCTACTGGAAATACTTGAATGTCCCATGATTCCTCGACATAGGGGAGTGAGTCCCTGTAGAACTCCAAGGAGAGACTCTTGAAGTGGTTTTTCATTGTAATAGTGGGTGGTTTCCCCCTGTGTGATCCTTGGGGGTGGCAGTATCGATGACACACTAATGCCTCCAGGTCTTGGTGGGTCATATCCCTAGAGGAATGACCCCCAAATACTCATACTGACACACCAGGGTGTCGATCACACTCCTTTATATGATATCAAAGGGTGAGATGAGTAATGGGAACCTAAAAGATGAAGGAAATGTGGAAATCATGGAAGAGGTATAGTTGTGTGGGATTTCTGCATCAAAGTTCATCATGCTTTGGTGCCTACGAGTTCCAGGTTGTTGGGTTCCTATAGATTGAGTCCATTAAGTCATGTGGATTCATCTATTAGTATAGTTACAGGGAAAGAGATTACCAATGAACCAACACTATTCAATATTCCTTAAGTGGAGAAGGATCCAAGATAATGATTTTATAGATTGATAATTCTCAACGTTAACTGCCCCAATTCATTGGTGAGTTTCATTTTGGTACCACCATTTTCTTTGTGGGACCAAGATCCATATATCTGGATCTTGAGACAAAAAATTGATTTCCCAAACTCTATTAATCCCCATGGTTGAGGAGAATAGTTTCATATCAGTTCAACATTTTCTATTTCTGATACTTTAATTGGGGCCACGACATCACCCATCTGCCCAATGTTAACATGTTGGTTTTTGTTTCCCCACATTCCCAATTTCCAAAGGTGGGCGGATTTCATAACTTTCAATGATGATGTCAACTACTTGATTGAAATGGGATGATGGGATGTCGGTTCTTTCTTCCATGGATTTCTTCTTTGATCTATTTATCTAGTATAGGTCTCTATTATAGATTAAGTCATGTTTGTGGAACTCATTCCCAATGTCATCTCAATGTGGATGTTATTTAATTAAGTTTAATCTGTCTTTATAGGGTAGAAACCTGCTGTCAAATTGAGTAGTCACATTGAGCACATCTCGCCATGTCTGGACTTTTGGAGTATTGGGAATCTTTAAATTCTTACTCTTTTTTAGGGAAACTCATGTGTGAGGTGTCTTAGGTGCCAAAACCAAGGCATCCCATATCGATCACGAGGTAATTAATGTCAGGGGAATAAAACTTCCAAGGCTTTTTACCTTACGAATCCCATGTTTATTACATGGGGTAGGGATTCTGGACTAAGGTACAAGTTTAACATCTTATGGAGATGGATCATCACATATTATTGAGACAGATATGATCAAAGATTTAATATCTTATGGAGACATATCAAAACATTCTATTGATACTGATTGATTAGGTGTGTCCATATGAGGGGATATTTCACACCTGGATGACACATTACAACATCCTTTTGAGATGGATTAGGTCACAAGTTCATTATATTGTGCAGATAGATCAAAATATCTTATTAAAATGGATGTATGGGGTATATCCCTAGTAGGAAATATTTCACACTTAGAATATTGAACAGAAAGTCCTATTGAGATGGATTGGGTCACAAGTTTAACTTATTGTAAAGATAGATCAAAATGTCCTATTAATATGATCGATAGGGTGTTCCCATATGAGGTAATATTAAAAACCTAGATTTGATGGTTGTCAGGATTGAACCTTATGGAGGAATCTTATATACCATTTTTAAGATACATGGATCAAAACCCTTGTAGTTCGATGCCGCAATTTAAGGTCATGTGACAGAACCGATCTATGCAGTTTAATGTCATGTGGTAAGGGTGCTCGTGTCACAGAAGGATCATCAATGAGGGGTAGTGTGGGGCTTATGTGTGGAATCTTCCTTGTTCAAGATTAAATATCGTGGATAGATGGTGTGGGGATTATGGGTGGAAGTTTCCCAAAGTAGGAGTTTTATCCAATGGTGGGGAGAAATGGTGTAGTTATTACGTGTGCAATCATCCTATTATGGGTGTATTATCCATTTATGGAGAGAGAGAGAGTGGCGCTTTTTCATAGAAGATTCCTATGAATGGGAGGTTTTTTCTATGGGTGTAGTTTCATCCCATGGTGGGGGAGGTCGTAAAATCCAATGATGATCGTATATGGGGTATCAACACATGGTAAGAGGTGTGGGATAATCCCATGTGAATCTTACACAAAGAAACATATTTTCAACACATAGGGTAAGGCTATGGTTTTATGTAATATTATGAGGATTTTGTCATGTATTTTAACATTGTATGACTAGGACTTGGAGCTATACAGTTTGATGTCATGCAACTTAGATGTGGAGGGTCTCAATCCTCAAGGGGGAATACGTCAAGGCAACATGATGATTTGTCATAAGGACCCTCAACCAAGATAGCTGTATAGTTTCCTTTGAAAATTATACCTCTAAGTATTATGTGACCACTACTCATACCCCTATAGGTGGTAAATGGTGTTTTAACTATCATGGAATAGTGGAAATCAGGAGGTCCGACATTAGGATACATATGATTAAGATGAAAATGAATTAAGGTACCTATTCATAGGAGAAATAGGTAGGGTAATAGCTACACAAAAATCATAGGGAATGTCTAGTTGTGGAGTGGGAAGTTGTTTCATGCAACTTTAATATGTTTCATGCAAGATTTTTGAAAGCAAGGGGCACTAGCACAAGGGAAACCCATGGATTCAAGAGGAATAATTGCACGCAATAATTGGACTTGTGTGGGGATCCATGTTGAATGAAGGAATATTCTCTTCGAGACAACCCTTCTATAATTATGAAGAGTTGCATGAGGATCACTCAAATATAGGTCAAGTCATGTTTGGGCCCACATGAGGTATATCGCTCAAGTTCTCCACCTTTTAGGATTCATTGTCTCTGGTGTTGTATAGTATTATTGAATAAATAAAGTTCCATACATAGGAGTGGAATTTCGTATTCTAGAGATATTCCCTTCAAGGTGGCGGTGAGGTTCTATTTATTCTAGAAATCCTCAGCCGAGATGGTAGGGAACTTGGAGATTCCTTGATCTTGGAGGGTCATTTCTGACAATCAGGTGCTCCTAGGATTTCTGACTAAATCCCAAATAAATTTTCTTCTCAAAAATAGATTTATGTTGTATAATATAAAAATGATGGAAAAGGTGTTTATCACATCCATTGAAGTCAACACACCATGTTTCTAGTTCAGTCTTCGCAACGAGCGCTCCCACTAGAATATCACAATTTGGAGTCACCTTTCTCGATAAAATGAGGAAATTTTCATCTACACACTTAGTGGACGAAAAAGAACAGTCACAAAGGGGAATATAGAGAATTAAGAGTTCTTATATCGCTATGAAATGATCTTTCAAAGCAACATCTAGGAAGACATAAATGGATGATAAAATGAATGGGACATATGATCCGGTGGAAATTTATGGATGAGTGGGACTAGGTGTACTGGGTATGCTTTACCTACCTAGAGTATAGAGAAGAGCTTCTCCATATTTGATTGTATGAGGTAGTTTAAATATACTAGTTCCATTACTACCATCAATAGAATCTACAAATAGAGCTCCTCAACCATTTGTATTTGGATAGAAACACTTTCCACCTCTATCAATGGGAAGTGGGAATTAGCGTGTGGTATTTTCACTACATTGGTTGTATCCCACTAACTAGATTCTAATATGATGAGATTCTCCCAATGCCGAAAACCTGGGATGATAGGGGTAACAACACTATCATGGTTTATATTCTTTTGGATTCATTGAATAAAGTGTTGGATAATTCTCCCCCCTTCAACTAGTACATCTCATTCAAGATAAGGATATGCATATTCTTAAAAAAGGATCCAACTATGAAAATTTCAGGGTGGCCAATGCAATTTCCAATGGAGTAAAAAAGAAATAATTCGGGATCCCACTAGTTGATCATAGAAAAGGAATAATATGAGTAGTGGTGATACAACATGGTGGAGGACTGGCAACCAATAGTCATCTATACTACTTTATTGGCCACATTTCACAGTTGTTGACTCCTTCCGATCAGAAATTCATGCATGGGAATGCACCTCGGGATGCTCCTGATGGATATGGACATGTCATATAGTAATTGGCTAAATATAGGGGTATTGATGTTGGTCTGGTTCTATCGGAAGTAGGGATATGTGGAAATGGGGAGCATGCCTAGGAGAATATATGGCCCCTTACAATTTTTTCACAGGTGGGTCACAGTACACTTCAGAGGTTTTGAATTCATGAATTCTATCACTCCTCAAAATGAAATTCTACATCCCTTACTAATCAACATTTATTGGGTTTTTTTGGTGTCACTCAGTGAATTTGGGGTCATTATCATCATTGGAAACATTGTGGACTTCAACTTCAACCCATTCTCAACCCCAGTTGGAGATATGGCGGACAACTATGACGGGATTTTGGATAAGAGGAAGTACCTACAGACCTTATGAGTTAAAGTACTAGTTTACATGATATATGGAAACACATAATATGATTTGTACACTCCATAAAACATTCCAAGGAAGTTTCTATGCATCCAGTAACTGATGAAGAAATACTACATTGGATTCTTTGAGGAAGGAAATCTCTTTATCCTTTATCAATTGTGGCAGATGTTCACAGGAGAAGGCATGGGGAAGATTTTCATACTACCATCGACTAATGTAAATGGCGGCTTATCTCAATCATATTTTGGAAACTGGGTATTGGCATACCCAAGCATGATCCCACATCAGTGTGTGAGGGTGATTGCATCAGAAATTGGAGTGCAAGAGAAATAGGGTGGAAGGTGGGATGCTCTTAGAGGGTTTATCTAGGTATTAGGGGTATCTCAAGCTAAATATACAGGGGGGGAGACACAAGGTGTTGTTTCACCCCTACCTCTTGGAAAGGGGGCCTTCCCCAAAATTGGTCATGGGATTAGGAAGAGGGTGCTCAGGTTAGAATAAATAGATCCAGGGAGGCTCTCACTAATAAGTTATGGTATCTCTTGGATATAACCTCTAATGTTTCTTTCTCTATGATTTGGGAGACCTAGGTAATGTTGATGATGAACCTAATAGTGGAGAATATATGGTTGATGTTCACCTGGAAAGACATCAATCTTCTAGAGGTGGGGAATTCTAGGATCACTGCCAGGGTGCACTACCACAAGTGGTTTGAATACATTTTAGATATGGATGCATTTTCTCACCAAAATGGGTCGCCTAAACTTCCCCATATCCTTGTGAATGATATTTTTGATGGGGAGTCTAACAGTGAGGAGACCACAAATTATGAAGAATCAACTAAGGAGGCATCATCTTGTGATGGAATGCAGGGCTCCAGTGATAGTGAATCTTGGGGGTCAACTGCTGGTCAATCAAGTCCACAGGAGAGCAACAAGATCACCTTTATAGATAAATTTGACTTGGTCGAGCTCCTTGAGGTAATCTTGTTAACTTGTATCTTTTAGTCTCCACCCCACCCCCACTCTTTTGTTCAAAGGCACTAAATGGGATTTTTCTTATATAGGAGAAAACTGGACATGGATAAGGGGCCCTTGTCGGAGGGGACGAGGGTGATTCATTGGATTTTATAGATCATGTTCTAAAACATGTGCCTGAGGTTTCCAAAACTATAGGGCTCATCGAGGAGGTTGGAGTGGCATCCTTGCAACCCCTAGTACACCTAGTCATATATGGGGGACCACTCCCTAGCAACCCAATGGAGGCATCTACTACGGACAAGGTAGATCACCCAAGGAAACTTATTATCGATATCCCTCTACCTTAAGGTAATATTGAATCTCAATCCACCAGTATATTTTTAAACCTTCACAAAGATAATGATATTAATGCATCAACATGTTTATTTATTCTTATGAATCTCTCAGTCAACTAGTGTTGGAGGGTCCGATTCAATCCATTAAAGTGATAACTGGTTTTGAGGGGTCTCCCATGGTGGAACTCCATATTGAATTTCTAGAACCATGCCTCTCCCAAACAATCACCCTCTATAAGTATTAAACCCTTACATGATCTATGTTTTACACCACTCATCATCATTGTTCAAATTGACTAATATGATCTTATTTCAATCAGTTCTCAAGAGGGCTCCCTCTCAGTAAGTGGCTATCATCGGGGGATCTGGGGAACCTTCCTAGATGGATATGCCAGCTCATGGGGATCTGTTCATCCAAGATGATTCAACATTGGTCCTAGGAGGGAAGCCCGGTATAGTCTTAGGTGACACAACTGGATGAGAGGAGCTTTAGGCTCATGGAGGCCGTGATTTTGGTGAAGGAACAGATGAATACGGACCCCCTATTGACACAAATCCTGACCCAAAAGAGAGGATTTTGGGTGGAGTCTATTACACTATTTTCCTTATGGGCCTCCTATAATATGATCTTGTGCCATTTGAGGAACTAGAATACTCTGGGTTTAGCTTCGATGAATAGAATTGAGTCATCTGGCATAGGGGATGGAGGAGCATTCAAAAGTTTATCATCCACACTCTGGAGCCATATTTGATGAGTGGGATGTGGTCAATTTTCATTTGTCTATGAAACTTGGGCATCGAAGGGGTGACTACTTACACTCTCCATGCACTTTTATGTGACTACCTTGTTGAGTGTGTGCATGCTAAGAGCCAACAATTAGACTTATCCTAGAACAAGAATAAAAAAAATGGAACCTAGAATATCTAGGAGATTGGTAAATAAATTTAACATCTGGAGAATAACGTTAATTAGAACCCATCCATAAATAATTCTCAAGAAGTGGTTATCATTCAATTGAAGGATCAGTTGGCATAGGTTGAGGCTCAAGTGCAGGAAGTAGTATCTTAGATAAATGAGTACCAGGCATAGTAGGACTGGGTATGGATCAGGTCTAATGAGATTCATCCCATGGCTAAGGAGGGGTAGAAGGAAGAGATTGTGAGGTTGTAGTAGGCCCTATAGTTTATGTGCTAAAGACTGGAAGGACCGGTTCACTCAATCACCGGGGTGGAGTCATAGGGATCATTTTTTTGGAACATAAGAGAGCCTCCAATATGTGGATGATGCTCACCAACTATTGAAGTTTCTTTGTTTTAAAACTTATCTCATGCACGTACATGTTTATTTTGACACACTTTTTCACTATTGTGCTTCAATAATACTCACGAGATAACCAATGAAAAATACCTAAGACCACGTGAGTTATGCTCGGTGTGTGAAAAAAGGTATCACCATGTGATTTCTCATTCATACGAGAGTGTGAGGTAATTTCCAAACACTCAGGGTCTGAATTTGTTGACTAACCACTAGGATCGTTCAAGATAAGAGGGGATATGACTAGAGGATGAGTCTCTCTGTACATATGACTTTCTTTTCCAACATTCACTAGTCCAAGAATGGGGTAATTCCATGGGAATTGAATTCTATTTTAACAAAGAGAAATTAAGGGTGTGAATCATGACACACATTATCTGAAACCCAATAAGGGTGGCATGGAAATGGAGGATAACTACTGACCATGTTCAAAACACAAAATAAATTATCATTTTCTTCAGGATGTAGAAAAAAAATAGGTTTGACTATTGATCATGTTCGAAACATGGTACATATCTAAAAATGTCCTCCAAAGTCTTCCAAGGTGCATGCCCAAGATGGTAAGTAATCCAGTGTGTCAGGGGACCATGCCATCAAGGGGGGGCCATTTGAATGTAGAGGAGGAGGATTATCAAAATAAAGGGACATGAAAAGCATGGATATGAAGTGATAGAATGTTCAAATAGAATCTAACACTCAAGGAATTATGCCACTCTAGCTATGAGCACATCGGGTAGGTGTATTAGTCTGAACAAAGTTCAAACTCTTCTTCTATGGGGGTGATATCTTGAATGTTGAGGGATGAAAAAATGAATGATTTGGTAGATTACTAGAACCTAAGTCAATGGATTCTCAAGAAATTTCCTAATACTCCTCTCAATTTAACATCATGTAATAAGGATGACAGAAATGCAATTTATCATCAGATGGTGAGGACGTTGGACACATAGTTTAACATCATATGGGGAGGGAGTTGGTCTCTTAGTTTAATTTCATAGAGTTAGTAACAACATCAAATAGTTTAAATTCATAATTCTTGTACTAAGGGGTTTTGTTTATCAAAGGAACATGTGAGGCATTAAATAAAGTTTACATGACATGAAAGGAAGTACACAGAAGGCCACCTTATGCCGCACAAAACATCCATATGATATCTTTTATGCAGTTTAATATCATGATTCTTGGACCATGGGATCTTATTTTAATGTCATATATTTCATACCAATGTGCAGGATAAAGTGTTTGGTGTGGTATGGAAGAGTAGTAACCCACCATGAAAATAGGGAACGATAGCCCACACACCATAAAAACATAAGTTTCGGGCTAAAAATAGTTTAAGGTCATGTTTTTTAGACCTGAGCTCCTATTTAAAGGTCATGAAGTTTGGACCAATAGGGTTGTGTATCTCAAAGTAACATGCACTGCATCGAAGGAAGGTTACCCAAAGTGAAAGGAGGGCCCAAGGAGGTCGCCCGATGCCATACAAAAATATCTCCAAGACAACTTTCACATAGTTTAAGGTGGTGATGCTTTGACATGGGATCCTAGTATAAGGTCATAGATTTTATACAATGTGTAACTCATTAATCTCAACTATGATTTAACAAAACCTCCCCCTAACTTTTAAGGCCTTTTGATCCATGATATACGGGAGAAATGATGAGTGGTATGGAGTTCTTATTGATTGTAGGGGAGAACAAAATGAGAGGCAAAAGTGACTAACAAGCCCCATGAGGGTGATTGGGAATTTCAAGACCTGGATAGTGAAAGGGGAAAATTGATAGAGAGGGAACAATTGTTAACCATGTTCGAAACATAGGTTCTTTACCCATGTCGTCTTAGGGTGGGGTGAAAAAATGCCAGATTGAACATTGACCAAGTTCAAAATGTGGAGGCCATAATTTATTACCAAAGATCCTTCATGGAATTAGTAGAGGATGGTGGTTATGCCAACATGGAATGTGACTATTCTGTTAGGGAACCTGTTCAGATTGAGAAGATGATGATTATCCAAATTAGATTAATAGGGAAACACAAAAGTGGAATTGAGGAATGTCCCAGAGATAAAATTAGGTTCCCAAGGATCTATTTTGAAATATTGTCAAATGTGCCAAATGAACATGTGGGTAGGTGAGAATCAAACATTTCCCAGATGGGAAATATACTGAAATGAGTTGATGGTAGAGTTGGCTCCAGGATGAGATATATGGGAATCACTGCATATCTCGTGAATATGGGAATCAAACCACACTTAATTCAGGAACCTGGTGTCGTAGGAGACTGACGCTGGTGGGGTGAAATCTTATCTGGATAGGATATTGAATCATCTCATATTAGGAGATATCCTGATTTTATATGGGGTAATGTGAGGTTCGTATCATACTTATCATATGAGTCGTTCTGGTTTTATATGGAGTTAGTTCCCAGTTTAACATTGTGCGATGAGGACATCGGTCTGGTTCATCTTGTACTTATCATATGAGGCATCTTGCATACATTCTAGAGGGTAAAATTGTAGTTTAAATTCATGCAAGGAAAATATCAGGTTTTTTAGTTTAAATTCATACAACTTGGATTATGGATTCTATGAGTTTAAATTCATATAGCTCGGACTATAGGGGTATTATTTGGTTTAAGGTCACGTAGATTTAAACAAATGGGGGAATGGGTGTCCTAAGGACGTTTTCATGGCATAATAGAATGATAAACCATTGTTAAAGGAGGTCCAAGGAACCATCATCCATAGAAAAATCAATAAACCATACACCTGGTTAACCTTATGATTTCGGGGAAGAGAGAACCTTATAATGAGTCGACAAAAGGTGTTGGGCCTAGGATAAAATATTTGGGCATAACTAGATATCCCATGAGAATGGGAATCAAGCTACACATAGTTCTAAAAGATGGTGTGGTAGGGTACCCAAACTAGTCATATCTATCCTCTCGAATGAGGATAAATAATTATCCCATATTAAGATATGAAGAATCCAAAATTTATATGGGGTAAGGCTATAGTTTAATGTTGTGTACTGAGGACGTTGGTTTTATGGTCATCCCATACTTGTCTTGTAGGACATCCCAGTTTTGTACGGTGTAAATCATCTAACATTTAAGAGGCATCCTAGTTTTATATGGGGTAAGATATAAATTTAATGTCATGTGTTGGAGACATTGGAAGGGCTTATACATTGCGATACTATTCATTTCTTCCTTATATCAGGTTATGAGGACATCTCATCATGTTAGTGGACCAAAGAAAATGAATGAGGCTTATACCTAAAGAGGATGCCCATGGGAGTATTTTGGGGTGATATCATCATATGTAATGGATGGTTTTGTGATGAATCTATAGTTGGGACTAGATATAGAAGGTCTAGGCATTACTACATTACCTATGAGTATGGGAATAAATTCATATGTAGTTTTGAAAAGAGGTGGAAGAATAAGCTTGTTGAAACACTAGGGATGAACCAAATAGTGGAAATAAGGGGAGAATGAACATAGTTTAGGGTCATAGTTCTTGGACTAGGCCTACTTTTTTAAGGACTTAGAGATTAGACCATAGAGGTGGGGACTTTGAGGCTATTTGTACAGGGAAAAAGAGGTAAAATCTAACATGAAAGGAGTCGAGGAGGCCATGCACCACATGAAGCAATCATGAAGCCTGTTGCACACAGTTTAAGTTCGTATGATCTCGAACATGGAAAGTAATGATGTTTTGACTATTGGAAAATAGTTTAACGTCATGATTCTTGGACTGTTGGAAAATATTTTAAAGTCATGATGCTTGGATTATGGAAAATAGTGAAAATTCATAATTCTTGGACTAGAAATATTTTGGTAGCAAGGGTATCAATGTGAAACATAAGAGGTAAGACCCTATGTGAAAATAGGGAATGAAAGCCCACATAGCACATAAATACCATGAGACAAATTTCACATATTTTAAGGTCATAATTTTTGGACGAAAAATGGGTCCTAGGGGACATAGGTTTAATTAATTTGTGGTTAGGCCCAGCTATAGGAGGTATAGGTATCACTATGTTTCCCATGAGGATAGGAATCGTGCCACATGTAGTTCTGGAACATGGTATGATAGGAGACTATTGTCAGAAATGGGGGAAATCCTCTCAAATGAGTGAATCAAATCATTCCATCATTTTCATGGAAAATACCATGTTTAGAACATGGTTTAAGGCTATATTTTATCATCACATGTTGGGTACATTAGTTTCGGTTCATCTCATATCATATAAGGCATCCCTATTTCAAGTGGGGTAAGGTTTTTGACCATATCATACTTATCGTATGAGTTATCCCAATTGTATAGGGGTAGGAATTTTTGGATCATATACTTATTGTATAAGGAAACCTATTTTTATATAGGTTAATATTGTAGTTTAACATAAAGCATTGAAGAATTCAGTATTTTTAGTTTAAATTTTTATAACTCAAATAATGGGTGATGCTAGTTTAAGTTCATAGATCTCAGACCATGGGGATGGAAAATAGTTAAATGACATAATACTTGGATCATGGGGTTGTTGTTAGTTAATGTTCATAGATCATGGACCATGTGAAAATAGTTTAAGGTTGTGCTTCCAAGACCCTATGTCTCCTCACACGAAGTACTACTTGAGAAATTTAGTATTGGTGGGAGGTGTGATATGCTCCCCACCAATGGTGATCGGAGAGTATGCTCTATTAGAATAGAACTTATAAATTATGTAATGTCCTTCCCACATGATCTTCAACATTATTGGCTTCCTTCTGGGTATCATTGGCATTCTGAGATCTAATTTCATGTCACCCTCAAGGAAGTGTAGAGGTAAACCTTCTTGTTTAACACTCTCGTTATCTTGTTCTGGTGCCTCTCTATGTTTTTCAAGGCCTAGAAATTGTTTTCCTCAATGAATTATAACTCATCTAGAAAATTTTATTCTATTATTACTGAAATATACCGGTCATTAAAATATTTTTAGAGTGACAGAAACTGAACCTCAATGGGCAAGACTGCATCTGTTCCATATACCAGGGAGTATAGGGTCACTTGGGTGGAATTATGAGTTGTCTTTTGATAGGCCCATAGGGCGTGGGAGAGATTATCAATCAAGCGATTGTTATTCCATCCCACCATTTTCTATAAGATACTATAGAGAGTCATTTTAAAAACCTCAATCTACCCATTTTACTATGAATGGTATCGAGAGGTATGGTTAGACTGGATATTTTACTTGGTGTAAAATTTATTTAGCTTTATAGCCCAGAATTTGGTGTCGTTATCAGTGAGAAATGTGTGAGGAACTCAAAATAAATGAATGACATGGGAGCTCACAAACACAATCATAGACTGATATTTGACTTCCTTGAGGGGAATCACCTATTCCCATTTGGAGAAGAAGACTTTTGTGGTCAGAATGAAACTGCACTACCAAGTTGTCACTAGAGGGTATGGCCCCACAAGGTTGAGTCCCCATAATGAAAAGGTCCAATAATATTTGGTAGTTTGGAGGATCTCTGGTGGTCAATGCACAAATTTGGCATGGATATGAAACATGTGAAACCTCTTGGAGAACTCGATGTAGTAATGAATCATAGTGGTCTAGAAGTATCCCAGCCTCTGAATCTGGTGGGGGCGCATCAATCCTTCCTGATGGGCACCAAAATACCTGAAATGGACTTCTTTTATATCCTAAAGAGTCTAATATCCTTTGATTTGATAGAGAATAATTCTTTAAAACCCACACCTATAGAGGGTTGACTCAAGGTTATTCCCACTATAGAGAGTCAAATGTGATACATACTGACAAATTCGCTCACACTCAACTCATTTTAGTGGGAGAATTCTATTCTGGAGACACTCAATGAAGGGAGTCATCCAATTAGGCATTTCCTTTGTTGTGGGGAGACTTAGGGGCCCAGACATAGAAGTATTGGCAAGAAGTTGGTTTTATTATTGGTTACAATCATCCGAAGTGGCAGGGAAAATGTCACTTTTATATGTCACATGAATGAGCAGGTCATCTTAGTCATGTTCTGTGAGAGATGCAATTAGGATTTCCAATTCATTGGCTTGACCATTCTTTGACCAAGGTATATGGGGTCACCTTCGACTGAGAAGGGAACTGGGCCATCTACTGATGGGTAAACTCCATCAGGGTTCCAGCTCTTGATTTCTAATCATGTAGTCATAATTTATCTATTTGATGACTAACATAGATTCTCCTTATACATGAAATAAGGTAATTTGTCGATTAGTTGATAGGTACTACCCAGGAGGGGTGCTAGCTCTTTCTTTCTATTGATGTAGTCACCCTTGGTTTTTTTAGGACTAACTAGGAGTATCCCTTTACGTGAAATAGGGTGCCATCGATCATGAGGGCTAAGTCAAGAGCATTAATGAGGGCTTAATACTCTACCTCATTGTTGGTGCAGCCTTCTGACAATAGAAATGAGTATGGAAAGATGGTTTGTATCGAGGTGATGAAAATGATTCTCAGGCCTACCCTATTATGCATGGAGTTGTTAGGAATTATATATATTGGGATTCTATAGGAACCATCAAAATACATCCGAAAACACAGCATATCCTGACCCGCTAATAGGATATCCTCATCTTGGAAATTAACGTCCAAGGACGGTTCTTCAGGATCTGGATTGGCGGTCAAGTTGGGTAACGACATGGAATTTTATCAATGAAATTTCACTTATTATAATTATGTTATATGGTATAAAACACATGCATATCATATAGAACCCAATAAAAACATTATTCTCAAAATTGAATAAAAAAATAAGATCTATTTATAGAAATTAATGAAAATATACTGATGGAATAGTATCCTGATCATTGGAATAGTAACATGGCCATTAGGAATAGTAATATAGCCAATATAATAGTAACCTTGCCTATGAAATTGTAAATAAAACTTATATATCTTATAAAGGAAAATATGATATATTTATATCGTGGTAGAAGTAAATAATTTTAAAAAAAAGTGATAAATTAAGTGTTGGTATTTTTTGTAAAACATAATTTTTTGTTTAAAATTTTATAATTAATGAAATGATTTAAAAGAAAATTTATTTTCATAATATATACTAATAAATTAATATTATGTTGTTTTATAATTATAAGATACTTTTATGTGACCTTAATTAATTTTTCAAAGGGTCAAAAATCGATTATAATATTAAAATCGGCATATTTTGAATAAATAACAATTTTATATAAAAATAAAATTCCTTATATTTAGAAAATTAGTTTCACAAAATTGAGCCCATTTGTGAACTCTGAATATCAAAAAATGTTTAGGGGGGATTTTTGGGATTTTTCTAAAATAGTTGAATTTTTTAGTGAATATTGAAATATGGTAATTTACGGTATTTAACAAATACATGAATTTTTTATTCATGACTGATATATAGATGATCTAAGCATAATAATCTCAAAATATCCCTCATTATTTAATATATTTAGTGATAAATATCAAAACTATTTATATTCTTGACCCAAATAATATAATAATGAATATAAAGATAAAAAATACCCCTCTCCTCCCCCTATAAAAACCACACCTCCCCACCACTTCTCCTCACAAATTCCAAGCCCTGTATCTTGTCTAAATTTTTCCCAATTATCTTCCCAATTATTTTTCCCACATTTAAGATCTACTTTTCTTAACAAAATACCAAACCAAAATTCCTTAAAGAGGCTATCAAGGATAATATATTCAAGAGGTAAAATCCTCCCTTGATCTCTTTCAATTTATTTTCTTTTATTAT
This sequence comes from Viscum album, assembly GCA_963277665.1. Classification (NCBI taxonomy): domain Eukaryota; kingdom Viridiplantae; phylum Streptophyta; class Magnoliopsida; order Santalales; family Viscaceae; genus Viscum; species Viscum album. The sequence goes on from OY728126.1 coordinate 348,499,281, forward strand.
TCTATCCTCACACCCCATATACAAATAGGTTTGATAACTCAAGTATAATATATGTACTATAATTTTATTATGTTAATGTAATATCCATCATTAAACTTCTTCGCCTCTCCTTTTATTATAAAAATTGAAACATAGTTCGTGAGGTGTTGATTCACCGCCTTTGTGGATGATGAGTTTTAATTTTCTATTAGTGCCTTAAAGTATGGTCATAAACCTATTATTATGGTTAAAAAGATTCTAATATTCATATTATAACTTTTTTAATGTTCTATAGCTTTTAATTAAAAAAATATTTCCTGGTAGATGGAAAAACCACCAAAATAAAATAAATATTTATCATTAACGTTTTATATAATGAATCATCGTCATATAAAAAATGATATATATGACCATTTAAACATCTATAAGTTCACCAATAACATGTAATTTCAATCCTGGATAATTATTCTCATTTTACATAAAATTCTACACTTGTATAAAAGTAAACCGATCATGAAAACCAAGAAAACAAACACCCCCAAAACTACAAAATTGAACTCTATAACTCATTAAAGTGTCAATAAACGAACTTAATAGAATTATAATAAATCAAAAACATTTATAAGAGGTTATTTATATTGTAATTAATGAATCTAATTTTATTATTCAAGATATAGTGAATAAAGCCTTCAGACATAAGGTAAGGGAATTCTCGAACCCAACTTCCCTTCTTTAGGTTATACCTCTTTAATTCTAAATTTCAGTATGGATATTACATTAATGTTCCTTAAATAAAATTTAATTGTTATTATCTCTTTTTTCAATTATATACATGTTTACAACTTGATTTTATGACAAATATATAGATTTTCCAAAAGAACTATTCTTTCCAAAACACACCTTGACTCCTCTTGATATTTTTTTCTTCACTAAAGATTGATGATTCTTATACCAAATATGTTTTATCATTTAATTTGGGAACTAAGATTTTTATTCATGACTATATTGTTTATTACATTCTTATGAAACCCATTCCTTTCCATGTAGAATTTTTTTACTATAATTTTCATAATTTCTATGTGGCAGGCATGATTATATAAATGTTATGATGTGAGAGGTGGGGTCGGAATTAGATAGCCCTATAATTCATTAGGTAATGTGATATATGTCATGAGATAATGTGGAATATGTGTGAACATGTTTCTATACTTTTTTACAACTATGTGTGGTGTTTTTACACTATGAAATGATGTTTTATTTTTATATATTATTGCATTCCATGCCTTTATCTAATTATTACTCTCCTGATTATAAAGATGATCCTATGAAAATGAAATGATTATGATGATTATGATCACCCATGTTATAATGATTCATGTTCCTTATTTATCCTCTTACTAGCCTTTTAGATCACGTAATTCTTTCATGTATATCCTCATTCGTATACTATTATTAAGGAGAATGTGATATTTTAAGGATAATGATGAAGGATTTAAAAATATATATATATATGTTTTTAAGTTCAAATTATGTGTGGTCATAATTTTCCCATGATACTAAATCTTGGGATCCCAGATTGCAATACTTTTATGTTTTTTATCTTTAAAATGATTTAATAGTCATTTAAGAAAAAGTATGGTCTCTATAGTTTGTATCAGAGCACTGTTTAGTTAATTTGGGAATTAGGATTATAGAGAATTAGTGAAAACTTGTAGGATAAGACTAATTATATGTAAACATCTATGATTCTTTGTTTTATGAAAATACTAAACATATGGATCCCATAAGATATGCATATATAGTTAATTACACAAAAAATATATTATTTATTCATAATTTATTTACTTACATTTTGTTCAATCATTTTCTATTTTAGAACATGGTGGGAACCTGAAGAAACTAGTTCAACAACCCATGTGAACGAAAATGCAATAGTTGGCTAAATTAAATCCCTAATGCCTTAGGAGGAAGAGTTTAAAACTTTATGTAAATTTTTACCCAGTTGTCTCGGGCTTGGAATAATAACAAAAACCATGCTGAACATCTACCTTTAAAAAAGAAGGAGAAACTTTCCATTGATTCCTTTATGTGGAAATGACCACCGATGTTTAGTGGATATTATAATCCACTAGTCACAGAATATAGGGTAAAATCAATGTAGAAAATATTTTTCATTCTTCACCGTTCTAAGAAGGAGAATGTGACTCTGGATATTTATAATTTAGATGGAGAGGCTGATTCGTGGTGAGATTTTATTAATAATATCCAAATGAAGGATGAAATAGAAGAGATGGAGTGGGAAGACTAAGAAAATATATCTTAACAAGTATTTCTCTCAAACTCTTCATACAAATTTGGAGAGATAATTCATAGAGCTGAAGAAAAAGGAAGGTGAGTCTATCATGGATTATAAAGGAAATTTCACAAGGTTTGCATAGTATTCCTTCGGTTTTGATATCAACAATGATAGAAAAATAGATATATTATTTAGTGATTTAAAACAACACCATCTAAAGGCTCTATTTATTCAGGAATTTGGGTTTTATGAATATATTTGATGTGATCTAAAATTGTAGGTTGATTTTTTTTTCACACCAATTGTTTTTAAATTATTTATTTTGTTAATTTTCTTTGTAAGGGGAAGTTTGGGTTGAAGCCCAACTTAAATTTTATGAGTTATAATTTAAAAACACATGTTTTGGCCTTGACTACATCTAGTGCACCCCATTCAAAGACGCGTGCCCTTGCTAGAGTCACCACACGACCTCGCCCGGATCACCGCACGACCTGATTGATGTTTAAGGCATATGGATAAAATGTAATGAATAATAAAATGAAAATAAAATAAAAATGAGAAGTGTAATAAAATTTAAGGGACTATTTTATTTATAATAATACTGTTTGAGTATATTATTATTATTATTATTAGTTTTAAGAATATAAAAAATTAATTATGTTGTTATTAATATTGTAATAGTAATTATTATCATTAATATTAAATTAAGTCAATATCCTTTTGTTTTATTTTATTTGGATTCGAAATGTTCCATCGAGGTGCAGGCTAAGTCCTAGTTGAATTTGGTGTTTTTGTCGATAAATGAGTTTTTCAGGGCTTGAGAGCATGCAACGCAGAGGCGAAGCATAATTTCGAAGTCATGTGACTTCACCAGGTCCGTTATGTGACCCACCCATTATTCAAGTAATTAAATAACATGAATTAATAATAATAAAATATGATTAAATGAGGGGTAAAATAAAAATATAATAAAATAAGAAAAATGTTTTAAAAATTTAATGAATTTTGTTTTAATGATAATATTATTATTATTATTATCATTGCAATTGTTAGTATTTTAATCAAAAATGTTATCATTTTAAGGGTGTAGATTTTATTATGCTATTATTATTATTATTATTATTATGGTTTTAGTTTAAGAATATTATTATTAATAATATTATTATTATTGGTTTTATTTTAGTTTTACTTTTTATTCTATTTATTGATTTATTTTTCCTCACCTTACTCCCCCCTCTACCCTGAGTCGAGACCTAGCCCCTCCCCTGGTTTTGTTGTGTCCCACCTCACTCTCCCCATGGCTATCCACTATCCCCTCCATCCTCCCTCTCCCATGCTCTTCCTCCCCTGCACCCCATTACCGGCCTTCTCCTCTGGAAAACTGGACTTGCACTGTGCCTCACTTATGACCGCCTAATCACATGATATCCTCCCCCGATGAACCAAAAACGCGATGCACCCCCTCATTTCGGTCGTCCAGACCTTCTTCGGCCAGTTCGAACCGCACCAGCGCCTTCCATCCACCTCGAACTAATCCTCTCCCTTTGCCGCAGGTGCGAAGTGCTCCGATAAGTCATTTCCCCTCACCTTAGGGTTTATATTTGGGGTTTTAAAGTTGTTTAAGGCCCGATCTTGATAATTTTGGTTCGATGCTTGGTTTTAGGGTCTGTTTGCATTTGCTTGTGGTTCGTTCGTGGTGCGATTGGAGTTTCTCACCAATTTGGAGGAAATTCGGCTTCAAAGGTAGGTGGTTCCTTACCCTAGCATCCTTAAATGAATTAACTTGCTGCTTAAATTAATTGTAATGTGTTCTAATGATAAATTGTGTGGTGCAAATTTTATTTTGGACATGATTCGATATGCATATTTTATGAATTTGAATTTTTTTAAGTAAATGCCTATGTATTCTATGCACATTATGTTGTTGAAATTTTTATACATGTTTTAGTTAATTGTTTAAGGTGTAAAAATTGTGTTTTCAAGAACGCTTGAGGTGAGGGTGTGATTAAATTGAGTTTTTCAAAAGAAAATAAACTATTTTGATGTGTTGATTTTTATTATGAACCTTGAGTATGTTCTACGGGTGTGAATGGGGTTTCAGAAGGGTTGGGATGTGCAATTGATTTTAAAATGGTTCTGGCATCTAAAATTTGTGTGTTTTAAAGTGAGGCCTTGTAGTATGCATGTGTTATGTTTTTTAAATTGATAAATTGTTTATTTAAGTGGCGTTTGAGATGCTAAACATGGTTGGAAAGGTTTTTGGGGTTGTTTGGTAGGTGTGAAATCTGTTTTCAAGGTCTTTGAGGTGTTTATATATTTAAATGGGGATTTTCAAAGGAAAATGAGTCATCTTCGGTGTGCCATATTATTGTGCACATTTTAAATTAAATTACAAATTGTTTTAATAATAGAAAACATGTTTCAATATTGTTAACTTGATTATTTCGTTTTAAAGTGACATCCCTAAATGGGATAAAGTGGTTTTCGTGTAAAGTTTTCATGGTTTATCTTGAAATGGTTTAACAAATAGTTTAAATGATTTATTGATTTATTTAGATAGAGAAAAATTAGTATTTGGGAAATTTTGAATATGCGTCTGTGTTTAAAGCAGTATGTTTATATAAAAAGAGACATTTTTTTGGTGTAAAACCACTTTGCATCGCTTGGTGGTGTTTTATAAGTGGTGCAAATAGTTCATTTAATTGTGTAATTGGTGAAAAACTAGTCTAAAGGATAATTTGTTAAGAAAGTGATTTGAAATAACTTTCTTACTTAGGATTTGGTATATTTATTATGTAAGCCCTTATTCTGCTATTTAATAATGCTTTCTATGTTTTGAAAATTGATTATGTTATTCTTTGAGTGTTTCTAAATGGGGATTTGTGAAATGAGTAAGTAATGGTAACTGTATTCTGGAAAGCTATTTTGGTGCACGTGTGTTTTTAAAATGGTTTGGGTATGAAAATGGTGGCCTTTTTGTATAATGTATTGTGTAGTTTTTGATATGTGAAAGTGATATACTATGTGATTTTGGAACTTGTTTGAGCACAAGGGAAACCTCGGGTATCTAGTTGGGTGGACTAGAACTATTATGCTAGTGATCCCATGGTTTTTTGCCCCTGTTTCACGTAGAAAGTTTGAAGATGACAACACTAACTAAACTATGATGATGATGATGATGATGATGATGGGGGTCACTAGGTTCTGGGTATACTCCCTATTAGTGGCTCATGTGCACGAGAATGGATATTGTGTGGTTACTTTTTCACTGAGATACGAGGTTCTATGGCACCACTCGAGCTAGATAACACTTAGGAGATTTACCCATAGTGCTCTATTACCCATGATGTGGTGCCCTCCATCAGCATACAGAGGACCACTTGTGTCTGTGTGTGTTATTTTTAAATTATCTTTTCTACTTTAAAATAATTTTTGTGAAATGGATTTTTCATAGTGTTGTATTTTCCTTTAGTTTTAACTTGAAAAATATTTTCCTTAAAAAAAACAAAGTGTTTCAAAAGTATGGTTTTAAATAAGCATGTTAAATTATCTCTTATGTGCTGTGGCATGGAATATTTTTATTGGGTGACTTCCTATTGGGCTTTTCACTCACACTCTGCATACAAATTTGGGTGTATGTCGACCTTGTTTCTTGTGTATTTTAGGTTGTGGCATCGTGCTCATCGATGGTGGTTCAGGTTGCAATTGGTATTCTCATGAAGAGTGGTCTTAATGTGGCCTCTCTCGTTTCCAAGAGGTTTGAATCAGAGTTTTAGTTTCTTTTTTTCGTTTATTTTTAGTTATTGGTACGTGTTATGAACCTTTAAGTTTGTTTTTAGTTTAAGCGAATGTTTGATTGATCGTTTTTTAGTTTCAGTTTATCTATCTTATTGATTGTTTTTATGTCTCTAATTTTAGGTAAATTATTCCCTTTCACTTTTTTGGTACCTGGCCACTTGTGCCATCCCTTGGAGATAGGGAACGCCCCTAGGGTCTTGTTATGGACCGGGTCAAGTGTCGGGTCGGATGGCGGCCCGACTTGGTTCGTGAAAATTTTGAATAATGGTCCCATGGCTAGGGAGATAAGAGACAAAATATGGAGTTCCAAGATGGAGTATCTAAAGAAAAATTTGTAACGAAATCTCAGCCACTCACATGTCAAAAATATGCGATGAAGCATCATGGGAACTAACTTAGAGGTATTGGTAAATTCTATAAGTGTGGGAGATAATAGCACCAAACTCATTAATGTGGAAGAGATGTGAAGAATCTGACCAATGTTATGGAAGAAAGGAGAGAACCACCCTTGGTTCAGTGCCTTAACAGTAGGGATAAAAGGCATTATGCAAGCTAGTGCACTAAACCTTGAGTCTTTGAGGGTAATCAGCATTATTATCCACAAAATACAAAGGATAAAGGGAAATCTTATTCCATAACAAAGGTTTAAGTGGTGTAAGAAAATTAATTCGTACAAGTTTCACTTCTTATTCACTAAAGAATATAAAAAGTGTTATTTGATTCTAGTTCTACGCATTCCTTTATATAATGAAAGTTTTCTAGAACTATTGAATTGAAACCTTTAATCCTTGAACTGTAGATATCCATACAAAGACGTAGTGGTGTGATCATTGAATCCCAAGTGTTGGACTCTTCTCTTGTTTTCATATGTGGGAAGATTCTTACAGAAAATCTCATAATACTTCCCCTAGTGGAATTTTATGCTATATTGGGTATGGATTGGATCTGTTTATATAGAGAACACGTCAATTTTTTGGGAAAAGGAAATATCTTTTCATATTTTTAACCATCCTATTATCCTCTAAACATACAAGGAAGACCATGAATCCCCTTGGGAAAATCAATCAACAGAGTGGGTGTTGATACCATGTGAAGAAGCATACCTTGCTTAAATGTTAGAGTCAAAGTAAGGTATCAACCACGAGGAAATTCACATTTTTAGGGAATACACATAGGTACTTCCTAATGAGTTACCTAGAATTATCCTAGATCACGAGGTTGTGTTCTCAATGGACCCCATACCTAGAGCCACTCTTATCTCAAAATTCCCCTATTGGATGGTCACGATCAAACTAGAAGAGTTAAAGAATTGGTTTCAAGAACACTTGGAAATTGGGTTTATATGCCCAAGTGCATTGCCTTTGGGTGAACCAGTGCTCTTTGTAAATAAAAAGGATGGATCAATGGGGATGTGCATCGGTAACCATAAGATCAATAATATCATTATAAATAAAAAGTATCCTCTTCCAAGGATTGATGAAATGTTGGATCAATTATTAGAAGCTCAGTGATTCTAAAATGTGGATCTTCATTCTAGATATCAACAACTTAAGGTGAATAAGGTATATATTCACAAGACTAATTTTCATAAAAGTTATGGGAATAATGATTTCCTAGTGATCCCTTCAGACTTATTAATTCCACTACAATCTTCATGGATTTGATTAATAGAGTATTTATATACTACCTTGAAAAATTTTCCGTATTGTTTATTGATGATATTTTCATCTAATCCATGAGAAAGGAGAAACATGATGAACATCATAGGATTGTTCTAGAAACATTAAGGAAGGATAAATTATATTCCAATTTTAGCAAGTGTGACTTTTGGATGTGGCATGTTACATTCTTGGGGAACGTGATCATAAGTGAGGGAATTTATGTGGACCCTTCAAAAAAGTTAATTGAGGAATGGACCAGACCCACTAATGTCATAGAAATCCATAGTTTTCTTATCTTAGTTGGGTACTGCTGATGTTTTTTGAAGAATTTATCATGATTTTCTAACCTGCTAACAAAGTTAACACAAAAAAGGGGTAAAGTATGTCTAGATGGATGATGTAAGGAAAGATATAAGGAAATCAAGAAGAGGCTAATCACCGCAGTCATACTGTTGGTTCCAGTCGCAATGGAAGGGTTGTGGTGGAGGGTGATACATTAAAATTTCTTTTAATAATCATTTCCCAAAACCAAGGGTGAGGATCTTCTACATCAAATTTATATTTAATTTATTTAATATTTGAATAAATAAATACTAGGGATCATGAAATTTATTCATTGATGATTTTTTATTGTCTAAAAAAGTCTATCCAGATTTCCTTCATTATGTTTGTGGGGATACAAGGGTAGAATCCCTCTAGCGTTGATCCACACATGCTTCAATGGTATCTGATCAACATTACTCATTATCTGAGTGCTAGCATAGTGAATTGAATTTTTTTCATTGTTCATTCATGATCACTAATTATTCGGTCCTGAAGAAATTCTATCTTGGTTTTCTCTCTCTTAAGAGGGAGAGAGGAGGAGGATTCGAGAGATAATTTGTTGGGCACAACAATTCGTTATTCCCAAACTAGGAATTGGTTTCGAATCAATTACACAATAGATATAGCCATATATTTATAGAGTTGGGATTTAGGTTACCATATTTAATTGAATAACATCTATTAAAGATTATTATAACCATTAATGAAATACCATGCCACATAATATTATTATTATTATTGTTATTATTTTGTGGTGTGCTAACTTGCTCAAAATAAATGAATAATATTTATCAGCTTGTAAATAATTATTGTATCACCAGACACAGACTTGGTCTATTTGAACTCCTCTCGAATTTATTAAACATCCGAATAAATATTTTATTCTCTTAAATAACTATTTTATTCAAAAACTAGAAAATAAATATTTATTAAATATTCAATAAAATAATTATATATTTTATTCACAATCCAATGAATAAATATTTATTTAACTTACAAGATTAATAATAATTAAAAAAAATTACTCCTCAGAATTGAGAAAAATATTTATTCCATTAATTAAATTCAAATATAATTTAATTGAGGCCAACAGAAACACTTAGTGTGTGGCCCTCTAGGATTCTTTCTCATTTGCATTATGTGGGATTACCTAAATTCCAAGATTACTTTCTAATAATGTGTAGAGGCACCCAAGAGAATGAACTTAAAGTTTCAATGAAAAAAACCACATATGAACATTCACTGTGTAATATAATCTCTTTATCACAATATCTCATCAAGAAGGTTGCATGACAATGACGTCAACCTATATTCTTGATACATCATTCTTTCACCATATTAAATAAACACCTCATTACACCATGGACAATGAATTTAGGGTGATGTTTCTATTTCAATCAAGGGTCAAAGATATCAACTTCTATAAAGATGGAAGGGGAAAATATTTCCTTGGCTTATCCATTAATAACATGTCATTTGTGATGCACACAACATACCTTACTTCCCACCAACATATCGCATGAAGGTTTTCATTATCCAATATAAGTGTGCAATTCATGACATGAATTAATGATAATATTAAAGTCTAAGGACCATTATAGATACTCACAGATAGGAATTTAATATAACACCAAAACATATGGAATTCCTACTGGTGGTTATATTCTCATAATCTTCCATCTTAGAGATTACCAAGTGCAAACTTCATGAGAAGAAGTCTCAACTGCTTATGAGTACTCACACCTAAAAGTCTATATACTATGTATCAAATTATAGTATGTTAACCAACCATAGAACTATATTAATATTATTTTCATAGAACTTCAAGGTTCTCATCATAGTGGGAAATACTATGACCTTATCAATATGACAAATACTTTAGGAAATTATTACATTAAAGTCATGGTGAATAATGAATAATATTTAATAAGATGCTTAATTTAATATTTAATACATAAAATATTCATAAAATCAAAGTACAAATAGTTGGTTCTAGGACACCAACTCTAACAAAATCCCACTAGGACTAGATCCAACTGCTAGTGACTTTCAGTCCCCTAGACCTCACATGATAATCATGTTTCTGCTGATTCATGGCTTTAGTCAAGGGGTCTGTGGCATTTTCTTCTATGAAAATACTACTCACTATAACGTCCCCTCTCTGAGAAAAAAACCCTCATGATATGATACATACAAAGTATGTGCTTCATCCACTAATGTGACCTTGGATATTTTTAGAGAGACACTGCTGCAGTATCATAACAATATAGTGTGATGGGATATTTATTTCTAGGTATCGTATCAAGTTATTATAAAAAATTGAGGATCCAAACTTCTTATTTTGTTTCCTAAGAAGATCTAATATACTCAAACTCTACTGTAGACTCTATGACCATATCTTACTCTGTGATCTTCCTGCTCACAACACCTCCATTAAATGTGAATATGTATCCTGTTTGTGGATTCGTGTCATCTTGATCCGTTTGGAAACTAGAATCTTCATATCCTCTGATGACTAGTTCCTCGTCTCATCCATAAAATAGGAACATATCCTTAGTATGCCTTAGATACTTAAGTATAGTCTTGAATTCTATCAAATGGTAGTGACCTGGATCATTTTGATATATTCTTACATCACTTAATGTGTAGGAAACATCTAGCCTAGTCCATAGAATATCATACATGACTGACCCAATCGTTGATGCATATGGGATCCTATACATTTATTTCTTTCCACATTGGTTTGAGGACACATTTTCTTGGAAATATGAATGCCATGTGATGCTATCAACAACCACCTCTTCTATTGTTCCATACTAAATCTCTTTAGTGTCTTGTCAATATATGTACTTTGAATTAGGCCAAGCATCCTCTTGGATCTATCACAATGGATCTTGATCCCAAGAATATATGCTACCACTCCCAAGTCATTCAAGAAAAATCATTTATCTAAGCACTCATTAATAGACTGTAAAACTAGTATTTCATTTCCAATAAGCAATATGTCATCAACATATACTATTAAGAAAATGAACTCACTCCCACTAAACTATTTGTAGACACAAGGCTCACATTTGTTCTTTATAAAACCAAATTCAGTTATGGATTCATCAAAATTAATGTTCCATGACATGGATTCCTTCTTTAATCTATATATGGATTTTCGCAACTTTCATATCTTATTAGAATCCTTTGGAGTCACAAACCCTTCATCTTTTGTCATGTAGACATCTTCCTAATGGTTCTCATTAAGGAAGGTTGTTTTAAAAACCATTTTCCAAATATCATAGATATGGTAATCCTCAATAAAAATTATAATTATAATGGTTTTCAAAATTCCAACTGGTGAAAAGGTTTCATCGTAGTCAATTCCTTGATGTTGTTTAAACCCTTTTGCAACCAGTCATGCCTTATAGGTACTAACTTGTCCTTCTATGTATAGTTTTTTCTTGAATACCCATTTTCAACCAATGAGATTTACATACAATTGAGGATCTACCAAAATCCAGACTTGTTTTTTGTATATGGAATTAATTTTAGAATTTATGGATTCTTTCCACTTGGCTACATATGTGCCACTTAGTGCTTCCTTGTAGCTTAGCAGATCATTATTGTCAAAAAAAATGAGTCACCGTTCTCAGTAACTAGAGAACCATAATGTTTTGGTTCTCTAACCTCTCCTTAACTCCTATGCAGTACTATTGTCTCAAGTATAGTTTCTTCTTCCATGGGGCTTTGTGGAATCTGATTCTGTACTAACTCTTGTGTGCCTTGGGCCTCAACTTCATCGAAGTTTATCTCACTCCCATTATCACTTTTGGATATGTGCTCCCTATAAAGGAATATTTCTTGTCTTTCTACTTTAACCTTTTTGTCTGAGGGGTTATATAAGTAATATCCCCTTTTTCCTTGGGGTATCCTATAAAGGTGCACTTTGTGCATCGAGGTGAAAGTTTTTTACCTGAATAGGCCTTAGAAAATGCTTCTCTTCCCCATACATGTAAATTCAAAAACATGTTTTTTCTTCCACTCCAGAATTCATCAATTTGGTTGGTACAAAGTTTAGTATGTGTGATGTTGTTTCAAATTAATATTCCCAAAAGGATAATGGAAGATTCGCATGAGTCTTCATTTATCTCACCATGTCCAAAAAAGTGAGGTTTCTCCTTTCACTTACACCACTCCATTGAGGCGTTCTTAGAGGTGTGAGTTGGGATAGGATCCCAAACTCCCGTAATTAATTAATGAAGTCTTGATTAAGATATTCTTCACCACATTCTGAGCAGAGTTTCTTAATCTTCCTACCAAGCTACTTCTCAACTTCATTCTTGTATTCCTTGAATTTATCAAAATAATCTGACTTATACCTTATCGAGTAAATATATCCACATCTAATAAAATCATCATTAAAAGTTATGAAGTATGAGTACCCACCCCTTTCTTCAATGGTAAATGGTATACACACATTAGTATGAACAAATTCAATAATCTATTTATCCATTTCACCTTTCCAACTAAATGGGGCTTTGGTCAATTTTCCTTTTAAACATGTGTTACATACACTATGTGCTTATAGTTCAAAAGAATCTAAATATTCATATTGATTTAATTTTTTCAACCATTTTTCATTTACATGGCCTTGCCAGTGATGCCAAATTTGGGTGTGGTATTATTCATGTGAAGTAACTTTGTTATTGGTTGCTATTACGTGGTTTATGTAATCCAACACGTAAAGACCGTTATATAAATGTACCTTACCATAAAAAATTCTATATTTATAAAATAAGTAATTTTAATTTAAAAAATTGAAAATGAATCCATTTATATCTAGTCTAGATACAGAAATAATGTTTTTGGTAACTAGAGGCACATAATAAAAACCCTTTAAAACCAAGATCATTTTATTCTGTAATGTGAGGTGGTAGTCCCTAATAGCTACAACATCAAATTTAGCTCTTTTGGATGCTCGTAGATCTACATCCCCTTGGTAAATTTTTTTACATCTACCCGGTTCCTATATTTGAATATTTATATATATGTGTGTGTGTGTGTGTGTGTGAACCACAATCTATATCAAATACCCAGTTTGTATAAATATATAAATTCACTCAATGAAAAAGGCACTTGAAGCTTTCCCTTGCTTCATTAGCTAGGTGAGGTTTTTTTCCAGTGGCCCTCTTTTCCACATGCGAAAAAAATAACATCTTATTCTGTTTCTTCCCCTATGATCTTCTTCTTCTTGTAAGGGTGTGAAGAAGCTTCGGGCATAAATATATTTTATTTCCCTTTTAGTTTGTTCACCATAACGATGGAAGTATTTTTTTCCTTCATATCTTTATCTACTTAGGGAATTAGAATAAGAATATATGGTAGAGACTTCTCAATATTGTTCATAATAAAATTCAAAACAAAACGAGAGAAGATTTGAGGGAGTGATGCCACAATGAGATTGGTGCCCAATTATTCAAGGATTTTAAACCTGAGAATCTATATTCTCTCAATATAGCCACTGATCATTACTTTATAAGGGTCGTATAGAAACCCCTCTCCAAGATTACTTTGAAATAGAGCCTTGGAAATCTCAAACTGTTCATGTCTATCTATCTCCTGGTAAAGACCATGGAGGTTCTAAGCATTCTATATGCATCCATGTTATCATGAGAATTAATGAGTTAACTAAACATAGATGGTGGAACCAAATATTAAACATAGACCATGCCATTAATATGTTTTCATAGACTATGAACTCTTCATCACTCACCTCTTGAGTAGGCGGATCAGGCATTGTGGATTCTAGCACGTAAGATTTTCGTTCGTGGTGTAAAACAACCTGAAGGTTTCTAAACCACTCTTGGAAGTTACTGCCAGTGAGTAGATTGTATTTATCCAACATTGATCATAGGGATAGATTGGATGATGATATTTTCATTTTATTCAACAATTAAAATATCAAATTATTAGTAATTTTCTTGATTACAAATTTTATGAGAAGTAATAAATTAATTGATTTCATTAAATCTACCATTATTTTATCAAGTCCTAATAGACCTCACCATTAAACATGGAATGTCTAGTTTCTAGGACATTATAGTGGCAAGGATCCATATTCCCCTTCATATAACCCCAACAAGGGTTGGTCAAGCTATTTTGAGGTTGTTTAGGTAGGCAAGTCATTTCCAATTGTGAGCTTACAGCTCCTTGATCCATTGAGTGTACTCCCCAATCCAGAAATTCTAACTTTGATTTTCTCAACACTTGCCTCTATATTACACCAAGTCTAGAAAGGAATACTCCACTTGATGTAAAATGTGTAAGTAAACCCAAAAAATTCATAATAAATCCCCTTATAAAAGTTAGTGTCCCAGCAAGGGTTGGTCAAACACATAGTTCTATTGAGTTTTATTCCTAATATAGGAACTGTTAGAATGACTTAATATTAGATTGAGGAATTATATTTTATTATGCATAAATTTTTATCTTGTTTTATCCTTTACATGTCATGTTAATATTTAAGTGGATGTTTACTTAATTAATTAACCATGTTTGGATAAAACATTTATGCATAATCAATTTTAATTAAATTTCGTCTTTGCATATTAATTCATTTCTGTGATTGCGGTATTGCATCAACAAATAAAATTTTAATGAATTATAAAGAATATAAATAAATAATTAAATGACCTAATCATCATATTATCTAATAGTTGATTTAATGAGCATACATTAAATAAATTTATGACCTGGGGAAATAACTTCTTATGTCGAACTTGGCATGAGCTACAATATTCCACATGTCCACCAATGTATCATTGAGTTGGCTCCATTATGGTTCTGTCTTGAACTATCTCCACGCGCCTTAGGATGCTCCATTAATTACAAATATTTATTACTCATATTCTATTAAGGGGAACCAAAGGATTGGTTAAAGGGAATTACATAAATATCCTTGTACACGCTGGTTTTACTTAATAATGAAGGGGGTGATGACTTGCAGTCCATATTTTAATTTAACATTAAATAATTGAAAAATCACAAAATAAATTTATTTAAATAAATTCCAACACAAATATATGTCTTGGTTAATCTCATGAGCTATCATACATGCAATGAATATGAAAAAATTAACCGGTTGGCATTCATTTATTTATTCATTCATTATTATTAAGATGAATATGATTTTATTAATTAATTAATAAATTAATTAATTAATTCACTTTCATCTTAACGATAATCCTAACTTAATTGGAGATACCCATCAATTTTTCATTCATGGAAAATAAACAGATAAACCATTAATGAAATATTTATTATAGTAAATTAATTGAGTATTTAAAATTATTTAAAACCATTATTAAATTGTCAAACACATAATGGTGTTCCAGTCAATAAAATAAGGTTTTAATGATGTAATTTTTCAAATTTAAGGTAATTTTAATTTTGTCTACTAATGGGATTCTACATGTCATCTACATATAGCTACATTCCATGTACCTTGGTTGTTGTAAACCCAAGTCACACGTCTGGGGATTCGGTATGTTAACTCGGCCAGACTACATAGTGTGTACATCCCAGCTACACACCATGTATCTACTTGCTGCATGCCAGGTTGGCCTGGTCAACACATAGTGTTCAATAAAAGCACATCATGTTTTAAATTTCTCAGTGCATTGAAATATAATTCACATATGTATACGATGTGTGCTTTGCCCACACGTCGTATAACCGTGATTTATCAGCCAAATATTTTTCACTTCCCGATGGAATCTTTAGTCATTCTTCATTTGTTCTTAAATATCCAAGAAAATGAAACACCGAATGAACATGATGAAAATGTCAACAACATTTTAATTCAAATCAGATTAAATAATGAATAACATGAAATTAAAATCTAACCATGATTTTTCATAAATCAACAATCAAATAAATAATTACAAATTTAAACATGATCACTTGGATACCACTTGTTTGTTCCAAGCACAGTGGAAGTGTTGTGTTGGAGGGTGATATATTAAAATTTCTTTTAATAATCATTGCTTAAAACCAAGAGCGAGGATCTTTCATATCAAATTTATAATTAATATAATTAATATCTGTAAAAGTAGATACCTGGGATTAAGAACTTTTCATTGATGATATTTGATCTTTCGAAGAGGCCCTTCCAGATTGTATTTGATGAATTTGTGAGGATCCAAGGGTAGAATCCTTCTAGCAGTGATCCACAGATGCTCCAACGGTCTCCAATCAATGTCACTCGTTCTCTTGGTGCTAGCGTGGAAAAACAAATGTCTCGTGTTGTTTATTATTGATCGCTCATTATTCAATCTTGAAGAAATTCTCTTTTGTGTTTCTCATTCTTGAGAGGGAAAGATGGGGATGATTCAAGATAGAATTTATTGTGTGTAACAATTCTCTATTCCTAAACTTGAAATTGGTTTCGAATCAATTACACAATATACATAGCTATCTATTTATAGATCGGATATTTTGGTTAAAAAAATTAATTGCATAACAGTAATTAAATATAATTATAACCATTAATGAAATCCAATGCATCATAATATTATTATTATTATTTTGTGGTGCACCTACTTGTAAAAAACTGGATAAATAATATTTGACGGCTCATAAATAATTATTTTATCACCGAACATGGTCTCGGTCCCTTTAAACACCTCTTACATTTATTGAACAATTGAATAAATATATTATTCTCTTAAATAAATGTTTTGATCACAAACTAGTAAATATATATTTATTAAATATTCAATAAAATAAATAAATATATTTTATTCATAATATAATGAATAAATATTTATTGAATTTATGTGATCAATATAACCTGAATAAAATTATTCCTTAGTCTTGAGAATGATATTTATTCCATTGATTAAATTCAAATAGAATTTAATTAAGGCCAATAGAAACACTAGTGTATGACCCTCTAGGATTATTTCTCATTAGCAATAGGCGGGCTTTTCTAAAGTCTATGATTACTGTCTAGCAACGGGTTAAGGCACCCAAGAGAAAGAAATTAGAGTCACGAAGATGATAACCACATACAAATGTTCATTGTGTAATATAATATCATTATCACAATATCTCATCAATAAGGTTTCATGATGGTTTCATCAATCTATATGCTCAATATATCATTCCCTGACTATCTAAAATATACTCATTGTTACACCATGGACATGGAATTTAGGAAGACAGTTCTATTACAATCAAAGGGTTGAGATATCAACTTCTATAAATATTCAAGGTAAAAATGATTTCTTGACTTATCAATTAATAACATGTCATTTCTGATGCATCCAACATGACCTACTTCCCGCCAACATATGGCATGACGGTTTTTTTTGCAAATCTAAGTTTGTGAGTCATGACATGAAGTAATGATAATATTAAAGTCTAAGGACCATTACACATGCTCACAGATAAGAATATTCGATGACACAAAAACATGTGGAATTCCTACCGGCAGGTTTATTCTCATATTTTCCCATCATGGAGATTACCAAGTGTGAACTTCATGAGAAGAATTTACATCTACTTACGATTACTCACACCTAACGGTCTACATACTATGTGTCCCATCATAGTATGTTATCCAACCAAAGAACTATATTAAGAATATTGTCATAGAACTTCAAGGTTCTCATCATAGTAGGGAACTACTATGACCATATCAGTATGAAAAATACTCTACGACATTATTACATTAAAGTCATGAAGAAAAATGAACACTATGTAATAATATATTTGATTTAATATTTAATACATCAATTATTCATTTAATTAAATTAAGAATAGTTGGTTCTAGAATGCCAACTCTAACATGTGCTCAGACTACCAATAAGTGAATAAGTTTTTCTGGTATACAGTGATGATTTGAAGAAAGTATTGGGTTGTGTACTCGTGTATAATGATAAAGAGATAGCATATATCTCACAGTAGTTGAATATCTATGAGCAGAACTACCCGACATAAGATCTGAAGCTAGCAGCTGTGATTTTTTTCCTTGAAAATCTAGCAGCACTACCTCTATTGTGAGAAGTGTGACATATATATTGATCACAAAAGTTTAAAGTATATATTAATATAGAAGGATATCAACATACATCAAAGGAGATGGTTAGATCTAATCAAGGAGCATGATTTCCCTATTCATTACCATCCAGAAAAGCTGAACAAGGTAGATGATGCTCTTAGAAAAAAAGAACATCCTACTTTATCTATGATATGGATTGATAAAGACCCTGTCTTCACTACAGAAAAACGGGTGTTTCGCAGTGATTTTTTCGCGGCGGTTTAAAACCGCCTCGAAATGTGTTAAAAAAAATTATTTGTTTTTTTAATTTTTTCAAGGATTAGTGGTGGTTTTTTTAAAAACTGCCGTGAAATAGCAGCAGTTTTGGTAAAACCGCCATGAAATGAAAGGAAAAAAATAAAAAAAACATGAGAAACCCCGAAATCACTAAGATGACGATAACTTTTGATCCGGGCATCTGTTGGAGCACCACGACTAGTCAAATCGAAGATCATGAAGAGATATAGAGGCACGTATATTAAAAACTATGAGACGGTCTAAGGTGCGGAAGATATGAGAGTTATAAGAAAGTTTAAAAAAGTCCTCCAACTTCAAACGGCCATAACTTTCGCTCCGGGTGTCCGTTTGGGCTCTACCACATATCAAATCGAAGCCAGCGAAGAGAGATACACACTAGCTCAAACCAAAATAACTTATATCATGTTTTTTGACCCCAAAAGCCCCTCTGAAGGCTTCCAAAACCCTGTTTCCGTCACCGGTGTCCCGTTGAACTTGTCTTCAAATGGACCTAACTTTCGATCCGCGTGTCAGTTCGGTCTCCTCCGCCTGCCAGATCGTAGTTCATTCCATTAGATTCAGTTTGATTGGTCGCAGCACCCACATGGACTCCTGGATCATAAGTTTTTTCTTTTTTAGTGGGTATTGGGTTTGTTATGTTTTTCGATGCCTCGTTTCTAGCACTCATCCCCGTTATCATTTTTTTAAATGGTCGTAACTTCTGATCCGCCGGCCCATTCGGTCTCTTTCACCTATCAGCTTGAAGATTGTTTCAGGATATTTGATTTGATTGGTCATGGATCTGGAACAGACTCTCTAGATCATAAGTTATCTCTGTTAATGTGAGTCCAATGTTTTTGTCACTTTATGACTATTTTGAAGGGTTTTAACGGTTGCTCTATTTATTACTGTTCATTAGGCTTTCCATGACTTGTTATATTTATCAATGGTTTTTTATGGGTTATTATGATGATTATGTTGAATTCTTTAGGGGTTTTCCAAAGCTATCATGAGTTTTCATGCGTTCTCATGCTTTCTAATGCTTCTTTCTTCATGCTTCTCCATCTGTTTTCATGCGTTTTCATGATTTTTCATCCCTTATCACGCATTTTCATAATTTTTCATGTGTTTCATTTATTATTTATTATTTATTATTTGTAATATACTTTAATTTATTTATTATCTATTATTTGTTATTAGTTATTTATTATTTATTATTTATATTTATTTATTATTTATTATTTATTATATATTATTTATTATTATTATTATTAAAATATTATTATTATTATTATTATTTGTTACTGGTTATTTATTATTTATTATTTTTATTTATTTATTATTTATTATTTATTATTTATTATATATATTATTTATTATATATATTATTTATTATATATATTATTTATTATATATTATTTATTAATTATTATTTATTATATATTATTTATTATATATTATTTATTATTATTATTATTATTTTATTTATTATATATTATATATTATATATTATATATTATATATTATATATTATTATTTAATTATTTACTATTATTTATTGTTTATTATTTATTCTTAATTATTTATTATTTATTATTTATTATTTATTATCTATTATCTATTATCTATTATCTATTATTTATTATCTATTATTTATTATTTATTATTTATTATTTGTTATTTATTATTTATTATTTATTATTTATTATTTTTTATTTATTATTTATTATTTATTATTATTATTTATTATTATTATTTATTATTATTATTTATTATTTATTATATATTTATTATTATCTATTTTTTATTATTTATTATTTATTATTTATTATTTATTATTTATTATTTATTATTTATTATTTATAATTATTAATTATGTGATATTTATTATTATTTATTATTTATTATTTATTTATTTTTTATTTTTTATTTTTTATTTTTTATTTATTATTTATTATTTATTATTATTATTATTATTATTTATTATTTATTATATATTTATTATTATATCTTATTAATTATTGTTGATTATTTATTATTTATTATTTATTATTTATTTATTTATAATTATTAATTATGTGTTATTTATTATAATTTTTTTTTATTTTTTTTTTATTTTTTTTATTTTTTTTTTTCATTTTTTTTTTATTTTTTTTATTTATTTTTTATTTTTTATTTTTATTTATTATTTATTATTTATTATTTATTATTTATTATTTCATTTTCATAATTTTATAATTTATGTAAATATTATTATAATTTATTTGTTATTTATTATAATATACAGTAAATAATAAATAAATAAATAAATAACTCAATAAATAACTAATAAATCAATAATTATTAATTATTCATTATTGATTATTAATTATTGATTATTTCTTATTGTTTAATTATTATTGAGTTTATATCTATTAGTTATATAGTATTTGTTTTTTCAATTAGTATATATAATTATATTAAATTCTATTTATTAACCACATGACGAGCGTGCTATAGTGGTAAAATCTTTGGAAAATATGCAAGAGGTTAGGGGTTCAAATCTCACCAAACGCAATATTTCTTGATATTGCATGGGCATGTGCATGCATGCATGGATAAAGTAAATAAAGTAACGCGAATTAAATAAAATAAATTCGAAATAAATAAAATAAATATGAAATAAATAAAATAAATACGAAATAAATAAAATAAATATGAAATAAATAAAATAAATACGAAATAAATAAATAAAATACGAAATAAATAAATAAAATATGAAATAAAATAAATAAATAAATAAATAAATTATAATTAAAAAATAAAAAAAATAATTCAAAAAACCGCCGCTAAAAAATTGTCGTGAAACGTTCTACGACGGTTTTGAAAACCACCGCAAATAGTATCCCGACGCACAATTTAGCGGCAGTTTTTCAAAACCGCCGCCAATCGATTTAGCGGCAGTTTAAACCACCGCTAAATCCGCATTTTGTCGTAGTGCTTCATGGATATGAAAAGGATGGATTTGAAAATCATAACGATAGGGAATAAATCCTACCTTTCCCAAATTATCACCCAACCATCTATCTAAGAGAAGATCAAGGAGGCACAAATGGATCATCTGAAGCTACAAAAGAATGTGAAAGCAATAAATGAAGGTAATCCACAAGAGTTCCATATCGATGAAGATGGTGTGATTCAGTTTGGAATATGGATTTGTGAGCCTTCATCACCTAAGATAAAGAATAATTTATTGGATAATACACAAAGCTCATCTCTCTCTATCTATCCTGGAAGTATCAAGATGTATCTTGATCTTCGAGAACACTTATGGTTGGAGAATATGAAGAAGGAGATTGCATATTATATCTCAGGATGTTTGGTATGTCAGCAAGTTAAAGCAGAGCGAAAAAAGTCTAAAGGGATGATGCAACCATTACCTATGCCCACATGAAAATGGGAGAATATCACTATGGACAATGTCACTAGTCACCTGAAAACATCCGAAAGAAATAATGCAATATGGGTTATGGTGGATCGACTCACCAATAAATCCCACTTCATTCCTATTCATAAACTTATCTTTCTTGAAAAAAAATTCCTACAAAAATGTGAAGGAACTGGTGAGGCTACATGGGAAACTACTTCCGATCATCTCTGATCTTGATCCAAGGTTTACATCTAAATTTTGGAGAAGTCTTCAAAAAAATTTGAGCACTAAAATGAATTTTATCATGGCCTATCACCCGCAAATGGATGGTTAATCTGAAAGGACTATTTTTGAAACCTCAGGACATTCTAAGATCCTGCTCAATGAAATTCTAAGGAGGATGGGATCAGCCTCTCCCATTAGTTTACTTCTCATATAACAATAGCTTCCACACAAGTATTCAAATTACTCCATATGAAGCTCATTATGGGAAGTGATGTAAAACTCCAACTTGTTGGGTTGAAGCTGGACAATGAAAGTTACTTGTATATGATCTTGGAAAAGAGATGATAGAGAAGGTTCAATTCATCTAGAAACATATCAAAGATGCTTAGTGTTGTAAAAATACCTATTCTGAAAACCCTCAAAGGGACTTGGGGTTTGATGTTGCAGACAAAGTCTTCTTTTGAATATCACTATGGAAGAGAGTCATGTTGTTTTGAAAGAAATGGAAGCTTAGCCTAATGTACGTTGTCCCCTTTGAGATCCTTGATCGCATAGGAATAATGGCCTATCATCTTATACTTCCACTAAATATGTCTCTGGTTTATGATATTTTCCATGTATATTTCCTAAGGAAGTACATACCTAACCTCTCACATGTACTGAATCCGTAGGTGGTACAACTGGATAATGACATCTCATATGAAGAGAATCTAGTGAAGAACTTAGACCGTAGAGAAAAAGTACAGCACAAAAAAGACTAATCACCTTGTCAAAGTATTTTGGAGGAACCATACGTATGAAGAGGTGATATGGGAACTTGAGGAAGTAGTGAAGGAGAAATACCCTCACATATTTTCACCTTAGTTTGTAAAATGAAATTTCAAGGGTGAAATTTCAAAAGGGGGGGAGAATGTAATGACCCTAAATTTTATCAATGAAATTTACCTTCTTATAATTATGTCATATGGTATAAAATACATAAATATCATATAGAACCCAATAAAAACAATTTTCTCAAAAGTGAGGAATGAAAAAAAGAGATATTTATAGAAATTAAGTAACATATACCGATAGAATAGTAACTTGACCATTGGAATAGTAACGTGACCATCGGGAATAGTAATCCATCCAATAGAATAGTAACCTCACCTATTAAAGTATAAATAAGATTTGGGTATATTATAAATGTTAATATGATAGATTTATATCATGGTAGAAGTAAATAACCTATTTTAAAAAATGATAAATTAAGTGTATGTATTTTGGTAAAACAGAATTTTTTATTTACAATTTTATAACTAATATAATTATTTAAAAGAAAATTTATTTTTATAAAATAGATTCATAAATAATATTAAGTTTTATTATAATAATATTATTATTTTATGAGACCCTAATTAATTTTCTAAAGGGTCAAAAAATCGATTAAAATATTAAAATCGATATTTTTTGAATAAATAATGATTTTATAAAAAAAATTATCATCTTAAGAAAATTATTTTCATAAAATAAATTCCATTTCTAAAATCTATATGTCAAAAAATTAGGGTAAATTTTTTGAATTTTTCTAAAATAGTTGATTTTTTGTGAATAGTGAAACACGATAATTTATGGTATTTAACAAATACATGAATTTTGGAATCATTTATGATGTATGGATGATATAAGAACTATAATATCAAAATATCCTTCATTATTTAAAATATTTAGTGATAAGGATCAACAATATTGATATTTTTTATCCAAAATAATAAAATTATGAATATAATTATCAAAAATACCCCTCTATTTCCCCTATAAATATCACCCATCACCACCTCTTCTCCTCACACCTTCCAAACCTTTTATCTTGCATAAATTCTTCCCAATTATCATCCTAATATTATTCCCCATATACAAGAGCTACTATTCTCAAAACAATACCAAACCCAAGTGACTTAAGGTGGTTCCCAAGGAGAAGATATTCAAGAGGTAAAATTCACTTTCATTCTCTTTTAATTTCTTTTATTTTCTTATTCTCTCCTAACCTCTCCTATCCAAAGAGTAATGGTAACTCCATTATAATATATTTACTGAAACTTTATTTTTTTTTTAATGGAATATCCATCATCAAACCTCTTATCCTCTCCTGTCATTCTAAAAATGACAACATCTTCCGCAATGTGTCGATTCACCACCTTCGTGGATTATAAGTTTTCATTTTCCATTACAGCCATAAAATATGGTCTTAAAAAATTATTATGTTTAGAAAGGATTTTAATATTCATATTATAACTTTTTTGATGTTCTGTAACTAATTTATAAACATAATATTTAATAAAATGAAATAATTTCATGATGGACGGAAAAATAGCCAAAATAAACTAAAAATTTATCATTAAAATTTTATCTAATGAATCATCCACATATAAAAAAATGATATATAATGAAAGTTAAACTTATTTAGGTTAACTAATACCATATAATTTCAATTTTGGAAAATTATTCTCATTTTACATGAACTTCCTTACCTGAATACAAGTGAGCCAATCATGAAAACCAAGAAAATGAACACTCCAGAAACGATGAAATTGAACTCTATAACCCATCAAAATGGAAATCAATGAACTTAATAAAACTATATTAAAAAAATAAATGTATAATAGTTTTTAGATTTATTAATTAATTAATCTAATTTTATTATCCCAGATATTAAATTAAAGAAGGCATTCAGATATAAGGTAAGGGGATTCTCGAACCCAAATTCTTTTCTTTGGGTTATACTTCCTTCATGAAATATTTTAGTACGTATATTCCTTTAATTTTACTTAAATATAATTTCATTTTTATTCTCTCTTCATTTTGATTATATACATGTTTCCAACTTTGTTTTATGTCAAATATGTATATTTTCCAAAGTAACTCTTCTTTCCAAAACACACATTAACTCCTCTTGAGATTGTTTTATATTTACTCAAGATTGAAGATTCTTATTCCAAGTGTGTTTTCCATTTTTCATTTGTGAACCCCAAAGTTTATTCATGAATGTATTCTTTATGAAATTATTATAAAACTCATTCCTTTTAATGGGTTATTTTATGACTAAAATTTTTATAAGATCTTTCTGTCAAGCATGATTATGTAATTTTTATGATGTGGAAGGTGGGCCCAAAAATATATATCTCTAAAATCCATTGGATAATGTGATGCATCTAATTAGATAATTTCAAATATGCATGAACATGATGATATATTTATTCACAGTGATGATTTTATGATTATGCACATATGTTATACATGAACAAGATACTAACTTTGTTCACAACTATGTGTGGTATTTGACAACTAAGACATGATATTTCGTTTTTATGCATTGAAACATTCCTCACCTTTATCTAATGTTTACTATAATGATTATAAAGATGATAATATTCTTATGTTATGATGATTATGATTATGCTCACCAATTTTATATTGATTCATGTTTTTTGTTTGTCCTCTTATTGGTCTTTTATCTCACCCCTTTATTTGATATATATCCTTAGGTGATTTAATTTACTAAGGAGAATGTATGACTTTAAAAATAAAGATATTGGATTTAAAAAAATGTTTTTTTATGTTTAATTTATGTATGGTCTTAATTTTTCCAAGATACTAAACCTTTGGATCCTATATTGTTTCACTTTTATGTTCTTTATATTTAAAATAATGTAATAGTCATGTAAGAAAATGTACGGTCTCTATAGGGTGTATTCCAATGCATGGACTTATGTAGAATGAACCTAATGTCAAATTTCTGGAGGATTATTGCCCTGTGTACCAATCATCTCATCAGCATGGGCTGATTGAGGATATCCTCCAACAATCCCACTCAGGACACCACTTTTATCTAATGATGCTATAGATAATACCATAACTTCTTCACTACAAAAACCAACTTGAGTTATCTCTTCTTAATAGAGAAGTATCTGGTCTATGTTTCAAGGAGAATGAAACTGAGATAGTATTTATTGTTTTATCTACCCTCATTATTTTTCTTTCCTAGAAGGGTGCTGAGGGGTCACTCTAGAGAAGTCATATAAAGGACCAAAGGCTTCCTTGAAACAAGTGGCATCAAAACCGAAGGGTTTAGAAGGTACTTATTGATATCATAAAATGTAGTATGGAACTCCTCATCCCACTGATAAATGGTTCCTTTCATCATAAGCCATGGGAAGTTCAAACACTTTATGGCCATATTTAAGATAAATCGACATATGTAGGCTAATTAGACTTTGAGACCCTATAAATCTCTGATATTTTATAAGGGGAATATAATTAATGGTTTTGATCTTTCCTAAGTCAATATCACTGCCTCTATATCTTAAAATGTAAGCAAGGAACTTCCCAGAGGTAACCCTGAATGCACACTCCAAGGGGTTCATCTTCAAGTGTAGGGAATGGAGGAAGTAAAACATTTTCTCAAGGTCCTTGAGATAGTCCTGATGCTATAGGAATTTGACCACCAAGTCATATACATATAATTCCACCAACATCCCAAGATTTTTTTTGAAGATGATGTGAATGGATTGCAAATAAGTGGATACTACATTTCTTAAGCCAAAGGACATCACCTGATAAAAGAAGGTCCCCTAGGGCCCCCTAAATGTGGTGGATTCCTCATCCTTCAGGTCCATATGGATCTGGTAATACCCAGGGTATCCATGCATTAAAAATAGGTATTTTAACCCTATCATAGAATAAATCAATATCTCTATCATAGGAATGGGAAAATTATTGGAACCAAGGTTGTTCTTTGTTGAAAATGGAGTCTAGTTTTTGTTTGTTTTCAATCCACACTTGTTTGATCAATTATTTTGTAAGGAAAGTGATATTATGGCATAATATTACTATAGTGTTGAGGTGGATTCATTTCCCAGTGTTTAACAAATTTTTTCATCTCAAAATTAGGAGGAAGATGCAAGCATCCTGAAAGGTAGTTTTTTGGGATTAACTCTTCATAAATATGGTAAATGAATGGGTTTTATGAAGACTAGGTTTCACAAAGGCTGAGATTCAGGAAGATGTGGATCATCACAAATAATAATCATGAACCGCGTGATGGGTAGATGGAAATCTCCATGACTATGAGAAGTGGAGAATTATGAATGTGTGAAGTGTATATGGTAATCTATGTGACTACGAGAAGCTTTGTGAGTGGGTTGAATTTCACTGGATCTTTCAAAATGAAGGAGCTTCACAAACATGGATTTGGAGGTCCAAAACAAATATGTTAGAGGTGTGGTAGCATCAAAAAAGTCTGAGCCTAAAAATATGAGGCTACCCCCAATTAATTAGACACAAAAATAATTAAAGAAAAGGACTAAATCATTATGAATTTGAAAAGGATCGGATCTTCAAGAATATGATATTCAATTTAATCTTAAGTATTGAAAATATAATATATTAGTCTTGACCAATGATTTGCTATCTCTAAAAATGAAGTTTTGCGATGAGTGGTTTTTTGTGATGGCTCGATGAGCTTCATGAAGGTAGTTTGTTCCATGAAGTAAATTTTCTTCATAAAGGTTGTGAACTTCAGAAAGGATCTTTTCAAACAATAGTTTTTGAACATCTGGTTTAAGTAAATAGTAATGTCAAGTGAATCTACTTAGGACATTGATGCAATCGGAGTCTCATGCTAGTTATGGATAAAGACATAAATTACAATCTACTAAAATGGCTGGTGAGTTGTTAAACTGACTAAGACCTACCTCAAGGTAGTGATATAGGGGGAGTCAACAGAAGTGTGTTGAGGGAGGCTGTGTCATATCCCTAAAATATTGTAAAGGTAGAATTCCTATAAATAGTGACTATGTTTAAACTTTTTTCCCCACAACTAGTAAAGATTAGTGGAATTAGGTATGACTAATACTGTTTCTACATATGCTCCTTGGACTAGACCTTAATGTTTAACCAAGTAAAACTAATGTTTTATCTCTCTGTATGTGACTTTTTTATTACTGCATGTTACCATCGAACAAATTTAACAATTTCCTACCAATGTGTAAATGATATTTGTAACTTTAAAAGAAAAAATTAACACCCTGATTCATCCCTCCCCTCCTAGGTTGTTTCAGGGTCATACAAGGGGTATCATAGCATATAGCTTATATATTTAAATGTGTCCTCTATTTTATTCACGGAGAATTCAGTAAATGTTCAGGGATTCCACCTATTTTATTGAAGAAACTTCCAGATATTGAATAACAAGATGATATCTTAGCTAAGATACTTTGGAATGAAAGTTATTTTTTCTAATGCATAGGGGATTTAAGTCACTGATGAAATAGTATTTTCTATGACTGAAACACAAACAAAAATTCTGGATACGGATTCTAAATCATAGAGTTCCCTTACTACAGATATATCTAATCAAATCTATTTGAAGGTGATGAGTTTCACTTCATCCAATTCTATCTGGGAAAAAATAGATAATATATATTAAGGTGACAAAAAAGTGAAGGAGGTGAAACTCCAATTTTTTCACAATAGGTTTTATTATTTAAAAATGTATGCACATGAAAATGCAGATACCTTTTTCAATCGAATTACTGAAATTTTTTGGAGAAATTTGAGGACTTTGTGAAGAAATCAAAGATATTTGCATTTTTAAGATAATATTGAGAAGGTTTAAACCACTGTATAATCCAAAATTTTCATCCCTTGAAGAAAGGTATCTCTCTAAACATTCTCTTGATGATCTTCTAAGCAGTCTTGTGGCTTATGAAATGAGATTCAAAGCAGAAGATGCAACTACTCGAGTAAGCAAGGAAATGGCATTCAAACCCATGGAAAAACTTGATGTTTCTAGGGATAATGTTGATGATGATAATGAATAATATGAACTTCTTTATTTTTTTCCATGAAATTAAAGAGAGGAAAAGGGATATTTTAAGTAAATCTTCCTATGGCATGTTTTTGATGTGGTATAATTGGGAACATTTCCTATTTGTGCTCAAGAAAGTTTGATGATAGGGAAAGTGAAGCTGGAAGTATATTGAATCCTCAGAAAAGGTTTCTCTAAGAGTGAGACTTCAAATCAAGAAAAAAATTACACAAATATATTTTCAAATATAAATAAGAGCAGTATGATAATAAATTTTTCAAGGATATATAACATGATTTTAAATATTAAACCCAAGAAACCATAATGGCTACAATTGAAAAGTTGGAACCTTCAAAAGATAAAGATAATCAGTTGATTCATGTTATTGATATCAAGGTGGAACTTGAGGGTGTTATTAATAATATTGATGCTAAAATAAAAAGAAACATAAATTTTAGAGATGTTCTAGAATAATCATAAGAGTATGTTGATCAACTTGAAACATAAATTGATCGACTAGAAGTAGGGGTAGAAGAACTGGCAACAAATATTGAAATCCTAGAATAAGTTTTGTAATTTAATATTGGGATTAAATAGATGGAGAAATTCATCAATGAACTTACATACAAATTTGAGTATAATACAAAGATTGTTTAGTGGATTGAATAAGAAGTTTCTCTAAGAAGTAAATAAGAAACTGAATCAAATTCAAGAGAAACATAGAAGAAATTATATTTTTGAATATTCTCTTATGTAGAGCTATTAGAAAGATATAAACATGGTTCTAAAGAAGTATAAAATGATTTTAATGATCATAGATCCACTTGTAAGGGAAAACAGGGAATTAGATGGGATGTTAAAACATCAAAGTCTGAAAATGGGATGAATCATAATAAAGGGAAGTAGAAAGTTGTACATGCTATAAAGGAACATGATGTCCTAACCAAGAAAGCCTCAAATAAAATATAAAAGAGAGATAGAAATTATCCTCAAGTATCAAAAAATGATCTCCAATCAAATACTTTTACTAAATAAGGGGACATGAGGAGGAATAGAAGTGACAGGAAATTTCCTCTTATGAAATGTTAATTATGTGTATTTTTGGGCCCTGACATGTCATATTGTGATGAGTCAAGGAGCTATCTGAATGGGGAAGTTCTTGGAAGTAAAAAAGAAGAATGATACCACATACTTCATCATATAGAGTAAATAATTTCTATAGATATTTTTTTCTCTATTCTAACTATGTCCAGAAATATTTTCATTGTAAATATAGGAATGGTGGGAACATTACCTAAAGAACTCAGAGAAAAGTCAATAGCCTCCAACAAAGTGGAGTTGCTCTTGAAAATAGGTATTTTCCTATGGAATAAAAATATTAGTGTGATGAAACCATGAACATGGAAAATAGATTGGAAATACCATCTCTATCCTCCACTAAATCAAGTATCTTATGGAAGGAGAAAAAGAAAATCTAGAAATCCAACCTTTTAGAAATAGCTCTCAAAGGTACAAAGAAAAGTAGTTCCTGGATTCTCGACAGTGGATTCTCATCCCATATGATAGAAAATGGATATTAATTGAATAATTTAAAGAAAAATGTTAATCGAACAGTGAGGTGCATCCTCGATGGTGCTTTAAAGATCAAATGAACTAGAATTATAGAACTGGAAAATAAAGATCGTAATAAAACTAAAGTTCTCTATATGGATGGTTTGCATCACAATCTTATAAGTTTGAGTCAAATATATTACATGGGATTGATAGTGACATTTAATCAAAATGGGTGCACTATCAAAGGAAATACTAGTAATTCACTCATGAAAGGATATAGGATATATGGGAATTTATATCTGGTTGATAGTAAATAGAATATTTTTTACTTAACAGTTGAATAATAAAACAAATTGTGGAACTAGAGATTGGTTCAAATTAATCAATAGAGCATAGAAAATATATATAAGATAAATATAGTTGTTGATATTCCCATTATAAAGTGTGAATGATAAAATACTTTTGATGCTTACATGTGAGGAAATATGGTCGGGAGTTTATATCATCCAAAGAACAAAAGGGTATCAAAACTGCTTGATATCATCCACACTAAAGCATGAGGTGGTTGTAGTGAGAACCCCATGACCAAATGGAGTTTTTTAACATAGAAATATTCATGTGAACAATATGGCCAGAACTATGCTGATTGAGAGTCGTATATCTCATCATTATTGGAAAGAGGCTATTCAAACAGTAGTATACAATCAAAATAAAACTATACTTTTTATGGGATAAATCAAGACACCATATGAGTTATGGTATGGAAGGAATCCCTCTATAAATTATTTTCTTGTTTTTGGAAGTAAATGTTTCATCCAAAACAAAGAAGGAAATCAAGGCAAGTATGGTAATACTACATACATTGGAATATTCATTGGATATTCAATAAAGATTAAAGCCTATAAATGTTATAATAACCATATTGGAAGAATTTTTGGAAGCAATGATGTCAAGATCATTGAATATAAAACCATAAATACCTTAAATAGATTATATTCTTATATGATAGAAGGGGAATAATAAAGTGGAAAAGGAATTGTTTGAAATAAAGAAATAGTGTAAGGATTTCAAAACATTTATGGATCACAAAAAAATGATGACTCAAAATAAGAATAATAAGAGGAAACCATTGATAAATAAACATCATCAGAAACACATAAGAGAAATAGAACAGTATAAATTGATTGATATGATATCATTAGGTATTGGACCACACCGACACAGATAAGTAGAATGAGTAAAGAAGTAAATTTTTCCTTTTTATCTGTTGTATAACCAACCTCATTTACAGAGTTGTATATGGATGAATCATGGGTTAAATAATTGAATGAAGAATTTGATTAAATTGACAAGAACCAAACATGGGATATTATTAAGAGATCTGAATATCACAATGTCATTATAACAAATGGATCTTTAAAAATAAATTCAATGATCAAGGAAATGTGATTAGAAATAAGGTGTGTTTAGTGTGCAAAGTCTATGCACATATTGAAGGAATTGATGTTGAATAAACAATTTCTCTAATGGATTGACTAGAGTTGATCGGGATTTTTCTTTCTATGGAAATTAGAATAGGATACAAAGTGTATCATAAGGATGTAAAAATGGATTTTTTAAATGGATTTATTGAAGAATAATTATACATTGAACTAATAGTAGGATTTATGATTTTAAATGATGAAGAAAAGGTTTTTAGACTAATGAAGGCTCTCTATGGTCTAAAGCAAACACTATATGAATGGTATTCTCGACTGGATTTGTATATGAACAATCTTAAATTAAAAAGAGGTGGTGTTAGTCATAATCTCTATGTGAATAATTAATAGGATGATCAATTTATGGTGCTTGTGTAAATGGATGATATTATATTTGGTGGAAGTAGGAAGGGATCAGTGGAATAATTTTCTAGTCAAAGAAAATCAGAATTTGAAATGTCCATGATTGGTGAAATCACATACTTATTGGGGATGTTGGTGATTCAGAAGAAGTATTAAAACTTCATTTCTTAGGAATAATATGAAATAGATCTACTGAATTAATTCAACATGCATGACTCCAAACCAAAATTGAATCTGATTTTGTTCAGTACAAAACTTTTAAAACATGAGTATGGTACATCTTTGGATCCCACACTATACAAGAGAATCCTTGGAATCCTATTATACTTGACTGAAACATGAAAATATATCATCTTTGACACATGCTTAACAAATCCCTTTTAAATTAATCTAAAGGAGTATCATTCGGAATTAGTTAAAAGAATCAAGAGGTATATTCAAGGTACTCTCAATTTTGGGTTATACTTTACCGAAAAAAGAGATAATGAATTATCAGAATTATAAAATGCTAACTAGGTTTCATATGTAGTGGATACAAATTCCACAAGTTATGGATAATAATTAATTGGCAAGAAATGTGTGGTTTGGTTGAGTAAGAAACAATAAATCACTTCTCTTAATATGGTTGAGGTAGAGTATATCTCTACTATAGAGGTTTGCAATCAGCTACTGGGGATGAATAAATAACTAATTGATCTTGGTGATGAGGTAAAATAGCCAATGGTGATTCACTGTGACAATAAGATTTTGATCGATCTTACAAAGAATCTAGTTTATCACTCTTGTACAAAAATATTGAAGTCATATATCAATTCATCAAAGAAAAATTTGAACAATGTGCGATTAAAATAGAGCATGTTGGAACTGATGACTGATTGGATGACATTTTTACTAAGTTTTTGGTTGTACATGTGTTTGAGAAACATCAGTTCAACCTCAGTGTTCAGTCACCTACCAGTGCAAGAGGAGGTTATGGTTGATCCTCTATCCCCATTTTTGTTAACAATTTTAATCTGTTATTGGAAGTAATGTAGGTTTATGGGGGATATACAATCAAAGGGGAGTTTTTTATCTCTTCAAGTAAAAAAATAGGTTCTTTTGTTTTATTTCCAAATGGAGATAATGGAGAAAATCAATGGGTTTTTTCAACCTCTTAAGATGATAATTAGGTTTTATGAGGAAAAATTATGCAATGCCTCTGTGACATGATGAGAATTAAGTGTTATGTGGAAATAGTTAAAGCTTAGTGTGGACATCTTTAATCATTCCAAAACATGAGAACCCAATTCATGCTTACCCTATTATTTTCTACACCAATATTTGCTCACATAGACATAGAGTGTGGGATGATTTGTTTCTCGCATATGAGGTTTTGATAGCGGTTGGTGAATTTTTGAAATTTTATATAGATTTCTAACAAACGAAAATGGGTAGATTATTGAAACCAAGGCTGTTATTTGATAAAAATGGAGTCTAGTTTTTGTTTTTTTTCAATCCACACCGGGTTGATCAGAGGGTTTTCAAGACAAGTGATCTAATAGTAAAATCTAAATATAGTGCTGAAGGTAGCATCATTTCCTAGTGTTTGCCAATTTTTTTTGGCTTAAAATTAGAAGGAAGAGGAAAGAATTGTGAAAGGTAGTTTTTTGGGATTTAATATTCATAAATATGGTAAATTCATGGGTTTTACAAAGACGAGGCATCACAAAGGATAATATTCAGGAAGATGTGAAGCATCACAAACAAGAATCAAGAACAATGTGATGGGTTGATGGTAATATTTATGACTATTAGAAGTGGATCATTATGAATTCATGAAGTTCTGATGGTAATCTCTATGACTAAGAGAATATTCATTAGTGGGTTGAATTTCACTGGAGATTTTTGAAGGAAGGATCTTAATGAACGTGTATTTTGAGGTTTATGAAAAATCTGGTAGAGGTTTGGTAGCTTCAGGAAAGACTGAGCCTATAAATATGAGGTTACCCCCACTTCATTATACATGAAAAGAAACGGAGAAAAATTTTAATCATTCTAAATTTTCAAAGTCTAGGAGCTTTGTGAATTTGGTATTCATTTTGAGCTTGAGAATCATGAATAGACTGTATTAGTCTGGACTAATGCTTTGGTATCTCAAAAAAGGTGGTTTTGTGATTACTAGTTATTATATGATTGATTAGTGAGATTCATAAAGGTAGTTGGTTCCATGAAGGCAGTTTTCTCTATGAAGGTTGTGAGCTTTGTAAAGGTGATTCATGAAGGAGCTTCACAAACATTAGTTATTGAACATCTGGTTTATGTAAATAGTGATTTCAAGTGAATCTAATCTGGACATCAATGAAATCAGAGTCTCATGATATTTAGGGAAAATTAATTAAATTCCAATCTACAGAAGTGACCTTCAAGTCATTAAACTGAGTAAGAATTTACCCAAGGTAGTGAGATAGGGGGAGTCGACGAAAGTTTTATGAGGGAGGTGGTGTGTTATCCCTAAAATCTTGTAAATTTAGTGTGCCTAGAATAGAGTGATTGTATCTAAACTTCTATATTCTACAACTAGTTAATTTTAGTCGATTTAGGTATGACTGACTCATTATTGGTGAATGCCCCATGGACTAGCCCTTAGTGGTGAACCAAGTAAAATTTTTGTGTTATCTCACTTCATGTGAATGTTTGATTATTTCACATTACAATCAAATAGTTTTAACAAGTTACAACCAATGTGATAACAATATCTTTTGCTTAAAATAAAAATTTGACACCCTGATTTAACCTTTCCCTCTCTAGGTGTTCCGAGGTCCTATAAAAATCATTATTCAGATAGCGGTCGTTGAGGTCCTAGAAGTCAATACATACTCTGATCTATCGATTCTTCTTCCTAAATGGTACGAATTTGGATAACCATATAGGGTATTGGACTTCCCTATCAAATTTAGCTTTGATAAACTTTTCATATTCATCCTCAACCATACCACCATGAGAGGGGTGCATCTTTCTGGGAGACTCTTTAAACCTATGATGAATCACTAGGAGTCTAAAATGATGAATAGAAACCTAAGGTTCCAATCCTATAATATTGTCATATATCTAGGTGAATAAATTGTATTTCTATTTTAATAAGGCCATGTATTGTTGTTGTACCTCTGGAGACATGGATGCACTAATCGGTTTTGGCCTCAGATCCTCCATGGTACCAAGGTTCAGCTGAGTTATCTCATCAATAGTGGTAGAGAAACCCTCTTAAAATATAGAAGAGGCATATTATAAGTCCTATTCATCATCTGATATAAGATAATCATAAGAAGAAGGCATATATTTTAGGTCGATCGATTCAGTAAAAGCACTAGTCCCTACTCTGGAAGATACAAAATCATTGATAATGGGTTCCTGCTCTGCTGAAACTATGGAGACATAAGCTATCAAGACAATTCCATCTATCCTTGGACCATGAGTTCCATTCTTGATGTCAAAGCAATGGCGACTAGTTGGATTTTATCGATTCAATCCTAATATTAAAAACTTGTAGGAATTTTGGGTATTGGTGGTCATGGGGTGAACTTTTTGGTACTTCACAAGAGTAGGGGATTCTAGTATCACTCAATCATGTCCAGTGTTTGAGTACGAGATAATCTTTGAGTGCTCATGTTTCTTAGAGATGATGAAACCCTTTTTCTTGGAGAAAATGAAACAAACCCCCAAGTCTGGCATTTTTTCCTCAAAATGAAAAATTGGGAGTACAAAGTTTTCATTCAAGTCTTCCCATGTATGTATTGTTGTGGACATCAAATACTTAAGAGATTCATTTTTCTCAACCTCATTGTTCTCAACCTACTTTCCTTATCTCTGTTAGTAGATGGAATCTAGATAGTGGGATTCACAAGAATCAATGGGGGATGCATCACCCTAGAGTACCCCTACTCAACCATTGAGGGGGTACTTGAGGCACTGATGATATGAGGAGGGAACTTCTACATGAAAATGAAGCTAGGGTCTACCCATAAGTTCATTTTAGGTGGGGTCTTTTAAAACTACCATAAATTCAGTGCTTGTTATTTATCCAAAAAATTGGGTCTTCATTTAAAAATTTCTTGTGGTTTCTTCTCACTCTTATCATAACCTTGAATTTTCAGATTTGAGGGAGTCATGTTTTCTTATGCTAGCCCCATTTTGTGGAGTGTCCGGGTCAGGATGAGGTTGATCCAGAAACTAGTATCCACTATGTAGTGGTGTATATCCACTAAATTGAACTGTAATATGATATAAAATTGGTATGTGTGTCCCAATATGATGACGCCCTCATCTTCCCTTGAAAATTAGATGATGTAATGACATTCCACTTTCTCGAATTCTTCAACATAGTAGGCCTCTACAGCATCTACTTCAGCTTCAAACTGGAGAGGTATTTTCAAGGATTATACAAGGGCCTCACACATTTCCTTTTACAATCGAAGATCCTAGAGGATAGAAATCCTCATAGGTATGCCGCCAAGTTTTTTAAACATGTCATATTTCCACACCAAGGGAATAATTTTTTCCACTGAGGGTTTCTCCTTTTCAAGGGGTGAAACAGATTTTTCTGGTTGAACCATAGGGGTTTGGCTAGTGATAGAAATATTATTTTTTTTGCTATATGACCTTATCTAAAAAAATCTACCAGATTACTTTCGGCTTGCTGAGGTTTGGATTTAGTTTTACATGTCTGGTCACGGTGCGGTCGTAGCTGAGTTGCACAATCCACTAATGTGGTCGGTTGTGAAAGCGTACCTAACGGAGTGGACTGAGAGGATAGTTTTTATTGATATCTATATAAAAATTGATTTGTGGTCTCACTATCATGAATGAAATAGTTTAAACAACTGGCCTGAGCATTCTGGTGGATCACATATCCTCTGCCTTTTATTCGATGGCATTGTCCATAGGCACCCAAGGAGTTTACATATCATTCCTCACTATTGGATGTTGTGAAGCATTCTATAAGCTCAATAGTGTTCATGTAGGCATACTCTTACTCTTTATAAGTGGGGTATTCTCGAGTTGGGTAGAACCTAGTATCATCTCCTAACTCAGGGGGCATGAAGTCTCCAAGAGTGCGATATGGATTCAGCACCGATAGGGGACTCTGATTTCCCATACATCGCCGGAGCCTTTTCTTCCAAGACTTCGAAGGCTATGATGTAGATACGTATGAAGAGGAAAGGGGGTTCATGACAAACATAGTAAGTTCTTTATTTCTCACATTTTAATAGATGATATCAGGATCATGAGTGACTGCTTTTCAAGAAAACTAGTAATCATATTTCTTCATCCCTTGTCTAGGAGCCTCCTATCATTCTCCAGAACCATCATTGTCACTTTTGGGGTCAGTAAAGACATGCATCACTTATTTTGGAACATCAAACAACTTAACTAGGGAACTATACACTTATTCCTAGATCCAATCTTTGAACATTAAAAATCATTTGATGGTGTGTCTGAGGATCCTATGGTATGAGAAATGATTATGTGGCCAATGAGTTCAGCCTTCTGGGGTCTCTTTCAATTTGGAAATTTATGGATTCCCTTCTCAAAGTCATAGATTAAGTATGTTAGGATCTGTTAATCCTAAAAGAAATAGGTCCTAATTCTTCTATCTAATAAAGGATCCCTGGGATCCTAAGATTGATGGGGGTCTAGAGCCACATTCTATTATCTAGGTGGCTAAAATTAGTGAGGCTAATCCTAGTGTTTCTATTTTGGGTAAGGAAAAAATTGATAGATCTTAACTTAGTGAGGTTCTTATAGAAAAATTTTTAGTAGGTTCACTATCTCAGAAATCTATGCATGTGTGATGGTGGTATTCTCTTATTTTTTAGTTATTTTCATGAAATCTAGAAGGAGCAATGGGCATGATTATTATCTGGTCTATTACAATCCTTCTTCTATATGTTGAACCTTTTTAGAGAACTACCATAATCCACTTTGGTATTTCAGCGTGATGAGTTTAGGGATCATATCACTCTTAATGTTCCCCACAGACATCGTAAGCATCTATTCTTGGGAAAGTGGCATGTCAAGTAAATACGTGAGGCCTTTTCGTCAGGAAAAAAATTATACAACTCACTCATTAGGCCTCTATTTTCCCTTAAATAGGTAAAATATAATTTTCTTGCATGTGGTGGATCTAAACTAATATAGTAAATTTTTATGAAGTTCCTCCCAACTAGCAATGGACCCTATGGGCATCTGGTTGTACCAGATGAACGTGGTCCCTTCCAGTGTATGGATGAAACATCATATCTTAGAAGTCTCCTACTATTTTGGGGTCCCCAACATAGTTCCACACCTTGAATAAAAGTGGTTCAGGTTCTATAGTGGATCACCCATCCCATTGAACAAGATGATGGTGGTATTTTCAAACTCTAGGGGTGATCGAACAATCTCCACACAAGTCGAGTACGGATTTTCATCAGCAAGGATTTCCACCTATACGGTTTCCAAGGAAATGAGGTAAGTGGTGAGAGAAACTATCCAGTCATCCTGGTAAGGATATATAGCCACCAATTCATTGGAAGGATCATTGAATCAAAAAGTGGAATGACCATAATCTTTAGAAGTATAATCATTCTTCTCGGGTGGGGTTGGAGACTTGTAACTTGGTCATTTCCCATATCACCTAGCTTCTTCTCTGACTAGATATGTGGGCCACTAAGTTTAAATGGGGATGGTTTTCCAAGGATAATTGGGTTCCCCACTGAAAGAGATATGGGGTCCATTGGGGCATTTCCATAATTGGGGAGCCATGTGGTAATGAGGTTAGTGGTGAGCCTTTTGTATTCCTTGATTTGTTGGAGAAAAGCAGTGATCATGGGTTCCCTCTCAACTTTAGGTGAAACCTTTAATGATTTGGAGGTTTTGACGTGTCAATTTCCCTTTAGAAGGTTTCAACATAGAGGTAGAAGTTTCTCATTGGGGGGACTAAGTCTGAGTGCCTACATATGTTGATGAGTGACGAATACCGAGGGGTCTACCTGGTACTGTTCTACAACTTGAGGAAAGTTTTCCCTTTCATTATCTACATTGATGGACATGTTCCTATGATCCTATATTGGTTTAGGGAAGACCATATTTATCATCTTGGTAGCTAGAGGGGAACTTTCATCATTAGAAAATATGTTGGACTATCACAAGATAAGGCTGAAATGGAGAGCATCATATTGTCCCCAGCCTCTTAAGTATACATGTAGAGATGATTCTTCTATAACATGCTGGATCACTATGAGGATATTAATATAGGTTTTTTTAAGTTCCTTTTGGTAGTCATATGACTCAGGGTACTAATTAACTAGGATTGATGTGATATCAATCGTTTTGCATTACTAGTTAGTGGAATTGACATGCAAGTGGCTCCCCATGTTGGACAGCTAATGATTGCAGAGGATTTGAAACATTACCCAGATATTATGGTGGAAACACACTACCTAGTCCTCTATAAGTGA
Organism: Viscum album; assembly: GCA_963277665.1. Lineage (NCBI taxonomy): Eukaryota > Viridiplantae > Streptophyta > Magnoliopsida > Santalales > Viscaceae > Viscum > Viscum album. The sequence goes on from OY728126.1 coordinate 348,539,017, forward strand.
ATCTAAGATGTCAAATTATGGAGTTGTAGGTGGCTAGAGCACCATTGACAGCTATTCGGAGGCTAGGACCTCCCTCATTCTTTCTTTCTCCTAGTTACGGTCATGATCATGGTCGACCAAACCCCAATTGGAGTAGGCCAAGATATGGGTGGAAGAAATGATGTAGACCTTATCTATGGGTACTCTACAAGAGGATGGAGTGCTGGAAAGATCAAAGGGATACTACATTCTCAGACATCTCTTGGAGGAGGATCCAACTTTAAGACCATGTTCATATAGTATGGAGTGAACGCCACTATGGCTTGGGAGAGGGAAGGGGCGTCCATATGTGTCTCAATGGATTTCTAACCACATGAAGAATTCAACCTAGAACCTAACATCTATCTAAATTATTATGTGGAGTTAGAGAGGAGATAAATTGGTGGTTATGACAACGGTTTCACTATGATCCCCTAGAATGGGGCCATAATTTCCTCCACCTGTCAGTATCTGTAGAGGGGTCGGGGGATCCTATGGACCTTGGCTTATGAAATGATAAACCTCAATCATTTCTATTCAGCCTCAGACTCTAGAAGTTGGAGTTAATGTTCCCCTGTTGATTCACCCATCATCTCATACTTTGAGGGGTCAATCATGACTTGAAGAATCCTAAGGTTACCCCTTCAACAGCAAGTTTTCTCCCTCCTACACCAAGACGGTTATTCAGGGCAGGGCATGTCTTCAACATGGGGATTAACTTCACGCTATTTGGTTGTGGTGCAAGGAGGACCATTTCTTTGATCAAGGGGATCATGGGGAGCAACTCCGTGTTAAATAGAGATAGAGTTGGGAGGATATCCATGTTGGTTGGTTGTGGTGTGGGAAGGACCTACACTTCAATCAGTGGGAGTTCAGGGAGTAGATCTATGTTTAATAGTGTGAGTATGTAGAGGATCTTTGTTTCGGATGTTTATAGAGTGGGGAGTTCCTCCGCCCTGGTTGATATTAGCTTGGGGAGGAGATTTATGCTAGTTGAAGATGGATTGGGGAGGAACTCTACTCTAATTAGTACGGACATGGGAAGGACCTCCATGTTGACTAGTGGTGGAAGAACAGGTATGACCTCTATACTAGTTATCCTTATAAAGAGATAGCCTCTAATGACCATTGCCGGTACCAGAGATTGAGAGAGTCAATCCGACCTGCTTGTGACGTGGTTGTGGGTTCGATCCTAGGTGAGAAAAAATATATCCATGTTCACATATTATATAGATCTAATGGAGTACATCGGTGTTGGTCGGAACCAAGAGAGCTATCTAAGATGCCCCTTATTAGGAAGCATCTTGAGTCTACCCCCAATGTTAGCATTGAGTGTTCTGGATTGGGGACAACGGAGTGCGGATGAATTCAACCCACTCTTTGACCAATGGTAATGGTGGGTGTTATCATTGATGACGTCTGGTGGGATCCCTCCTAGATGGATATTAGTTGGTTGTCGCTACTAGTGTAATTAAAACATCCCCTGCCTCCTCAACGTAGGGGATTATGTCCCCACTGCACTTTGGGGAGAGACTCCCAAAGTGGTTTTTCATTTGAACAAGGGGTGGTTTCCCCCTGTGCAACCCTTGGGGGTGGCAGTTTTGATGAGGCGTTGATGCATCTAGGCCTTTCCAGACCATATCCATGGTGGGAATGACCTCCACTTACTCATATCGGCACACCAAGGTGTCGATAAACCTCCTATGGATGATCTCAAAGGGTGAGACAGGGTGTAGGTTCCCAACATCTAAAGGAAATGTGGAATTGGTGGCGGAGGAGTAGTTGTCCAGGTTTTTCGCATCAATGTTCCTCCTGCCCTGCTGCATGTGAACGTCTGATTATTGGATTCCTATAACTTCAGTCCTATAAGGCATGTGTATTCATCCATTTGTATAGATATAGGGAAATATATAACTAATTCCCCAACATTTTCCAATCTTCCTAAATCGTAGAAGGATCCATTATAATGATGTTGTAGATCGAGGATGTCCAATGTTAATTGCCCCAATTCATAGGTGAGTTTCATGTTGGGCCCACCATTTTCTTAGTGAGACCTGGTGCTTGATATCTTGATTCAATGACATAAAATCTATTAATGTCTCAAACATTACTAGTATCCATGGTTTAGGTGAAGATTTTCATTTTAGGTTCACCATTTTCTATTTATGACACTTTCTCTGGGGCTTCCATTACGTCATTCAATTAGGTGGAAATGTGTTTATTCTTATTTCCATGCATTCCCACTTTTCAAATGTGGGTATATTTTATCACTTTCATCAAAAATGTATGATACTTTATTGAAATGTTATGATGGTATTTCATTTCCTCCATCTATTGATTTCTCCTTGGAGCTTATCTCCTAGTCTCGGTCTCCCTCGTAAATTAATTCATGTTCATGGAACTTGTTCCTGGTTCCATCTCAATGTGGATGTTGGTTAATTATATTACTTCTATATCTATAGTGTAGAAACCATTAGTCAGGGTGATTAGTCACATTGGACACATCTGGGCATATCAGGACATTGGGTATATTGGGAACCTATAAATTCTTCTTCTTTTGGAGGGTATCTCATGTGTGAGTCATCTTAGGCACGGAACCCAAGGCATATCATGTAGACCGTGAGTTAATTAATTCTATAGGAATAAGTATTCCAAGTATTTTTACCTCAGGTATCCCATGTTTATTTCATGAGTAGGGATTCTGGACCAGGGAACAAGTCCAACATCTTATGGAGATGGATCAACACATCTTGTCGAGATAGATCACATCACAAGTTTAACACCTTGTGAAGATGAATCAAAACATCCTATAGATATGGATCGATGGGGTGTCTCCATAGGAGGGAATATATCACACCTAGATGATGGATTATAACATACTATTAAGATAGATCAGGTTACAAGTTTAATTCCTTGTGGAGAGGAATCAAAAAATCCTATTGAGATGGATCAATGGGGTGTGTACCTAGGAGGGAAGATTTCGCTCCTAGATGAAGGATCTGAGTTTCATGTTGAGATAGATCATCCACAAGTTTAAAATATGGTAGAGAAATATCAAGGTGTCATATTGAGATGGATCGATGGGGTGTGTCCCTTGGAGAGAATATTTCACATGTGGATTTGATGTTTATCGTGATTAAACCTCTAGGAGGCATCCAACATACCATGTTCAAGAGACAGGGATAAAAACTCATGTTTTTCAATGTCACAGTTTTAGGTTTTGTGACTGTACCGATCCACGTAGTTTAACATCTTGCGGTAAGAATGCTCATGTTGAAGAAGGATAATTAATGAGGGATGGTGTGTGGATTATGTGTGGAATATGGCTAGTATAAGAGTATCACTCCTGGCGATATAGAGTGGGGATTATGTGTGTAAGTTTCCGAAAGTAGGGGGTTTGTCCCATGGTGGGGAGAGATGGTGTGGGGATTGCATGTGGAACCTGTAAGTTATGGGTGTCTCATCCCTTGATGGGGAAGGATAGTATAGATATTACATTTGTAAGCTACCCAGAAATGCGATTTTTTTCCTCCATGTTTAATTTTTATCCCTTGGTGGGTGAGATGTTTGTAACCCATGATGATCGCACATGGGGAATCCTATGTTTAACACAAAGGGTAAGAGGTGTGGGTTCATCCCATGTGAGTCATACACAGGGCATCCTGTGTTCAGCATATGGAGTAAGGCTATTGTTTTATGTCATTTTCTAAGGATTTTATCATGCAGTTTAATGGAATATGAATAGGATAAGGAGCTAGGAATTTCTACATCATATAGCTCAAACATAGAGGGGATCACTCCTTAAGGGTTCCATGTTAATGCAATATTAAGATCCAGAATAAGGACCCTCCACCATGATAGGTGAATATTTTCCCTCAAAGATTCCACCTCTAAAGATTATGTGACTATCGTTCATGCACCTTTGGGTGGGAAATGGTGTCGGAACTACTATAGAGGAGTGGAAATCAGTATTCCTGAAGTTATGGTGCTTATTCTTAAGAGAAAAATGCATTATGGTACCAATCATTAGGATAAATTGGTAGGGTAATAGTTATACTAGGAGTATATCAAATGTCGAGTCAGAGACAAAGATATTGTTGGGTGAAACTTTATTGTGTTGCATGTAAGAGTTGCATGAGCAAGGGGCTCTAGAACACGAGAAACTCATGGATTCAAGAGGCATATTTGTGCATAAGAATTATAGGTGCGCACAGATCAGGGTTGCATGAAGGAAAATTCCCTTTACATAAACCTAACAAGTCTTAATAGGAGTTATATGAGGATCACTCTAAAATAGGCCAAGTCGTTTTTAGGCCCATAGGAGGTCTTTCACACAAGTTCTCTACCTTTGAGGATCCATTTTCCTGGTATTTCACATTGTTGTAGAAGACAAAAATTTATGTGCATGAGATTGGAGTTTCGTCTTCTGAAGAGCCTCCCTTCAAGGTGGGGGTGAAGTTCTATTTATAGATGAAATCCTTGGTTGTGGGTGTGAAACTTCTTTACTATGTAATATTATTGCACACTTCTCAATCCTTTACCAATGGGAATTTTCCACACAACAACTTCGGTTTGACATCCCCATTGTCTCACAACTAGATGATTGTGTGATGGGTCTATATGCAACAAACCTTTATTGCATTCATAGACCATGTAAATGTGTTCAGACTTGGGGTAATCCACAGAACTTCATGTCACCTTTGGGCCACAACTCATTTCCACATGGAATCGTATTTTCATGTCCAATAGATAAATATTGCATTAAACCTTCTCCTTATCCTCATAATGTTCCTTCATGGTGGGTCATAGGTTCCCTTCTTCCCAAACTATCCATTTGTGTTTGGGAAAAGTGTTTGACCTCCATAGATATGTATAGATGATGGAACATCATGTATCAGTCCCATCCTAACCACTAACTTATTTCAGGTCCTTCCATCCCCCCCAGAGAACATGTTCAATCCTCGCATGTTGACGAACCCATATAGTGAATTTGAGTTCATAGAGGAATAGATCCCAGAGTATTGGACTCCCACCTAAACAGCCCAACATGTTCACTTCCACACAGCATGCCTTCTTTGGTTTGGATCGTCATAACCGTGCTGATCTGAATAGGATCCCTAATGATAGTGGTGCCTAAAAAACTAGCTCACCTCCCATTCTAGGCACACACCTTGAAGGATCTCTGGAGTCATATGAATTTTATCATGTTTTGAATATAGTCAATGGTGGATCTTACCTTTGTTCTCTCCATCATGAACTGGTGTGGTTTTGGAACCTATGTTTTGAACAAGATCAATGTTCATTCCCTACCCATAGGTTTCCCTATTTTCTTAATAAATATCTTAAAAGTCATGATTTACCTCCTCTATACCTCCCTTTGTTCTTGTGGAGCTTTAACACCCATCATTTTATCCCCTCATGCATTCGAGCACGATGACCGGGTAGGTCAGCATCATCGAAACCTTCCCAATTCTGCTTCTTTTTTCCTTTATTGTGAACTCCCATGTGATAAGGGTAACTACTTTCTACCCCCTATTTCCCACACCAATCATGGAGCACATGGGCTTAGAAGTCATAGTGGGGTTTTCCAAAGCATGAATGAGATGCATAGTTATTCCAAAATGGAATTCCACTCCCTCTAATGGTCCAAAACCATGACCTTAAACTATTTTTGAAACCACCATGAATGATCCATGACACTAAACTTACAAAAAGATGCCTCGTTCTAAGAGCTGTAAATGTAAACTAGTAGAAATATTGGTCAAAGCATCATGATTGAAAAACATGTGCAACCTATATGAGAAATATTTTATGTAGAAAAAGTTCTTCTTATCCCTCTCTTTACATCAGGCTATTACTTATTTGTACCACACAACATTATTTGGGACCCACCCCACCCCCCACCCCATGGTCTAGGCTATAAGACCTTAAGCTATTAGTAACCCCCATTCAGTCCAAGATTCATGATTTTAAAATAGAAGAAACCCTCTCTTTTCCCAGCATCAAGACCTTAAACTGTGTGAAAATTCTCTCAGAGACGTTTTGTGTGGTACAAGGTCATATTTTACCTCCCTTCATTTTTGGTTTTATTATCTTTTATTCTATATGAACATACCTAGAACACATAAACCCTTTTGGTACAAGCATAACAACCTTAAATAGTTTAAAGCCCATATTCAAAGCTATGTGAAAAAAACTATAGCACCTGATTTCCTTTTAACCAGATATTAAACTCATGATGTCTGGTCCTCGATGTATGACCTTAAAATGCATACTAAGCATATTCTTGTTTGATATTTTAAACTATATAATTGGCTTCTTGTCCTCACTAGAGATGATATCCCCATCCACTTCAACTATTGGTCCTATACCACTCCATGTTCTAGAACTACATATGGATTGATTCCCAAATTCATGTGATATGTAGTGACACCTAGACCCCCTATCTCAACCCTAACCATGAGTTCCTCCATTAGGTGATACTATATTCGCCTTAATTTATCCCATGACCCTCTTTTCAAGACATATTCATCAATGCTGGCTGGCGTAACCATATCACCCTCACTAATGGTCTGAGCATCATGAATTTAAATTATGTGTAACTCACCTTGGAGATATTTGTGTGGAATGAGGCCTCCTAGTCCCTCCTTTTATGTCAGTTTGGTACTCTCATTCATGTTATGTCAATTTATATATGATATAAAAAATATTCCATGCATCATGACCTTAAATTGTGTGCATCTAGACCTCTATGGCCCTCAATCTACATCTAGTTTGTCCCACCTCTAGTGTTTCAGCAAATTAATCCCCTTTTTAATCTCGTCCTCACTCGATAGGACATCCCCTTTTGGAATAAAATTTATTTCATACCACATTATATAATTATATATGTCTTGATTCCTTATTTAGTAGGATATGTAGGGATTTTTAGATCTCTTATCTTGGGCCTAGCCTCAAATCCACTCATCATGCATGACTTGTTTTTGCACCCATCATCCAACTTCAGATCTCATGTGTTTCTATATGATAAAGTGATGTGATGCTCAGAAATAATTGGTCCATGATATAAGACAGTAAACTAGCATCCTTGTTCTAATAGTTGTGAATTTTACATATTTGTAGTAATCCATAAATATTCCCCAAAATGTGTACCTCTTGAGTCCAACTAGCATAACCCTAAACTATCCAAGGACATAGGTACAGATGTTTGTCACGTTGAAAATCCAAAGGGTAAATTTGAGAAAAATTAATACTTTCACCCATAAATTCTCCATTATGACTTGGGAAAAAGTTTGTGCATTGATGGAAGAGGTACAAAGTTAGTGGTAATTATCATTGAGCCCCTAAAAAATTCTAGTTGTGCTCACCAAACCCACTATTTTAGGAAAAATTAAAATATAAACCTTATCTCCCTATACTTTATGAGGTCCTTTATATGGTATCATCCTTTGTTCGCCCCTTTCATATATCTTAGTTAAATGAAAAAGTTATCACTACATATTTCCCAGTCATAAGATATTAAATTAATCTACGAACATCCTGGTCACATGATGTTAAAATATATGACATGTCATCCTTACCATATGGTATAAAACTATGTGTTCAATGTCCTTACCAAAAGTTGTTAAAATACAATCTTCTAATCTATATTTCATGATGTAATACTACAAAATGTTTTATGCCCTCATTTTAGAGGACCTTTTCCCCCTTCTTTATTAGTTTCCTACTACACCACTCAAGTTTCTTGATAGTTTCTTGGAAACCAAGACAATTATCCCCTTGGAAGGAGGGTTTGGATCCTACTTAGGATGATACACCCACTCAATTTGATCAGAGATATGGTGGACTAATACTAGAGTTTTGATACCTATTTGATCATTTACTCAAGTTTAACACTATGCTTCCCATCTTCCTTGAGTTGGATCCCCACAATCCACCAAGTCTAAATAGGCCCCCCTACAATTAATGGTGTCTGTCCAAAATTTCTCACCTCTTGTCCTGGGAACACACCTTAAAGAACATTCAATGAAAATTTGATAGGTCTTGTGTTTCAAACATGGTCAATGGTTGGCCCTCACTTGTATGTCCTCACTCTTATTAGTGCGTTTAGGGGACCTTCATTTTTAACATCATCAGTAGTCTTACTCATTTTTTCTACCACTAATCCATGTGTTCCAAGTTCAAGTTGTCTCGATTCATGTACTCCATAATCCCACATTATTTGGGTAGAATCCAACACCTCATTGTTATACCACTCATTCACCTATGCATGTTATGAAAGAATGTTTTTGTGTAGATTCCCCCTCTCCAACCCAATATATTCCTAGTTAGGAAACTCATAGTGTTCGATGGATCATTATGACCCAAAACTTACATTCCTTATCTGGAACTCTCATGTAAGTGATCAATTATCTATTTGTCTCTTATTTCTCACATAAATCAATACTCATGTGGTCTTATTTATTTATAGTTGGTTGTCTTGTTTATGTGGTCAAGATGAATTAGTAATATACACATAGGGAATTGAAACATGCAACTTTTATTTCCATTATTTAGGAGGGTCATCCATAGGTTGGAGCCTCTCCTTTATTACAAAAAAATGTAAAGGAATACCCCCTATGGCTTGAATTAGGTGAGGGACAACTCTAACTCAAATAGAATTTTCCTGGTGGCCTCAAGAGCCTATTAATGCTCGACCAACTCCACTACCTCCTACTTAGTTTTAGGGTGAACTTCATTGGCCCAGATTCCCACTAGACCCTATTCATCCATAAAATCCACCACTATAGATTCTTCCTCTAGTACTTCATCCCCAGCCTCCACCATATGTTCCTTCTGATGATTGATCATCTCTCCCCAAGAAATGATAGAGGCCTTGTGTTATTGTGCATTCTCTTATAACCAAGAAAACTCTTTTTCAAATTCTAGGAGTTCTTGAGTGCAATATGAGTTCCACTCATACCAGGAATAATTTAAATCATATAATTTCACACACACTCTCTCAGTGATAAGTTATTGAGCAAGGGTGTGGATTACATGGGAATCCACCTCACCAGTCCTCATAATCACCATCCAATGGCAAAGGGACCCCACCTGGCCTAGAAGATCGGACCACGGGGTGTAGTTAATGAAGTTTTATACACTTATCCATGCCCTACACCAAAGAAATATGGTTATACTTAGCCACATCGAATCCAGAGTCCTTGAAATCCTTAGGCGGTGCAGTCACTTACTCTAGGAATATAGCAACCCTAATTTTTCTTACATTATTATTACATCATTTTAAAGATAAACAATATAAAATCATTAAACAAATACGATCAAAAGGTTTAGTATCTTGGTAAAATTAGGACCATACATAACACTTAAAAAATAAAACATATAAAATTATTTAATTCCTTCTTCTCTTACTTCTTAGTGGTCCTTGTGTTCTCCTTAGTACAAGTAATAGCCTAAGGATATACATTAAATAAAGGGGTGAGCTAAAATCCTTGTAATAGAATAGATAATAACATGGATAAATATAACATGGGGTGAGAAAAATCATCATAATTATAACATAAGAATGGGATCATCATCATAATCATGAGAGGAAGCATTAGATAAAGGCATGGAATATGGAAATGCATAAAAATCAAACATCATGTCTTAGTGGTCAATTACCACACATAGTTGTGAACAAATCTAGCATCATGTTCATGAATATTTCACTTTATATCATGAGATTCATCACATTAACCAATTAATTGTTGTTCTATAAACTTTATTATTCACCAGTCACATCATAACATTTACATGCCCTATATAGTTCTGGGCACACTCGTCACATCATATCATTTACATTATCATGCATTCCACCAAGAATGTATATCAATCTTAGACATAAAATAACCCATGGAAAGAAATTGTATTAATTTAATAAATAAAACATCTACGGATAAAATTTGGGGTTCCCAAAATAAATATTGAATAACGTGCTTTGTATAAGAAATGTCAAAAAGAAACAATCTCACTATAAGTAAAAGATGTATTTTTTAAAAGAATATTTATTTTGGAGAAATCACTAAAAAAATTATAAAATTAGATTGGAAACATTTATATACTAGAAATTAAAATTTAAGGATTAATATATGATATTTAAGTCAAAATAATGGAACATCCATACTGAAAATGTAGTGAATGACGAAAACCCCAAGGAAATTGAGTTAGGTTCGAGAATCTCCTTTCCTTATGTCTGAGTGGTTTCTTCACTTTAATATTCTGTATAATCAAATTAAATTCATTAATTAAAAAATATAGAACATATTATACATTTATTTTATTCATTATATTTTTATTAAGTAAATTTATATCCTTTTAGATGAGTTATAAAGTTCAATTCCATCATTCGGGGGTGTTCATTTTCTTGGTTTTCATGATCGATTCACTTGAATATGAGTATGGAAGTTTGTATTGAATGGGTATAATTATCCAGAATTTAAATAATAAATTATTAATGAACATAAATATATTTAAATGTTTATATATATAATTTTTTTAAATGTTATTAGGGTGAATCATTAGATAAAAGGTTGGTGATACTCATTTATATTTTTTGGCGGTTTTTCGAGCATCACAAACTAGTTTTGTTATGTTATTTATTATTGTGCATATATGTTGGATATAGAACATAAAAGGGTTGTTAAATGAATTATAAAATATTTAACAACAATTATATTGGTTTTATGAACAACTTTGAAGGCATTAAAGTAAAATGAAAAGGAATCTTACATGATGTCAGTAAATTGAAATATCACAGGCGATTATTTCATTTTTAGAATAAAAGAGAGAGAGAGAAAGAAGTTTGATGATGGATATTCCATTAACATGATATAATTCTAGTATATAAAAGATACTAGAGTTATAATTCACATTTTGATAGATTAGGTGAGTAGATAATAACAAAATAAAAATAAATTAAAAGAAAAAGAAAGTGGATTTTACCTCTAGAATTATCCTCTTTGAGAACCTCTTTAAGGAACCTATGTTTGATCTTTTGTTGATACCAGAACCTCATAGACATGGTAAAGGGTATTGGAAAGATATTAAATTATAATTTAGAAAAGTATCAATTCCTGGAAGGTGTGAGTAGAATAGGTGGTGAGGGGGTATTTATAAGGGACGAGAGGGGTGTTTTCCTATTATTTTATTCATTTGTTTATTATTTGGGATCAAGACTATGAATAGTTTGAGAATTATCACTAAATATATTAAAATATTTAAGTATAGTTTGATATTATGGGCTTATATAAGTCATAAATAATTCATGACTCAATAATTCATTTATTTAGCCTTTATCGTAAATTATCGTATTTTACTATTCTCCAAAAATTCAACTATTTCCAAAAAATCCCAAAAATTAACCCTAACCATTTTTTGACATGTAGAATTAAAAAATGAACTCCATTAATGATAATAATTTCCTAAATATGAGAAATTAAATTTTCAATTTAAATCATCATTTATTAAAAAAATACCAATTTTAAAATTATAATTGATATTATTACTCTTTAAAAAATTAACAAAGGTCTCATAATATTATCTTATAACTATAAGACAACAAAATATTAATTTATGAGGGTATTCTATAAAAATAAATTTTCTTATAAAATCATTAAATTAATTATATAATTTTAAACAAATATTTATGACTTATAAAAATACCAATGCTTAATTTATCATTTTTAAAATATTTATTTACTTATTTTTGGATATAAATATATTATATTTTCATTCATAAGATACCAAAATTTTATTTTTAATTTCTAAGGTGAAGTTACTATTTTATTGGATGGATTACTATTACTAAGGGTCGTGTTACTATTCTAATGGTCAGGTTATTATTCCATCGGTATAGGTTCCTTAATTTCTATAAATACCTCTTATTTCATTCATTATTCATTAATAAAGTTTTTATTGTGTTCACCATGTGATTTTATGTGATTTATACTATATGAAATTATTATAAGAAGGGATAAATTCCATTGATAAAAGTTTGGGTCACTACATTTTTCCACCTTTTTGAAATTTCACCCTTGAAATTACATTTTATATAAACAGGTGAGGGTATTTCTTCTTCATCGCCTCCTCTAGTTCCCAAGTTTCTTCTTCATACTTATAGTTCCTCCACAACACTTTGACAAGGTGGGTTGTCTTATTGTGTATAACCTTATCTCTCGGGTCCAGAATCTTTATCGGCTACTCCTCATAAGAGAGATCACCTTCCATTTGTACCACCTATGAGTTTAGTACATGTAAGGGATATGGTATGTACTTTCTCGGGAAACATAAATGGAACACATTGTGAATTTGATCCATACTTAGTGGAAGTGAAAGATGATAGGCCATTGCTTCTATGCGATCAAGGATCTCAAAGGGTCTATTGTACCTTAGGATAAGATTTTTTTTCTTTCCAAACCATGTGACTCTTTTCCATGGTGATATTCGAAGGAAGAATTTATTTCCAACATCGAAATCCAAGTCCCTTCGACGATTATCAACATAGCCCGTTTTTCGACTCTAAGAATCTTTGATGTGTCTCGGGATGTCTTGAACCTTCTCTATCATCTCTTAAATAAAATCAGGTCCTAGTGGCTTTCGTTCTCCAACTTCATCCCAATAGGTTGGAGTTCTAAATCACTTCCCATATAGAGCTTCATATAGAGAAATTTGAATAATCAAGTGGAATCTGTTGTTGTATGAAAACTCAACCAATGGGAGATGATGATCCCATACACATTTAAATTCCATTTAGTAGGATCTTAGCATGTCCTCGAGTGTCTAAATGGTCCTTTCATATCGGTTATCAGTTTGGGGGTGATAGGCCATGCTGAAATTTAATTCAGTACTCAAATCATGTTGAATTCTTCTTCAAAATTTATTAGTGAACCTTGGATCACGATCAGACACAATAGAGAGTGGGACCCCATGAAGTCTCAACACTTTCTTCACATATATCTTAGTAAGTTATTCAAGAAATATATTTTCCTGAATAGCGATAAAGTGGGCAGTCTTGGTTGGTCAATCCACCATAACCTATATCGCATTGTTTACTTTACATGTATTCGAGAGTCCAGTGATAAAGACCATAGTGACATTATCCCATTTACACATGGGTATGGGCAATGGTTTTATCATTCCTTTGGACTTATTTCTCTCTGATTTTACTTTTTGATAGATCAAGCACCTTGAGATATACTCTGCAATCTCCTTCTTCATGTTATCCCACCAGAAGTGTTCTCGAAGATCATGGTACATCTTGGTAATCCTAGAATGGATATAGAAAGTTGAGCTATGTGAATTATCTAATAAATCATTATTTAACCTAGGTGATAAAGGCACATAAATACTTGCTCAAAACTGAATCACACCATCATCATCAATATGGAATTCTTACATATTCTCTTCCTTTATTGTATTCACCTTCTTTTTTAACTCAAGATCATCCCTTTATGCCTCCTTAATCTTTTCTTGGATAAATGGTTCAGAAATCCTTTAGAATATGTAGGGTATATTCCATAACATAATGATTTCTAAATCCATCCTTTTCATATCCATGAAAATTGGGTCTTTCTTAATCCACAACATAGATCAAGTAGTAGGTTCTTTTCTACTAAGAGCATCAGCTACCTTGTTCACCTTCCCAGGATGATAGTGTATAGAGAAATTATAGTCCTTTATTTACTCTAACCATCTATTTTAATGCATGTTGATATCCTTTTGTGTGAATATATACTTTAGGATCTTGTGATCATTATATCTGTCATACTTTTCACCATATATAGAGTGTCACCATATTTTCAAGGAAAAAATTACAACTGTTAGATTTAGATCATGCATCGAGTAGTTCTACTCATGGATCATCAACCACCATGAGTCATAGGTGATCACTTTATCATTTTTCATGAGTACACAACAAAAGAATTTATTGTTTAATATCACTTTATATCAGAAAACATTCTCCACTTTTTGGTAGTGTGAGTACATGTGTAGTGATTAGCCTTATCTTTAGCTCCTTAAAGCTTTCCTCACATTCATCATTCCAGGAATTATTTACCCCTTTCCTTGTTAACTTAGTTAACGGGCTATACAACCATGAGAAATTTATCACAAAAATGTCATTAGTACCCTACTAAGCCAAGAAAAATTTGGATTTTCGTGACACTAGAGGATATGGGTCATACTTAAATTACCTTTGTTTTTTAAGGGTCTATATAAATTCTCTCACTTGTGATCACATGTCCAAATAATGTGACTTGCTACATCCAAAAGTCACACTTTTTAAACTTGGCATAAAACTTATCCTTCTTTAATGTCTCCAACATGATCCTCATATATTCTTCATGTTCCTCGTTTTTCTTGAAGTAGATGAGAATATCATTGATAAACACTACCAGAAATATTTCAAGGTAATTTCTAAAGACTTTATTCGAAAAATCCATTAATATTTCAGGGAAATTAGTAAGTTAGAAGGGAATAACTAGAAACTCATAGTGCCCATACCTTTTTTAGAAACTGGCCTTCTAAATATCTTCCATCTTCACCTTTAGTTAATGATATCCATAATGAAGATACACCTTTAAAAGTATCGATATCCTCATAGTTGACCAAAAAATTCATCAATCCTTGTAATAGGATACTTTTTCTTTATGGTGATCTTGCTGAGTTCTCAATAATTGATACACATCCACATAGATCCATCCATATTCTTCACAAACAGAATTGGCACACCACAAGGTGATGCACTATGGTGTATGAACCCTTTGTCCACATGCTCTTGAAAATGATTCCTTAACTCCCCCAGTTCGATAAAGGCCATCCCATAAAGACATTTTGAGATATATATAGCTCCATTATGAGTTTTATTAAGAACTCCACCCCATGATCTAGGGGAATTATGGGTAACTCTTCAAGAAATCCATCACTATATTCCCTTACAATGTTTATTTCTCCAAGGTTGATACCTTCCTTTCACTCAACCATTTGAGAGAGGTATTCTTATTCACAAGGAATCAACACCCACACCATTGAAGCATTTTCCAAAGGAGGTTCATGATCTTCCTTACATTTTTATAGGATCATGGGATAGTTCAGATTATGAAAAGATATTTCATTTTCCTGACAGTTGATGTGTTCTTTATATAAAGAGATTTAATCCATCCCTAGTATAGCATTAAATTACACTAAGGGTAGTACCATGAGATTTTTTGGTAGAATATTACCACATACTCCAAAAGGAGAAGAGTACAACACTTGGGTTTCAAGGATCACACCACTAGGTGTTTTTATGGATATCCCTACTTCAAGGTTTTATGGATTTGATTCAATAGTTCTAGAAAGCTTTCTATATACAAAGGAATGAGTAGAACTAGGATCAAATTAGAATTTTTTTTCATTATTGAGTGAATATAAAGTGTACCTTGTACAACTTCATTTTCTTGCTCCACTTAATCATTAGTTATAGAATTGGTCTTTCCTTTCTCCTTTTTCTTTGGTGTATGATGATGCTAATTACCCATGAGGACATGGGTTTCAGTGTAGTGGATTTCATAGTACCCATGCTCCCTGTAGTTTTAACATTGAACCATGGGTGGTTCTATCATTTACTCCTTTGTATCGGATAGATTATTTATGTATATTTGACATTCATGAGCTTAGTTTCCTTATCTCCAAAACTTATATCATTTCCTCGCACCTTTGAGGTAGTTCACGTGATGCTTATTCCCTCATTTTTGACATGTGAGTGGTTTATATTTCTTCCTAAATTTTTCATGAGATCCTCCAGGTTGAAACTACATCTTTAGTTTCTTATCTCCATAGTCCTGGGACCATTCTCCAAACTCCATATCCACTTTGAGATAACATCTAACTAATTATTCATAACTCCCAAAGTCCCAAATTTCTAAATCCTTTCAAAGGTGTGATTTTAAAACACTAAAGAGACTATCAATTTTTCTATCATTGTTGATAACAAAACCCAAAGAATACCTTGAAAACCTTTTGAAAATTTATTCATAATTAATGATATATTAACCATCCTTTTTCTTCAAATAATAACTCTCTCTCTATTTTTGTACAAATATTTCTAGGGAAATACTTGTTAAGAAATATTTTCTTAAAGTATTTCCACTCCATCTCTTCAATTTTATCCTTTGGTTTGGTGTTATTAATCAATACCTACCATTGGTCACCCTCTCCGTATAGATGATAAATGGACAGAGTCGCTTTATTCATCACATAATAGCGAAGAATAGAAAATATCTTCTCCATTGAGTTGAAACACTATTCTACAAATAGTGGATCAGAATATCCAATAAATGTTGGTGATCATTGCCACATAAGGGACTTAATATCCAGTTTCTCCCTTCTAGGTGAAGGAGGAAGTTTCACATTTTTTAGGATTGAGTTGACACACTATTCTACAAACAGTGGATCAGAATATCCAATAAATGTTGGTGATCATTTCCACAAAAGGGACTTAATATCCAGTTTCTCCCTTTTAGGTGAAGGAGGAAGTTTCACATTTTTTAGGATATTGTTCTTATCCTGAGATAGTTGGATAAGCATCACCATGAAATTTTTAACTCCACCTCCCAAGGCATTGGGGTTGTCATTCGGGCAATCAGTGCATTGTCCCTCACACAGATTGTTGGTTTGGTTTCTCTTAGTTCCAACTATTTTCTAAAATAGAAAATGTTAGAACAATACATAAGTCAACAAGTCATGAATAATTTATCCTTTTGTGCAATTAACTCTAAATTCATATCTTGTGGTATCCCTATGTCTAGAAAATATTATTATGTTCCTGAATATACTTAGTCTCATACTAAGGTTTTTAACTAAGGTTCTATAATCCTAAATACCAAATTAACTAAACCTTGATCTAATACCAACTATAATGACCATACTTTTTCTTACATGATTATTACATAGTTTTGAAGATAAAAAACATAAAAGCATTACACAACCAAGATCAAGAGGTTTAGTATCTTGGAAAAATTATGACCATACATAATATTTACAAAATAAAACATAAACATTTATTTTATTCCTTTTTATCTATATTCTTATTGGTCTTTGTGTTCTCTTTAGTACAAGTAATCACCTGAGGATATACATCAAAGAAAGGAGTGAGCTAAAATCCTAGTAAGAGGATTGATAAGAAAATATATCAATATAACACAGGGCGAGCATAATCATTATCATTATAAAATAAGCATAATATCATCATCATAATCATGAGAGGAAACATTAGATAAAGTCAAGGAATGTGGAAATGGATAAAAATGAAACATCATGTCTTAGTGGTCAATTACCACACGTAGTTGTGAACAAATCTAGAAACATGTTCATGAATATTTCATTTTACTTCATGATATTCATCACATTAACTAATGCATTTTACCTCTATATAATTTTAGGTGCACTGGTCACATTATAACATTTACATGTGCTATATAATTCTAGGTGCACCCTTCACATCATAACATTTATATTATCATGCATGCCACATAGAATGTATATCAATCTTGTAAATACAATAACCCATGGAAAGGAATGGTTTTTATTTCATAAATCAAACATCCGTGAATAAAATTTTGGGTTCTTGAAATAAATATCGAATAACATATTTGGTATAAGAATCAACAAGAAGAAACAATCTCATGAGAAGTAAAAGATGTATTTTTGAAAAGAAGAGTTCTTTGGGAAAAATATTTTCATTTTTTACAAAATCAGATTGGAAATATGTATATCCCATAAATGAAAATGGAAGGATTTAGAGATTATATTTAAGAAACAATAAAGGAATTATATAGTACTGTATCAGTTTTTATAGTAGTACTATAACAAGAACTGTGTAGTACTGTAGCAGGTATTGTAGTAGAAACTGTAGCAGCACAGTTTGGCACTATAGCAGTCGGGAATATTCCCCTGTTTGGGCCTTCGGGACACCGATTTGGTCCTCGAGTCCTTTAAAGCATTTAGGCTACCCAGGCCTTTGGGTTAGTAAGGCCTTCGGGCCACCTCAAGGCCTTTGGGTCACCTTAAGTGTAGATGCAAACCAGAAAACCTACAACGAACAAGCTTTATAAGGAGGATGATCAAGGAGCTTTCACTATAGAAGAAGCTAAACGAATTGCAAGAATGAGATGGTATAGAGCCTACCATCAGGCAATACCTGTGCATGCATGGGAAAGCCTAGTTGAATAGCCATGAAAAGGTGGAGAGATGATTTCACGATGAAGATGCTGGGGAGGAGAAATTCCAAGCAGTTAGTCTAGGTTGCATGTAATTTTTGAAACCTACAGGCAATGAATTACTCTAAGGCCTACGGGCCATGTAATACTTACGCCTACAGGTCTTGTAAGGGTTCCATATCACCCCTTGAAAGGTGGATTATCAAAAATCAATAAAAAATGAAGGCCTTAGATCCATTAGAGGATAAAGAAACATCCATACTGAAAATGGAGTGAAAGAGGGAAAACCTAAAAAATGGAGTTGGGTTCGAGAATCCCCTTACCTTGTGTCCAAGTGCTTTCTTCACTTTAATATCATGGATAATAAAATTAAATTAATTAATTAAAAAATAAATAACCCATAATAAATGTATTTGATTTATTTTAGTTTTAATTATTTCATTTATAATTTTTTATATGAGTTTTAGATTTCAATTCCTTCATTCATAGGTGCTCATTTTCTTGGTTTTCATGATTGGTTCACTTGAATATGAGTATGGAAGTTTATGTATAATGGTTATAATTATAAAGAATTGAAATTATATGTTATTAAGAAAAATTCATATGTTTAAATGGTTATATATATCATTGGTTAAATTTTATGAGGTTTAATCATTAGATAAAATGGTTAGTGATATTCATTTGTATTTTTTGGTGGTTTTTTGAGCATCACAAACTATTTTTGTTCCACTCATTATTATTGTGTATATAAGTTAGTTACAAAACATAAAAAAGTTTATTACATAAATTTTAAAGTATGTACCATACATTATAGTGAATTTTTAACATAGTTGAAGGCATTAAAGAAAAATGAAAATGCATTATCCACGATGTCAGTAAATTGACACATCACGGGCGATGATTTCATAAGAATAAAAGAGAGAGATAAAGGATTTTTATTATGGATATTACATTAACATGATAAAATTATGGTATATAAAATATACTAGAGTTATCATTCACATTTTTATAGAGGATGTGAGGATATAATAATAAAAGAAAAAAGAAAGAGGATTTTACCTCTCGAATTCTCCTCTTTGAGAACATCCTTAAAGAACCTAGGTTTGGTATTTTATTGAAAACATAACCTCTTGGAAATGTGGAAGGGAATTAGTAAGATATTTGAGTAGAATTTGGACAAGGCTAAAATCTTAGAAGGTGTGAGGATAATAGGTGGGGAGGGTGGTATTTATTGGGGGGAGAGGGGTGTTTTCCCATTATTTCATTCATTTGTTTATTATTTTGGCTCAAGACTACGATTAGTTTGAGAATTATCACTAAATATATTAAAATATTAAAGAAAAATACCAAAAGTTCACCTTAACCATTTTTAAATGTATATAATTCAAAAATGAACTCCATTTTATTAAAATAATTTCCTAAATATTATAAATTTAATTTTTAATTAAAATCATCATTTATTCTAATATACCAATTTTAAAATTATAACTGATTTTATGACCCTTTCAAAAATTAATTTAAGGTATCATAAAATTATATAATAATAATAATACAACATTATATTAATTTATGAGCTGTTTTGTATGAAAATAAATTTTATTTTAAATCGTTATATTAATTATAAAATTTTAAATAAATGTTTATAACTTATAAAAATACCAATACTTAATTTATCATTTTTAATATATTTATTTACTTATTTAATGATATAAATATATTATATTTTCATTCATAACATAACAACATTTTATTTATACTTTTGATGGTGAATTTACTATTCTATTGAATGGATTACAATTCTTAAGGGTCATGTTACTATTCTAAAGGTCAAGTTACTATTCCATCGGTATAGGTTCCTTAATTTCTAGAAAAACCTCTTATTTCATTCGTTATTAATTTATAAAGTTTTTTTGCTCTCTATGTGGTTTTATGTGATTTATATTATATGAAATTATTATAATAAGGGATCAATTCCATTGATAAAAGTTTATGTCGTTACAAGGAAGGCTGCCAGCACATCAATAGCAAGGTTTTCCACAGGTATCCTCTCAAACGGGCAATGATATATATCCAAAGGGAGGTTAGATCTATCTATTGAGGTTTTCTAAATATATCCTTTCTAATATTCCATAGTAGGGGAATGTTTTTCTGTAGCAGCAATTTTACCAATTTCCTTTGGATCAGTCGTAGTAGGGATGGGTTTGTCTGTTACAACCTCCTCAACTACCCCTATCAAGGGAGAAGATTTAATCATTATCATTGGTTAATGAGTCTCCAACATGGTTTTCACTTCCATAGAGATACAAGGTTAGTAAATAAAGACTTATAGAATATATGGTTGAAACAAACATAAGGAAAATAATTGCCGGAAATGTAGAGATCATCTAACAAATTATATATGTTCACCGGAATACCCATCAGTGACAGCATCCCCATAGAAACCAATGGCTTGGACCTTGAAATTTTCTACATATCCAGATACATTGTATCTATTTAAAAGAAACATACTTTTCAGCACAAAGTTTTAGAATGAATATTTTCAAAATAAGTAAGAATGGAAGAAGGTTGAGAGTTAGTATGTGGCACTTGAGTATGTTGAGCCATCACTTTTTCCACAAGAAACGCCTAAATAATAATATACAGTTGGCTACCAGTAACCATAGCATCAGAGGGAGTCACTACACTCTCCCTTTCAATGATTGGGGTCTTCTCATCCTCTCATGAAGATTCATTATGAATCCCCTTGTCAGGATCATTTGATCTTAGCATAGGTCAAAGAAAATGATTCAGCAAGCCCAAAAGAATGACAAATGGCTCAAATCAATAGAGAAAATTGAAATTACCTTACCAGTAGTGAATTATTATTCTTGGAAGGAGTTCAAAAAAGTTTCACATTCCAAAGGTTCCCTGGTCGAATCCTCTAACCTGGTGTCACATATAGACAATCGACCCCCAAGGAGTTCTTTAATAGAATTAATGTCTCGTGATATAATCACCTCGTTCATCAGGCGGAATGCCACGCCATGAGAGACAATAATGACCTCTACATACTATAGGAACTACACCACCTTATATCGGAAATCTTGGAAGCCAACCCTGACATGGCCCAATCTGAGAAGGAGAATCCCCACATCCTAGAGATGCATCCACATCACCTTGAGAGATTTTAACTATTGTAAGATCACCCAGTCCCTCCAGGAGTATAGAAAACCTACATCATTGGGCACAAATAAATTGTGAAAAAGCTTCCCTAGATCAACAAAATGTTCCCTAAGGACCTCTCTAAAGGGTTCACTCCCCTACTGAGGCCACATTTCTGAGATTTTTGGGTCTACCATCACTCCTCCCTCGGAATTTGTACCCTACACAGGGCTAGGAACTTTCAGATCTACAGCCACTACTCCACCAAATGGACTAGCTCTCCCTCCTTGTCATGATCCCCTGGCCGTAGCACATTGTTGTCCCCATGGATTTAGGACCCCTTCTTTAGAGTCCACCCAGATATATATCCACTTCATCATATCCCCAAGATATGCACTCACCCAGATCTATGCATAATTGTGAAAAATATCATAGGTAGTATTGGTCAATGGTAAATTTTTCCACCCCCACTACCTTTTCAGGAAAATATGTTCCAAATATAACAGAGAACCATCATGTGTCACTAAATACATACTATGGTGTGAACATTTAGAGTTATCCAATGGAGTTATAAAAATTGTATGGAAAATTGTATGGGGTGTACGATTCGCAAACCACCATATAGTCGACCCTAGCCACTAGTACCTAACCTCAGAAGGATAATACGTATAATCATTGATTTTTCATCCTAATTTCATATCCATGATGGTCTCTATCGGGATGGGAAATTGGTGAAATATTAAGTGCTCCTATAGAATGATCCTCATAAGCACACAAAATTTACCAAACTATAAAGGGTGGTCCTGAGGATGCTTAGCATGTATAGTAGTAAGTTCATACTAATAGAGAAAATTGGGTTTGGGTGATCATACCCATAAATGTATGTAGGGACCAAGACTTATAAAAAGTGAAATGGGCCACAGACACAAAGAGGGGTATTCATATTATTGATGTGTTGTAGAACCTTATATAACTCCTATAACACAGGCATCACTTGGTTGATGTGCCTCACCATCACTATCACTATTACAATGACAAATGTACTTAGTCATACCCCCATGTGTGCCTCATGAACTAGGATAATCCACCCACAGATGTGTGCTACAATAAATTCTACTAACCTAACCTTGGGGAAAGGGGCTCCGCCCAATACCTCCATAGATTCCACCGGCTTGCCTTTTGGATAACCCATCAAGATTGGTCCTTCTCATGCTACGATGACTTCAGGCACTAGAAGTGGGTCCTCCCTATAAGAATCTATCTAGGATCATTCAAGAATTAGTTGAACCATTTTTTAAAGGGAAATAATTCATCACCATCTTTTAAAACTTCTCCCCTTGAACTAGGTGCAAAAGATCCCTTGTTAGTGCTACAAGCTGCTTCTGGTCCTCCCATACACTCTCTAAAGAGAGGAAATCATCATAAATTTCCCCATAAATGGTGATTATAATAATCTGTTATAGGTCCCACATATTGATATCGACCTCCCCATGATGTAGATAAATGGTATTAGTACCAGGTGACCACCTACTCAGCAATTCAATCATGATTTCAAGGTGGTGGTCAACATGGAACTGGGAAGCCCATACTGCTTACTACATCCCAATACACTTTATCTCCCTTGTTAAATTTATCACATGACTAGCATACCTAGTATGCCCAAGATCATTCATCTATAAAGTTCCTACCCTAGCATAGCTCTATCTCCTCTATCCAGTCCTAGAGGTTGTAACATAAATATATTTTTCCAAATAAATTTTATATTTTAAATATTTTTAATTACTTGCAACATTAAGTTTAGCTTGTGTTACACACAACACTAATTTTAGCTTACGTTACACACAACACTGAGTTTATCCTGTGTTACACATAACACAAAGTTTAAACGAAACATGACAAACTATTAAAATATTATTATTTATTATAATAGTTATAACCTATCCATTAGAATGGTGGGTATGAATAGGATAAACTATATTATGAATATATATTGTTTACACAAATATATATAATTAATTCCTTGGATACCAATTAATTAGAAATGAAAATAAAAACCATTTGAAAATAAAGAGAATCTATTTCTTAAAAACTATTTTTAAGCACGCAAATATGTTTTATCTCAATAAATAAAATAAATCAATTTTGGTGAATGATTTTAATTAAAATTTTATATTAAATATTTAATAAAATGTTTTAAATTTATCTTATATGTTTTCTAGACTAGAGAAAATAATAAATCCAATTTTATGATTAAAAATGTTTTTTCTACAAAATAGTTTTGCCGCCTTTTGGGAATTTTTTTAAATTAATTTTTTCCAATTTTAGAAAAAAAATTAAAAATGGAATTAATTTTTGAAATCATCATGTTAAAATTATCTTGGGATTAATTTTTGAGAATTTTATAAGAATATAAATTTTTTGATGAATAGTGAAAAATACTGGTTTTTATTAAGAATTGTCATTTCTTTTAAAGAATTTAAAAATGTAAAAATTGTTTTAATATGGTATTAATGGTAAATTTTATTCAACTATATATATATTAATCAAATTTATATCACTAGAATCAATTTTATATTGAATTTTTATATAAAAAAGTTTTAAACTTTTAAACATTTTTTCTTTGGAAACCCACTTTCTCATCACGTCTACGGGGTATATTTTAAATTAAAGTTTGAAAATTATATAAATTAAATTTAGAAAATTGGATTCCATATTTGGACTCAAAATAATTTATATTATCTTATAAGGTCAAATTATATTTTTATCATACTGAATAGTAAAAATAGTAAAAAATAATTACCATGATTAAGGTAAAAATGTGTTTATTAGGGAGTACACTAAAAAGATAAGAGATAAAAATTCCCAAATAAAATCCAAAACCCATTTTCTAGACAAATTTCGACCTCATATCTTCTAGATTTGATAATTTCGCGTTTTTTATCCCTTTTTCATGTGAAAATGTGGGTATACCTTTTTTTTAAATTACAAGTGTGATGCTCACCTCACTTATAAAAGGCCACCCCCTCTCATCTCCTATTCACACTTCCAAAACACTTTTTTCAGAAAATACCTACCCTAATGTATTCCATAATTCTATCCCATTATCTTATAATCCTTATTTAGGTCTTAAATCCAACCTAAGAATCATTTTTTTGAACACCAAAAGAAGTTGTCAAAAGAAGAGGTAACGTCCCTAATAAAGCATTTTATGATATTTCTTTTTTTTAAAAACTTCAATTATTATTAAAAAATTATGATATAATGAAATCAGTATCTTTCATATATTTATATTTTATTATTTTAATTCCATAACCTAAATCCTTCTCTTATTCCATCAAATGGGTTATGAAATCATCTTTCATGTGTATGGAAAACTACCATCTCGCGAACCAATGTTATTAATTTTCCATCACCACCTCTCAAGGAAGGATATAATTATGGATTTATTATTTATATATGATATATTTTATATTATTATTATTTTTTAATCAGGATATCACATATTAATTCTTACTTTACATTTCTTGGGAATACGATAACATCGTTCGTGTGTACGTCGGACTACTACCTCAGGAAGCGATGTGATTCATTCTTCACATATGCTTTAAGTAATAAAGATGGGTTTAATAAAAATATGAGATATATATGAAATAAAAATTATTATTTAAATTTAATCTATTAATTATCTTTCTTTCTTTCTTTCCATCAGGAAAATGGGAACAACGTTCATGTATACGTACGGCCTACTCTCTCCATGAATGGTGTATTTCATTTTCTATCTATAACTTTTATGAATCACTTTAAATAAATATATAATTAAGATATATAATATTTATATAATGTTTAAAATTCTATATATTATGGAACCATTATCAATATAAGAGGACCAAAAATAAAAAATCAAAACACGCACAAAAAAATCAGTTATTGCATGAAACATGACTATAACATGGAATTGTTAATAAACATACAATAAAAGTTATTAATAAAATAATATGTGGTATTATATATACTATTATGGTTCTATATTAGATGTATAAGGAAATTATATTTATTATATATGATTTTATAACCCGTATTAATGATTTAAAGACTTATGATAGGGGATTTATGTCTCACTTTTATTTTCTACGATACAAATTCTATATTCATCACATGTTTCATTTATGTGGTGTATATACTACCCATTAATTTATTTTATGATTATTATCCTTATAATTATTAGGATTTATATATCAATTTTAGTATCTCTATTTTAGGGAGTTTTTGGTTTCAAAGTTACCAATGTGGTAAGGGATTTTTGTCTCGATTTTCCTTCTTTGAGATATATGTTATGTTATACACCTATATTCTTTTATGAGGTGTATATACAACCCCTTTGACATGTAATATCATGAATTTATTTATTATAATAATATTTTAAGTTTAATTTAATGTTATTATTTCATGGGGATTATGATTCAATTATACCAAAGTTGAAATAGTTTTATGGTACAATCTCATCATTTATCAAGATTATTTATCTTTAGGATTTCGATGAAGAAATTTTATGATCTGTCTCTCAAGAAACTCATTAATTTTATAATATTGTGATTATTTCAGAAGAATAAATGTTTCCCATAATTTTACTCTCTTTTATGTACTCAAGAGTTCAAAAGAATATTTTCATGAAAAATCATCTTTATTTATCTCTATAGTTAAAAAACCTTTTTCTTCCAAAACCATGTCTTTTAAAAATGTTTTCAAAAATGTTTTTAAAATTATTAAAATGATTTATTAAATAAATTTGTACCAATGTTTTACCTTTTCAAAAAAAAATGAATCTCATCTCATTTTCTAAACAATTCCCTTTTGGATTTTACTGAAGATTTGAAAGAAATATATATTTTAAAGTGTGAAGCATGAATAGTATTTTCTGTCACCCTGACCACTCATTATTTTAAATATTCCTATATAATTTTCCAAGGATATTTACAAAGAAACGGATTTCCAAAATATTTTTTAAATTTTTAATTCTAAAAATTTTATTTTCAAATAAAATTTTTTTTTAGTCAAGAAATGTTTTAAATGATTTTCAATGCTTACTTTATAAGTTTCAAAGTTTATTTTCAAATAAAAAGATTTTGTATATTTTTTATGTTTTAGAAAGTGTTTTTTTAGTGGAAAGTCTATTTTCCTTAAGAAATGTTCCAAGTGAACTTTCAAAATCATTTTCCAAATAAGATAACATCCTTTGATGTTACTTATGATTTTATGGGTATAATATTGAATGACACCATACTTATTAATTATATAGACGGTTAATGTATATATTTATGAAATGTTTATGAAATCAATGTATTTTTCATGGGATATTCTATGGTTAATTGATGGAATTTTTATGAATTTGTTTTCCTTACATGGGTTATAATGTAATGATATGGTGAATTTTTTATGATATTTTGGCACACATAAGTATGGTTTTTATTAGGATATGGGTGGGACCTTTATCTCCCTCCAATGCATTTAGTTAAGATTTATATCTCAATAGATAATAATGGGAAACAAGTTGATGGGCTTCGTCCACTATGGGAAAAAGGTGCATCCTGGTCCATATTGGGAAACAGGTGATGAGTCTTGATCCACTATGCTTATGGTCTTAGTATTTAACCTTCAAATATGATGTGTTTTTTTATATTTATGATGGATCCACACTTTGATAAAATTATATTATGGTTAATGATTGGTTTATGATGATTTATCACTCTTATGGGCCATGTTTTCTGAAATGATAATGTTGTATGTCATGACTCATGTTTATGATCTATGACAGATTAGGTATGAACTTCCTAAGTTATGTTCATGATAATGTACTCTTATGTTTATCTTATCAATTCAAATTGTCGTCAGTTTATATCTCATATGTTTAAACTTATTGATCATCTGAGATCACCCTTTCTTATGTTTCCTTCCTTGGGTTATGGAGAAAGGTTTAGGTAGGGTATTCCTAAGAGAAGTACTGTGTGAGAAGATCATTGTGGAAGATGTTTAAGATCCTTCATGAAATAAAAATATTGTGTTTCTAGTCTCAAAAGGCACTAAATTATTATAGTCCTCAGGCATGTGTTTATGAAATGTATTCAATATTCATCTAAAAATATGTGATATTTATGTATAAAATCCTTGGTATCAATATTTTTTATAAAAGGAAAGGTTTAGTCAATCGTTGTAGATTAGGATTAGAAAAACTATTGTGAGATCCCTAGAGATATGTCTGAGTATATTTCTAGGGATATGTCTATGGATATCTCAAAGTATAAGTATAAAGATAATTCTTAGTATAGGAAAATGTCCTATAATTTTGGTGAATAATATAACAAGGGGTTTCCAAGAAATTACATCCCTATCTGGATACTACAAGTGGATGTGGCTCTGGAACAGAGGTACCTAGGGGTAATTACTCCGAAAAGGTTGTATTGAGGTGGACTTGATCATCACCTAGTGCATGAAAATATATATTTCTTCACACTTGGTTTGACACTTTCTGAGGATATGACTTGGAAATTTTCAAACTCTTTATGAACCATCATGAAGGATTTAAATAATGACCATGAATTCCCAAGTTTAAGCCTAAGGTGTCACAGATTGAAAATAATGTCTTGGTATTTACTCATCCTACAAGTGATATTTCTTTATTATGAGGTTTCACACTATGAATATTGTTACTCAGACTATTATTTTTTGTTTTAGTAAATAGAGGGAAGTAAATGAACTGCATTAATGTCAAATGTGATAGACAATGTGTTGATAAGCAACCAAATGGGATGATGATTGGAATGAAGGATATTTTGATTATTCCTAATCATTTATAATGATATATGATTAAAAAATTTTATCTTAACCAACTCTCAGACTCACCAAAGAAGATAAGGATAAAGTTTGTTGAGAGTTTGGATAGTGGAGACTATGGAGGAAAGAAGATTTAGTTTCCTATATATCAAGAATGTGGGGAGAAGTGATCTAGTTAATGTCTAAATGGAAAAATAATATGTTTCATATGTGGAGAAGGATATAGAGTAAGATATTTTTGAGGAAAAATAAAAATTTTAGTTAACGCGATGGATGAGAATAATGTTTTCCCTAAGGAATAATAAATGGATGAATGTTAAAATTTTAGAAAGTATAGATATTATACAAATCTATATCCAAGAGGTAAAGTTTAGGAATATAATCCGCAAGGTGTTTTGAGTAATGGTAATACATATTATGATGAAGAGACCATGAAATAAATATGAAAGGAAATAGGTATTAAGGAATAAGATGAAAAAATCTAGTTAATGGTTTAATAATGAAGTAAAATTATTGAAGTTTTAATGAATTGGAATTTAGGAATTATTAAATATATAAGGATTGTTCAGTATAATTTTTTCATTAAGTATTTTCAAGAATATGTTGAGTGGTGTTAATTTCATAGAAGCGTGATTTAATAGAAAGGTGATATTCATGGAAAACACATGATTAAGTGAAATATAACCCTTATTGTTTTATTGATGTTGATATAATAATGTTGGGATAAACAGATGATTAGTATGGATAAATTAAATTAGATAGTATTGATTTCCTTGAAAACAATTAATGATTTTTTGGAAAAGTAGTTTATTCTATCATTTATGGATTTTACAACATTTTTGTATTTAATTAATATATCCATTAATATGTGTTTTATTTAAGGAATAAGTAAGCATGTATGTTTTCAACAAGGTTTTTTTGGTAATTTTGGTTATTTCAATGCATTAAGAGAATACATGATGAAGGTATTCACATTCTTTGAATGTGAAAATTAAGATTTAGTTCATGTTATTTAGGGGATTAATGATAAGTTTATTTTGGAAATTTACTTATCTTCTTTATAAAGTTTTGGATTTTAATCTTTTGGAAGGGTCGTAAGGTCAACCATTATTTAAATGGTTTAAGATTCACTTTGGATGAAGTTTTGGAGATTAATGTATTAATTTTCCATACAAAGATTTATGAATATTGGATAACCTAGTTCAACTGAAGATTTATACATATTAGATAACCTATGATAACCATTTTTTATGATAATAAATAGCAATATAAGGAATGACTTATCATTATTTTATGGATCTTATTATCCGTTAGTGATTTAGACATGTAAAATTCATCTCTTAGAGTAAGAGATGAAGTGGAAATTTATCAAGGACAACCAAAGGATAACATTGTGCTTATGAAATGGAATTAAATTAAGTAATTATATCATCTAATCAAAATTATTTAACTTTTAGAAAAGGTTCTTAAAATAAAATTTTAAACATTTAACTTTATTTTTTATGAATAAATGGTCTTTTAACCTATCAAATATTTACGGATTTTTGGTCATTCACTTTATCCTGACTATGTTCTCTATAACTCTCTATTAGTATTTGGGTGTTAGTGTTCCATTCTATGACCATGTTTTCACTTACCACCTACTTTAACTTATTTTTAAACTGCGTATTTATTATTCTAGATGGCCTTTTTACATCCATTTATCTCTTTTCAAGAAAAAGTTTTTATTTACCCTTTTTATAATATGGGTTTACCACAAAGGGATTTTCAAATGTTAAACCCTTTTTTACCGAGAACAAGTTCAAATTTTGAGGACGCAATTTATTTTAGGGGGTAAAATGTAACTCCCTGAGATTTTTTGAAATATTTTTTTAAAAATAAATTTAAACTTTTTTATATTTTTCATAACATGAAACATCATTTTTATCTTGAATTAGATGCAACACTGATTTTATCTTCTGTTATTTGCAACACTAAGTTTATCCTATGTTACACACAACACCAAGTTTAAATGAAACATGACATACTATAAAAATATTATTATTTAATATAATAGTTATCACCTAGTCATTGGAATGGTCGGTATGAATAAGATTAACTAAATTATGAAAATATATGGTTTACACGTGTATATATAATGATTAATTTGTGAACAAATAATTATAAAATATAATAAAAACCATTTGACAATAAAGGGAATTTGTTTTCGAAAAACTAATTTTTTGCACACAGATATATTTTGTCTTAACAAATTAAATAAAATATTTATAGTGAATGATTTTAACTAAATTTATATATTTTATATTCAATCAAATTTTTAACATTTATCTTTTTTTCTAGACATTAGATAAGAATAAATCCAATTTTACTCTTAAAAACTATATTTTTTTTAAAAATAATTTTTTCAATATTTGAGCACTTTTTTTAAATTAATTTTTTTCAAATTTTTAAAATGTATTTAAAAAAATAAATTTATTTTTAAAATCATAATTCAAAAATTATATTAGGGTATATTTTTGATAATTTTCTAAGATAAATTTTTTGATGAATAGTGAAAAATATTAGTTTTAGTAAGAATTCTAATTTCTTTTAAAGAATTTAAAAATATGAAATTATTTTAATAAGGTTTTAAATATAAAATAAGTAAAATTATATATAAATGAATCCATATTAGGTCATTATATTCAATTTTATATTGAATTTTTATATAAATAGTTTTTATGATTTTGAACATTTTCTCTGGAAAATCGTTTTCTCGTCACATTTGTGAGATTAATTTCAAATTAAATTTTTCCACTTATATGAATGGAATTTGTAAAAATGGATTAAATATTTGGAATTATAATATTTTATAATATATAATAATCTTGAACTAATTTTTTACCATAATGAATAGTAAAATATAGTAAAATATTATTACCGTGGTTAAGGTAAAAATGGGTTACCGAGGGTTAAACTAAAAAGATAAGGGTTACAATGCCCCAAAACTTCTCCAGAAACAATTTTATGGGAAAATTTCGACCTAATATATTCTATATTTAACAATTTATGATTTTTTCACCTTGTGTCCTGTGAAAAACAGGGGTGCACCTTTTTCTTTTAAAAAATTACAAGTTTGTCACTCAACTCACTTATAAAAGGTCATCCCCTCTCCTATCCTATTGATACTTACAAAAACCTTTGATTTGGAAAATCCCTGAACAAATAAATTTATTAATTCCCTCCTATCATACTAGAAGTATTATTTTAGTTATAAATCTAATCTCATAATCTTTTTGGTGAAAACCAAAAGAATTTTTTCAAAGAAGTGGTAAAATCTCTAATCAAGCATTTTTTTTATTTCTCCATACACCTAGATAAATTATTATAAAACTATGATGATATAATAAAATTAGTATCTTCCATATAATTATATTTTATTTTGTTAATTTAATAATCTAAATACTTCTCCACTTCCATCAAATGTGTTATAAAATCATCATTCGTGTGTACCGCAGACTACCGTCTCATGAACCAATGTTATTCATTTTCCATCACTACCTCTCGGGGATATATATATAATGATGGTTTTATTATTTATATATTATATTTATGATATTATTATTCATATAGAATCATTTTATTTCATATTAATTATTTCTTTTCATTCTGTAGGAATAAGATAACATTGTTCATGTGTACAACGGACTACCGTCTCGCAAAGTGATGTGATTAATTCTTCACATACACTTTACATGGAAGGTAATAAGGATATTTTTAATGAAAATATAATAAATATATGAAATAAAAATGATTATATAATTTTAATATATTATTTAATTTTCTTTATTTCTTCCTTTCTGGAAAATAGAAACAATGTTCATGCGTACGTACGACCTGCCATCTCTATGAATGGAGTATTTAATTTTCTATCTCTAACTTTTATGGATCACTATAAATACATATATACAGAATATATATGATATTTATATCATTTTTAAAATTATTTAGATGATTTAACAATGATCAAAGTAAGAGTACCAAAAATAACAAATCAAAATGGACACGAAAAACAAAGCAGTTATTGCCCCAAATGTGAATTTAACATGGAATTATAAATTAATAGGTAATAAATAGTCATAATTAAATAATATATAGTATGGAATATATATAATTATTTTTATTTAAAATATTTATAATGAACTTATATTTATTATACATGAGGTCCAAACATGTACGACGTAAGTTGATACTTATGGTTAGGGGGTTTTGTCTCACTTTTATTTTTTTGAGACAAATGTAATATTCACAACTTGTTTAATTTATGTGGTGTATATAATTCCCATTAATGTATTTTATTATTATTATCCTTAAAATTATGTGGATTTACATATCATTTATAGGATCTCTCTTTCAATGAATTTACTATTGCCAAGTTACCAATTTGGTCAAAGATTTTTGTCTTTATTTTCCTTCTTTGAGAAATATGTTATGTTAGGAACCTATATTATTTTATGAGGTGTATATATATCCCCTTTGACATGTAATATCATGAATTTATTTCTTATAATTTTATATTAAGTTTAATTTAATTTAATCTTTCATATGTCTTACAATTAAATGTTAAAACAGTGGTAATAGATTTACGGTACAATCTCATCGTTTATTGAGATTCTTTATGTTTATGCTTATGGTGATGAAATATTATGATACATATCTCAAGAAAATCATAAAATTTATTATCCTATATTTATTTTAGGAGAATTCATGTTTTCCCTTTATTTTCCTCTCTTTATGTACTCAAGAGTTCAAAATAATGTTTTTAAGAAAAATCATCTTTATTTCTCTCTTAGGTTGAAAACCCTTTTTCTTCCAAAATAATGTTTTATTAAAAAATCAAAAAAAATTAACATTTTAAAAAAAATATTAAAGATATTTTTACCCATGTTTGAACTTTTTATAAAAAAAATTAAAAGGAATCTTCTTGTCATTTTCTTAACAATGCTCATTTGTATTTTACTAAAAATGTGAAAGGAATCTTTGTTTTAAAGTGTATGTAATGAATAGTATTTTACAATTTCATGACCACTCATTGTTTTAAATACTACTCTATAAGTTTCCAATTATATTTTCAAAGAAAATTATTTTAAAAATATTTTATGAATTTTTAATTTTCAAAATTTGATTTTCAAATAAAGGTTTTTTTCCTCAAGTAATAATTTAAACAATATTTAAAGATTCCTTTATAAGTTTCAAAGTTTATTTTCAAATAAAAGTATTTTTAAAATGTTTTATGTATTAAAAAGTGTTTTTTTTACTAGAAAGGCTATTTTTCTTAATAAATGTTCCAAGTGTTCTTTCAAAATCATTTTCCTTCTAAGATGACATACTTTAATGTTACTTATGTTTATTTGGGATAAAATTGAATGATACCATCCTTATTATATATATGTATGGATAATGTCAATGTTAATGAAATTTTTATAAAACACGTGTATTTTTCATGGGTTATGCTATGGTGAATTTATGAAATGTTTATGAAACCCCTTTTCTTTACATAGGTTATGATGTGATGATATAATGAATGTTTTTTGATTTTATGGCACATATAAGAATGGTTTTTATTGTGATATGGGTGGGAACTATATCTCCCTCCAATTCATTGGGTAAATATTTATATCTCATGAGATAATAATGGAAAAAATCAATGGGATTGATCCACTATGGGAAATAGGTGTGTCCTGATTCACAAAGGGAAATAAATGACAATTTCTAATCCACTATATTGATGGTCTTGGTATTTAAACTTGACATGTAAATTGGTTTTTCTATATTTATAATGGTTATACACTTTTATGAAATAAAATTATGTTTAATGATTTATTTATCATTATTTCCCACTCTTATAGGCCATGTTTTCTGAAATGATAATGCTTTATATCATGACTCGTGTTTATGATCTATGATAGGTTGGGTATAAACTTACTAAGTTATGTTCATGATCACATACCTTTTTTATTGTCTTATTATTTCAAATGGTCATAGATTTATGTATCATATGTTTACCATTATTAAGAATATGATCCCACCCTTTCTTATCTTTCCTTCCCCAGGTTATTAAGAAAAGTTTAGGTAGGGTATCACAAAGAGGAGTACTATATTAGAAGATCATTGTGAAATATGTTGAAGATATTTCATGAAATAATAATATTGTATTTCTAGTCTCCAAATAAATTAAAATATTATGGTCCTCATCCATGTGCTTATGAAATGTATTGAATATTCATCTAAAAACATGTGATGTTTATATATAAAAGTCTGGGTCTCTATAAAGGTGGTCGGCTAGGCCTGCCTTGAAGATGCTCTCATATTGAGGAGGATATTTCTATACATAAATCTCCTCACCATTTATATTTTTCACAGGTTTCCATAATGATTTAGTCATTATTTTACCATGGTCCTTAACATAATGACCATTTGGATCCTTGTTCCACCTATACTTCCTTAAGGAACTCTAAAGCCAGTAAGCAAGAGAATCTCTGTTGGAATTGTGGAATAATACATCATCCCGAAGTCCAAATCCATACAATGAAATCACTTGTAAGATAGGATAGTTCTTTTGATCCTTTTTCAACAACACATAAATTACATCATGATCTGACACACATTGGTATCTTTCTTCGATCATGATGTTCCCAACCATCTCCTTTCATCGAATAGCTACATATTCAACACCTTCAGTAGCTATCTTAAGAAGTTTGAAACTTTTAGAAGTATAGTTAAAGAAAATATTTCTCATAAAATTTCTGGTTTTCATGAAAGTATACCTTATAAATTAAGGGTCTCCTAACACTACCTCATATATATTCATTTATATAGATGAATAGTTTTGCGAGCACTAAGGATCTGTATCACAGAATGCTTGTGAACATTGTGAGTTTCAGAAAAATATAGTATTGGTAAATATTATATGATAATCTCATGGATCCCCTTAGGGATCCTCCCCCTATTTATAGGTTGGGAGTTAAGATGAGTTTCATAAGAGAAACGTCTAGATTAACAATTTTTAGCAATTTCACCTCATAACCTGATTATCTTCTCTCATATTGGTTCCCATTCTGGGGGGATTTTTTGAAATTGAAAAAAATATGTTACAGGAGATGTATTTGAATTCATGGAAATTTCAGGTTGAATCCAGAATAAAATGGTTTCAAAATGCACCTAAGGGTCTAGATTTTTTATGGTTAAATCCTTTGTGAAGGATAAGGGCTTTGTGAAGTTTTTTGGAGTGGCACAAATGGTTATCTTTAATGAATATGGTTATACTTCATGAAACATGTGCCTCCACCTCCACAAAAACAATGAATACCTCCCTTCACCCCTTATTTAAGGGGATGAAACATTTGGACTTCTAATGAAATCTCTAAATTTGAAAAACTCCATCCTTCATGTGGTAAAGTAGAGATGGATTCCTACAGGTGTCCATCTTCCATGGATAGCCTCCCATTAGTAATTGAATCCTTAAAAACATGGTTTATGTGACCTTAAAAAATAATAACTCTATTCACACTAAAGGAAAATATATCACACTTCTTAGGGTTTCACGAGGAACCCGTATTTTAAAAAGCCTTCCCCATGGTAACCAATTCATCATCCGTAAGAAAGGAATATATATTTCACAAAATCCAAACCTTCATGAATCCCATGACCATCATAAACCCCACAAAAATTTGTGAAATCCACTACACAGATGTGTTACCTCTTAATCATAGAAATAGGCACCCTAATGTCATAACCCCCCCCCCCATATCACCCAAATATGGTGGTTTTTATGCCTTATTTCACATGGAATCACCAACATGGTATACATGTAAGCCCCAAAGTTGGAATCACCATGGGAAGTCACTTAATTTTCCCTATAAGTATGGATATTGTTGTATCCTTATCTATTACTTGGGAATGGTTCCCTGGGTGTAAGTCCCATCCACATCCGAGATGCAAGACTATAAACTACTTAGCCTAATTTCTTGGCCATATGATGCTAAATTGCACAACAACATCTTCATACAATGACCTTAAACCATAGCCCTACCTTGTGAAATGAACAAACAATTCCCCATGTATGACTCACATTGGATGATACCTCACCTCTCAGGAATCCCCTATGCATAAGACTCACACCACCCCTTGTTGTCACTCCTTCTATATCATAAGAGTGCTAACAACATGATGTTAAATTGTATGGACCGGTCCGATCATATGGCCTTAAACTATTCATACAAACTATGTGGATATTGATCCCTGTATCTTAGTAGGGTACATAAGAAACCTCCCTAAGGATCAATCTGGATAACACAACACCACGATTAAATTTGGTTATCCCCCCTGAAAAGGGGGAAACTCTTAAGTATGTTCATTTCCCCTGGGAACACACTCAACCTCACCATCCAAATTTAAGGTCCCCAATGGACCTTGGAATTTCTATGTGATTGTAATTCACTATCATCCCGGTATGAGACAAATTTATATGGGAAATGTCTGCATGATATTATAAACTTGTAACCATGTCCCTGCAATACTCTAAACCTATGTAAATATCCCCAAAAGTCTCTAAACTTGTGACCACATCCCCATAAGACTATAAAACTTTGACCATATCCCCACAACACCCTA
Source organism: Viscum album (assembly GCA_963277665.1). Taxonomy (NCBI): domain Eukaryota; kingdom Viridiplantae; phylum Streptophyta; class Magnoliopsida; order Santalales; family Viscaceae; genus Viscum; species Viscum album. The sequence goes on from OY728126.1 coordinate 348,575,892, forward strand.
AACCTGTGACCCCACCAATACATAAAAATCCATACCCCACATGATGAACATGAGATGCATAAAGTAATGAGCATCGGATGTATTATTCCCCTAGAACAAGTTACCCCATGATATACATGGTATGCCTTGGGTTCTACACCTAGGATACCTCATAAATGAGATGCAATTACTTCTAAAGATGACTTTAAATATGTTGAACACATTCAATTTCCACATATGTCTAGATATATCCAACATCGCTATCATCTTTGACCATAGGAATCTTCGCTATCATGAGATAAACATCATAATTAACCGGTTCCCACATCGATATGGGGTCGACAACAAGCTTCACGAACATGAATTAAATATATGAGGGTGAAATAGAATAAGCAATGAGATGTAAGTAGGAATACATGGAAGTATAAACTAAAATCTAATCATCATGTTCTGATCAAGGATCCAATATCATAAACCATAGTGGAAGAGGATTCTTACATTTGTAAATTAGAAATGTGGGGCAGCCAACCACCTTGTAGGAGGCATAAAAAAGTCCAAGGAAGCAGGTCACTTTAAGAGAGGTAAGGAAAAAAGTGCATCTTAACCTCAATACGTCACCTGGTAGAAAGCATTAAAAAACAATACCCATTTAGTTTTGTTGAAAATAGTTCAAAATTCTATAGTATTTATGTCGAAAAAACTATTTCATCTAATGCTTCAACCACAATACACACCTTGAAACTCCACATAGTGATCAAAGACTCACCAAACACATACTTTAATCCCACATGATTCAAGATCAATGTGAGAAACAAGAGTAAAATGCAAATATAATCAATGAATAACTTCATTCATCACTCATTCTCAACCTAATCCTCATTCTAAATCGACTATAATTCTCAACAAGCTTGTATCACGATCCATGTTCATGATATTTATTCTATACTATAATAATTTCATCATCATGTTTAACTACTCTCTATGTATCTTTTCTCCACTTGATTTAACATAGAGTAGTTATCCCCATTTATCAGCTTTAATAGTCCCTTAGAGGTTTTGTGTAGTCTCACCCCCATTTATGAATAGTATTTATCCCTCTATCAACAAACCCAAAGGTCACTCCTATGTGGGATACAGGAGGAAAATAATATTTATCAAAATCATGGATAAAATCCACACCATACCTTGGGGAGTGGGGGTTCCATGATCACATTTTCTAAGTGTGGGGGTTGACTAAACTCCAAGAGCCATCCAAAACTACTCAAATTCATTCTTGGGTAAGACCTTTATCATAATATCTATTAATTGAATTTTTGTAGGTACATACTCCAATTTCCCTAGTACATGCTCAAATTTCTCCATTATGAAGTCATAATTTATTTTAATTTTCCATTTCCTTCAGTGATGGATGATATTTTTTTCAGATTAATAACACTTGAATTATTATAATTGATTTTCATTAAAGGATTTACTTTTAATCCCAAGTCTTTGAGATGTTACTTCATTTATAATAATTATGTACAAGATTGAGTGGTCATAATATATTCATTTTCATCAGTGCTTTGTGAAATGTAGTCTTGTTTATTGTCAAGCCAATAAATACACAATCCTTTAAGGTAGAATGAACCACCTGATATTAAATTCATGTAATATGATGAATCAAATCAATCAACATCTGTATATCCTAATATTTCCTCTGGTAAATTTTTATGACATAACAGCCTAAAATACATAATATTATTGATATGACAAAGTACACTTTTCACTATTATCATGAGATTTTACTTGGGAAAACTTTGGAACCATGTGTCTTATCATGTGGAAAACATAATACCAGGTTATGTTACTATTAAGTGCAAAAGGACTCAAATAATTTTCATGTACTCTATGATATTGACCTTATTTCCACCATTATATTTTGATAAATTCATTTTATAATATTTTAGTGTTGTCATTGGATTTAAATCCTCCATTATAAACCTATTAATAACTTCTTTGGTATATTTTAACAGAGAAATAAAACTTTCATCCCTTTACTAATTTACCTATAGACTAAGTAAAAAACATTAACTCCCCAGTCATTGAAAATTTGAACTTTCACCTCATATACATTTAAAACATCTTATACTATATGGTTTCCAATCCTATAAATATTATGTCTTATACATAGATGATTATTAATATCCTTTGATCATTATCCTTCTTGATGTAGATATTATAATAAAATCCATATAACTAGAATCCTATATTTATTATGTATTGATTAAGTATAGAATATCAGGACCTATAGTATCTAATTTATCCTATACAAATCCTTCTTTAACCACTACACCATTATCTCATCTTCTTTTACAATGAACTTATCTAGTTATTTAATGTACACTTCCTCCCTAATAACTCCATTGAGGAATTCTTATTTAACATCTATCTGATACACTATGAATATTCTTTGAATTGATATTTCAAATAAAATTCAAATAGTTTCCAGCCAGGCTATAAGTAAAAAAAGTATCAACAACTTCAATTCCCTTAATCTAGAAATACCACTTATAAACCATTCATGCTCTATTTTAAGTCACCATGTCATATTCATTGAATTTATTCTAGAATTCCCATTTTGTTCCATTGATATTTTTATCTTTATCCTTTTAATAACTTACCATGTATTATTCCTCTTGATTTGATCAAGCTCTTCATTCATATCATAAACCCAATTCTCATCCTTAGCATCCTATTGAAGCCTCTTTGGTTTAACTAAGATAAAAGTAAAGTTTTATATGGAGACTTTATTCACCTTGTTTTCACTAGTGATGTTTCATTACATATCATATATTTCTTATCAATTTCATCTTTAATTTTTATATTTTTTTAGATACTAGTCTAGATTCATTCTGGTCATCATCAGTGTCTTTCTTAAAATCCAAATTGGCACCTTGAAGTTTTATATGGATAATTTATTCTCCTTATTTTCACTGGTGATGTCTCGTCACATAACATATATTTCTTATCAATTTCATCTTTACTTTTTATATTTTTTTGTAGATACAAGTCTAGATTCATTCTGGTCATCATCAGTGCCTTCCTTAAAATCAAAATTAACACTTTGACTTCCCCATAGGCTTCTCAGATTATCATTACTAACTTCTAGAATTTTTTCATTGGTCTGATGTATATTATTCTCAATCACCACTATATTGATTTATTTACTTTTAATAACTCTTCCAATTCATTGTTAGAAACACTTATACGCCTTGCTCTAGGGAGATATCCAAGAAAAAATCCTTCATCTCCATGAGACTCAAATTTTATATATTTCTCCTTATGGAGAATATAGAACTTATTATCAAATATTTAAAAGTATTTCAATGTTAGATTATTTTTTTACCACATTTTTTATAGAGTATTTTCTTCTTTAGGGCACAACAAGGCTCTCTTAGAGATATAGACTGATGTAATTATTGAATCTTTACAAAACATATTTAGTAGTTCTTTATCAATAATCATTGTATTATACATGTTATTTATGATATGATTTCTCCTCTAAAACACACAATTTTTTTAGTAGTATTCAATGCTTATACTTGGTACATTATCCCATGCTTCTTGAGATAGTACTCCACTTAGCTATTGGTAAGATCTGTTCTATTTTTGGTTTAGAATTTTAGAAACTTCCAACTGAGCATATTTTTATCCTTCTTCTAATACTAAGTAATGTAAATGAATACCTAAGACTTGTGAGTGGTGACTATCAACAATTTCATATTATTGTAATCATCAATAAACAAAACATATTATCTCTTCCCATAAATGTATATTTGTAATATCTATCCACACGTATCAATATTAACCAAGTCAATCACCCTTATTGACTTCTGTTATTTTGACTTGTATATATTCTGAAAAAAATTTCCTTTTTAAAAAATATCACATGTGTGTGTATGATCACATAAAATTTCAGGGATATCATGAGATCTTTTATTCTTCTCTAGATATTTTAAGGACAGTTGGCTCAAGTGACCAAGTTATTTAATCCATAATCCATTTTATTCCTCCTTGGATAGAAAGAAAATATCTTCTTCTCCATCAATGAGGTATATATTCCCATTTGTGTGATTCCCTTTTATAAAAACATCACCATCATATCCATTAATGGTAAAATTCTTCTTAGTGAAATTCAATACTTGTACTAAGTTATAAAACTATTTTACACTTAGAAAATTTTGACCAAGACCTTCAACAAACAATATATCCTCATGTATTATATCTTTTCCACCAAATTTGACTTTTCCTTGTCTGATAATTTTTAAACATTCATCATTTCCAAATCATAAAACACCTTATTTTCAATATCTAATTCCTGTGACAAGATCAGTATTTCCCATCATATGGGAGGTATATCCGTTATTATGAATCCATGCACTAGTATGATCTGATACTTTTAAGAAAATATTTGAAACTAATGCATTACTATATGTTTTTTTATCCATGTTTTTATCTTCATACACAATGATGAATTGTATATTTTCTGCTCCTCTAAATGGACCAACTTCAAGTTATAACAAGAAAGATTAATTTTTCATTTTTAGATCTCTTAATGATTACTTGATATTTTGTGCACAACCACCTTGGGAATTCATAACCACATTCCTATACATCACCAATGAGAAATAACTAGCCATATTTACATATCCTTCACATCAAAATTAGTGTCCATTGAAGTCAAACATGGAATTTTGATCTTTTTTCAGATACCTTCATTGCATGTATGCCCTCCAATACCTCTTAGTTATGAAACACGCATTCTTAGATTGTTCAATATTTCTATAGAAATAACACATAATTATTAGTTTACTCTAGTGTTTACAATCAACTACACAGGTGTTCTTTTGGGTTCTTAAAATGATCTGATTCTGAGCCACACCTAAATCAACCTTCAACTTTGGAGTTGGTGCTTGTGTTCTAGAATCAACCAATATTCTCTTTTGTTTTTTATTAATCCTCATACCAATTTTACATTTTGATGTGTCTTTTTATTTTATCAATAATCCCCTAACTAATTTATAGGACCACCATTATTCTCTTTCACTTTTTATGTCACTCATTTGAACTTATTTCTTGAAGTCATTCTGGGAATCAAGAGTCTCTCATAATAATTTATTTTTTATCATAGAAAGATAACCTATTACTAAATTTATGTAGATAATTTTAACCTAATATTTCACTTTTTTAGTCAAACCATTAATAACCTAAGATTTATATTTTATTTTAGAGTTTGTTCTCAACAACCTTCTCTAATCTATCTGGTTTTTTAAATTTCAGGCCTTCAATTTCTACCTTAAACTCAGACTTTTTTTATTAATATTGTTTCATATATAATTTTTCATCATAAAATACTTCATTTACCTTCTTTTTCTTGTAAATACAAACAAATATTTCATTGAGTGTACTATCCAACTCTTCTTGTAGATCAACTCACTCTTCTAACTCAGTCTCATCATCATCATTGTCATCCTTGTTTTGTAAATTTACTACAATAGCTATAAAAGAATATTCTTTGTGTACTTTGTATACCTAAATATCATATTATTTTGTCTATTTTAAGTTATTTTCCAATTGTAAAAGTAGGTTTGTATTCTTGAATAAATTGTACGCATTACTTATATTTCCTTTCACATTAGTTAAATACTTCTTTAGGGGAACTTTATCATACTCATTGTCATCTTGAAACTTCTTAGGACACTTTATTATAAGGTTTCCAAAATTTTCACATTGAAATTACATGAGTGTAATTTTCTCATTGATATTTTATTTTCCCTCGTTCAAATTTGAGGAAAGGAATACCATGGATTCATCAACCTATTCTTATTCCTTGTTATACTACATGGTGAACTTATTCAATGCCTTGAATTCCGCTTCCTTATACTTCCCTTTTTCTATAGCCTTATTATCATATTTCCTTATTTCTTATGTGTTAAGAGTACTATAAATAAAATCCAACAACACCTCCTTTGGATCTTTATCCTCAAGAATAGATACATTTAGGATTAAATCAGGGTGATAGTCTTCACAATATTTGTTTAACTATATTCGCGTCATTAAGGGTTTCTCTAAGACCATGAATATGTTAATAAAAGTTATGTAGTAGAAAAATATAGTAGAATAACATAGTAATATTTATAGTGGTTTATGGCACAAAGATCTCCTAGTACACTCCACCAATTCTCTCTCAGCAAGCACGGTGATTTCAAAAAATAGGTCATATTATCATATGACCTCAACAATTGAGTATAAGTAGTTGACAAATTTATAATAAAGTGTTCACAGGTCCTTATGTTTATTTTATAGGAAACTGAAATATTCACAGCCTTGAGAAAGAAGATGACACTCCACCATGACTGAGTACGAGTAGATGATACCCTGTCAAATCAGGATAATTTGATTTTCTTGAGAGAAATATTTGGATCATAGTTATAGTACCAAATAAAAAATAACAGGTATTACTCCTAAAATATAAAATTCTTCAAGAAAAAACAACTTCAAAGTGATCCTAGTTTTAAATGATCTTTAAGAAATACAATAAGATAACAATAGTAGCAGCAAAAATAGATCAGCAGTTACACAAAAAAAGATCAAAACAAGTATGTCTCTAAAGTTTATCTTCTTAATATAAAAGAAAAATTGTATTAAAAAAGGTACTGAATCTATAAAATATATAACTATTGTTATTTAACAAGAGAAAAATTATTTTCTTTCTTTTTAATAGATCCAATAGTATCACTTGATAAATTGTAAGTATTCGAATTTAAAATGTTCAAATAAAATCGCAACTTCCCAAAGAAATAGGAGCAGTTTAATCTATTGAACATGAGCCTTTGAATTAGTCTTTAAGAAGCTCTGAAAAGATATTTAATTCTAGTGAGACCATTAAATAAAACACAAAAAATATCTTGAATTTAAATTTTTTCATTGACCAATTAAAACGTAGGGTTAACTTTAAAAGTACAATTGACAATGTACAGTTAAATTCAAAATTTTGGGTTATTGATCTATACATTAGTTTTTAAAACTTAGGGTTTCTTCCCAAAAGTATGGTTCTTGGTCCATACTTTTACAATATTGTAACATATCTAATCCACAAGTTCATTCTAAACATAGATTTGAAGAACCATATGTTCATCTTACAAACATAGGGTGGGAAAAGTGTTTTGAGATTACTTAAAACATATTTAGAACATTTCAGATAAAAACTCTAACCTATAAATAAGATAAATTTTTCAAGAAATATAACCCTGATAAACACTTAAAAGTAATTTTATTAGTAAAACAAACAAGGGTATTTTTGAGCATCGAAATCAAAAATATTCATAGAGTATTGTGGAGAAAATACACTCTAAAAAATCTACCGCTTTTTTATTATCACAAAATACATATATCAAACACTTATAGGAAATGTAAACTAAAAATAAAATAGATTTTTTAAATAAAAATTTTAGTACTCATTTAATTTTTTATAAACTATGAATAAAAAAACAAAATTATAAAAAAAAATAGGTTAACCAAACTAAATAGATTTATTTTAAAGATTAAAATTTTAAATTACTAAATTAAATTTCATTTTATTCTCCTTGTTTAATTTATTATAATTCAAATATTTTTTGGGTTTAGCTAAATTTTCTCCTCCTTTTTTATATCAAAAATAAATTATTGAAACTTTTTTATCACAAAATTAATGTAGATCAAAACTTGAAATAACAATTTTGTTAATCTAAAGCAAAAATGATTCTTGTTCAGTCACTAGAGATGGACAGATAACATGAAATAAATAATAAAAAATATAATGAAGAAAATAATTTATTTAAAAAAAATTATTATTACAAAGAATATTTTACTATAATAGTTAAGAGGCAGGGTGAGATGAAGGAGAAAGTTCTTGTTTAGATGAGTTTTCTGATGAGTATATATCTCAAATAGATGGATGAACATCTTTCATCTTGGCCATCATTCCTCCAAAACTTTTACCGAAAACCCCATACCACTATTTCTTCAAATGCTTTAAGTCTTTTCCAACTTTCATATTTCAATCAAATTCACCTTTAAAAACTCATGGACATTATTTTCAGATTGTATAAAATGCTTTGTCATCTCACTTAACTGATTAACAATATATCTTATACCTAACTCATCATATGTTAATTTTTCAACAAGATCTTTATGATTTGCTAACAAAACATGAAGTGGAGCAGTATCACCCTGAAGACTCTATATATGATCACTTATAGTAGATAAAACCATAGTAATATATTTAAAATTTATTAATAGATTTTTAGAAGTGTGATGAATAGAAGTATAATCCCTTTCTGACTTTGACTACTTTTTATCAATTCAAATTGACTTCCTAGGTATTTCTTTGAATCACCAAAATATGATTTTGAAACCGATTCTTCCTTAGGATTCTCAATATGATCAACTATTTCTCCTTGAAATGAATCAAAATCTCTTTTTGAAATAAAATTTTCTTTAATAATGTACAACTGAGTTTGAACTAATTCCAACCTTTCTTGTGGAACATTTGAACTCTTCAAATTATCCAAAAAAAATTAGTAACTTCTATATAACTTTTCATGGTTAAATTTTCTTATTTCATATGATTAAATTTTCATACCAACTATTCAATTTGAGAATTAATATAACCAAAAGATTATTTTTCATGAATTTGATATGGTTTTACAACTTCAACTATAGATATGGAAAGACCTTCATTCTTCTCACTAAAATATCATAAAAATGTACCAACAAATTCAGTATTTTCACCAGATTCAGTAGTTATTATTTCCAAAGACTCTACAATAGTAGATACTGCCTAATTTTATATAATTTTAGTAGTTTAAACTAAATATGGTTTACTTGCACACCATCTTGATCATTCTATTTAACCTGATCTTCTCCATAAGCCTCATGCTCGTCTCTTTTCTTAGTTAGTTTCTCAACAGAAGCAATTGTTACTCCTATAAATGTTGGTTATTCAATTTATACAGCTTTATCTTATTATACCTGAACATCAATTTCTTCTATTATCCAGGCCTTGTGACAAGGGTGTCACTTTTTTCTTCTTCTGAGGGATCTTTAGAAGAATTTTGAACACTTCTTGCAGTAGTTGGTTTACTGACCTTAACCTAGAGTCTCCTACTAAATGTATCAAAAAAATATTATATTCTTGATTCACCTGCTTATTTACCATGAATTCTCATTAACCTAGTTGATTTCTAAGTACTTTACTCCCCCTAATCATTAATACCTATCTCTTGTTGGTCATCAGCACCAACTAGCTTCAAATTTACTTTTGTGGTCCTCCAAAAGAAACCAAACTTTCTTAAGGTTCTAGTAGAAAGAATATTACTATGATGACATCTAATGTTTAACAAAATTTCATGAATCTTATTATTATTGTAAAAATTAGACAAATAATCCTTCCATATATATATAAAGACATTCTTGCTTATTTTTTATAATAATGATGTATATACCTCGGCATATATCTGCTGAAATTCAATTTGACGTCACTTAAAATAAAAAACTTTATATACATATCTAGAAAAATAATTTTCTATAACTCAAAATCCTTGGTATTATTGCAGCCTGAATGAATTTGACTAGTAACTTCTCCTCAGCTTTAAGGTATTTTACTAACATCTTTCATACCAGGGTATATCCAAAAAGGAATGACATAATATCCTCAAATTTATGATTCTCATCTCTAATAGACCAAATATAAAACTGAAAAATACCTTCATGGGGACACTTAAAAATCTTGGCTACCTCTACTGAGGAAACATAAAACTCTATCTCATTTACCTTTTAAATGAAGATGTCCTATATTTAACCAAAACCAAACTACGCATGTTCATAAAATTATTTTTCTTCTTTGTCGAACACATACATATTATTTTTTCCATTATAAATAAATTCAAATCCTTGAAAATATAAATACTTATTTTACATAAGATTCATTGGGAAGAACCACTTAAACTCAATAAAGTTCCCTTTAAAGACTTGTCTATCAGCTCCTAAAATGAATTGGTTCTTATCTTCGCTCAGATCACCTTCATCTATCCTCTTTTTCTTCATTGTTTCCAAAAATCTGAAGGTTTGGGGTTTATATTTTAGGATTTTGAAGAGAAAACTGGAGATCTATAAGTCGAAAGGGTTCAAGATTGAGGTTAACAGTAAGAGGGAGAGTTTATCAAAGTTTTTATTGATGTCAGTTCAGTTTCTTGAGACAAATACTCAGATTAATCATTATAGATTTTAATTTTGAAAAGACACTTTTTCAAAAATAGTAATAAGTCCACAATTTATTAAATAACTAACAAACAAATAATATAAAAATAGAATTAATAAAATAGTTAATAAAAATTTAAAGAGAAGAATTAAGAATAAAATTTTATTTAAAATGAAATATACCTAACCCCCCCCCCCCCCCCCGTAATAAATTCTAAACTTTTAGTAGGAAGTGGTTTAGTGAAAATATCACCAAGTTGATATTCAGTATTAATAAATTCCAAAGATAGTTATTTTTTTAGAACATGATCTCTTAGAAAATGATCTCTTATATCAATAAGAATATTTCTTGAGTGACTTAAAGGATTTTTTGAAATATCAATTACACTAGTATTTTTCACGTAAAAAATAAATACTATTGAAGTCGAGTACAAATTCAAGTAGTGTGTGCTTCATCCACAACACTTGTTCACAAAAACTACCAATAGAGATATATTCTACATCAGCTATTGACAAAGAAACTAAATGTTGTTTCTTACTTGACCCTAAAACTAAAGACTTACTTAAAATTTCATAGGTTCCTAAAGTACTCATTTTATCTAACCAACATCCTCCAAAATGAGAATCTGAATATGTTATTAAATTAAAATAAGAAGTTTTGGGTAATGTGAATATTGAAAAATAATTCCTTTTAAATATATAATGATTCTTTTAATGGTGGTAAGATGAGATTTTTTTAGATTTGTTTTAAATGTAGCATGTACATAGACAGAAAACATGATGTATGATCTAATAACATTAATGTATAGAAAACTTCCAATCATACCTATATATGACTTTCTATCATTTGGTTTTCTAACTTCATCCAAATCAAGTTTTATTTTTGTACACAAGGTAGTTATATAATCTTTACTATTTTATATTACAAACTTTCTCAATAAATCAATAATATATTTACTTTGATTTAAAAAATTCCCATAATCTATTTGATACATGTGAAAAAAAGAAATAAATTTAATTCTCCCATCATATACATTTAAAATTTCTTTTCCATAAGTTTTGAAAAATCATTACAAAAATTTTTATTAGTTGATCCAAAAATAAAATCATCTACATAAATCTATACTAATAAAATATCATAAAAATATTTTTATTAAAGAAATTAGGATATTCCAATCCAAAAAAATATCCATTTCTAGTAGAAAATAACTTCATCTTTAATCTCATTCTCTTAGGGATTATTTAAGTCCATAAAGGTCATTAGTAGGTTTGAAAAATGAATTTGTTAAATGAGTATTTTCAAAACTGAGTGTTTGTTCAATATACACTTCCTCTATTGAATATACATTTATAAAATATGAGTTTAAATCTATATGATATAATTTAAAATTCATCTATGATTCATAATATATAAGGATTCTAATAGATTCTAATCTAGCAATATGTAATAAATTAGTCTTTTTTTAAATGATATTTGTTTCCTGAGAAAATGTGAATTTTATTATTTAATATTATAAATGTAAAAAATATATAGGAACCAACAAAACATTATCTCATTAAAAAATATCATTACATTAACCATATACAAAACCAATGAAAATTTAAAACATTACAATTAGAAAAAATTTATAAAATATAAAAATATGGATCACCCTAATCTTCTAGAATCATCGCCCCCCAAGTCCAACAATATAGAAATGAAAAAAAATATATTATTAATCCAATAAACATCTTAGAAAATTAAAATAAAACCTTATGAGGAATTATAGTGAATATTGAGTGAAAGAATTAAGTGGTATCTATAGGGAGCAATGTGGCTATTGGAATAGTAATATTAATATTGTTCAATATAACCAATTGTCTATTTGACCATTGGGAACTATAACCTTAGATAATAATTTTACCATTATAATTTGTGTTTATAAATAGTAATGACAATAGATAATTGATGTTGAAAGGATAAATAGTGGGCTTAACCAGTAGATTAATGTCATTTGAAGCCCATTTTTCCGAACTTGGGAGAGAGGTAGCATCATTGTAACGACCTAAACATTTATTAATGAAAATTTCTATTAATATAATTAAAATGTATTATTATGTAAAATGGTTATATAACATATCCACTTACTTGGTTTTATGTTTTTTTATTCTAAAATTCCGTTAAGAATTGTTACCATTGCTAATATAGTCGTTGAACACTAACCACTTGATTAGTAAAAAAAATAGGGCTTTAACAAATCAAATTTACTCAGAAAAAGGAAGTGATGGCCTCATCCAGTAGAATTAATACATACAAAGCCCATTTTTTGGATCTTGTAAAGGAGGCATCATCACTGGGCTTCTCTCTTGACCAAGCCCAAACTAAGCTTCAACACGTTAAGCTTGAACGGAACCGCCTAAGGGAAGAGTGAAAGTTAATAGAGATTACCACCCAAGCGATGTTATCTGAGCTTCCCCAAGAGTTTGTCACAATTGCGCACCTAACCCTCAGGTCTTATGTGGGTGTTTTAAGGGGTTATGTAACCATACCCTAGCACTATTATTATTTTCATTGTTTTTTATATAGAATATACATTCATTTTATTATTGTTACTTTGTAAATAGATTTTAAAGAAAAAATAGTATTTTTAGTTAATACTCAATTAAGAAATATATTTTGATGAATTAATGGATTTTTTAATTAAATAATATTTTAAAAAATATTATAACTAAATTAATTTTTATTAAATATAAATGATTATATAATTTTTTATGAATAAAATTGTAATTTTTATTATGGTTTGAAAGCTGTTTTTGTCAAAACCCATGAATTTTTTATAAATGTCAGTTTTTATTTTAAAAAGTAAAATTTAAAATATTTATAACATTATTTAGATAAAATGAATATTATTTTTAGAATCATTACTTTGAAATTATCCAATGGTCAATTTTTCATAATTTTCTAAGACAGTCGAATTTTTGGGTAAAAATTAAATATCGTTTAAATATATAATGTGTTTTATGACATCATAATGACCCAATGGTGATGAAATAAAATACAATAAAAAGTATTTTCAGATAATATATAATTTAAATTTAAAATAAATTGAATTTATTTTTGTTTGATTAATTTTATGGTGCCTTAGTGGACCCTCCAAGACTTATAAAACATTTTAACTATTAAAATTATTTCCATGAGAGTGTGACTCACCTCGACATAATAAAGCCTAATATTTTAAGAAGTTAGTACATTGTCCTTATAAAATAATGTTTTACAATCCCCTTTGAAAAAAACTATAGGCAAACCCCATGGGTTGGTTTATGGTTTTGATTAGTTTAATATGTGGTGTCCAAAACCTAAATAATAAATAATTCCCTCTCATTTCCTATATAAAACTACCCAAGCTCCCACTTATCTTCACTAAAATCCCTTGGAGAATGTCCCTACTCTGCCCTCCTCTCTCTAGTATCCTCCCAAGGTGCCACAAGCTCCCAAGAAGCCTCTCTCAAGCCTCTCCCAACCCTTTGGATCACACTTCCAAGTAAGGGATTTCTTCCTTTCTTATTTTTGTTCAAATTTCTTTACGTTGTTAAACCCTTTTATTTTCAATTAAAAATGTTCGGGTATGATTTCTCACCTCCCACATACTTCCATACCTATTTTTTAATGATTATATACCTCTTTATCTCACATTAATGCCTCTCATGTACACCTGTTACCATACCGAAATTCTGTAAGGAATTTCTCTCTTCTCATTTACATTCAAGAAATTTTATTATATTAGGCATCTAAATTCCATTACACATGTTGGGATATTATGTTACATGACCCCCTTACTATCTATTTTATTTATAAATGATGATATACCCATTTCTCTCTCATCATCTCATTTTACAATTTCTATTTGACATCATTATGCTGTCAAAGTTACACCAAAATTTTCTATACCAAAATCACTGTGTAAGTGAATACCATACCCATTTCTTTATCAAGGGTATTCAAATTTATGAACATATACTTTTTGATTGTGTAATTACATTTATGTATTCAAAATCTCTTATTCATAGAATAAATTATTATGTTTAATGAATCCATGTTGTATGATCCACATGGCACACTTATGCATTAAATGAAATATTTATAAAGGGTACGCCCTGATAGTGCTCTAATGCATTGGGTAAAGATTAGTATCATGATATATCAAGTGTAATTAGGTTTTAATCATGATAATTCAAGTTAAATTAGGTTTTAATCATTATCCATGTGCAATTAGCCTTGGCTCATTCTAATATCATGTTAAATATTGGTGCTACATTTCTATGTTATGATATGCCTATTTCCTAACAAGTATTGTATTCTTCATGTTACGCCTTGTTTACTCCCTTACTGGGATTTATATCTCACCCTTTTCTTATGAAATCCCTCATGTTATCCCATAAAATTCTAAGTACGAAGGAATGTGTGTGGTCATGAAAAATAGGTTTTCAATAATGATGTGTATTTTATGTTTTAAGTTGTTATGTAATGTTACTAAGCCCCAAAGATACTAGACTTATCAATCTTCTATGTTTTATCAAGTGAAGATTTTATATAATAAATTATGTTTACATTTGAAATAAAGAGTAGGGTTATTATAATCACTGGGTTTTTCCCCTGACCAAGACCAATCTAAGCTTCAACAAGTGAGTCTTGAATAAAATCACCTACATGAGAAGTTTAAGTTAGTGGAGATTACCACTTAGTCAATGTTAGTTAAGAAGCCCCATAAAACTATCACCATCACACACCTTACCCATAGGGCATATGTGAGTGTACTAAGGGGTTACATTTCCCGGCCTTAGTTACTTAAAGTGTAATTTAATTTATATAAGTAAAATGGTTATTCTACCAATCCCATTTTGAGAATAATTTTTTTTAATAAAATAAATGTTTAAGTTACACTAATTTGATAAATTGATTATTGGACACAAATGAAAAATAATTTTCTTTTTTTAGAAAATATATACACTTTTATAATAAAATTTGTTATTCTAAATAATATTATTTTTAATTAAATAGTCTTTTAAAACACTCTTATTTAAATAAAAATGATAAAATAATTTTATTATATTTTAGGAAATTTTTATAATTGTCAAAAAAATTACTGTATCTAAAAAATGTTATCTCTCCATAAATAAGTATGTTTATATTTAAAAGTTAAAATTATCATATTTAGAGAGTTATTATGATAAAATAAATATCATATTTGAAAGCAGAACATCAAAATTAGGTTAGGGTAAATTTTTGATAATTTTCTAAAATACTTTATTTTTCAGTGAATAATAGAAATACAGTTTTGGTTTTTCAGTGTGTTTTATGACTTCATATTTTTATCATAATTATTTGATAATTAATTAACCACAATACACTGCCTAAAATAAGTTATTTTATTAATATTTATTATTTTAATAGTTTTTAATCAATTTCCAGAACTGTAAGTGACTTTCCAAGTTCAAAAATGGAAAAAATGATTTTAAAAACATTATTTTGTGGAAAATTTAATTTTCCAAGTCCAAAGAAGTATTGACAAATTATGTTTGGTTCTAATGTATAAAAACATCAGAAATTTTGAATTTCATTTCCAAAACCGTCATCAAAAACCATGGGTAAGCCAATGGTTTTTCCTTTTCCACAACCTAGATTTCCAAGACCTATATTTGGAAATTATTCAACAATTATTCAACTTTTTCTATAAATACCCACCCATTTCACCCTTCCCCTTCATTCCAAATCCATCATACAAGAATTTATGGAATTTTTTCTTTCCAAAGATTCCCCCAATGGTTTTATTAAGCCCCTAAGGTTCCATACTCAAGATTAATGAGAAACTCTTCAAGGTAAGGGAATTCTCATCATTTTCTTTTCCATTCAAGAAATTAGTTTTGTGTACATTTTCTAAAGGTTATTTTACTTTATTTTCTTTTGATTTTGATAAAAACCTTACTACTAATATAATTTTTTATCAATGGTACACCTTTATTCTATCTAAATTTTTTCCCATGTCTAAATCCATGTTTTATACCCGTCATGATTTCAAATTTATTTCTCTCTTTTACATGAGAAATTATCATTTTTTTCCTATGAATTCCCAAACCACTTCCTTTTAAATAGGTTTTCACCTAGATGTAAAAATGATTTATTGATTTTTGGATTTACTTATATGAAACCCACATTACCTTTTCATGGGTTAAGAATGATTTAATGATCATGTAATTAATCACTTTTGTAAGCCATAATTTTGATAAGAAATTCATTATATATTCTCCATAGGTTATTAATGAAATGATTTATTATGATATATATAGATCACATTAATTAGAAAATATAAAGAGTTCACCCTGATTTCACTCCAATTAATGGGGTAAATAATTAGTCTCTAGAGATGGCTTGTTTTACGATACCTAGGTAATTTTGATTTATGAAATATTGGTAATAAACCTTTTTGATATGCTTATGAATGTCTCATTTAAATGTAATAGGCACATTTCCATGCTATGATTAATGTTCTTTTAATTATGATATTCCTCATGCTCTCTTGATCATGTTATATTTTTATATCTCATGTTCTTTTTTGTATGCCACATGATCACATGTTAAATATATCCCTTTATTATTCCCTTATTGTGCTTATACTCACCCCTTTCCTTTGATGTGTGTCCCCATGATATGAGATATAGTAAGAGTAACTTAAGGAGAACCCATGAAGAATCATTTCCCATGGATTAGAGGATTTTTTTATGCTTTCATGTGTAATGTTCCTAATTTCCAAGTAACTAAACTTCAAAAAGATCATGTGTTGTGTTCTATGTAATGAAAAGTTTATGTAATAATAAGGCATAATGTCATGGATGGTATCAAAGGATGGTTTAGTTATTTTTTAAAATTAAGAATTGAAAATTTTATTAATAACCCTAGGGATAAGTCTAAATATAGGAAAACATCTTGGAATTTTGGTGAAGTATTAAGAGAGTGGTTTCCAAGAAATGAAATGCATATCTCTATATACTACAAGTGGATGTGGCTCTGGAATAGATGTACCTAGGGGTAACAACCTTGAAAACATCATATTGATCTAGAATCAATTATGAAATGGTGTACAACAATGAGACTTGTTTCACACCCTGTTTGAAACTCTTGGGGGATATTTTTGTTTAATAACAAGATTTTTATAAACCATTATAAAGTATATATAAAAACTTTAATCGATATTAGAGGATATTAATGAATAAAAAATTTAAACATGATGTTTAAGAGAGAAAATACCTTTAGAATTATAAGATTCCCAAAAGTAACACGTTTCTCACTAAGGCTTTCTTCTATTAGAAAAATTGTGGGAAATAGGAGGAACTATGTAAATGATGAGTATAATGGATGATGCACTGACGGCCTTCCCAAAATGATGGAAGGTGGAATGGAAAACTTCATGAGGATAATGAATCAACTATCTTGAATGATGAATAACAACGTGAATCAAGTTGAGTGACCATATTAACCTTAAAGGAAACAAATTTCCATTCAGTTCATCATGTGTCAACGACCACCTTATTTTACTGGATATATCAACCCATTGATTGTTGAATAATGGATTACCTCTATAGAAAATATATTTTCTATACTCTAATTTTTAGAGCTAGAGAAATTAACCCTGGTAGTATACCGTTTAGAATGAGAATTTGATCGGTGGTGACACTGATTAAAAACACAAATTCAAGAATGGACATTGATGATATAGAGTGGGAAGAGTTTAGGGGAATATTTTTCAATAAATATTTTCCTCATTTGATGAAAAAAATTAATAAGGGATTCCTATAGATAAATCATAAAGAAAATTAATAAATTAGAAGCTATAAAATTAACATTAAAATACTTTCTTGATACACCTCTAGATTTTTTATAGATCCTAAGAGAAAGTTTCATAGAATTTTTAGTAGATGGGGACCCCATCTGTGGATGAATTTAAAAAATCGAGACTATAAAATATATTAAGAGATAGTATAGAATTCAATGAAGGTTAAGTAAGAGTTTAGAGAGATGCATTGGTCACATAGGTATAATGAAAATAATAGACAATAGAAAAAAAGATAGGGAATAATTTTGATTTCATAATAGGTGGAAAGAAATTAAAACTTTCCATGCTCAAAAAATGTGGGAAGATGTATTTAGGGAACTTATTTCTTGGGGTAAAAAGTGATACAAGTGTAGAAGATGTGTGAAAATAGCACAAAAATATCGTGGTGAGGTGAAGCCTCAACTTCTCAATTCTTACTACAAGGGGAAGATAGTTTAAGCCTATCCTGGAGTTCAATTATTCAAGTGTGGATATATTGGGAACTTTTCCAATCAATTTCAAAATCAAAATATAATGAAGGGAAACCACCATAAACCTCAATATTGGCCAAGAGAGAAAGGTCAAGCATTTTCTATCATGAAGGTTGAATTATAGCCCCCAAATGATGTGGTGGAAGGTACACTCATTGTGTCATCAAATACAGAAATTACTTTGTTTGATAATGAATATAAACATTCCTTTATTTCATCCAAATTTTCAAAGAATATAGAATCAATACTTGAGATTATAGAATTATAGTTATCATTCAAGAATCCTGGAGTGATTATCCTAGCATCAACAGTGTTTAGAAACTATAGTATTAACTTTTGAGAGTAAAATCTCATTGTAAATCTCTTAGTCATTCCCATGGTGTAATTTTGACTATATATTAAGAATGGACTGGCTCTCAAAGTATAATATTAAGATCAAATATAAGATAAATTAAATTTTAGTAGTCTTGAATGGAAAACCTATATTTATTTTCAAATGAGAGATATCCTAGAATAGTATTTGTTTAGAAGATCCTACCATGTCCTTTTTTATATAGATTATCAGTGAAGAGGGAGAAGGAAATGAAAGTATAAAGATAGAAAATATCCCAATTGTTCAGGAATACATTGATGTATTTATTGAAGAGTTACCAGAACCTTCCCTACAAAGATATGTAGAGTTATCTATTGAACTCATGCATGTATCTAATATATTATCAAAGACCCCATATAGAATAGAAAATGTGGAGTCAGATAAATTAAAGAAGAAACTTAAAGATATTTTGGAGAAGGTATTTACCCAACCAAGTGTGTCTCTATGGGGATAACCCATTCTCTTTGTAAATAATAAAGATGGATCAATGCGGCTATGAAATGATTATAGAGAGCTTAATGGGGTCATAATGAAGAACAAGTATCATCTCCCAAGGATTGATGATTTATTTGACATGATTTATGGAGCTCAATTATTATCTAAGATTGACCTCGGATCTGGGTATCATCAATTGAGGGTAAAGAAATAATATATTCCAAAGACTACCTTTCAATCAATATATGGTCATTATGATTTAGTTGTTATTCCATTTGACTTGACTAATTCCTCTACTATATTTATGTATTTGATGAATAGAGTCTTTAAGGAGTGCCATGATAAATTTTTGGTAGTTTTTATTAATGATATTCTGATATATTCCAAAAGTTTCAAGGAGAAAAAGGATAATCTAAATATTACATTAAAACTATAAGGAGGTATAATCTAGTTTTAAAATTTAGAAAATTTGAATTCTAGTTACAATAAGTTATATTCTTAGAGCCCGTTTTAACCAAGGAAGGAATCTCAGTTGACCCTACCAAGACAAAGGTTTTAGAGGAGTGGCCTCATCCTACAATAGTAACTGAGATTCATAGTTTCTTTTATTTAGAAATATATTATAAGAGGTTTGTGAAAAACCTTTCATGAATTTCTAATCCACTAACCAAGTTAACGTGAAAATGATCTAAGTTAATCTAGACAAATGAGTGTGAAAAAATTTTCCAATAATTAAAAAAGAGATCAGTTACTGCACCTATGTTAACTCTACCCTCTATCAAAGAAGGGTTTTTTATTTATAGTGATGAATATCTGAAAGGTCTTGGGTGAATAATCATACAAAATGACAAGGTAATCGCTTATGCATCTCAAAAATTAAAGCCTCATGGGAAGAATTGTCTTACACATTTCCTAGAGTTAGCTGTAGTCATTTTTTATCTAAAGATATAGGGGCACTGTCTTTATGAGAAAAAATGTGATATAAACACAAACCACCAAAGGATGAAGTATATATTCTTGAAAACGAAATTCAACATGAGACAAAGAATATGGTTGGAGCTTCTTAAATACTTTGATTGTTCATTTCATTATCACCCTAGAAGATAAAACAAATTCACTGATTCATTAAGTAGGAAAGACCCTATTGTGCTAGTAATGATGAGGATATAAGGATATCCATTGATCAAGGAACTAGTAAGGTTGGATAAGGGAATAATAAGTGAAGGGAAATCATAAATCCTATCCCAAATAATTTCTCAACCATCATTACTAGTGAATATAAAGAGAGATCAAAGAGAATATCCTTTAATACAAAAGAAGATAGATCCTATAAAGAATGGGAAGTTTCTTGAGTTAAATATTGATCAAGAAGATGTACTAAGATGTTTTTCAAGACTATGTGTCCCATATATATTGGAGATAAAGAAAAAGATAATGGATTAATCTCATGGATATACATTATCTATACATCCTAGAAGTGCTAAAATGTATAGGGACCTTCAAGATCATTATTGGTGGGATAATATGAAAAGGGATATTTCTAACTACACTACAAGGTGCTTGGTGCGTCAACAAGTGAAGGATGAGTTGAAAATTTCTAAAGGTGTATTTCAACCACTTCCTATACCAACATGGAAGTGGGAAAATATCACTATGGACTTCATCACTGGTCTCCCCAAAACATCCAAAGGAAATAATTTGATATGGGTTATAGTGGATCGACTTTCCAAGACTGCCCATTCTATCACTATTCAAGAAGATTTATCTTTTGACCAACATTCCAAGATATACATAAAGGAAGTGGTGAGGCTATATGGGGCTCCACTTTCAATAATTTATGATTAGGATCAAAGGTTCCCATCTAAATTCCGGATAAGTATTAAACATTATATGAATGCTGAATTGAATTTTAGTATATCCAATAACCCCCAAACTGATGTCAAATTTGAAAGGAATATTTAGACCCTTGAGTAAATGATGATAACATTCTCAATGTAATTTTAATTTGGATGGGATAAACACCTCCCATTAGTTGATTTCTCATACAACAACAAATTTTAGTTGATTATTCAAGTATAAACCTATGAAAATCTATATGGGAAGTGATGTAGAACTCCTACTTATTGGGATCAAGTTGTTGAGAGAAAGCTACTTAGGTCTGATCTTCTGCAAGAGATAACAGAACTGGTTCATGTCATCCAACAACATATAAAAGATACTCAAAGTTGGCAAAAGATCTATGATGAAAACTGTTTAACGGAATTGGAGTTTGATCTTGGATACAAATTTTCCATTTAGATATCACCATGGAAGAGAGTTATGCAGTTTGGAAAGAAATGGAAGCATAGCCCTAGGTACATTTCCCCCTTTAAAATCCTAGATCGCATAGTATAAGTGTACTATAAGCTAGCGCATTAACGAAATATTTCTCAAGTTCATAATATATTACACATATCTCTAATGAGTAATTACATACCCGATACATCACATTTGTTGAATCCAGAGGTGGTACAACTAGAACATGGCCTCTCTTATAAGGAGTAGTCGATGAAGATCTTGGACCGTAGAGACAAAGTTATATGAAACAAGGCAACTCACCTTGTAAAATTATTATGAAGGGGCCATGAGTATGATTAGGTGTCATGGGAACTAAATAAAATAATAAAATAGAAGTACCCTCACCTATTATCATCCAAGAATATGAGTTGGGATTTTAGTGATGAAATTTATAAAGGGGGGGAGAATTTAACTACTCATGATTTTATTAAATGATATTTTTTTCCTAAGAAAATGTGTGTTATATTATATAACATTATACACATAAAAAATAGATGAACTAATAAAACCTTATCTCAATAATAAATATCATTACATTAGTCATCTATGAAACCAATGAAAATTTCAAACATTACAATTGGACAAAAAATATAAAATAGAAATGCTAAAATAGGAAAATATTGATCGCCCCAATATTCTAGAATCATCACCCCTATGGAAAAAAATATAGAAATTAAACAAAATATTAGTAAACCACTCAACATATTAGAAAATGAAAATATAACCTTAGGAGTAATTTTAGTGAATATTGAGTGAATGAATGAAGAGGTATTTATAGGGAGCAATGTGGCTACTGGAATAGTAATATGACCATTGGTAAAATATGATCTTTGTTCAGTATAATCGTTGTCCTATTTGACTATTGGTAACTATACCCACTGGTAATAATTTTAAGGTCATAATTAGTGTTTATAAGTAGTAGTGACAAAGGATAATCTATGTAGAAATAAGAAACGATGGCCTCAATCTGTAGAGTCATGTAGTTTGAAGCCCATTTTTCAGAACTTAGAAGAGACGGAGAAAACTGGGGTTCACCCTTTCCCAAGCCTAAGATGAGCTTCAACAAGTTGGGACTGAATGAAATTTTCCATGGGAGAATTTCAAGTTATAATAGATTACCACTCAATCAATGTTAGTTGTGTCACCCCATGAAACTACCATTATCGCACAACTTACCCTTAGGGAGTATGTGGGTATAATAAGGGGTTACATGTTCAGGCCTTAGTTACTTAAAGTGTAATTTACTTTCTATAAATAAAATGGTTATTTTATCAATCTATTTTGAGAATAATTTTTTTAATAAAATATATTCTTAAGTAATAAAAATTTGATAAATTGATTGTTGAAGGAAAATAATACATAATTGTATTTTTTTAGAAAATATATACACTTTTATAATAAACTTGGGTATTCTGAATAATATTTGTTTTAATTAAATATTATTTTAAAACAATATTATTTAAATATAAAGATAAAATAATTTTATAATGTCCTAGTAAATTTTTATAATTATCATAAATTTTACTATGTTTTAAAAACTTTTATCTTTCAATAAATAAGGATGTTTATATTTAAAAGTTAAAATTATCATATTTACAGAGTTACTTAGATAAAATAAATATTATATTTAAATAATAACATCAAAATTAGGTTAGGGTGAATTTTTGAAAATTTTATAAAATACTTTATTTTTCAATGAATAGTAAAATTACAGTTTTGGATTTTCAGTATGTTTTATGAATTCATATTTATGTCATAATGATGTGATAATTAATTAGCTAGAATAAAAGACCTAAAATGATTTATTTTATTAATATTACATATTTTAATAATTTTAATCAATTTCCAAACCTATAAGTGGCTTTCTAAAGTCTGAAATGGAAATTTTGATTTTAAAAACATTATTTTTGTAGAAAATTTACTTTTACATGTCCAAATAAGTATTAAAAAAATTCATAATAATAGATTAAAATATCATAAAATGTGACTAAAATATCAAAAAACATGAGCAAAAACCTTTAGTAAAGTAATTGTTTTTCATTTTCCACAACCTAGATTTCCAAGACCTATATTTGGAAATTATTAAACAATTCATCCACTTTTTCTATAAATACCCACCCATTTCACCCTTCCACTTCACTTAAAATCCATAATCCAAAAATTTTTAGATATTTTTCCTTCTAGATACTCCCCCCAATGTTTCCTTAAGCCCCCAAGGTTCCATTCTTAAGATTTAGGAGCAACTCTTCAACTTAAAGGAATTATCATCATCTTTTTTTCCATTCAAGTAATTATTTTTGTGTTCATATTATAATTGGTATGTTAAATTATTTTCTTATGATTTTGATCATACCCTTACTACTAAAATAATGTTTTATCAATAGGATACCACTATTCTCTCTCATTTTTCCCTTTTTTAAATCCACGTTATATACTCATTATGCTTCCAAATTTATTTATCTCTTCTATATGAGAAATCGTCATTTATTTATTTTTTGTGAAAACCTAAACCTCGTAATTTTCTATGGGTATTCACTGAGATATAAAAAATTATTTATTGATTCAATTATTTACTTATATGAAACCCACGTTCATTTTTATGGGTTATGAATGATATAATGATCATGTCTTTAAGCATTTTCGAACCCCATGATTTTGATAAGATACTTGTTCTATATTCTACACATGTTATTAATGAAATGATTTATTATGATCTATATAGATCACATTAATTAATACATATTAAGGGTGTTGCCTGATAGTGCTCCAATTAATTGGTTAAATAATTAGTCCCTAGAGATTACATGTTTTATGATGCCATGGAGAATAACCTTGGTAATTTTGATTTATGACACTTTGGTGATAAACCTTAGTGATATTCTTATGAATGTGTCATTTAAATGTTGTATCCACTTTTTTGTATTGTGATTCATTTTATTTTTATTATGATATGCCTCATGTTCTCTAGATCATTTTACATTTTTGTACCTCATGTTCTTATTGATATGCCTCATGATCACATGTTAAATGTCTCCTTTGATTATTCCCTTACTGGTCTCATGTTGACCCCTTTACTTTGATATATGTCCCTAGGATATGATATTTAGTAAAAGTAACTTAGGGTGAACCCATAAAGAATCCTTTCACATGGATTAGAATAATGTTTTATGTATTCATGTATTATGTTCCAAATTTTCAAGTAAAAAAACATTAAAAGATCATGTGGTTTGTTCCATTAAATGAAAAGTTTATGCAATAATAATTTAGGATGCCATAAAATGGGTGAAAAATGTTTTATCATAAAATATTCCTTCTTTATGATTGTATTATTTATCTAATAATCTATATTTATTTCTAATAATTATTCCTTGCTCATCTTGTTTATTTCTAAAAAGTCGTTTGGTTCCTACAACTGAATGATTAGATGGCCTATCAACCAATTCCAAAACTTTATTTATTCTAAACTAGTTAAGTTCTTATTGCATAGATATTATCCAACTTTCATCTTCTGATTCTTCTTCAACAGTTTTAGTTCTAATTGAGATATTAAGGAAGATAATTTAGTAATATGTCCTATATTCCTTCTTTCCCCAACTCCTATATCTAGATTTCCTATTATAGTTTCCAAAGGATGATCATTTAAGGTTCTAGGTTGTCAAGTTAAGACACTTTTGGGTTAACCAGTTTCATGTTCTTATAGACTAGACTAAATTTCATCATATTCTAGTTTATTTCCAAAACCATCTTTAATAAATTCAAGTCTCACATTCACTACTGGAATTCTTGGTAATTGTGACGGTCTATTTACGACGGGATCCCGTCGCTAATAGGCTTTAGCGACGGGGCCCCGTCGCAAATGACCCGTTGCAAAAAATGCTGTCGCAAATACAATTATTTGTGACAGGCCCATCGCAAATAATTGTATTTGCGATGGGAAACATCTCCATCACAAATAAGCCTCTGATTATATGTATTATATATACATAAATGTTTTCGCGACGGGCCCGTCGCAAAAACTATTTGTGACGGGATTTTATCCCGTCGTAAAAATATATATATATAAAACTTAATAAGATGGGCCCATCGGAACAAATTATTTGCGACGGGACTACTTGCCCATCGCAAATAGGATTTAAAAATATTTAGTTAGACTATTTGCGACGGGGTCGCGTCGTAAAAGGTCCTGTCACAAATAATAAATTAATTTTTAAAAAAAATAAAAATTAATAATATTATGATTAAGGAAAAAATAATATTACTATTATTAAAACAATAAAAAAAATAAAAAATATTAAAAGTCTCGATATTCACAAAAAAAATATAAAAAGATAATAAAATATTACAAATTAAATTATGTAATATTTTCACCGATATAAAAGATAGAAAATTGTAATAATTCATATTATAATGTTAAATTCAAATGTTTTTAAAATAAAAAAAATCATTGGGGGGTCGTCTTCTAGAGGAGGTGGAGGAGCTGAAGGAGCTGGTGGAGGAAACTTCATCCCTAAACTATGAGTCAGACGGCGCATGTACTTCATCTGCTTGTAATGATGCTACTGCCATCGAAGCATCTCGTCCTCGTGCTGCTGCTGCTGCTGCCACCGACACATCTCTTCTTGATGCTTCTGCCAAATCTCTATATGCTCAGCCTGAGCTCGCAACTGCTCTTGATACTATGAGCCAGAAGATGATGCCACTCCACGAGCTCCTCTCAAGTTGGACGCCGACATCACAGCAGTACCATAATAAGTACCAGGAGTCAAATGAGAGCTGATGCCAACTACTCTTCCCTTCTCAAAGCTATACTGAGTCGCCTGCATCCATGCCGCCTCATCGAAATGGTGAGCATTGGTCTGCTCAGCCATCTCGTCCTGATCCTCAACCTGTGTTTGAGAGGTCGCAACCTCATATGACTCCTTCAATTCCAATTTAAAATTAAAATTGTAAAAATATTATGTGAAGTTAATTGTTAAATTGAAAAAATAAAACTAACCACAATCTGACGCTAGCGATCACCTCTAATCTCTCCCGTGGCTGGATCATTGTACATCCTCCGATAAACGTCGAACTCCATAATATCGGGATGCTCGACTGCCTACAGAAATATAAAATAAATTGTTTATATTTAAGGTTATATAAAATATTTTAAAAATATTCTTACCAGATGCTCTTTATGCGAACTGAATGTACGGCTACCAGCTCGATGCGTCACCTCCTGTCTCCCCCAGTTCTGTCGTCCCACTGAAGATCTCCTCTGAAATCCACCACCCAACCAGTGTAAACATAATTCATCCCAAACGTGAGATGAAATGTACTCTGGTCGGTGAGCTCTACACAACTCATCAAATTTTTTCACCCCTACTTTCTTAATGGTTTTCCTTCTCAAGTTGTGCAAAAACTGGCAGAAACAGTCAGGCATAGAAACCTGTCATGTCGTGTGGATAGCATCGCACATGCTATCATCGATAGGATGCCATAAACCCTACAAATAATTTATAATATCATGTTGTTAATAAAATAAATATTATTTATTTATGTACCAGCCAATGATGGAATATGTCACGTCGCACATCAACGGGAATCTGTTCCCATGTGATCCATGGCTGAGAAAAATAATTGCGCAATATAGCACTCCCATGTCCAATAGCTACATGCTGAAAACTGTGAAAAAGGAATAAATAATCAAACAATTAGTATATATATAAATAAATTAATTAAATCTAACTAAAATATATTAGTTACCATACCCCCGTGTGCGTGGATCAAAACCAAGATGTGGACGTCACTCAGGGATAGGGTCAGGAATCATCAGTCGCGCAAGACCGTGCCCCCTCCACATACCTCCTGAACCACCAGTGGGCTAAGGGTCAACTGATCCCACATCCTCATCATCCAAAGGTAGCTCAGCCTCCTGTAACTCACGAAATAAATCATCTTCCATCTAAAACACAAAATGATTATTGTTAGCAGATAGTTGAAAATAACTATTATATCTATTTATATATTAGTTATGATTATAACCATCATTTAACTGTTTCAATGTGCATCTTCATCCTCTTCTCCATAGCTATAAATGTCAATGTCTTCATCTTCCTCTTTAGCATCAACAATATCCATATGAGTTTCAGTTTCATCATCTCTTGTCATTTCAAATTCATTTGTAACATCATTAACATCTTCATCATCATCGATCCTTAATTGTGGGGTGTCATCGTCGATATTCACGTCTCTTTGTGAATCAGATGGATTTTCAGTATTCTCTTGAAAATTTTCAATTCCTTCCACTTCAGTGAAACCACATTCAGTTTGAGTAAACTGATTTTCCTGAGATTTCATTTTTATTATGCTCCACCAATCGCTCAAGTCTCTGGAAGTAGCACAGTACTTTGCATAAAAAAATTTATGTGCCTGTTGAGCTAGTAAAAATGGTTCATTTACTTAAATAAGACTTTTATATTTAATATCGACGATTTCATGAGTCGGATGAACACGCAAACCTCTTTCAGTATCCAACTACTGACATTTAAACATTGTTATGTAATTATGTCCTAGATAACACAACTCAATAATTTCATCCAAAATTCCATAAAAGTCAATGTCAATTTCTCTGTGATGTGATCCTCTCAAGAAAACTCCACTGTCCATTGTTTTTTTTTATTCCCTATATGCAAGTGTATGAAATCGAAAACCATTCACCACATATTTATTATAATATTTAACTATTTTAGATGGTGGGTTACTCAATATACACAGTAGTTTGTAAATTTTATCAGCATATTGAGACACTAGAAAATTTGTAAAAAAAATTATCAATATAATAAATAATAAATGGAATTGATATTAACCCATCAATAATTCATGTTACCAGTTTTTAAAACCAGTGAGAAAAGGTTTTTTGTTTGCGTTCTTCAAGAACAGCTGCTGTAATTTGTGGAAGTTGTTTCTTGATATGATTATCATATAACCTACAAATAAAATAAGTTTAAATACTATAACAAAATTATAGAATAAGTAATAGAATCACTTACAGGACAAATGATGTCATTTCTTCACAGTTGAGAAGAATGTATGTATGAGCTCTGTGATGTTCATCATCTGAAAGCCATCGTTCCTGAACTCCACCGAAACCAAGATTTGGTTGATTAAAAACTGTTAATTGATTGTCCATTTCTTCATTAACATTCCCCTTGTTTCTCCCCATGCGATTCTGTTTTGAGGGATATTAAAATTCAAAATAATGAGAGCAGAAAAAAGAAATTTCCTCTTGCAAATAAGCTTCAGCAATTGAGCCTTCAACTGATGCTTTGTTACATATTTTTTTCTTCAATTTCTTCATGCATCTCTCGAAAGGGTACATCCATCGAAACTGTACTAGACCTCCATATTTACCTTCATGTGGAAAATGTAATATCAGATGTTCCATTGAGTCAAAGAAAGCCGGGGGAAATATTTTTTCCAGTTTACATATAATTACAGCAACATCTTCTTCCAGTTTTCTTAGTGCATCGTAGTTTGTTTTCGCTGCACAAATGTCTTGAAAAAATATGATATGTCTGTTATCGAATCCCAAATCATATAATTTAACAAACCTATGAATAAAATCGGCATAAGTCTTTCCATTATAACATGACAATCATGACTTTTTAATCCAGTAATATAACCATTCTTAACGCATCTTCCCAAATTGGAAGCATTGCTATCTGGAAGTCTCAAATATGCAATCCACTAAAAAAATAATAAGTGACCCTCTTTGGACAGTGTATAAACTTCTTTTGGATTCATTAACCTCTGTGATCTGACATTTTCAAATAATTCAAGTTCTGGCCGCCTGCAAATTTGGGCAAGATCTAATCGTGCATTTACAGTATCTTTGGTATTACCTGGTGTATCCAAAATTGTATGAAATAAATTATCAAAATAGTTATTCTCAATATGCATAACATCCAACATGTTGCGGACCAAAAAATCAGACCAATACGGAAGATCCCAAGAAATGCTCCGTTTTATCCAGTTATGTTCTTTCCCAAAGCCATGAATTTTTTGTTGGTTTACTGTTGGTCCAAATGTGATGGGGGTAATGAAAATACAACTGATTTTAACTCTGTACCTGAGATCATATTTGGAGGTTCATCTCTTTCAATTATACCTTTTCTGAAATGAGATTTGTTCCTCTAAAAAGATGATCGGTTGGAAGAAATCTACAGTGAAAATCAAAATAGCAAGGTTTTTTTCCATAGACCATCATAAAGGCTTTCTTTTCTTTCATACAGTAAGGACATGATTTCGGACCATGTGTACTCCAACCAGATAACATGCCATATGCCGAAAAGTCACTAATCGTCCACATCAATGCAGCTTTTAATTTGAAATTTTGTTTCGCAGCAACATCATATGTATTAACACCATCACTCCACAATACATTTAACTCATCAATCAATGGTTTCAAATAAACAACAATATTATTTTTCGGATGTCCTGGGATTAATAGAGTCAAAAAGATATAAGGATCCTTCATCAACATCCGTGGAGACAAATTGTACGGAGTTATAAAGATAGGCCAACATGAATACTGACTACTATAATAACCAAATGGACAAAAACTATCAGTAGAAAGACCCAATCGCACGTTTCAGACTTCTATAGCAAAAGACGGATGCAGACGGTCAAAATGTTTCCATGAATCACCATCAGATGGATGATTCAAGCTTTTATCAGTTGAAATATTGGTTTTGTTCCATGACATCATTGACGCTGTATTCTGAGACATAAATAAACGCTGCAACCTGGGTGTAAGGGGGAAATATCTCACTGTTTTACTGCAATCGATCTAGACATTCCTGGTTGAGCTTCTGTATACCTCAATTGTCCACATGTGGGACAAATATCCAATGAATCATTTTTGCCAGAATATAAGATGCAATCATTTGTACATGCATGAATCTTCCGATAACTAAGACCCAAATTACGAATCAGCCTCTTTCTCTCATAGTAATTTGTAGGCAACACATTTCCTTTAGGTAATAGTGTTTTAACCAAAGAAAATATCTGATCAAAACAGTTGTTTGACATTGCATTATCCGGTTTAATAGCCATAAATTTTTCAACCACTTTTAATTTGCTTATCTTACAACCAGGATATAATGCATCATCAGCAGAACTCAACAACTCATAAAATTCTGATGGTGCCAACTCAGGAGTTAAATCAATATCATCTTGAGTTTCTATTTGTTGCACAGATGGATCTGCAACATCATGTACTAAATTTTGAAACCGTGATGGATTCGGAATCAAGTTATTAGAATCTTCTCTGGAACTGCATTCAATGTGTTGATACCAAAAAACATAATCTGGTTGAAAACCAAACCGCAAGAGATGTCCCCCAACTTTATCAAATGTATCAAACATTCTCAGAGCACATTTTTTACAAGGACACTTAATTGTGCCTTCTGAAACATATTCTGGTTTTTATGATGCAAATGCTAAGAAAGCTTCAACACCCTCAATATAGAAAGGATTTAAACCAGAACCATATGGATTTCTGCGCTGATTTATCCAAGCTCGATCATTTAATAATGACTGATGTCGACTTCCTTGTTCCATATTTTTCTACATAAATTATAAAATCAGCACTGTTTTGAATAGTTTGAAATTATAAAAACATTATCTGAAAAAGAAGATAAATAATTAAAACTACTTAATAATTATTATTAATTAAGGGTGACACAATTTCCAGTGGATTTACGGATACTCTTTTGTCTGACAAATCATTTAATTGTATCTTTCTCACACTTATTATTGCTAATTATTCCTAATTATTCTTAATTATTTGTAATTATTCCTAATTATTGCTAATTATTACAAATTATTACAAATTATTACTAATTGTTACTAATTATTACAGTTTATTACTAATTATTACAATTTATTACTAATTATTACTAATTTAGCAATACTTAGAAATACTTAGAAAAAGGAAAACTGCTTGAATAATGAAAGTAAATTTGGTAATCATCATTGTGAAGATGATTACAAATCTTCCCTTCATTATCCAAGCAGATTTCGTTTACTAATTATTAGTAATAAAAAAATTATATTATCAATATTTACGAAAAAACAATATTAATATTATTTAAATAATAAAAAATTTATAAAATATTAAAATTATCAATATTCACAATAGACTTTGTTCTATTCTTAACATGTTCAAATCTCAAAGGGTCGTCAATTGTCAAGTCATGCGCAGTAAAAAGTTTGTGTCTGTCATGTCCAATGTAAACTCTATAATTGTACTTGCATGGTTGATCACCTCGCAAGTAGTGTTGCAATAGGACGACCAAAGTAATGACGTTATCGTCTCTAAGAATCATCTCACATGACACTTTAAATAGATCATTCTTCCTTAAAAATTTGAGGGGATATCATTATTTTTCCCTTAAATTTTCAAGGAAGAATGGTCTATGTAAAGGTTCATGTGAGATAATTATTATAGATAAGAAATGCATGACTTGATTTGTCCGATTGCAACACTATTTGCGAGGTGATCAACCATGCAAGGACAATTATAGAGTTTACATTGGAAATGACTGACACAAACTTTTTATTGTGCATGACCTAACAATTGGCGACCCTTTGAGATTTGAACATGTTAAGAATAGAGCAAAGTCTGTTGCGAATATTGATAATTTTAATATTTTATAAAAATTTTACTATTTTAATAATATTAATATTTTTTTCATAAATATTAATAATATAATTTTTTTTATTACTAATTGTTGCTAATTGTTGCTAATTTTTGCTAAGTGTTGATAAGTATTGCTAAGTGTTTCTAAGTGTTGCTAAGTGTTGTTAAGTGTTGCTAAATGTCACGACACGCCTTCACAAAAAGGAGGGAAGGGTCAGCAGAATGCTAGGCCCTTCCTTCTTTAAGTTGAAGGAGAGATAATGACCCCCAAGACCCACCTTCAATAGGTCCCGGAGTGGCGACTAGCACCAAGGGTATAGAATCACACACTAAATGGAAGGCATTAACCTTTTTCTTTTAATAGGATTGGGAGATAAGATGGTAAATCCCAACAACACCAAAATAGGAAAGTAAGATTAAACCCAACAACCATTCCCAATGCATGTTACAAAAGTAAAAATCCACAAAGTACAAAGTGACTATAAAGATAAAGTACCAAGAAATAAAAACAGCAACTGCAACTACCCCAAAGGTCCGAGTTAGTATGGTCTCGCGCGATCCCCGAAGACCTCCTGGAAACCTAAAAGCAGTTTTATATATGTAGGGTGAGCATACAAGTATACTCAGTAGGAAAAACCAAAGACTCTCGTGTACAAGTGGGGGAACGTACTAAGTCCTGTGAGAAAAAGAGTAAACCAAACACCTAACAAGGTAAGTTGTCCACCCAAGCCTCACCAAGGCACACTCCCCAAATAACGCAAGTCAAGTAATGTATAATAATAGCACATCGATGTTTGGGTACCCCGGGTCACTTTCCCACTGGTTATTGAAGACATCCTACGCATCGAACCAATCCTGCCATTCTCACCGCAGTCCCACGGCCACACCCCGCCCGCACACACCTGGGCCACAACCTCATGCAGTCCCACTGCCAAACCCCACCCGCACACACCTAGGCCACAACTGTCACACGTAACCACGCCTGTAAACACCTAGGCCAGAACAACCACCGCCACGCCTGAAGACACCTGGGCAAGAAGATCAACTGCCACGCCCGAAGACACCTGGGCCTCATCCTGAAGATGCTTGGGAAATTACCTCCCCGCGCACACCTGGTCCACAACCACCACACAACCCCGCCCGAAGGTTCTTGGGATAATAATGGACCTCAGGCCATCACAGCCTGCCTGAAGATACTTGGGCTATCCGGGAAAGGGAGCAGAAAAGGAGCTAATAACCAGCCACTAATAGAAGTGTTGGGAAAAACACCATCCCCCATGAAATGGGGGTGTTCGGAACTAAGTGCTCAACTTGGGTGGGGTGCGAATAAGAAACAAAAAACTACAAGTATATGTATAGGTAACAAGCACTCACCCAAAGTTTAGGTTTTTCTTCAGCCTGCCTAAAGAACACAAACAGTACCATGTCCAAGTCACAACTCACATCAAACCAAAACCCATTTGCCCCATCCTGGTTTACATGTTCAGTAATAATGTTTAAATAAGTTTCTACACCTACTTGGTCAACTAGTAAGCGTAGGCACAATTCCAGAAAAGAAAACAGTTAAGCATTAACTACAGCATCCATGCTCAGTTCTCTCGTAAATCCACAACAACCAAGGGAAACCCCAAGATACAGCCCCATGTCCAATACCCAGGAGCCAAAAGGTTTCTCAACAATGGAGTATCCCACCCCAATTCGTGATATAAACAAGGTAACCACCCGGTCTTAAATTCACAACCACCGACAGCATAACACAGGGGATCCCATCCCCAATTTCACAACCACCGAGAGTATAATAACAGGGGATCCCATCCCCACCCACATCACCCAGCAAAGGGCCCATAAAGGAAAAAACAACCAAATCACTACGACTAACACAAGGCAGGGCCATGCTGGTATTTTCAGATTTATAATATTTAACACACTCCATGATTTCAAATTCATTGTACTTAACTGGGGTTATCACAGAAGGATTGATCCTGGTGCCTCAATTTATTTAGCCTGATATACGTGATTAACCAATTTCCTTTTTACAGTAGGAGTTCACAATTACAAAACAAGCCATTTAAAACATCACCAGGGGGTTCATTAGTGCACAAAGAAATACCACCAACGTCCATGATTTTCAGTAGGCGTAAGCCCGCAAAAATTCAGAAAATAAGATCATAAAACAGAGTAGCATCATCAATCACAGCCCCCCCCCCCCTTCTTTATAGAATCTGTTCATTATCTTTATTAAGGTTTGGTTCATCCAATTATACAGAATCTAAGCATGCCCACCCAGCATGATACACAAAAGGTAGAGACGAAGGAGAAATTTCCTACTTGTTATCAACGATCAACGCTAAGCCCGGGCGTGGAACTTCACGGATAGCGATGCGGCTTGTCCGAAAGAAAAGTTGCTCATCTGAACGAAGGGTACTCCAGCACAGGGTAATCGAGAAAAGAAACCCAAGAGAACCCTTTTAGTTTATGAAGGCCGGGAACGGTTGAGATACCAACGTGGAACCGCGTAAGGAGCAGGGTCGTGGGTTGAACACGCAGTTGAGATACCCCA
The DNA here is from genome assembly GCA_963277665.1 of Viscum album. NCBI lineage: Eukaryota > Viridiplantae > Streptophyta > Magnoliopsida > Santalales > Viscaceae > Viscum > Viscum album. The sequence continues at coordinate 348,610,876 of OY728126.1, forward strand.
CACGTCATTAAAGGGGTCTAAACAGACACACACACCAGGTTAATTCATTAAATACTTAATTAAAACATTTATGGGCATTACTGGGATTTTTAAACAAGGTTAATTCATGCAAAGAGGAGTGCTACTGGAAAGACCCTGTGGGGGTAGGCGAGAGCCACCGGTAACTAAGAACTGCCAATGGCTAACAGCTACCGGTAGCCGAGAGCGGCCGGTTGGCTGCAGCCACCGGGAGCCGAGAGCTACCGGTAAGCTGCAGCTACCAGTAGACCGAGCTACCGGTAGGTTGTGGCTAACGGTAGACTGAGCTACCGGTAGGCCTACTACTGGTAGGCTAAGGCTACCGGTAGGCCAACCGTTGGCCGATCTTCACCGAGATTCCCAGACCAGAAAACCCAACATGAGAATTTCAAAAAGTAATGGACCCCAAAAACCCGGGCTATTACACTAAGTGTTGCTAAGTGTTGCTAACTGTTGCAAACTATTGCAAACTGTTGCTAACTGTTCTTATGTATTGCTAATTATTGCTAATTATTGCTAATTATTACTAATTATTACTAATTATTACTAATTATTACTAATTATATCTAATTATATCTAATTATATCTAATTATTACTAATTATTACTAATTATTACTAATTATTACTAATTATTACTAATTATTACTAATTATTACTAATTATTACTAATTATTACTAATTATTACTAATTATTACTAATTATTACTAATTATTACTAATTATATCTAATTATTACTAATTATATCTAATTATTACTAATTATATCTAATTATTACGAATTATATCCAATTATTACTAATTATATCTAATTATTACGAATTATAACTAATTATTATGAATTATATCTAATTATTACTAATTATATCTAATTATTACTAATTATATCTAATTATTACTAATTATATCCATTTATTACTAATTATATCCATTTATTACTAATTATATCGAATTATTACTAATTATATCTAATTATATCTAATTATTACTAATTATTACTAATTATTACTAATTATATCTAATTATTACTAACTATATCTAATTATTACTAATTATATCTAATTATTACTATTTATTACTAATTATATCTAATTATATCTAATTATATCTAATTATATCTAATTATATCTAATTATTACAAATTATATCTAATTATTACTAATTATATATATTTATTCCTAATTATATCTAGTCATATCTATTTATATATAGTTATTCCTAATTATATCTAGTTATTCATAATTATATCTAGTTATTCCTAATTATATCTAGTTATTCCTAATTATATCTAGTTATTCCTAATTATATCTAGTTATTCCTAATTATATCTATTTATTCCTAATTATATGTACTTATTGCTAATTATATGTGTTTATTGCTAATTATATGTACTTATTGCTAATTATATGTACTTATTGCTAATTATAACTATTTATTGCTAATTATAACTATTTATTGCTAATTATAACTATTTATTGCTAATTATAACTATTTATTACTAATTATAACTATTTATTGCTAATTATAACTATTTATTGCTAATTATAACTATTTATTGCTAATTATATCTAATTAATATTAATTATAACTAATTATTCCTAATTATATCTAATTAATATTAATTATAACTAATTATTTATAATTATAACTAACAATATCAATTTCTTAGTAAAAATAAATATATATAAAAATCAATTGAAAACTAATTAAATTAGAACTAATAAACAACAATTAAAATTAACTTAAAAAAATAAAATAAATATAAAAAAAATAAAATATAAATACCTTAAACTTTGATATTCTGAAGATATTGACGCTCTCTGATTGCTCTTGTATAAAAACTTCAATTAAAAGAAAAATTTTCTTTAAAACTGAAGAATAAAGAGAGAGAGACAGGGCAAGATCTGAATGATTTCGAGAAAAAACATATGGGGTATATATAGGTAAGATTAGTTGCGACGGGGTTATTAGCGACGGGCTTCCCGTCGCAAATGGTGTTAATTGCGACGGGGCCCGTCGTAATTAACCTCACTCGCATTAATTACTGTCGGCGGTTAAAAGGTTATTTGCGACGGCTCCCGTCGCAAATAGTACCTACCAACAGTCTTTTTGTGGCGGGACGACATCCCGTCACAAAAAGTTATTGACCGCCGCCAGGTATTTGCGACGGGTCCCATCGCAAATACCCCTGCGCGGTTTGGCGAGGAAACTGCATGGTATGGCGGGCAAGTCGCGCCAAACTATTTGCGACGGGGGGGACATCTCCTCGTCGCAAATGATATTCGCGCGGTTTGGCGCACAATTCAGGCCAAACCATTTGTGACAAGCGATGAAATCCGGTCGCAAATAATTGGTTATTTGTGACGGGCACTTCTCTCCATCGCAAATACCTTATGATTATCCAATAAAAACATATATTTTAATTAAATTTTAATGGTATTAAATGTTCATTTTTGATCTTATGGGCCTGAGTTAGTACATTTTCATTATGAACATCCATTCTTATCATTTGTGCACTTCATGCCTAATATACACCAATTTAGGCCCAATGAGTCATCTGATTCTAAGGAATGTAATTATCAATATTTTAATTTGATATTTTGCGAACTATATCTACACTTAAATGTGAACATTTTGCATTCAGGGATCAATGGATGATTCATAAATGATGATGGAGATATTTGGAGATGAATGGAAGCAATTCTAGAGAAGACAGATTGGACACCATCCCACTTATGAGACTGTGGGGCCCAACATACAAACCCAATGAATCCCAAATTTTGTGAGATGATATAAGAAATGTTTATGAACAAATCACTCTTCATGAGATAATGTTAATTTGGCTTCTATGGTGGTTATTAAGGCGGACCAAGTTAGAGATACAATTCTGGACCAGATTCTGCGGCCCAGAAAAACATCCCACTAATCTGATCATATCTCTGAATATAAAACTCCAAATGGGCCCACATTTTACAAGTGGTTAGGAGACATCTGGGGATCCATTTTATGCTTCTATGGACCACTATGATTTGCCCATCTAGAAGGTCATCAAAGCGCGTCTGTTCGGTGGATGAAAGTTGGCTGCCACCTCGGGTCAAATGTGGAAAAGTCTAAGTTCCACAAGATTTCCACCACCCTAGGCCTACCATAATCAAGTGGGATGCTTTGTACTATTGTAGTCTCGACCCAAGGCTTCCAAAATTCTTATTTAAGGTAGTGGTGGTAGAGGAGTTGATAATCTTTGAGCTTGTTTTCATCTTAATGTTATGCTGCCAATTTCTCTTTGTAATGTTCTTCCTTTACATGTAAGTTGTTTTAATTCATCCTTGTTTCTTAATAAAAGTTCTTCTTCTCTTATTATTCTGTTCTTCTCTTTATCACTTTGATAACGTTGGTTCAAGGTGTGAACTTGTTCATACCAAACCTTGTGGTATTATCACCCAACGGTGGATTGATTGTTATTTTATTGCGTTTTTTTTTACTTCTCCATTTCCTCCCTCATGAGTCTACTTTCCATTTCCATTGAAACCATAGAATCAATGGAGGGTAACCCACTTATGGGTTGATCCAAAGGAGTAGCAAGGGGATGGATTGGATGTTATCTATCACCTCATTAATGTATAATCACTTCTTTAATTGAGATTTTTATTTGATGATTTTTAAACTCCATCGTCCTTGTTAAATTTAAGGCCACACACTTCAAGTTCTAATACGAACCTTTACCTTGAAGTGCTCAAAACTTTGATCCTTCAGGTGTATAAGTGATTAGTATTAAAGGGTGTACGTATTAAACCAGTAAGTGATGATGTTGTTTTATCTCCTTAAATGAACCCATCTCTAATTTAAGAAATTGAAATCATTAAAAAGAAAATACGTCCAATCCACCCCAAGCGATAACCTAGGATCAACTCATTATTTTAAATTGAATTCACTTAAATTTGTTATTTATACTTTAAAACCATATAAAATCAACCCAAGTTGGCCAATTCATAGCCAAAAACAGTTCTATATAATGTACATGTCTATAGGTTTCTTCTTAGGTCTCTGAGGATTCGATAACCCAAGCTAAACTACAAGGACCGTTCTACCTTCATCTCTTGGGTAAATTTGAGCGAGAATCAAATTTTGACGCCGCTTCCGGGGATCCAAGTAAGTAATCTAAACACCCATTCTATTCTCCCCCATTTCTTCTTTTCTCATCCAAATTCTCTTATCTTGTCCCTTTCTCGATTTTTTTCTTTTGGCGCATGTCCGCCTACACCCGCGATCAATCAAACCGTCTAGTTAGGGTGGATAGTCCTGGGGTTGGGGAGTCAAGTACACCAAGGTAAATCATTCCATTAAATCCTAAAATTCCTAATACTCTAGAGTCCAAAATTGAGCCAATTTCAATGGAAGGTATTCAAAGAAACCAACTCATAAACCCAGGTGGGAACCAAAATGGAAACCCAAATGAGGCAGCCCCAAACTTGGGGAATGAAATTGATCAAACCATGAATGACTACCTCACACCTTCTTATACCAATGCCCCCTCATGCATTAGACACAATTCACTAGTAGATTCAAACTACATCTTTAAACCCCATGTCCTAAACCACCTTCCCACATTCCATGGAATGGAGTCCGAGATGCCATACCTGCACATTAAGGAGTTCAATGACATTGTAGAAACCATGTGTCCCCCACATCAACTAGAATCAACTAAGATGAGGCTATTTCCTTTTTCTTTAATGGATCGAGCTAAAAATTGTCTAAACAGTTTGAGACCATCATCCATCAACTCTTGGGACCAACTATAAAGAGAATTCTACAAAAAATACTTTCCCCATCATAAAACAATTGCACTTAAAAAGAGTATCCAAAACTTTTTTGAAAAAGAGGGAGAGTCATTCTATGAAACATTGGAGACGTTCAAAGACACTCTAAACATGGTTCCACACTATGGTTTTTCCATTCCTGAACAAGTGAGAATTTTCTATGAAGGGTTGGGTCCAGGGAACAAACAATTCATTGACATGATGTGTAATGGAACCTTTAAAAACAAAGCCCCAAATGATGCTTATGAGTATCTAGAAAGCCTTTCTGAACAAAACCAAACATGGGGAAATTCACCTTATTCTGAAAAGCCACAAAGAACTACTGGAATTCATACACTTAGAGAAGAGGAAAGCCTTAGGGCTAAACTTGCAGCACTCTCTAGGAAGGTTGAAGAGATAGACCTTAGGAAAGTCCATGAAATCCAACAGGTACACATCATGATGATATTGATGCAAAAAAGAAAATGTAGGAGACATGGGCCATGATTTTTGGATGATATCACCAATAAAAGGAGACCCATGGCACGCCATTTTGAGCATTCGGGACAAATCCAAACACCAAGATTCCTGGGGATGAAGGCACCCCTTGCTTCACCACTTTATTTTGGATTTTTATTTATTTATTATCTATAACTATAATTCAGGAAACTAGTTATCCAGAGCTTATGCATTATTTTAATACATTGGAATAATTAAAATGAATCAAGTCCTAAAGGACCGATCAGTTTAGCAGTTTTAGAAAATATATTACATACATGAAATTTTTATTAAAATTTCTAATATAAAATACATCATATTTAATACTTTTGGAACTCCATTATTTACCTATCATAATGATTAATATCAATAATAAAACACTTATTTCAATCCTAGGAAAATAAAATATATGAAAGGGGTGAGCTCAGATTCATAGTAAGGACAAACAATATAGTGTAAGCAATCACAAATAATCTAAAAATTTTAAGGCAATGTACAAAACCAAAACACAAGAGTTATAAAATGATATCTTCATCATAAAATGAAAACAATAAATCAAATAATTACATTTCCATATTCACATGGATATTCTATGAGTTGAATAATCACATGTAATATCCATAACTAATCTCATAATGAGGGAATGCATAATACCTAACATCATAACCACTACGTCAAGGCCTTGTGCCAAGAACGTACACAAATATTTAGTCAAAGAATTCTTCCATGAAACTAGTTATACAATGATTATCCAATAAAAACATATATTTTAATTACATTATAATGGTATTAAATGTTCATTTTTTTTCTTATGGGCCTGAGTTAGTACATTTTCATTATGAACATCCATTCTCATCATTTGTGCACTTCATGCCTAATATACACCAATTTAGACCCAATGAGTCATCTGATTCTAAGGAATGTAATTATCAATATTTTAATTTGATATTTTGGGAGCTATATCTACACTTAAATGTGAACATTTTTCATTCAGGAATCAATGGATGATTCATAAATGATGATGGAGATATTTGGAGATGAATGGAAGCAATTCTAGAGAAGGCAGATTGGACACAAGCCCACTTATGAGACTGTGGGGCCCAACATACAAACCCAATGAATCCCAACTTTTTTGAAATTATAGAGGAAATGTTGAGGAACAAATCACTCTGCATGAGATAATGCTAATCCGGCTTCTATGGTGGTCATTAAGGCGGCCCAGAAAAACAGCCCACTAATATGATCATATCTCCGAATATAAAACTCCAAATGGGCCCAACTTCTACAGGTGGTTAGGAGACATCTAGGGATCCATTTTATTCTTCTATGGACCACTCTGATTCGGCCATCTAGAAGGTCATCAAAGCGCATCTGTTCGGTGGATGAAAGCTGGCTGCCACCTCGGGTCAAATGTGGAAAAGTCTAACTTCCACAAACTTTCCACCACCCTAGGCCTACCATAATCAAGTGGGATGCTTTGTACTGTTTTAGGCTAGACCCAAGACTTCTAAAATGCCTATTTAAGTCAGTGGTGGTGTAGGAGTTGATAATCTTTGAGCTTGTTTTCATCTTAATGTTATGCTGCCAATTTCTCTTTGTAATGTTCTTCCTTCACATGTAAGTTGTTTTAATTCATCCTTGTTTCTTAATAAAAGTTCTTCTTCTCTTATTATTATTTTCTTCTCCTTATCACTTTGATATCGTTGGTTCAAGGTGTGAACTTGTTCATACCAAACCTTTTGAGATTATCACACAATGGTGGAGTTATTGTTATTTTATTGCGTTTTTTTACTTCTCCATTTCCTCCCTCATGAGTCTACTTTCCGCTTCCATTGAAACCATAGAATCAATGGAGGGATAACCCACTTATGGGTTGATCCAAGGGAGTAGCAAGGGGCTGTATTGGATGTTATTTATCACCTCATTAATGTATAACCACTTCTTTAATTGAGATTTTTATTTGATGATTTTTAAACTCCATCGTCCTTGTTGAATTTAAGGCCACACACTTCAAGTGCTAATACAAACCTTTACCTTGAAGTGCTCAAAACTTTGATCCTTAAAGTGTATAGGTGATTAGTATTAAAGGGTGTAGGAATTAAACCAGTAAGTGATGATGTTGTTTTATCTCCTTAAATGAACCCATCTCAAATTTAAGAAATTGAAATCATTAAAAAGAAAATACGTCCAATCCACCCCGAGCGATAACCTAGGATCAACCCATTATTTTAAATTGAATTCACTTAAATCTGTTATTTATACTTTAAAACCATATAAAATCAACCCATGTTGGCCACTTCATAGCCAAAAACAGTCCATAGAATGTATGTGTCTATAGGTTTCTTCTAAGGTCTCTGAGGATTCGATAACCCAAGATAAACTACAAGGACTGTTCTACCTTCATCTCTAGGGTAAATTTGAGCGAGAATCAAATTTTGGCGCCGTTTCTGGGGACCCAAGTAAGTTATCTAAACACCCATTATATTCTCCTCCATTTCTTCATTTCTCATCCAAATTATCTTATCTTGTCCCTTTCTCGTTTTTTTTCTTTTGGCACATGTCCGCCTACACCCGCGATCAATCAAACCGTTTAGTTAGGGTGGATAGTCCTGGGGTTGGGGAGTCAAGTACACCAAGGGAACTCTTTCCATTAGATCATAATCTTCCAAACACCCCTGAGTCAAAAATTGAGCCCATTTCAATGGAAGGTCTTCAAAGAAACCAACTCATAAACCCGGGTGGGAACCAAAATGGAAACCCAAATGAGGCAGCCCCAAACTTGGGGAATGCGATGGATCAAACCATGAATGACTACCTCACACCTTCCTGGACCAATGACCCCTCATGAATTAGACACAATTCCCTAGGAGATTCCAACTACATCTTTAAACCCCATGTCCTAAACCACCTTCCCACATTCCATGGAATGGAGTCCGAGATGCCATACCTGCACATTAAGGAGTTCAATGACATTGTAGAAACCATGTGTCCCCCACATCAACAAGAATCAGCTAAGATGAGGCTATTTCCTTTTTCTTTAAAGGATTGAGATAAAAATTGGCTAAACAATTTGAGACCATCATACATCAACTCTTGGGACCAACTACAAAGAGAATTCTACAAAAAATACTTTCCCACCATAAAACAATTGAACTTAAAAAGAGTATCCAAAAAAATTTTGAAAAAGAGGGAGAGTCATTCTATGAAACATGGGAGAGGTTCAAAGATACTCTAAACATGGTTCCACACCATGGTTTTTCTATTCCTAAACAAGTGAGAATTTTCTATGAAGGGTTGGGTTCGGGGAACAAACAATTCATTGACATGATGTGTAATGGAACCTTTAAAAACAAAGCCCCAAATGATGCTTACGAGTATCTAGAAATCCTTTCTTAACAAAACCAAACATGGGGAACTTCACCTTATTCTGAAAATCCACAAAGAACTACTAGAATTCATACACTTAGAGAAGAGGAAAGCCTTAGGGCTAAACTCGCAGCACTCTCTAGGAAGGTTGAAGAGATAGACCTTAGGAAAGTCCGTGAAATCCAAACTGTTGACCCTGCTTGCACAATTTGTGAAAAACATGACCATAAGATAGACAACTGCCCAACCATTCCATCCATCAAGGATGTTCTCTTAGGAGGACCCCCAGTGGAAGTAAATTCTTTGAAATTTCAAAAGCCTCAATACCAAAACACCTTCAACCCAAGGTATAACGACCACCCGGGATTCCGCTAGAAAGATAACCAACAACCTAGCCAACCACAGGGACAAAATACTTACCCCCATCAGAACTACCAAACCCATAACCAGTTCAAAACCCAACCTATCCAATACCAACAGCCATCGGTCCATTTTCAACAAACCATCCCACCTCCAAAATATCCCCCTGGGATAAACCAACCTACTCAAGCACCCACCCAAACTATTCCACAAAGACTACTAGAACAACTGTGCAAACAAATAGAGAGGATGAACTATGAGGTATCTTCCCTAAAACAAGAACTTCAAACCATTAAAACTGGAAAGGCACCCATGCCTACTCAGGTGGTGTCATCCTCAACTTCAAGGGGAGAGTCAAGTTGTGCTCAAACAACTCATGAACAACTAAAGGTTGTGACTGTTTTAAGAAGTGGGAAATCAATTGAGAAACCTGAACAACTAATTCAGAACCCACCTGAAGATTCAAACTTGGATGAAAATTCAAATGAACCACAAGATCAAATTGAGGAAACTGATAACATTTTCAAGGAAACAACTCTTCAACAAACAACCCCACAACCTGCACCATTTCCTCAACGCATGAGGTGGAAAACCAAGCCTGAATTGAGTGAAACGTTGAGAGAAATATTTTCACAAGTCAAGTTGAACATAACCCTTCTCGATGCAATCCAAACCATACCTACCTACTCAAAGTACCTTAAGGACTTGTGCACTTTTAAAATAAAATTTTCACATAAAAACCAAGTCCTTTTGGCTGCTAATGTGAGTACCACCATTCAAGGGACCATTCCTCCTAAGTTTAAAGACCCGGGTTTCCCTTACATCAATGTTGAACTAGGAGAGAGAAAAGTTGTCAAGGCCTTGTGTGACCTAGCTGCTAGTGTCAATCTCATCCAATATGTTGTGTACTTCCAGTTAGGCCTAGAAGAACTCCAACCCACATCTGTCACACTTGAGCTTACTGATCGTAGCATTAGGGTTCCAAAGGGGATTTTAAAGGACATTCTGGTAAAGGTTGAAAACTTTATCTACCCTGCTAATTTCATTGTCCTTGACAACCATCAAAACTTAGAAAATAAGGAACAAACCCCAATCATCCTTGGCCATCCTTTCCTTGTAACAATCAACTCTATTATCCGAGTCCGAAATGGGAACATGACCATCACCTTTGGGAAGATACGTCTAGACTTGAACATCTATAATGCAAGCTCACAAATAGGGGATGACGAGGAAATTCATGAAGTAAACATGATAGGAAGCATTGATAATGAATCCATGGAGCATCAAGGAATATTTGATGAATGTTTAAGTCAGGATGAGATTGATTTCCTTTGTTCATATGAACAAAGTTTATCTCCTTGGCTTGAATCATTTTCAAATTGCTCTTATGATGAAGTCTTAGGTCCAACAATTAGTGAAACCTTTCAAGAAACCACTTTCATGGAGACCACTCCAATTTCCTTCCCTAAATCTGATCAAGCCAATCTAGTAGCTGAAACTTCTACATGTGGGGAATCAATCCTATCTAAAACTCTAAAAAAAGAAATTGATCTTGATCCAATGTCCCAATCTTCTACTGAAATTCGGAACCAACCTGATCTTGAATTGAAGGAACTTACTACAGCACTAAAGTATGCCTTCCTAGGGTAAAATCAAACACATCCTATTGTCATTTCTTTTTCTCTTGAAGCCAATCATGAGAGGATGCTTCTAGATGTCCTTAGGAAGCATAAGAAATCCATTGGTTGGACCCTTTCTGATATTCCTGGGATTAGCCCACTTATCGGGACTCATAGGATTGTTCTGGAATCTGATTCAAAGCCATGTCGTCAACCTCAACGACGACTCAATCCTAATCTCATGGATGTAGTAAGGAAGGAACTTCTGAAATTGTTAAAAGCTGGTATCATATATCCCATAGCTGAGAGTGAGTGGGTGATCCCAATCCATGTGGTTCCAAAAAAGGCCGGAATCACAGTGATAACCAATGAGGATGGAGAGATTCTTCCAACAAGGGTGAGTAGTGGATGGAGGGTCTACATTGACTACAGGAAGCTAAACTCATTCACCAAGAAGGACCATTTCCCCTTACCATTCATTGACCAAGTCTTTGAGAGAGTGGTAGGTCATGCCTTCTACTGTTTCTTAGATGGGTACTCGGGGTACAATCAAATTGAGGTCTCCCTAGAGGATCAAGGGAAGACTACATTCACATGTCCATTCGGAACCTTTGCTTTCAAACGCATGCCCTTCGGGTTATGCAATGCCCCTGGAACCTTCTAGCGGTGCATGATGGGAATCTTCTCAGACATGGTAGGGGATTTTCTAGAGGTCTTCATGGATGACTTCTCTGTGTTTGGAGATACATTTGAGGGATGTCTGAGGAATGTAGAGAGAGTCTTTTCAAGATGTGAAGAAAAGAATCTAGTCCTAAACTGGAAAAAATGCCATTTTATGGTTAAAGAGGGACTAGTTTTAGGCCATCTCGTCTCAGGTAGGGGGATTGAAGTTGATAAAGCCAAGGTTGACATCATTCATCACCTTCCATCACCCAAAACTATCCAGGAAGTGAGGTCTTTCTTAGGACATGCTGGTTTCTATAGAAGATTCATCAAGGACTTTAGTTCAATGTCCCGTCCCCTTTGTGCTCTCCTAGTAAAGGATGCTCAATTTGTTTGGACAGAAAGTTGTGAGGGTTCATTCTCAACCCTCAAATCCTCTCTCACCTCTCCTCCCATTATGAAATCTCCAAATTGGAACCTTCCTTTCGAACTTATGTGTGATTCTAGTGACTTTGCTGTAGGAGCTGTTTTAGGACAACGTTGTTATAAAAATCCTTATGTCATTGCTTATGCAAGAAAATCCTTAAATGATGCCCAAATCAACTACACCACCATTGAAAAGGAGTTACTTTATATTGTGTTTTACATAGAGAAGTTTAGGTCCTACCTCTTAGGATCCCCCATCACTGTGTTCATTGACCATTATGCACTAAAATACCTCTTCCAAAAACAAGATTCTAAGGCTAGACTGATTAGGTGGGTCCTTCTCTTACAAGAATTTGACCTCGCAATCAAGGATAAAAAGGGAGTTGAAAATGTTGTAGTTGATCACCTATCTAGGATGGAATTCAAAGACAACTCAAATCACCTTTCTGTGTCTGATTCGTTTCCTGATGAACACCTATACTCTGTGAGTGACTGCCCTTGGTATGCTGACATAGCAAATTTCTTAGTGACAGGAGTCATTCCAAAATTCTTAGGGACTCAAGCTCGAAGGAAATTTATTTCTGATGTTAGACACTATGTGTTTGATTATCCATACCTCTATAAGTTGTGCCCTGACCAAGTCATTAGGAGGTGTGTTCTAGAATCTGAACAAGAGTCCATCCTTAAATTCTGTCATAGTGAGGCATGTGGAGGTCACTTTTCCTCTAAGAAAACATCTACTAAGATTATTCAATGTGGTCTTTTCTGGACCACCCTCTCAAGGGACTCCTACACATTTTTTCAAAGCTATCCTAGGTGTCAACAAGTAGGGTCCATCATAAAAAGGAATCAAATTCCACTCACTCCCATCTTAGTGGTTGAAATATTTGACTGTTGGGGAATTGACTTCATGGGTCCCATCCCAAACTCTTGGGGATACCTCTACATACTCTTAGTTGTTGATTATGTCTCAAAATGGGTTGAGTCCATTCCCACTAAGTCCAATGATCATCAAGTTGTGATTCGATTTCTAAAAGAGAACATATTTTCAAGATTTGGAATTCCTGGGGCTATAATCAGTGATCGAGGAACCCATCTCTGCAACCGCCCATTCTCTTCACTCATGTCTAAGTATGGTATTTCTCATAAAGTGTCCACTGCATACCATCCTCAAACCAATGGTCAAGCTGAGTTAGAAAATAGGGAGATTAAGCAAATTCTTGAAAAAACTGTCAACCCCTCTAGGAAAGATTGGTCTGAGAAACTCTTAGATGCTCTTTGGGCCTATAGAACCGCATATAAAACCATTTTAGGAATGTCCCCATATATGTTGGTTTATGGTAAAGCATTCCATTTTCCAGTGGAGATTGAACATAAGGCCTTTTGGGAAATTAAGAAAATGGATTATGACCTCTCATTGGCCGGAACAAAAAGCAAATTAGATCTCAATTAACTGGAGGAACTAAGGATGGAGGCTTATGAAAATTCAAGGATCAATAAAGCTAGAGTTCAAGCCTGCCAATCTAGGAATATCAAGGTCAAACATTTTGAACCGGGAAAACTTGTGCTCTTGTATAGTTCAAAACTTCATTTACACCCGGGAAAGTTAAGGTCTAGATGGTCAGGTCCTTTCATAGTGCATCATGTATACCCCCATGGGGCAGTAGAGATTCAAGATCCCACTAGTGGTCACATTTTCAAGGTCAATGGTCAAAGGTTAAAAACATTCATTGAATCATTCAATAAAAAAGAAATAGATGTTGAGTTAATTGATCCAATCTATGAACCAGGAAAAAATTGATAAATTTAGGATCTATGGTGGGCTAACGACATTAAACAAAGTGTTGCACAGGAGGCAACACGTGTTTTTAATGTTTCTAATCTTTATGAATCATCTTTATTTTTCAAATAAGATTAATTAATCATTTTTATATTTAAAAATAAAAAAAATAGAATTTTGACCTGTTCTTCTATTATGAGTATGGATGGGTACGAAAGGGGAGCACCATATTCATCCGTGTCATGTGGTGTGATCCTTGAGTAATACCTTACCCAGAAATTTAAAAATAAGACAATGTATCATCAGTTTATTTTGTTGTATTTTTATTATTTTATAGGTTAAGATAAAAATAATAAAAATAATAATAAAAATATAATAATTAAAAACGGGGACACTCCATAGGCCGTGGGGCAAACCCCGTCACAACTGGCGAAGCCGCGGGGACTCGAACCCGGGACCGAAGGGAGACAGGGGCGCGCGCTTACCACTGACCTACGGCTTAATGTGCTTACTTATTCTATAATTTTTATATATATACTTATATTTTACTTATATATATATATATATATATATATATTGTTTTGTTTTTTTTGTTTGTTTTCCTTTTTCCACAAGGGAACTTTGCAAGTGACATGGATATCAAAGGACTAAATTCGAGCGACAAGAAATTCAAACTTCAACCACCAGGTGACTTCATTCCATGATCCTCATATTTCAATTTCCTTATTGAACTCCCCTTTTATTCCTCTACCCCATTCTAAATTTTATTTTTACGAAACTAGGGACAATTTCAATCTAAGTTGGGGGGTGTGGAAACAAAATGTTTGTTTAAAAAAACAATGATAAAAAAAAGAAGTAAAATTCCTTTATCATTCATATAATAACATATTTGCTCACATTAAAACTACATAGCAAATAACTTTTATTTCCTTGAATCTTAATTTTCCTTTATCATTCATATAATAACATCTTTGCTCACATTAAAACTACATAGCAAATAACTTTTATTTCCTTGACTCTTAATTTAATTCATGATTAAGTTTAAAAGCATTGATTTTGGAAGTTTGGTTGTCCAGTGAAAATTTTCATCATTTTTATTTTCATCCATTAAATCAAAACGTCACAATGCACATCCTCTAGACCGTGGGGTACTAATTTGAATTTTTGGGGTCCCATAATAAATAGCATAGGCTGGTTTGATTTTTATTAATAATATGAGTATTCAAAAAAAATAAAAAAAATAAAATAATAAAAAAAAGCGTGTAGAGAAATGAATTAATAAAATGCGAGGCTTTCGGAACTTGGGGATCGTGACTCCAGAGTTGTCTAGACCTGAGTTTTTTAATCTATCTCTATTTATGGTAATATGAATTTGTTTTTGATTAAGTTAACTCGAGGCGATGCCCGAGTATGTGGGCTTCACTTGGTGCCCTAAGGCCTTTGAGTCTGGGAGTCATCGGCAAAGTCTTTCTACATGGGTTAATTTGATTAACTGCAATCTCAATTACTATAGCAATATTGAAAACAAAAATCCAAAAAAAAGAGGAATGAATAATACTCAAATTAGGATTAAATGTGATTCCACCTAGTGCTTCCATGATTTCCCCCTTGAATGAAAATGAACCCCCATATCTATTGTGATTCACAACACATCATTACACCTAATTGAGTTGGATGAAGTATGATGATGGATTTGATCAAAGAAACGAGCTTGGGATTGGGATCTGCTTTTAAATTCATCTTGTTTTAAATTATCTTGATAGTTTATAAAAATATATTTGTGTGCAGTTTACATTGTGAGCATTTTTTGTTATAATGTGTTTGAAGAAAGGAATTCAAATAAAATCATTGAATTATTTGCTCGGGACTAGCAAATATCAAGTTGGGGGGTGTGATTATCCAATAAAAACATATATTTTAATTAAATTTTAATGGTATTAAATGTTCATTTTTGATCTTATGGGCTTGAGTTAGTACATTTTCATTATGAACATCAATTCTCATCATTTGTGCACTTCATGCCTAATATACACCAATTTAGGCCTAATGAGTCATCTGATTATAAGGAATGTAATTATCAATATTTTAATTTGATATTTTTTGAACTATATATACACTTAAATGTGAACATTTTTCATTCAGGGATCAATGGATGATTCATAAACGATGATGGAGATATTTGGAGATGAATGGAAGCAATTCTAGAGAAGGCAGACTGGACACCATCCCACTTATGAGACTGTGGGGCCCAACATAAAAATCCAATGAATCCTAAATTTTGTGATATGATATAGGAAATGTTTAGTAACAAATAACTCTTCATGAGATAATGCTAATTCGGACTCTATGGTGGTTATTAAGGCGGACCAAGTTAGAGATACAATTTTGGACCAGATTCTGCGGCCCAGAAAAACAGCCCACTAATCTGATCATATCTCCGAATATAAAACTCAAACTGGGCCCACATTTTACAGGAGGTTAGGAGATATCTGGGGATCCATTTTATTCTTCTATGGTCCACTATGATTCGCCAATCTAGAAGGTCATCAAAGCGCTTCTATTCAGTGGATGAAAGATGGCTGCCACCTCGGGTCAAATGTGGAAAAGTCTAAGTTCCACAAGATTTCCACCACCCTAGGCCTACCATAATCAAGTGGGATGATTTGTACTGTTGGAGTCTCGACCCAAGGATTCCAAAATGCCTATTTAAGGCAGTGGTGGTAGAGTAGTTGATAATATTTGAGCTTGTTTTCATCTTAATGTTATGCTGCCAATTTCCCTTTGTAATGTTCTTCCTTCACATGTACGTTTTTTTAATTCATCCTTGTTTCTTAATAAAAGTTCTTCTTCTCTTATTATTATATTCTTATCCTTATCACTTTGATACCTTTGGTTCAAGGTGTGAACTTGTTCATACCAAACCTTGTGAGATTATCACACAACGGTGGAGTGATTGTTATTTTATTGCGTTTTTTGTTTACTTCTCCATTTCCTCCCTCATGAGTCTACTTTCTGCTTCCATTAAAACCATAGAATCAATGGAGGGCTAACCCACTTATGGGTTGATCCAAGGGAGTATAAAGGGGCTGGATTGGATGTTATTTATCACCTCATTAATGTATAATCACTTCTTTAATTGAGATTTTTATTTGATGATTTTTAAACACCATCGTCCTTGTTGAATTTAAGGCCACACACTTCAAGTGCTAATATGAACCTTTAACTTGAAGTGCTCAAAACTTTGATCCTTCAAGTGTATAGGTGATTAGTATTAAAGGGTGTAGGAATTAAACCAGTAAGTGATTATGTTGTTTTATCTCCTTAAATGAACCCATCTCAAATTTAAGAAATTGAAATCATTAAAAAGAAAATACGTCCAATCCACCCCGAGCGATAACCTAGGATCAACTCATTCTTTTAAATTGAATTCACTTAAATCTGTTAGTTATACTTTAAAACCATATAAAATCAACCCAAGTTGGCCACTTCATAGCCAAAAATAGTCCATAGAATGTATGTGTCTATAGGTTTCTTCTTAGGTCTCTCAGGATTCGATAACCCAAGCTAAACTACAAGGACCGTTCTACCTTCATCTCTTGGGTAAATTTGAGCGAGAATCACCTTCCTGGATAGGTTATTTGCGACGGGCTTTCTTCCCGTTGCAAATAACTCGTCGCAAATAGTCATTTTTCCCATAGTGATTGTCCAAAGAATTTCTAACTTTATCTATTTTATTTTTACTATGATAAAGAGGATCACATTCATCAAACTTCACATTTATATATTCTTCAAATATATTTGAATTTTTATTATACACTCTATAAGATTTAGAACTAGAAAAATATCCTATAAATATTTATTTATCACCCTCTCGATCAAATTGACCAAGATTTTCCTTAGTATTCAAGATACACACCTTGCATCCAAATAATTTAAAGTTTATGACTTTAGGTTTTCGGTTATTCTATATTTCATAGGATATCTTTTTAAGAAAGTGTCTTATTAAAACTCTATTAATGGTATGAAAAGTTGTGTGAATAGATTATAACTTAAAATAGGTATGAATATTATATTCATTCAACATAGTTCTTTCTATTTCTTGAATATTCATGTTTCTTAATTCTATAATTCCATTTTGTTGAGGTGTTCTTGGAGCAGAGAAGGTGTATTTAATACCCATGTCTGAAAAAAAAAGAATTAAATTATTGATTCCCAGATTCTCCACCATGATCAATTCTCAATGAAATTATTTTAAAATATTTTTCAATTTTAAAAATTTTATAAAATATTACAAAAATAGAGAAAACCTCACTTTTATGTTTTATAAAATAAACCCAAGTAAATCTTAAAAAATCATCAAACAAAAAAAACATAAGATCTTCCATAAAAGTTTTCTACTCTTAATGGTCTAAAAATCAATATAGATAAGTTATAGAGGTTTTTATGTAGCAACCTTGTTAATATATTTGAAGGATGACTTGTGTTTCTTTCCAATTTGGCATCCATCACAAAGTATCTCTTTATCAAATTTTAAAATTTGAAAATTAGAAACTAAATATTTCTTAAACAATTTATATAAAGTAAATAAACTAAAATTTATAAATCTTCTGTGCCAAATCAATGATTCATTTTTACTGGTACTTAAACAATTCGCTTTTTGTTCACAAAAGTAATTAAGAACCAAAGTATAAGCATTTTTGTTCTGGGCTCTCTAAATTTAAGCAGTTTGTCTTAAAAATAGATTGTGAATTATTAGAGAAATAAATATAAAAACTATCATCATATAGTTGATAGATACTTATCAAATTGTGCTTAAACCCTTGAACATATAATACTTTTCTAATCAAAATTTATTTTTGATTTCCAACTAATCCAACTACAACTATTTTTCCTTTTCCATTATCACTTAAGGTAACCAAGCCTCCATATAATTTTGCTAATGTATGAAAATTGGAAGAGTCTCAAATCATGTGTATTGAGTATCCAATATCCATATATCATAATTAATTTTTTTCCTTGTAACCATATTCTTACAAAACATTTAAATAAGAGTTTGTTTTGGTACCATAATTTTCTTGGGTCCAGCTGTGTCAGCAAGCAAAGACCTGGGTAACCATATTTGCCTAATTTTTACAAATTTTATAGAACTTGCTTCAGTAATTTTTCTTGAAACAAAATGCTTATTTATTCCATTTATCTAGAGATTTATTAAATAATTATTATTAAAATAGTGACCTTTATTTCTATTATTATAACAAGTGATATTTTTAAAACTAGGTACAAAATAATTTCTACACAATTTTTATTTTTCTCCATTCCTTCCTATTCCATATTTCTCCTATTTATACAAAAAATTACCATGAATCTGATTTAGATATTATTCTCCATTATTTAATATTATGGTAGCACATTTTAATGACTCTACTTCAACTTATAACTCTTTAAATCTTTTTTCATGAATAGTGCAGTTTGAGGTAGATTTATAAAAAAAATATTTTAAGTCCAAGAGTTGTTTTAAAATGGAGTATATTTATTATAAAATGGAATTATGAAATTTTTTTAGTGATTTATTCTTTTTTACTAAAGATTCAAACTTTTCTTAAAGCATTGAATAGTAAGAAGCATATTTACTACTAGATAAATTATCAAAATCAGAAGTAGAAGAATATTAAGATTGTACCTCTTCTTCTTCTTTGTCCATAAAGTACATATTTTCTTTCAGATTGGTTGGATCTTTTTATGAATCTTTTTTATAAGTAATTTTGGATTCCTCATAGGCACTACAAGTAGCCTTTATATCCTTTTTTTATTTATGATCATAATCAGTTCGGATCTGACACTTCCTTTCTATGTTTTCCATTTTTTTTTCACTTCTTTTAGTTATGGAAAATCAGGTCTGATATGTTTGATTTTCTTACATTCATAAAATCTTACTTCTTGAAGTCCTCATCTATCGTGATTCATAATATTGAAGGTCTTTTTTAATATGTTTTTTTCTTATAAAATTTTCTAAATCTTCAGGCTAGATGAGCCAGTTCCATTTTAGAATCTAAACATTCAGAATTATTTGAGAGTAAAATGCCATATTTTGATTCATTTCATATTTTTTAACATTAACTTTGAAAGTTGTATTCTCACTTTTTATTATCCTATGATCTTCTACTTTCTCTTGCATTTATTTTTCATACATCATTGGTTATATAAAAAATTCTTTCATTTTGAGTTTTGATATCATAGTAGATTGTCTAATTATGTCTGATATCCCATTCCATTTAGAGGGTAAGACTCTTAGAAATTTTAAGGCATGATCTGCTTGTTTAATTAGATCTCCTAAGGCTGCAATACCATTGAATATTTCATTCAATATTCTATTCATCTAAGTGATTCTTTCACCATCATACATTCTAAAAGTATCGAATTTTAGATTCGTGGTGTTTTATATTAATTTTCTAACATTATTAGTTCCTTCATAAGAAATAGTGATATTTTTTCATATCTCATAGGTAACAGTACATTGAGATGCACAATTAAATTAATTTTTACTAAATCCACATATAATAGCATTCATGGATCTTGAATTGACATAATACTCAAATTCTTTAGCAGTATCCCATTTTTCTTGTTCTTTAGGGATATCATAATATTTGACAATCTTCATGTAAACTTTGAATCCAAGATTCTTAAAATTGATAATCATACAAGATTTCCAGCAAAGATAATTATCTCTCTTAAAATAAGGAGCATAGATCATAGACATTCCTTTAGTTCAGTCATCAATATTTGTCTTCATATAGACCTTTTACTCGATCTTTCAAGATATTATCAAACTTCTTTAAAAAATCACTCCTATGATACTAATTATTAGGGTGGAATAATATAAAGATACACAAGAGGAGGGTGAATTGTGTTCTTTTACAAATATTGAAAGATTCAAATTTTATCCCTCTTCATATAATTTGATGATATATGGTGTTCTATTATTTAATAAAAAATTTGCATTGGAAATAGAGAATAAAAACATAAATAAATTTATAATGGTTCAGGGACAAAATATCCCCAAGTACACGCCGCCAAGTCTCTCTCGATGAGTGTGGTGATTTTCACCAAATAGGTCCTATTATAATAATACCTCAACAAATGATTGCAGACAGTTGACAACTTTAAAAAAGGATTTCATAGGGTTTTATGGTTCTTTTATAAGGAAATGAGACATCTATATATTAGAACAAGAAGATGACACTCCAATATGACTGAGTATGAGCAACCGATACTCAATGAAATCAAGATTATTTAATTTGATTGAGAGACAGATTTAGATCATAGTTGCACCAGTAACTAACTGATAACATATAATCTTCTTAAAATATAAAAATATTCAATAAATAATAGCTTTAAATTGATCCTAGTTTCAAATGATCCTTAAGAAATATAGAAATAGAAAAATAGCAGCAACAACAACAGATCAATAGTCACACAACACAAGATCGAAACAAGTATCTCTAAAAAGTGTTTCTTTTTGTAATAATAGAGATGATGCATTCAAAAAGGTAATGCATGTTTAAATGATATAACTCTTGGTATTTAATAAGAGAAACTTGATTTTCTATAAATTTAATGGATCCATGAATATCGCATGATAAATCATAATTATTCGAATTTAAAATGTTCAAATAAAATCATATCTTCCCTTATAAATAGGAACAATTTGATCAATTAAACACAATCCTTTGAATCTATATTTAAGAAGTTTTGAAAATATAATTATTTCAAGAAATACTACTGAAAAAAATGTTGAAAATATCTTGAATTTAAACTCGGTCATTGATCAAGTCAAACATAGGGTTAACTTTTAAAGTAAAGTTAACAACAGAAGGTTAGCTTCAAAACATTGGGTTTTTTATCCATATATTAGTTTCTCAAATATAGGGTCACTTTCCAAAAGTAAGGTTCTAGATCTATACTTTTAAAACAACATAGGGTATCTGATCCATATGTTCATTACAAACATAGTGTTTAAGAAACATGCGTTCTGCTTACAAATGTAGGGTATGAACAATGTTTCAAGTTTACTTAAAACTTATCCATAACACTTTAGATAAAAACTTTAACCGATAAATAGGATAAATTTCTCAAGAAATATAGTCCTAAAAATAATTAAAGTAATTTCATTAGTAAAATAAATAAGGGTATTTGTAACTATCAATATCAACAATATTTGTAGATTATTGTTGATGCAATACATTCCCAACAACATATCCTCCACAATCAAGTTAACCCTATAAAACATTGTATCAACATATTCATTTAGGTGCATCCTCAATTACTTATACTTATTCCATATAACCTACAATTTTTATTATTGTACTTTTGATTCACATTCATATATATTTAAAATCTTTTTACATATGATGTGTGAGAATTTACACAATATTACCTTTATATAGATTGTGTTGGATAAGGCTCCCTCTAAAGAATTGATTCATCTGGCATCAACATGTTGTGCTTTAAAATCTCTTTATGATAAATCTATATTATCCATATTGATTGAAATCCCATGTATAGTATTTGTGTACACATCCTTTCCTAAGGATCATAAATGGTTTTGCACCAATTCATACAGTGTTTAAAGCTGTTTCCATCAAATATCGGAACTCCTTTGTGATTAACTTGTTGAGTCAAAAGGTCAACCTATAAATTTTCAATTCCTTTAGTTTCTGGAAATCAAAAACACCTTCTTAAAAAATCTTTACTAACTTTTTATGTCCCAAGTTTTTTAGAATTTTTTTGTAGGAAACATTATATTTTACCATACTTAGAAAAAGTTGTAAATTATTACGAATATAAATAATACATTCTTCATTATGATTATCATAATGAGTATTAGTATGATTATCAGACTCACCTTTATCAGACCTGAAGTTAGACTTTAGTCATGTCTATCATATTAAAAAAATCCTTCACAATAGGACTAATACTGGTATCGATAAAATCAGACTCAAACTCATAAGTATTATCATATTTACATTGTTAAGGAAGTCCATCGGACTGAATTATTTTTATAATCGAAATATGGAAGACTTGTTTCTAATGTAAGAAAACCTTTTACCATTGTAATAGTGTTAATCAATATGAAATCGTACTTTCAGTTATGCCATATCGTTATAAGCTATCAAGTTCTAGATATTTGAATTCATTTCAAAAAACTTAACAATATGACCATTGGTAGATCACAATATGTCCTTTGGGAGTTCGCCTATAAATACCAAGTCATTTGAAGAGTTCAGAGCATATTGATTACATTCTATCTCGAATTTTCAGAAGAATAATTAGTGTGAATAGATCGTTCTTAATCTTTTTATTTCTTTAGAGAGTTGTCTTCTTAAGGAAACCTTGTCAGGTTGTCTCCTTAAGAAATTTTTTAATTGTTAATCATGTCCGATCATCGTAATGGTTGAGGGCTTCCAAGGATATGAAGATGAAAAATCTGATCTTCATATCAAGGTATTATGGGGATTGTAAGATCTATCAAATCATTTTATTGAGGGCTTCCTAGGAGAGGAAGACAGATCAAATTTGATCATCGTATCAAGGGATTTCCTTGGTAAAAAAATATAGATTTTACTATAAGTATAAAACAGTGGATACCTTTAGTAAGGGTTATTAAATCCATTTATCTTAAGATTAAAAAAATATCTTTTTAATATCTTGTAAGTCATTCTTATAATTTCTTGTTATTACATGTTGTTAAAAGTTTATTTTTCGCTGTATATAATATAAAGTTGATCATAATTATATTCGACTTTCTACTTTATTTGTTTAATCGGTGTTACTCTAAATACAATAAAAGCAAAATTCGGTTTATTTATTAATATAACTTTGATTATAATAAAAATACTCTAATAAATTAGATCCATAGTGATTATAATTTTCACTATTATTTAATCAGACCATATCTAGGTTCTGATTATGTAACTTTTTAAATCACACTGAGGGTTGAGTCTGATAACCTTACTTAAAGAGGCTTCTGTATTATTTAGTTTAGTTATTTTAAACTAAGTTTTTTTTTAACTGTAATTCACCCCCCTCCCATCTTTTAAGTATTTCCATCAAGATAAGATCTTACGATCCAACATAACTGTTATCATTGCTTCCACTTAATGGAGAGTTACACTAACTTGAACTTTTCTCTAAACAATTTTTTGGCCCAAGATAATGTAAATACCCTTATAGGGAGGTTGAATAAGGGTATGTTGATTTATTTAAAAGAACCTCACCAATGATCCTATTTCATTTTTAGTAGGACCACATATCTCCCTTAAAAAATATATGAAATGATAAATCAAGTAAAAGAGAGACACAAAAACATTTACATATTTCACCTACACTAGGATAATTCAAGGAGCATACAGTAGTGATGTATTGAAGTATTAGAATTCACTAAGCTCCAGCTTGTATATAATGTTCATAGTGAACTCATTGACCCTCCTAGTTCAATACCAATTAGATTTAGAGAACTCACTACTCTATAAATTTGGCTCACTACTTGTTTACAGGATTGGTGTTGACTCATTGTCTCTCCTGGTTTAATACCAATCACTTGTTGAAATATCACCACTCTCTCCACTGAGGTGTACTCACTATTCCTTCAGTATATACTTATAATGATTTTGATAACCTTTTATTACACTACAATTGGTGTGTCATTAAGCTATTATTTCATCTAAATAATGAACTCCAATTTACCATAGAAATTCTAATCAATTCCCTTGAGGTTCATGTAACTCACTTTCATGAAACTCACTTCTTTTTCACAAACTATATTTGTGTAATCATTTTCACACAACCATGTTTTCATTAAACACAACCACCTTTATATGTTTAATTCATGATCATGTAAAATTTAT
This sequence comes from Viscum album, assembly GCA_963277665.1. NCBI lineage: Eukaryota > Viridiplantae > Streptophyta > Magnoliopsida > Santalales > Viscaceae > Viscum > Viscum album. The sequence goes on from OY728126.1 coordinate 348,635,304, forward strand.
TCACATAAGAAATACTTTTTCATAAGTCTTACATGAAAATAGAGATCTGCAATTTTCTCATCTTGCTTTCTCTAATCTAAAGACATGTTAGTAGCCTATTTATAAGTGTTTCCAGTCTATTAAAAAACTTATCTAACCCCAAAAAAATGTTTCACCTTTTTTTATGATAACTTCATGAAACTCCACTTATATGGTGTGTTCATGTTACTCCAATTATTTAAGTCGTCCTTCCTTGTATGATAATCCATTCTTTTCTTCAAAATGTGATAGTAACCATGTCACTGATTTCATGCAACTACACACCTGTGTAAAAATCCTTCCTCTACATCAATTTTCTATTAAACTTCCCAAGCACCTTCAAGTTTTTTCCAGAACCACTACTTCATGGTTTTTAAAATTCTTCATGGTACTGGAATATTTTCAACATGCTTCATCAATAAACACAAACCCAAAAACTTTGAGACGTCACCTTAAGACAACTATGTTGAAAAAGGTGATATATATATATATATATATATATATTAAAATTATTTGAGTAGAAAAAACATGAACATGTATTAAAATAATCTTATCAATGATTAAAGAAAACATGGAATGTTTCTAAGTCATGATAATTTTATAACTAAAGCAATGAAACATGACTAAGGAACTTTATAAAATAAGCTAAGTGAAACTTTCATTAAAAAAACTAAACTTAGACAATAAAACTTTACCAACTTTTAAATACCATCTAAAAATATACAAATATATCTAAATAAACCAATAAATTCATTCCATGAAACATACTTTTCTTGACTTATTCCAACTAAACATTAACTTGGATGGAAATATTTTACTAAAAACAAAAAAAATATATGGTTGTGAATCATGAGTTAAAGAGAAATAAAGAATTAAGTTAACCATTACACACTTACTTATAAAAAATAATTGAAAATAATTTATTTAATATACGAAAATATCATTAGAAATCATCCATTTATAATTTATGAAAATATTGTTCTAAACTTTTTTTAACCAGCGGTAGACATACTGCAAACATAGCTTGGGAATTATATTAAAGAGTTGAGACTCCCTACCTTAACCATTGGTGATATTTAATAATCAAAAAATCCTAAATAATACCCTAAAACCATTATATAAGATTCCATCAACAAATAATTCTAGTTATAAAACTACCATAAATCAAGAACTATAAAACTCCAATGAAAACCTAGGAAAACAACTCATAGAATCCATCCAAAACTATAACAGCCTAAATCCCCAACCAAAACAACTTAATCATATTCAAAATCCATGATAGAATCATAAAATACCTATGATAAACCATAAATCAATCACTTTATCTCAAAATAGTAAAAAATAGATGAAAAACAACTCATTAGGGCTTCCTTTAGACAAGAAAAAAAAGGAAACCCTATGATTTAGATGAATTATACCCTTCTCTGGTGGAATTCATCTTGGAATCCCTAAAAATGCATAATAAATCATGGGAAAAAGGATAGAAGGTAAGAATAAGTGGAGAGAAGAGTTTTAACTAAGTTTTGGAAATAGAATACCATCCTTGGGAGCCATTGATTGAAGAGGGAAAGAAGAAGGTATAGAGGAACCCAAGAGGATCCCTAGGAGGACCTTATAAGTGGATGGTGAGAAATGAGATCAAATATAGAACAAAGAGGGGTAAATAGGTAGATATAATATCCAAAATGTACTTTATTAAATTAAAACTTGACCAGGGACTTCTAGATATATGTTATAGTGCCATTTAATTCCTGATGGTTCCCCTAGAACACACACTATTCTACAAAGATCATCAGGTACCTAGTACCCCACACCGGGTATTTGGTGCCAACTGTATCCTTATACTGCTAGGTGGTACCACCTCCTAGCAATTCTTAAGAATATGAACACCACCCAAGATCTCATACCACACCCAAAAACACATATATTCTCATCCTTAGATGTTAAAATCTAATACTGAATCCCAAAATAAAAAAAGTCTCCTCATCAAAAAAAATCAAACCACTCCACAAATTTAATTACTTGATTCACCAAAATTACCAAAATTTCAATTTTATCAAATCTATAAGGATTCATGCCTTTACAACTTCCCCACTGTAAAAATTTGCATCCCTGAAAATTTGAACTAACTATCCGCTCAATATCCGTGGCATCTCCAATTTACCAATTCCCAAATTAAACACTAATTTAAAACTCAATGTTCAACATTATTTTGATTAAAAACTCAAAAAACCAACATCAATAATAATAATAATACTGTAAGATTATAATATATATAGGGCATACAAACAGTTTTTACACTAATATATATCCCAAATGATCATTTTATCACTTATGCATAACTCCCAAAACCATATTAGCCCATTAAATCCATTAAATTTGCATAATAAAAGACACACCATCCTACATGAATTCCTCAAAATACTGACAATCAGACATTTCTAATATTAGGGTACTCCCCACCATAGAATTTATTTGAGGCTTTATTAAACTTTTCCCACTATTTAATTCTCGTTTATTGAGATTGTTATTGAGTAAAGTGGTTTTGAAGAAAATAAAATTTTAATTTCAAAATTATATATTAATTTTATCATCAAAAATGTGAATTTTTTAAAAACTAGTTTCTTTTCAAATCATCTTTGAGAAAATATTTCCCCAATTTCACTTTTAAAAAATTCAACCATTCCAATATAACCATTAATTTTTAAAACACAAATATATGAGACAATTTTCAGTTAAAACACAAAGCTACTTGGGAAGTATAAAACTTATTTTACATTACCATAATATGAAAACAATAGATAGCATGTTCAACAGATAAAATATTAATCAAATAATAAGTATAATGTTCAAATTCCAATTATAAAACATTTCTACCAGTTTGTTATTTTACCCTAAACAAATATCATGCTCAGAATTTGAATCGTAATATTCCTTATGATATGTAATAAACAAATGGAAATGGATAACATGATTAGTAGATAAAACTAATTAAAAAAAATACATGCTCAGAAACACAGATTATAAAGAAGTTTTACTAATACACTGTGAAATAGAGGATTATAAAATCAACATTAGCACAAATATATATATGTGAGTGGATTAAATTAATAAAATGGGAACTAATTAGGTATATAGGAAAACAGAATTTACTTTATTATTTATTATATAATTAATTAATTCAATTTACATATATTTATTATGATATAAACAAGATTCATGTGTCCTATCCTTCCATTAGATTTTATTATGCATAGATCCATAAGTAATTTGGCTACTGATTAATCCTTATACACCTCCAAAGTCTATAAGGACCCAACCTTAAACATTACATAATCTTGATTTAAGTCAATAATTTTAAATTTAATTCACATCGAGGATCTTTTTAGGTTTATAGATTTAGAGAATCAGGTCATAACTTATACATAACAACTTGAATATTACAAGTAGACACTTCTACTCACTATCTATTTTTTCATAAAACAAAAAAATTTTAAAACAGAACATGACATCATTTCATGTTTTAACAACATAACTTTTCCTTGATCCAATCTGTGTATCTATTCTTCCTTATATCTTGTGAAAAACATTACAAAACTTGGGATGATAATAAAAAGATCAGTAAGGGATACATAAAGAAAGAAAACTATTAGACTTGGGATAACATGAAAACCATGAATAATTTATTATAAAGTAATACTTTTCACCTTTAAGAAGTATAAAAACACTTCACTGAATATAAGATCATTTCTTACCATTTTTGAAACCAAAATATTACCATAAATCCCATAGAAAGCAACATATAGCATATTAAGGTAACTTGGGACATAAACAAACTTAAATGGAATAACCATACGGTCAACTTCCACACATATCACTAAATGTAATATCCATATGGGACTTCCATACCCAATATATTGGAGGTTATAACGTAACCACCTATCCTTAGTTTATCACGGAACCACCTGTCATTAGGTTTATCACGTAACCACTCATCTTGGTTTATAACGTAACCACTCATAAAATGTTCAGGTACCATTATATAATTATAACACACAAAAAAAGAATAAATTAAAAATAAAATTTCCACATTTCAATCACAAGATATCATTTAAAGATATTGAAATATTCAAACCATTTCTAAAACCATTTAAAATATTTAATAAAGAGACTTTGAATAAAAGTGTCTCATACCAATTTTAAACTTTTGAAATAAATTAACATTTTAAAACATTCATTTTCATATAGATAAATTATTAAAAACCATTTGAAAACATGTACATTAAATAAAATGTTTTATAATAATAAATCTTTAAAAAATTTAAAAATTATTTTTTTAATTACAGAAACCATTTCCACTTGAAAATAACTTGAATAAAAATCATTAAAGAATAACATCAATAAAAACTTTAAATATCATTAGAATATATTAATTGATTATATAACATTTCAAAAGGGATTCATATATACCTTATAGAATATTAAAGGTGTATTACATCAATATATGCCTCAATAAAATAATATTGAGACGAAGTCCCTTACAAAGATCATATCCTTAGATTAAGGATAAATAAATGACATAATTGTGTGTGACAAATATAAATACACCCAATATAATTATATATTTAGTGTAAAATAATCATATTTCATTCACACATATTCTTGGAAAAAAAAAACTAATGACATGGATATTTAACTCAATGAATGGAAATTGAGTTAAGATTTCCCATACAAAGTTCGTATAAATGACGTAAGAATTTATCAATGGGGTGATTATGTGTTGAAAAAGTATATCCACACAAAGGTAAGTTGAAATTACAACATAAATAAATAAACAGTTATTCCACACATAATATTTTCATAATTTAATCAACAAAGTATGCGTAAAACCCAAAGAGTAGAAATTGTGTTTAGAAATTCCCTTACGAAAATTCAACAGCCTAACGGCGTCACTTAAAAATTCAGAAAATGATTGGTGAGATAGGAAAGGGTCTCTAATAACTTGGACATAAAATTTAAAGCAATTAGGATATATAATAACATATCCCAACATAACAAAATGGAAATTAAAATACATAACATAAAAGAAGTCTTTGACTAAAATATGGGGGTGAAAGGTTCTCTTACCTTGAGTCTGATTCATCACGTATGTTCCTTGTTATTCCTGAATAATAAACTTAAGTTAATTGATAATTTCTTAAAAATATTTTTCAATTTTATTATTCCTTTTATATCACTTATTAACTTGCTATTACAATCATATAATTATTCAAGTTCATATCGGTCGTTTCGTCGATGTTCGGTACTTGAGTTAAAAATGAACTTGTTATAATTAAAAATTGCACATGTGGTCAAAAGTACATTATCTCCAGAATAGTATTCATGATTTAAATATCATATATATCCATTATATACATATTTATAATAGTCCATAACATTTAGAGATAATAAATTAAATGCACTTTTCATGGAGACGGTAAGTCGTCTGTACACATGAACGCTACATTCATTTATTTGTCATATTAAAGAAATGAAAACTAAATGATACAAGGTATATTATAATTATATTATAATATAATATGATATATATGTTATATAATTTCATTAACTTTATCCTTTATATATTCCATTTATGGCATGAACGAATCATGTCAGTTTGAGGGGGCGGTAGTCCGCACTTCCTCAAATAAAATTATCATATTTTACACATCATGAAAATCATAAAGGTGTGTTTTTAAATAAAAATTATAGTATAATAAATAAAATATAAATATCATATATATCATATATAAATACAATTTCATCATAATGGTCACCATGAGAGGTGGTAGGGGAAATTCGAACAATCATCGTTCTGTGAGGCAGCAGTTTTCCGTACACAGAAACAGCATGTTCGTATCCATTAGATGGAGGTGTGTGTAATTTTAGTTTGAATACTTATCATAACAACATCCTAGTATATTTAGGATAATTTTTTTTTATTTAATAAAATAATAATTATAGAATAGGGAGTGGATAAGTAAAATAATGGAAAGGAACTTTAGAAAAGACGCTACCTCTTAAAACGTGTAACTCCCTTTGATTTGAGCCAAAAGGATTTATTGAATTTCCTTATTCCCAAGGTGAGGCTTATAAGAGTAATATAGAGATTTTGGGAGCTTATTTGGACAGATTTTGGACAATACAAGTGGATTTAGATGTGTGAGTAATGGTTAGAGGTGGTTTCCTTTTATAAGAGGGAGGAGGGGTACTTTAAGAATGTCTTGAACGATTATTTTATTATAAATTAAATTTAGATTTAAAAAGGTCAAAAACTAACTTAATTAGAATATAAGATTATCATGGTTCTAAATACTCTCAACCAATAGTTTTTAGACAAGTTGTGGTCTAAAATTTAACCTTATCTTTTAGCTTTAACCCTTAGTTAACTAATTTAACTCTTACCATGTCGTATTGTATATTCATACTATACGGTTAAAATAGTTACTATAAAATGCCAATATAACCTCAAGTGGTTAGTTAATGAAATTTTAAACATTATATAAGTCATTTTTCTAGATATTATATTTTTAAGACTATAATATCATTTAATAAAATATTATTTGTTTTAAAAACTCATTTGTGTCAATTTTTATACTATTCATATCATGACTTTTTAAAAATCTATAACAACTTTATTATTTCTAAAAAACTTTATTAATTCAAATATAAAAATTAAAAATCATCCCAAAAAATATTTTATTGCATAAAAAGTTTCAAAATAAATTTGTTTTAATATTTATATTCTCATTTATTTAAATCATTCATTAATAAGGTAATCACTACATCATCATTGTGTCATAAATAAAATTATTTATTTGATGTATAAAAATTATAAATAAAATACCATGATATAGGAAATATTTTTATATTTTTAATTACTATTTATAGTTGAAAATATCACTTATATAACCCAATATAAAAATTGTTGTGCTTAAAGATACATGTTTATGTTACATTTTCCCTTACTTTAAATTAATTCTTATAAAATGTCCTTTTTCACATCAAAGTGGCTCCATGGGTTCCCAAAATCAACCCAAGGATGACCATGGTCAAAAATATTTCATCCCAAAGGATTATTTTACATATTAGGGTAGTTTAATATTATTATAATATTATTTTTTACCATTATTTACCATATTTACACTTTAACCATGGTAATTAAAATAATTACTGAAGTTACTGTTCATAATGCCTGAAAATAAAAGGTGCCTATTTACACAATTTAGACCTCCTGATTACAAATATGGAATCAATTTTTCCAAATTCAAAATACATAATTTTCAGTAATTAATTTAAAATTAATTCTCATTTTCAAAACCAAAAAGTGGGTTTTTAAAAATAATAACTATCAAAAGATTGACATGTGTTTATGTCCAATTTCAATGTGAAATTACTTCCGATGAACAAAATTGAATTAAAGGATAAAGACATAATCCAATTATACTTTAAAATCAATTAAAATGACAATATAACTGTATAGATATATTAGATGAAAAGACAGTTTTGAATTAAAATGCAGTATTTTTCACTATTCATTAAAAAATGAACTTTATCAAAAAAATACCAAAATTTAATCCAAAGTAAATTTTTATGTCAAACTTCTATAAAATTAGTTTATTTATTCAAATATAACATATAAAATTGACAAAAACTATATTTAAAAAGGGTTCTCCATCAAAAGGAGGTAAAACTGCATTTTTAGAAGAATACTTCTTTTATCCAAAAATAATAATTTGTTCTTATATAATATCAAGAAAACATATAAGATGAATTTAAAACGTTACATTGAATATATATAATATATTTTTCATTAAATAAAAATTCATAAAGAGTGATATGAAAACACAGTTAATCTCTTTTAAATAGGTTTTCATAAAAACACATCCATTATATTCAATTGGTTTTTATTTACCTTTATAATAAATTTGGTAACCAATGAATCATTATTTAAACATGTGTAAACCATATTTGAAAATTTAGTTGATATTATTCATTCTCACCATTGCAATATCTAGGCATTAACTACCATTTAAAATAATAATATTATTACTGTATTATTTTTCAGTATATCTCAATATTGTGTGCAATGTAAGATTTCGGAGAAATTCATTATTGTGTGTTGAGTACACTATCGGAAGAAGCATCCCATTTAACATAAAATTAATATATTTTTAGTATTAATATAAGCCAAAAATTATTATTCAATAAATACCTGGGTCGTTACAGAGTCACACTTGGTCATACTCAGGGCATTAAATCCAATTATCACTTAAACCTATAGTGCTTAAAAAATTCCTAAACATCCCCTGGTAACTTGAACCTCCACCATAAATTGGTTGATCTGAACTATTTATGGGTTACTTAGTAAGTCCCAATAGTCCTTGTTTCTATTTAAGAAAAGTAAAAAATCCTAATAAACCCCATACTGCTTTGATACTATTTTATAATGACCCTAATCCAGTTACCTAAATAGTAACCAAACCAGGACCATCACTAACCCCAAGGGAATTCTCCAATCCTCAATTTCAGGCAAGTATCACCACAAGTCTTTTTTTTTTGGAACAATTTAACTTCTTTATTTAGAAAGATAATTCAAGGATATATTCTATTGAGAAACCAGTGTGAATTGTCCAAATATTAGATGCTCCCAAGAAAAATAAACAAATAGGACACAAGAATTGGATGATAGTGAAAGAGAAAAAATACATTTCAATAAAAATTCAATCAAAAACATAAAATCAGTTTACATGAAACATACTAAAATAGTTTTAAAAAAACTAGATGGTCTCAATATAACCGAATAGAATAGGAGATGTGTTGCCACTACTCCTACCAAATATTGTATCTTACTCTAAACCCAAGGGGACCTTGGAAAAACAATCCCACATCAGCACCTATTTAGCCAACACACCATCCAATGGTTGTCTATATACTAATCATGCCTAAAATTATGCAAATGAATTTATATGTCCATGTAAGGTGTTTCCATATACATACTCAGTACAGCACCACTAAAGTGCCACAACTCAACAATGGATAAACAAGTGTACACATGAGCATCTCTAATAATTTAAATAAATATATTTATAAGTAATCATCAATCAGATGTGGAATTATTAACAAATAATCAATGTATAGATGAATATAAGGTTATGATGAATAACTCCCTATATTGGTAGGGTTTATACCTATACTTACCTGGTTCAGGTCTATTCTAATGTTGATGAAATGACTGGGGGTAGGTAAATCTTACATCTCATTCCCTTCATAATGAGGTATATACTAGATTCAGGGTGAAATCTCATCCTATGGGAATGGGAAGGTGTATACTAAGTCATGGTATTAATAAACCATCTCATGGTAAAGGGGAAAGGGGCATACTAGTGTTGGAGATTAGAAATCACATCCCATTCATCATTTTCCATATAATTTTTACCTACTTTTAGTTTAGAAAATATAAATATACCACTACTCGCATGATTAACATCTATTAAAATCAAAACTATACTTGTATATAAAAATCCAATAATCATTATTGCATAATTCCAATCAAGGTCGCGTATAATATAACATATTTTAAAACTAATACATAAAGAAACTATAATAAGATAATAACTAACCATATCATTATCTAGTCAAACATGTCATATTTCATGATGTAACTACTACTTCATGACATTTTACTAATAATTCATATGATTTATAAAGTATAACGTGAATGAAAATTCCAGTCAAATATATAAAATACAAACAAGGAATTTTTTAAGGTATAAGTAGTAATTGATTTATATAGAATGAAGGTTACATTTTAAGATATATTTATACATTTGAAACTCATCGTTAAAGAAATATTTATTTAATGGTAATATATATTTAAAAAAGAAGAGTTCATTAAAAATAAAAGTTTTTTATTTCACTCCGTAACTATATAAATAAGTTCATTTGATTTATTTAAAAAACTAAACATTAATTTAAACATAGTAAAGAATAAGTTTATGAAATATGCAGTTCTATAAAATAAACTTTACAGTTTTGAGTTTATGTTTAAAATTAAAACCAAGTTTGATACTTTATAAAAGAAGAAAATCTTTAATGTTTAAAAATTATTCTTTTTTTGGGTAATAATATAATTTAAGAAATTAAACATGCCTAAAAATCACATCACCCCTTACCACCTAAATTAAACCAATTTTAATCTTTCCTATAGTAAAATATATTAAACATGGTTAACTATGGATCTATAACTTATAACTCATGTAGGTTTAAGTTTAAAGGAGGGATACCCTTGGTAGAATATAACAAATATCATAAAAAGGAATTCTTTAATAAATTGAAGTTACATTACTCGATATTTTAATTAAAAAGGGGATTTATATATACATTAAAATGATTTAAGGAGTCAAAACATAAACTCATATTAAAATAATCTTATTAACAACCAAATTAAACATGGAAAGTTTCTAAGTTATGAAATTTTTAGAACTTGAGTAATTAAAAGTGACTAAATAACTTTAAAAAATATTCCAAGTACAACATAGAATAAAAAATAGACTTAGAAAACAAAACTTTACGAACTTTTATATACCATCTAAAAACATGAAATGAAATCTATAGATACCAATTCATATATTCCATTAATCATAATTAACTAGACTTATTCAAATTAAACATTAAATTGGATAGAAATATTTTAATTAAATCCAAATTTTTATAAGGTCGTGAATTGTGAGTTTTAGAGAAAGAAAGATTTAAGTGAACAATTACACACTTCCTTATAAAAACTCAATGAAAAATTTTTACTTAATATACAAAAATATCATTATAAATCACCCATTCATAATTATGAAAAATATCATTTTAATTTTATTAATCATTTAAAAAACAAGCAAGGGTGTGTTGCAGTTATAGCCTCGGAATCAACCTAATGAGTTGAGAATCCATAACTTAACCATTATAAATATTTCCCAATCAAAAAAATCCTTGATAATCCCCTAAAAATCATTATACAAGATTCCATCACCAAATGATTCTATTTTTAAACCCACAATAAATCAAGAACCATGAAACTGTAATGAAAACATAGGCTAAAAACTCTTAAAATCCATCCAAAATCATAATATACTAAATCCAAAATAAATCAAACTAATAATCTTATAATTCCATCCCCAAATCAAAAAATACCTAGGGTATACCATACACCAACTACTTCAACTCAAAATAGTGACAAATAACTCATTAGGTCTTCCTTTAAATAAGAGAAAAGAAAACCCTAAGATTGGAATAAATTCCACAATGACCTGATTGAATTCATCATATAATCCCCAAAAAAAGCATGAGAAATTAGATGAAAATAGAATAGAAAAGGTAGGAGAGGATAGAATAGGTTTACCATGTATGTGGTGATGGAATTCCATCCATGGGTTCCATTTATTAAAGAGGGAAATAGGAATGTAAAGGGGAACTCGAGAAGATCCCTAAGAGGGTCTTATGGATGGCTAGAGATAAATTAAATTGAAGGAATAATTATTGGGATAAATATGAGGAGGTAAAAGGGCCAAAATGTCCTTAAATTAAAACTCAACATGGGCCTACTAGGTATCTGTTATAATGCCTCTCAGCACCCTGTGGCACCCCCAAAACACTCACTATTTTTTCAAGCTCACCAGGTACCTAATACCCCACACCGGGTACCAAGCACCACCATCAGTTTTATATTATAGGTGTTAACACCACATATCCATTCTTGAACCTCTAAACACGTCACAAAACCTAAAACTGCACATTAAAATAGCTATATTGTCATTATCAAAATTTTAATTCTAAGGTCAAATCCTGAAAATAAAAAAAATGAATCCTTATAAAAAAACCAAAAAATCAAACATCTCTACATTTTTAATTTCTTAATTCCCAAAAATTACCCAAATTATAATTCTATCAAATCCACTAGGATGTGGGCCTTTACATTAGTTATTCCATTCACTTCTATGAAATGGTATAGAATAAGATGATGAGAAAATTACCCTACCTTAGCTTCACTAAGAGGGAGTCCTTGTAGCACCTAGGCGACATATGTGGATGAAGAAAAAATATTGTATTGAAGAGTAATAGAGAGTATTGAAGGGAAGTTTCCAAGTAGAGGCTATGGTTGGAAAAAATAAAATAAAACTTGACCCAAGGGATAATACAGGTTAATCATTTAAATCAAACTACCATTTGAACCCCTTATTAAAACAAACATTTTAGGCTTTTACTGAGTATCTAGTATAAGTCCATTGGATACCTAGTGGATGCACCATTAGATATTACATGTCACACTAGACATCACCATGTGTTGGGTTCCTTACCACTAGGTACCTAGTGCTATAATTTCACTAAAACCCTATCCCCTTCCTTCTTTCCTCCATTCATCCCTTATCATTCATAAACCTCCATGACTGTCAGTTTAATCGATAAAAAAATGAAAATTTAAGAAATTACTAACCTAAAATAATGAGATCCACTATATCTAAATCATATTAGATGATAAAAATATTCAAAAAAATTAAAGATAATAAATATAGGTAATGATGTTAATATGAAAACTCATGTTCCAGAAAAAAAACGATGTTCAGGTATTCCTTGAGATAATGAGAAAAATGAAGAGACAAATTTATGAAGGACTTCACCATGGATTAAAAAACACTGTGGTGAATTCATCTAGGCAAATTTTAAGTTGGTTATGGATGGATTTTGTGACCACACCTACAGTTATGGGATTTTTGATCTGGAAGTTATCTATAAAAAATGACCAAGTCCTCTATGGTCATGTTAATGGTCATGGTGAGCACAAAACAACCAACCAAAATTAACCATGTTGTTTCTTTGGGAATGGTGAAGTGTTAATCAACATGTAATCCATGAGGAGTCATGATATGAGCATAGAGAAAGGCATAGTGGATTGTTCATCCATCTGTGAAGCACAGGGAGTCTCGCTGCAGTCATGTTGAAGGTCTTGGTTTGAATAAATTCTTCTTGTGAAAATAGTCTATAAAAAAGGATATGAACATGGTTCTCAGTGTGTTGAAAGAAAACAGACAATGTTTTATTACCACACCATGTTACAAGTCATTTTGAAGATCATGTCACCAATTCTTGAGAATACAATCAGTGACTTCAAAGGATTTTATGGTAGTTTAAATCGTCATTTGATGGGTGGTTTTTGGTCAGTTTTTAATGAATTAACTTCATGAATTCATTTTCATGGAGTGAATTCACATTGAAGTGAGTATTTAAAAAGTAGGATCCAGTTTAAGGATGAAGAGAGTGAAAAAATCTGAAAAATTGAGAATAGAAATTCCAGATCTCTTTGGGAAAGGAGAAGTTGAAGAAGAGTGTGATCCATGAGTTTAAATATCTCAATGTAAGTTTAACACAACTATGATAAAGAATAAATTCCATCTATGGTGAATATATCTATCAAAATTGTTTGAAGAATAATTTTTCATTGTTAGGATTAGTGAGTCCCCTAGTATAGGAGAACGGTGATCTTTCCAAACATTTATGGTAGTAAACCATGAGGGTCTATGATATTGATCCAAACTTGTAAAATATTGTAGTGATATTTTATTTTTATGGGTTCATAGGCACACCATTGTGCATTCTCCTTGGATTTATATTAGTGTGGCTGAACTAAGTAAAATCATATATGTCATTTGTGTCTTTATTCAATCTAGAGAGAAAAAAAGGGAGATTTTGAAGTATTCCTCATGTTGAAAGAATAAGATCCTAAAATAAAGATCATACTATAATGACCTAATTCACCCCCCCCCCCCCCCTCATGGTATATTCCTTGATAAAAGGACCAATATGTTGTAAAGACCCTGACCCTATTAGCCCAGAGTCAGTTGTTAATTTATTACATAGCTATAAGATATAAGGAATTGAATCTCGAAGGACCAAATAGTTTAATAGTATTGTTAAACTAGATACATATTTGAAATCAAGTTGCATATTAAAACATAAAATACAAAAAATTATTTTCTTTTAGAATACCATTATTTTCCTTAGAGTAACCCTGCATATCAAATATCAAAAACTTCCTGGTATCTTGGGACAAATAAAACATAAGAAAGGGGTGAACTCAAATGTTCAGTAAGGGTTAAGTACAATGAAATATATCATTAATAAATAATAATAATCAATATGGTAAGGTAAATAACTAGAAACACATTCCATTTAAACAACAACTTTGAATGAAATGAATCCATAGATAATATCATAGTGAAAATATCTTGCATAATAATAAATAAAATCTTAATAAAGTCAATTATTAATTATTAGAAATCATGATCTGAATTATCATGGTACCTATACCATCAAGGCCTTTCACAAGATGGTTTAAAACTACAAGTTATAGAAAAAAAAATTCCAACTTCATCTCTACTGTCAAGACCTTTCACAATACATTTTAAAACTACTAAGTAAAAACTAATTAGGTTTGGCCAACTGATTTTTCTCATGATACCTACAGATGCATTGAGGGGATATCTATAATTAAGCCCCACATTTTTCTTGAATTTACAAATAATTCCTTATATTAAATGTTGAAACATAATCATCATAAAAATTCATATTAAAAACTAACATATTAAATGTTAATATTTACCCCATTCAAATGAACAAAATCATAAATCATCTACAGTAATATGGTGAATGGTATAAAAATAGTACATCCCTGATTGAACTGTTCATTAAACATTTAGTAAAATATGGAAGATGTTATCATCAGATATCGACCTCAATTAAGCATAAGATTCAACAAAGTATGTTAACATATATGAAAATAATTTTAATAAATTCATTAAAAATTTCTTGAGGAAAATACCATTTACACTTTGAAAATCACTTATTTTTAAAACAAAATGAAATTAAAAAAAAAATCTTTAAATATAACCTTGTAAAATTGTAAAGGAATCCTCAAAACATAAATTCATAATGATGGTGGTAAAGCCGCTTATTCCGTATAAGTTAAAAAACATTCCTTCTATATTTTTGTCAAAAAAGTCTCAAAGAACCTTGTTTAGAAAATGAAAAAATATATCTTTAAAACCATTTTTTAAAAAGTAAAACATGATTAAAAATTACTTTAAACAATTATTGGATAATATTAATAGTAATTTTGGAAACAATTATAGAAAATAGGGTTTTAAGGTAATTTTTAAAAAGATGATTTTTTAAAAGAAAGTCTATTAAAAATATCATATCATTGAAATGGGCATTAATAAAATGATTTGATTATGTGTATCGATTGTAAATCCACATAAAATAAGTTGAAATAAAACATAAGATATTATAAAGTCATTTCACACATAATCTTAGCATTATATAATCAATAAAGTATAAGTTTAACCTAATGAATAGAAATTGAGTTAGGAAATCCCTTGCCATGTGTAATCACTCAAATCATATTCCCCATAAAAGTAATAATTATAAAATGAAACATTGAATACAATGAATATAATTATATTCATGATATGATATATCAAAGGGGGTTGTATACACCACACAAAATAAACAAGTGGTGAATAAGGCGTATATCTCACAGAAGTAAAATTGAGATAAGAAACACTTATCTCATGCTTCCCTTTAGTTATTCATATTTAAACCTCCTATATAAAGGTTTAAATAATTTTATTAATTAATTAAATAACTATAATCATATTTATAATTCTTTATGTGATACTTTCATAACATCTTACCACCTATTCATTAATAATATTTCATTATTTTCATTTTTTTGGGTGTGTTCTTTTCATGTTTTCAAGATTGGTTCATTTGTGTATAATTATGGATTCTTTTTCAAATGGAAATAAAACTCCAAAAGTAAAATTAAATGGTATTAATGAATTTTTAAAAAGTTTAAATGGTTTCATATATTATTTTTATTTCTGATATGAGGCTTAGTCCCTTTCAGATAAGGGAACCAAGGAAGGAGATACCCTACCATGAGTGGCTTTAAAGAGGTTACAAGGTGATATGTGTAGGTCTTGGTCATATCTATATAGTGTAGCTTTTTCAAATTGTTATGTCACATAAGTGTGCCGCAAATGTCCTAGAAATGATGAAAAAAAATGTATAACATAAGAGAACTAAGCCTATGCAAACTTAAAAAGGACTACCAGGAAGACAACACTTGGGTGAGATTTAAATCTAAACACCCCTGGTCTCCTTTGGTGTCTTTGGAAGAGCCCCACATAGGTCCTTAAGGAATAAGCCTTGTGTAGGTATATTCTTCTTTATGGAAGAAGAGTCCTTAATCAGATGTTTTGTGTTTCAAAATTTGAATGGATTTCAAACTTGCTTATCCCATCTAATTCTCTCTTTTCTTGTGTTTTAGAGAGCTACCTAAAAAATTTGGGGGACCTGGGAAAAAGAACTATGCAATAGGAGCTTCAATAACTCTTCTAACTTTTTTCAGTTTTCAAATGGGGAGCCCAAGGATCATTTTTATAGGCAATTAAGGGGCTGGTCGAAAATAGGTTGTCCACTGAGGTCGGTCACATAGCTCTTTAGCATAGCTCCTCTGCGTAGGGGTATAGAAATTATATAGCCACATAGGTATTATGTGCATCTCTATAGCATAGTTCTGCAGTGTAGGTGCTGCACACTGGGCTATACGAACAGAATGTGAGCTGGTTTTTTGGATGCGTATGTCTCCTATGTAGGTCTATTGCACTTTATGTCTTTTACTTCCTTTATCTTCTTCTTTGATGCTTTCAAATAACCAAAGGATCTCTTCATAATATTTTTTCCTTCCTAAGGAGTGTCAAAAAAAGCCCCCCCCCCCCTTAGGATTGGATCCGATTGAAAAGAGGGTTGATTCCTGAGGTAAGATTATGGGGAAAAGATTATTGAGAGTTAATTTTGAACTACGCACGTCTTCGGTGTATCTATGTCACGTAGGTCGGTGGCATAGCTATGTTGTGCTGGTATGTGGTGTATCTATGTCACGTTGGTCTGTGGCATAGTGATGTCGTATAGATTGGCGATGTAGTCTGGTGGTGTCTATAAATATCAGCGTTACTTTGTGATTTTTTTCACTTAGAATCTCGTATTTTTTCTCTCTTGTTGTATAGCTCATTCGTCTTGCTTTACAGCATGTTTCTCTCACGTAGGTCCCTTTAAATTTTCTCAAGGTAAAATTATTTGAGTGATGGAGCTATGTGGAAGGACTTCATCAAAGTACCTCCGCTAGGATCTTTTTCACAGGACCTAGGTGGATGACCTCATCGAAGGAGCTACATGGAGATTTTCCTTTTCAAAATTATTAAATTCCTTTAAGTTGAAATTTGAACTTTATTAAGTCAAAATTCCAACTTAATGGGGAAAATTTTGGAAATTATTTTATAGTAAATGGCTCACTTGATGACCACAACTAAGGAAGCTAAAGTTCATCAAAACAAAATTATGAAAATTGTTGTATCGGACTATTAAGACATTATTGAGAGTACCCTCCCTGAGTTACTAAAAGGCTTGATTCCATACCAATGTGAATATCCATGAAGGCACTATCTTCCTCTGTATGGTCATGGGCTTTTTCAAGATGCCCACATTCTATCTTATAAGATATATTTTCCAAAGACTTGGTTTGTCCAATACTCTAATTATCATTGCATGAATATTACTATGAAGGGTATGCATGTTAATGAGGGAATAGTCCCTATTGGATGCATCCTACATTATAGTGGTAGTACTCCGGATATGAGAGGTCATGTTGTAGATCCAAGGTTGCATTGCTATGATTCAAATTTTCATGCTTCAAAAATAGATCAGCCTAACGACTGGAAGGAAGATTGGGACCTTCATTATGGAGGAGGAGTCAAGCCTGAATGGATTTGGGCATTTTGGGTACGCCAGACTTGTGTAGAATTCAGTAAATAACTAACAGATTTTCATATTTATGAAGCTATCTGGATAAGACAAACTTATGTTTACAAAAATGAATTCATTCCTAAATTACTAATCTGATGGAGTTCATAGAAAAATTCTTTCCATTTGACGCATGGTGAGGTTGGCATCAGTTTATGGGATATCTACCAAATATCTGGGGTTCCCATTCTCAAGGAGATATATGACGAATTTATTCCAGCAACAACAACATGGGGTGATGCCAATAGGACACCACCATTGGCTCATGAATTATTCAAAATAGAAAAGAAATTGTCGATAAAAAAGAAATATTCTCACACTAAGTTTGATATTCACACAAGAGTGTAGATTGAGGATTTTTTAGAACCAATGAAAAAGAAAGGACCTACCTATGGATGTCCTAACATTTTATTAGTTGTGGATAATCGGGGTATTTCAGTCACATACTGGCCCACATTAGAGAGACATGACTAGAAGAACTTGGGTTATAAAGTCAAATCTGATATTGATGCAAAGGTACGTGTAGCCGGCTTCCTTTCCATGTGGATAAGTATTTACTTGCTTCTATTCCATGAGTCCAGTGGCTGTGTAAGGCCAAGTAATTTTTTTATTATATAAAAATTGGTAGAGGGGAAATATATTGGGCTATATTAGCAAGAATCTATCATTCCCTACTACATCTGTACAATGGGAAGGATCCATTTAAACTTGCAGGACCATTTCAAGTGTTTTGGGCTAGATTGCAGCACATTTTTGTTCATATTTAGTGTTTAATTTGGTTAGAATCCCCAATGATTGATTTACCACAATTTTACAGAAAGTCTCCAAAATTCAACCTTTGAGCCTGAAGCTTGATGAAGTGCTGAGAGCACGGAATGCATCGGGAGAATTCTACTTCTTTCATTTAGGTAACCCACCAACTGGAACATTTATTGATAATAGTAAGGAAGAAAATTATGATCTGAGGGATTATATAATGGAATTTAGGGAAAGCATGTTATCAACTAGGATTTATGGTGAAATAATTTAAAGACCCGAAAATTCCATGTAAATATTTTTAAAATTACTTGGTATTTTTACGAGTCTTCAAAAATTGATGGCACGTGATTCCGAGGCTCGGTATACCCGGAATAAATTTATAAACTTTTTTTAAGGTACGTTCAGTAAACGTGCGGGCGGTGTTTTCTAAATTTTGAACCGGTACTCAGAAATGAAATCTAAGAGAACCGTTGAATCTGCAGCACCAAGATTCGCTTAAGGGAAGCTTCACTTCGACCACAATTAGTTGGGAGAAAAAGATAGTTTTTGGACTTTTTAAAGAATAATAAAATAACGATTTTATTGTTATTTTATCTTTCTTTTATCCAATGGATGAGTAGCATTGGAGGGACCGATGATATTTCAAGACATTAAGTGGATTGACTCATCAATTACGTAACTGCACCATTGGGAATTAAATGAGGTTCATTAATTACTCATCTAATGAACCTCATTAAATTCTTCCATGCGTTACTCACCCTTTCCCCCTCATATATATATATGGGGCTCAGGGATGAGTTTTGACACAGCTTCACCAAGTAGGGAAACTCTGGCAAAGTATTGTGACACCATCCACCGATGGAGGACGGAAGCTCGGGTAGCAACGATCTGGGATCGACGAACACCGACAACTCCATCCAATGAGGACGCTCCTTCGACCGCATACCCTTGAACGTGGAAGTAACACCATCTGCGGTGGTCACCAACAATCTTCGAGGTAGGGGGTTTATTTTGAAGTTTTCTTTGATGAATTAAATTCTCACCCACTTATTATCATGTAACGCGGAGGTCGCGGGCCAAACAAACAAGGCCCGGACCCACCGCTACTTCTTTCTTGATGTGAGATTTGGGGGACAATTTCAACTTGATGTCAATGCGAAACAACAGGTCACGCTATGACGGTGGCATCCCGAGAGGCCCGTAGGCGCAGACAGGAGTAGAAAGGGAGCTCCGAAGCACCATCGGAGCCCCGGGGAAGATATGTCGGCGCGGCACCGACGACCGGTGCCGGCGACCGAGGGAGGTGGTAGCAGGTGGCGCATCGTCGCATGCCACAGAGGGGAGTCATGGAATCATGCTGCGATGGATGCAGGTGGCAGCCAGCACCTCGGCTGGCCGCGGACGCGGAGGCGGTGCGCCCTCGTGCACCGCTGATTGAAGAAAGTTACGGCGGAGGAGGATGGGACCCACGTCCCGCAGGTCCCGCGAACCATGTGGCATCGCTGTTTGAAGGGGGGTGAACAACTCCTCAGAGTCATTCGGCAGGCGGACGCGGGCCGACCGAATGGTCCAGACCCACCCAACGGACCAAACCCATCCAATGGGTCGGGTTGGGCGGGACCCACAGGCCAGCGTGGGCGGGCCGAGCCCCACTCGGCGGGCCGGGCCAATCGCGGCCCAAGCCCGCGAACGAGTCAGGCCGACCCCGATGGCCCATACCCAGTGGAACCGGGTCAACCCTTAATAGGGCCGGACTTGGGTGGGGTCAGGTAGACCCCGGGACCCATTGCGTCGGGTCGGCCTGACCGAGTCGGACCGGGCCCAGACCCAACCGGCCCCCAAATAAAGAAACACTTGTAACTGATGAACTGGGATTCCATTTGACATGTCATTAGTGGCGTTGGGACCCCTTTTGGGAAGCGGTCCCTTTGGCATATTCTGGCGGGCCCGACTAAGCTGGGCCGAACCGAGGTGCGATCACCCCTATTTCACAGAAAGGGGTGTAACTAACAAACCGGGCATCTGATCGATGCGCCCTATGTGGCATAAGGACCCTTGTAACAATTTGGTCCTTTGGAGATACTCTAAGTGAGTTTTTATGGAACTTGACATATGACCTGGGTTGGATCAGACTTGAATCCAACCGGGGCCATTTTTACAAAAGTGCCCATATCTCACAGACCGGGCGTCTGATCGACGCATCATCTATCATGTTTAGACCCCTATGATGGGGTGGTTCCTTGGGTATGATTTTTTGTGGAACTTAGTACCAGTTGAAAAAGAACTGATGGCTTGAGGAGTAGAGTCTTCCAAAGATCAGGCTTGCTTCGTGCGGGAATCTAGTGGTTGGTTGTGACATGAAGAAGAAGATCAATCAATACGGGACAGAATCAAAAACTCTAGAGTGGGATGATCTGGCTGTATGACTAATCATCCCTACCTCTGTACCAGCGACCAATATGGGTCAGCACTAGCAACCAATACGGGTCAGCACTAGTGACCAATATGGGTCAGCACCAGCGACCAATATGGGTCAGCATCTGGAGACCAATACGGGTCGG
Organism: Viscum album; assembly: GCA_963277665.1. Classification (NCBI taxonomy): domain Eukaryota; kingdom Viridiplantae; phylum Streptophyta; class Magnoliopsida; order Santalales; family Viscaceae; genus Viscum; species Viscum album. Next base: position 348,656,591 of record OY728126.1, read on the forward strand.
CATATAGTGACCTATACAGGTAAATAGTAGAGTTACTATAGATAGGATGATCTGGCTTTACGATTAGTCATCCCTATCCTGGTAACCTAAAAGTTATACCGTTAGAGTGAGCTGTCTCTTTTGCTTGTGCTTCATGATTTAGATCATTCTTGTGATGTTACCTTTGTGGTATTTCTTGTGATGTTTTCCTTTGTGGATTACTGAGAGACCTTCAGGGGTCTCGGGGTCCCTAATGGGTATTGTTATACTCACCCATATACGAGCTCATCCTACACGTGTGTGTTTGGTGCAGACTACTAACACTCTATGGCAGACTTGGAGGTTCGGGACTTGGTGGAGCTTGGTATGATGGGAGAAGTTGAGATCCTCTTCTTTGAATTCAGACTTACAGATACTACCCTCCAGGTAAAGCTCCAAGGAAGATGCGGTAGCTGTTTACTTTCCTTCAGTTTCTAGGGCATGTATTTCGGCCCAATGTTTTCACTTTACAGTTGTACTTGTGGTTGTACTTTACTTTTTTGGGTTGTTTACTTCAGTTCACCTTTTTGAGTGTGTATAAATATCTAAGGAAATGCCTTCCCTATTCGGGAAAATCCTTCAGGTGATAATCACCAACCCCTAGCCTATGGAAGGTGGGATTGGGGTAGTCACATCCAGGCCCTGTGGGAAGGGTCGTGACAAATAATGTGTGAGGCTTATATCCCTTATAAGTTTGCTCGTCAGTTCAAATGTCTTCAACAATCGAGCTCTTTTCCTCCCACATATGTTAGATATGAGAATCATTCAATGGTAGCCCAACAATTATGGATTCTGATGGCTTTAGAGACATCTAAAATGTCAATTATACGACCTCCATCAGATTCATCAATTGTATTGGAGGATATATATACTAAATCTTGGGCTTCTTCATACCCTCATGGGGCTTTAAAAAAAGTAATATATCAGGTAGCGGTCACAACAACTGTTGTTTGTTGAAACCATGGTAAAAGGTCTAAATACAAAGATGATACAGAGGATTTAGAAGCTTCAAAACCTTTAAAAAATATTTGCAGAAGATCCACCAAGAGAACTAAGGACAAGGATATAATGATTCTAGTACCGAGGTGATCTAGTCACCATCATCAAAAAGACATTACCATCCCATCTGCTGATTCTTATGAAGAAGAAGGAAGGCCTGAATAGGCCTTCCAATCAGATGGTGTTGATTTTTCTCCACAACCATTATGTGTGGCCTTTAGCAATCCATTATTAGGAAAATAAGACTCGTGAACTCAGGGATGAATGGGAATTTATCCAATTTGGACTTAGAATACAGGATGTGGGTGATATTAAAGCACCTTATGATTTTCATATAGATAGTTATCTGGCTGAAGTATGGTAGAATATCACATAGCTGGAGACCTTTATATATGTAATAGTTGACCAAGTCTCGGCCTCAAAATGAGTATATGATATGATGGATCAAGGGATACATGAAGGGGTAATTGTTCACCCTAAAGAAGAATGGGGAATTTATCTTCATACTGAGAATGTATTTCCATTTTATTTTGTTTCAATTCTGCTTTGTCATCCATCATCATTATTCTTGGTGGGATTTCATTTTGCATCTTGAAATTAGAGAAGGAACCTCAGGAAGTGTTCTTGAATCACCAAAATACAGACCCACAGGCACCCCTATTGATACATTGGATAAAACCCTCGGGTCTTCAAGACTTTCTCTAGGAGGGAACCATGATGGAGGTGATGGTGACTGAGAATCCTCAGCCACTACCTCAGGTTTCTACTACTAAGAGAATTATTTCAATCTCTCCATTGTCTTATGAAAATAAACGCAAGAGATAATTGAGATTGATCCAAAGTGTATGTTAAAAAAGTAAGTATTTGTGTTGTCCTCTAGTATTATGACTTTCTTGATACACCTTGGTGACCATGTTTATCTTCTCATAGTATCTTCATCTATTTCTTCTCTTAAGGGATTAAAAACTGGTTCTTCAAGTACTGAGAAGGAAACTCCAGGAGGAGTACAAATTCTTACTGATGAATTTTTTACCTTAACAGACAAAGTACCAAGGGATGTGGTTGTATCTGCTTTTGTTTCTATAAAGAGAGAAAAGGGTCATGGTAATATCAAATCCATTTCTTCTAGGTATCACATGTTGTTTATAACATTATTTTCTTCATAATATTTCAGATCAGTTTCCCATACTGATGGATCCTATGACAATCAATACTGATATTCCTATTGCTCTGGAAGGAAGGAATGAAGATCCTGGGAAATATGAGGCAGATACCGGTGTCGATCCTGACTTAACAAGACTTTATGAAATTGCACCAGTTTAAGAGTTGATGGAACAAAATTTCAGCGGAGCCAATTTGGGTATCGACCAACATTTTTTGGATACCTTAAATGGTGAGGATTCTATAAAATAAAAAGTTGTATACACTGAAATGATGGAATCCCTTAATCCAAACATTGATATTCCAAGTTCCATCAAGGAGTTTAGGGACTTCCATGAGGAAATGAAATGATGTAAGTTATCATTCTTTCATTTTTCATGCATAATCGTTCTTTTATCTGATACTTCGTATAAAAACTTGATTAATGCAGATTTATCTGTAGAGAATGTGTCGAAGGATCTTCAAGAAAAATGTATCCCAGTCTATCCTGCTTCTGTTGAAGATACACCAACTAAAAAATCAACATTGAGATATGCTTTAGAGACTATGGTTATGGAGACTAGGCAAGCTTAGGAGAATTCTTCACCTCGAGAAGTACTTTCTCAAATTACTGAAGTTAGGAATACTAGGGATGAATCTACTCAAGAAAATAACTTATTATCTAGTAAATGTTATTGACTGTCTTAATCAGGTTTTGTTCTTGTTATGCTTTTGGAGCTAACAATCATTCAAATTCACCATTTAGGTCAATCAGATCCCATAGTTAGGTATTAAGGTGAAGCCTCTACATTGGCTCAATTAATAACGGAAGATGAAGCATCTGCTGCTTCAAAAGGAGAAAATCCAAGCACTTTCTTGAGTGAACTGATTCTAGAATATGTTCCACCTCATGGTAGTGATTTTGATTCAAACTTCAAGTTGCATTGTGCTCTCAGTATTACGTGGAAGAAAACATGGAGAACCATTTGGGATATAATCTTTGATAATCCTTTGGATGTGCTGCCTTCATATTTTGGATGACTTATAGCACTTTTTAGAATACTGGGATTTTTTGGATTTGATTATTCACAAGTTTATAATACAGTGAAATATATCATTCTCCAGAGGGAGCAGGAACACAAATTTCATAAATATCTTTAAAAGGCCAAATTTCTCACCAATGCTGAGAGTTTCCAATCTGCAGTATCCGAGGCAGAAGCCAACCATAGAAAAAAAATGGTAGAACTTAATCAGAAAATTAAGAAGGAAACGAAGGAAATGGTGAATCTTCAGCAACAAATGAATGTTATTCAAAATAAAATTGAGCAACTAAACCAATCATTGGTATAATTCCACTTATAAGGTGTAACATCCATTTCAATTTCCAAAGACACACTTCGTCAGGATGAGGAGTCTGAAGCTGCTCAAATGATCGATCTTTAGCAAGCGGTTGATAGGACCCATGAGGCTATTCAACAAATAAATATTCAAGCTAAAATCTTTTTATAATAGATTATGTAGAGACTCCATTACATAGATGTTCCTCCAATTTTTCCATATAAATGAAAATTATTTTGTCTTCAATCATATATATGTCTTCATCCCTGCTTTCTTTCTGTAATTGCAAAATCAAAGCTGATTTTCATAACATGCCATTTTTATGTCAGATAATCATAATTACATTAATAGGGATGGGGGTGCTTAAAATTTTATCTAAGACAAGAGTCCAAGTAAGTGTAGTTTGACTATTGCTAAGGTCGTATGGAAAACCCCACAAACTTTGTGTCTTTTGAATTTTTATTACTCGATATTTCTTAAACCATACAAAGTGTAGGCCTAGTGATATGAGACTCGACTTTTGTCCAGAGTGTCCTTTGTTGAGTGTTTTTTCTCTTTTAGTAGGCAGGATAGTCAGTTTAAATTCATGCATGTCGGACTAATAAAGCTAATTTTCTAGGTCAAATAGATTTGACCATGAATTTTGAGATTAAAATTTAATCAAAGCTTGATGGATAGAAATGTCCCAATATTTTCTTAGATACTTCCAAGGGAAATATTTAATCATGATTTGATTGATTTTTTTTATGTTTTCCAAATTTAGAATTTGAAGTATCATAATAGAGGAGGTCTCCTCTGAGAATAATGTTACCACTATTTGAAAAACCCATTATGGGGGGTGTATTATGCAGGTCTATCTAAGGCATGTGTTGCATAGCCAAATAGTGGAATATTTTGACTGATAGGACCATTATATAGGTGGCCTATGCATGGCCACCTATGGTCACGTATTGCATATTCAGTCAAAAGAGGTCTCAAGAATTATGACATTCTATTATTGATAAAAAGGGGGTTAAAATTTGGATGTATCAAGACCACAATGGGTGGATTTTCCAAAGAAAGGTATTTGAGAATATAAGAGGTCATCCGTGCCGATATAGACCATGAATGAGGAACCACTCCTATATGAATTTGGTGTAAAAAGGAGGTTATATTTGTCAGAAATGGGTTTTCTGGTATTCTACTATGGAGTCTAAAGTCGTGCAGTAAGGACATTATGGTGTGTAGTTTCAAGTCATGCAGTAAGGAAATTATGTTGTTCAGTTTCAAGTCATGCAGCAAGGATATTGGGGGCTGTACAGTTTCGAGTCATGCAGCAAGGACATTATAAGGATTTAATTTAAGGTCTTTATCTGTAACATCCCGTCCCATCCCATTGCCTTGAGAGGGTGGGGGAATGTTACTTGGCCTTAAGCGATGTTCTTAATGTGCCAAAGGAAGGTAATAAATTTTGAGGGCTTCGAGAAACGATTGGGGAATGATTTTCCCTTGGGACACAACCAACCAACCAAACGATCCACTATCAACAAACTAAATGATGCATGTCAACAAAACAACCAACTCATACATTACCAAAAGGGAACTACACTATTCCACAATACAACCCATAAACCAATACAACCAACACAATATCATAGTACTATGTGGAAGACTAAACAAAAGACCCAAAATAAGCCAAGACACACTCCATGGCTCCACACCAAGCTCCATGCTCCAAGCACCACCACATATCCCAAGCATCACCACGAACCACTAGCAATGAGATGTTTTACCTTTACCTGTATCCTGGAATACGACATCTGCAAAAACACCAAAGTGCCAAAGTAGGGGGTGAGTACTAATACTTAGTAGGTTTTACCAAAATGACTTCCCTACACAAGCCACTAGGATAGAACACATTGGCACAATTTATATAAAACAATTTATATAAAGTCCATAAACTAATGCAATAATGAACATCAATCTAAACAAATCTTTACCCAAATCAATTTACCCAATTTAGTGAATACCCAAGGAAAACAAAAAAACAAGTCATTATCCATTACCTTTTGCAAGACCACATACATATCATAATCATACACCCATTATGTCACACAACCAATACCATTCACTCAATCATGGTGTTACTTTAACGGTGGTACATTCACGGCCAACTCGTCTCCTTCATGGTGTGGGAATTCACGCCCATCACTGGTGTAGGACTTCAAGCCTATCACCCTCCCTTTTTGAGGATGGCACATTCACGACCATTACCTTGATGGTGATACATTCCCGACCACCATCCATCCAACTCATGACAATCGATATTTACCAAAATCCCCACAACATCATGCCACCCAACAATTTCCAACATCATACCACCCAACAATTTCCAATACCAATTTAACCAATTATTTCGAACAACATTCCAACAATAACATGTCAAGTTACCTCAATAAATCACACATTTATTGAATACACCCTTAAACTATTTTCCATGTCAACCCACATTTCAATAAAACAATACTTTTATTGAAAACATTCTTTCATAAACTATTTCCCATAAATCAATCAAGCTACCAATTTTAAAATTTACATTTTAAAATCCGACAATAAAACCTATTTTCACAATATTAACCCATTTCCCCCAAAATCCCCAAATCATCACAAAATGGGTTTCCCCTAAACATCACACATCATATTCAAAATTAATTTCAAGCAAATAAATTAGTAGAAATCAAAGTCACTAGTTCTAACCAAGTGGAGTCGAGAGAGAAGCCACCTACCTTTAGGGTTCCCTAGAAATCGACCCACAAAAAACTGCACCCCAATCCGGGAAAATGCACCACGAAAACCGCTCTATATCTCCTTCCTTGTCATAAACAAGCCTTAAAATCAACACCCAAGGCAACAAAAACCCTAGATCTACACACAACGATTGAAGATCTAGAAAACCGAGGGAGAGGGAGATGTAGATCTAGAGGAAACCACAAAGAACCACGAGAGGAGACTTGCTTGAGAAGAACCACTTTCAATCCACCAAGAAACCCCTTTGATTTGCTTTTAAAACGTGTGGGAGATCACCTATAACCTTTGAGAACTCAAAATCTCGAGTGAGGATTGAGTGGGAGAAAGTTTGGAATAAAATGAGGCACCCTCGAGGGAGCCCGGATTTAAAAACCCTATTTTTAAGTAGTCACGCGGTTAGTACGCACGGTTTGGAAAACCGTGCACTAACTGTGCGCACGCCACTACCTCGAGATGAGGGGTCCACATGGTTTCCTCGCACGGTTTGGAAAACCATGTGCAGTTCATGTGAATCCTACAGTCTCCTCCTGCACGGTTTCCTGGAGAACCCGCACGGTTTCCCCTAACCGTGATCAAATTGTGCTCCCTAAAAAAGCCTCCAAACTTATTCAAAACCATTCCAAACTCTCCCAAACTCTTACCAACTCATTCCATGCACTTTAAACACATAAAGAGTCATAAATAAAGGTTGCATACCTCAAACCAGGGGTGCTACATTCTCCCCACCATTGGACTTTCCGTCCTTGGAAAGTAGTGAACCCACCCTTTGCTGAAAGAGCTCAAGCCATTGCTCGACCATCTCTTTCTCCCGCTCCCAAGTCTCCTCTTGAATCTAGCCATGCTTCCACAAAACCCAAACCAGAATGATGATTTTACCCCTCAAGACTTTATCTTGCCTATCCACAACCCGCATTGGCACGTGCACCAATGAAGCATCCAACTCTAGCTCAACATGATCCCATCGAATCACATGGCCCAGATTCGGCTGATACTTTTTCAACTGTGACACATGAAACACATTGTGCACCACACTGAACCTAGGTGGCAAATCCAAATGATAAGCCACCTCACCAACCCACTCAAGAATCTCAAAAGGTCTAATATACCTTAGAGATAACTTTCTCTACTTCCCAAACCGACGATGTCCCAACCTAGGAGAGATCCTCAAGAAAAACCTGATCACTTACCTCGAACGACAACGGCCGTCGACGATGATCCGTATACTATTTTTGATGACTCTGAGCCATCTCCATTCTCTTCCTGATTAACTTGATCTTATCCATAGTCTCCTAGACAAGGCTCAATCCAACCATCGAGGACTCACCCATTTCCACCCAGCATAGTGGAGAACGACACGGTCGCCCATACAATGCTTAAAATGGAGCCATATATATGGATGTCTGATAACTATTATTTTACGAGAACTCAACCAACGACAATTTATCCTCCCATGAGCCACCAAAATCTATGACACAAGCCCGCAACATATCCTCCAAAGTTTGTATCGTCCTCTCGGATTGACCATCTGTCTGAGGGTGATACGCCATACTCATAGTCAACTTAGTTCCAAGGGTTTTCTGTAAGGATTTCCAGAAACGAGATGTAAACCTCGAATATCTATCGGATATGATCAAAACTAGAACACCATGCCTCTTTACCACCTCACGGATATAGATTTTGGACAGATCCTCCACTGTATGAGATTCACGAATTGGAATGAAATGGGCCGACTTCATTAGCCGATACACTATCACCCAAATGGAATCGTTCTTTCTAACTGTTCTTGGGAGACCTGTGAAAAAATCCATCACTATTTTCTCCCACTTCCAAACAGGGATTGGTAAATACTACAACATTCCCACTGGCCTCTGATGCTCTTCCTTGACCTGCTGGCAAGTCAAGCATCTCGAAACAAACTCAGAAACTCTTCTTTTCATACCAGACCACCAGAACTGTACATTCAATGCTTTATACATTTTCTGAATTCCATGATGAATAGCCCACCTAGAATGATGATAAGCCCTGAGAATATCCTCTTGAAAAGAAACTGGTACAACCATCTGATTCCGAAAACACGAAACTGACTCTCCATTCAGTTGCCAACCCTCAATGGTCTCCCCACCATTGAGTTTCGAACTCAAGGTCACACACTCAGAATCAGATATTTGTGCCTCTTTAACCAGACCAACCAAGTCAGGAATCAAAAAAACCGGAAAGAAGACCGCTCTATTTCCTTGGTCCTCACATTCCAACCACATGTCAGTTATAACCGACATCAACTGCCACTAGTCCGATGCTTGTTTCACCACCTGAGCATATGATTTTATACTTAATGCATCCTCCACCAAATTTCCCTTACCCGGTGTGTACATAAAGTCAAAATCAAACATCTGGAGATATTCCATCCATCTCCTTTGCCTCAAGTTGAAATCCATTTGTGAGAAAATGTGCTTCAAGCTCTTATAATCTGTATATACTGTGAATTTCTCACCGAAGAGATAATGACACCACACTTTCAAAGCATGGACCACTGCTACGAATTCCAAATCATGAGTTGGGTAGTTCTTATCATGCACCCTCAATTATCGTGATCCATATGCAACCACATGATTCCCTTGCATGAGAACGCACCCCAACCATGATATTGATGCATCGTATTACACCACATACCCTTTTCCTAGTTCTGAAAAAACCAAGATTGATGTTGATGTAAGGTGACCCTTTGGCTCTTCGAAACACTACTGACAATGTTCATTCCACTATAATGGAACATTCTTTCTTGTTAAAGCTGTCATCGGTGAATTCAAAGGTGAAAAATCACGGACAAAACGTCGATAATACCCAGCTAGACTGAGGAAGTTCCGTATCTCGAAAACATTTTTTGGCAGTTTCTATGAGATAACAACCTCTATCTTTTTCAGATCCACTGAAACACCCCTTTTAGAAATCACATGGCCAAGAAAACGGACTTCCTATATCCAAAGTCACACTTTGACAATTTGGCATGCAACCGATGATCCCTCAAGATCCCCAGCACTGTCGCCAAGTGTTGCTCATGCTCCACCCTTTTCTTTGAATACACCAGAATATCATCTACAAACACCACCACAAATGAATCCAGATATCTCTAAAATATATGATTCATCAATTCCATTAACACCGTTGGTGCATTCGTTAGACCAAATGGCTTAACCACATATTCATAATGGCCATATCTACTTCTAAAAGCTGTTTTAGGAATATCATCTTTCCTCACCTGCAGTTGATGATATCCCGACCTCAGGTTGATCTTGGAGAACCACTGGGATCCCCTCAACTGGTCGAAAAAATCATCAATTCTTGGAAGTGGATATCTGTTCTCTATCGGAACTTGGTTAAGTCTACGATAATCAATACAGAGCCTCAAAGTTTCATCTGCCTTTTTCACAAAAAACACTAGCGCTGCCCACGGAGATGTTCTAGGCTGGATAAACCCTTTGTTTTCTAACTCTTACAACTGTACTTTCAATTCCCGCAATTCAGTAGGTGCCATTTGGTAAGATGGAAGTGAGATATGACTTTCCCTGAAAGGAGATCAATCGTAAAATCCACTTCTCTTACGGGAGGTAACCCAGAGAATTATTCGAGAAAAACATCCATGAATTGATCCACCGCTTCTGGAAGAACACTCTTCTCAACACCCTCTATCGATTCCAATGACAACACCACTAACTGATATGATAACGTGCCCACTGTTGGTGCCAACAAACCCGTTGTACCCTACCTTTCATGCCTCTCTCCTCTAAAGAGATGTCTAACGCCATCGTGTGCTGTAAAATCCAATGTTCACGCATTATAGTCGATGTGGGACTTAAACACCACCCTCCAATCCATTCCTAGGATTACATCATACCCATCCATATCAAGCATTGAGAAATTCCACATTAGCTCAACCTCGCCCACAACAATACAACATACTCTACACAAGAAGGCTCGATACTCTCTTCGACCCAGAGGAGTTTGAAATTTCAAAACCAAAGGCATCATTTCTACCCTTAAACTGAGAAACTCAACCACACATGCAGTAATAAAAGAGTGTTAATCACCTGTATCAAAAAGCACTTGCATCAAGGTAGAATTTAAAAGAATAGTACCTCGCACTGTGGATGGTCCCAACTGATCATCCACCACAACCTTCTCGGATCCAAAAAACGCCTTGGTTGCCACACTCTGCTCTTTATTTCCCTAATAAGGAGTTGTGGTGTTCCGAGAATCACCATGACTTACTTTTCTCTACTAACGAGGGGTATGTTGTTGTCCTCGTCCCGTCGAAGCATACAACGTCTGCGATCCCTAAGGAGTGTCACGCGCACCTGACCTCAGAGCATTCCTATAATAGCATTGAAGATTCCCTATCTGCTTGCAATTATTAAATGATCGAGGTTGTTCTGTACAATCCCGCTTGATGTGGCTCGTAGAACCATACTGAAAACATCCTGGTTTGCTCTGGGGCTTCGGAAGAAGATTTATGGATCCTGTCATCGGATTATGTGTCATTCCCTCACCCTAGGAATAAGTTCCCCTCCTCTGCTTGAACCCAACATTAGAGTTCCCATTATTCCCCATGGGTACCACCAAGATTCCTCCGCCCGGAGCTCCCAACAGATCCCGCTCAGCCACTGATGCTCGATTCACTATCTCTGTGTAATCACCAATACACAGCACTGCTATTTTTGAACGGATCTCTTGCCTTAACCCCACTTCGAAGATCCTTGCCTTCAACGATATGCTACCCGCCACCTCGGGTGCAAACCACACTAAGCTCATAAACTTAGTTGCATACTCCGTCACAGACATATGCTCTTGCTTCAGACTAAAGAAATCAGTTTTGTGCTAAATTCTAAACGTATTTGGGTAGAATTGTTTATTAAAAAATTCCTCAAATCCTTCCCACGTCATACCCTGGTCCGTCCCTTCTTGGACTACCAACTCCCACCACTAAAGAGAAATATCCTCTAGATTATATGTTTCTATCTTTACTTTCAAATCGATGGGTGTCCCTAAGAATTCAGAAATTCTGTTCATTCTAGATAGCCACGCCTCTTCCCTTTCCGGGTCCAAATCACCCCTAAAGACAGGTGGATTCTGCTTTTGAAACTAAGCCGCATAATCAACATGCTTTGGCTCTTCCTCTCTATTCATGCTTCCCACAGATTTGAAAGCCTTCACTATGCTCTGGACTAACTACTGGTTCACCTGGGGCTGAGGTGCAACCACGTTCTCATCGGCCACTTCTAGTTGGTCTCTACGATGCCTACCCGGTGCCATTTCTATAAATAGAAAACAAACAATCATGAGTCTCACTTCCGTAGACATCAAGAATTCCCATTTCAAATCACATTACACAACACTATCACAACGAGTCTTTCCACCTTTCCACATTTTCCATGTTTTACCATTTTTGAAAACCAAACCAATTTCAAAATACCAAATTTATTCACATTACAATTTCACACATTTGAAAAACCATTTCTCAATTCATCCCATAAATCATTATGCCCAATGAAATATGAATCCTAGAGGGAAGTCATTTCTACCATATATGCCATGCACATCTCATTAGCTACACCCACGACAATGAGATTGTCAATGCCTATAAGTGTCTCCAAAATACTTATGTACCCAACTCCTTAGTAACTTTAATTTCAGCATAAAAGGGTTATCTATATCCTTTTATTCTATACATTTCATGTTCTGACATTCCTACACCTTGCTACCATCCTGACTCAAGGAATATACCATAATGAATGTCAACTCCAAACCCAAGAATCAACTCCAAAGGACCAAACAAGCTGATACCACTTGTAACATCCTGCCCCATCCCATTGGCTTGAGAGGGTAGGGGAATGTTACTTGGCCTTAAGAGACATTCCCAAGGTGCCAAAGGCTGGCAATAAATGCTGAGGGCTTCGAGAAACGATTGGGGAACGATTTTCCCATGAGACACAACCAACCAACAAAACGATCCACTATCAACAAACTACATGATGCATGTCAACAAAACAACCAACTCATACATTACCAAAAGGGAACTACACTATTCCACAATACAACCAACAAACCAATACAACCAACACAATATCAGAGTACTATGCGGAAGACTAAACAAAAGACCCAAAATAAGCCAAGACACACTCCACAGCTCCACACCAAGCTCCATGCTCCAAGCACCACCACATATTCAAAGCATCACCATGAAACACTAGAAATGAGATGTTTTACCTTTACCTGTATCCCGGAATATGACATCTTCAAAAGCACCAAAGTTCCAAAGCAGAGGGTGAGTACTAATACTCAGTAAGTTTTCCACAAATGACTTCCCTACACATGCCACTAGGATAGAACAAATTGGTACAATTTATACAAAACAATTTATATAAAGTCCATAAACTAATGCAACAATGAACATCAATCCAAACAAATCTTTACCCAAATCAATTTACCCAATTTAGTGAATAACCAAGGAATACAAACAAATAAGTCATTACTCATTCCCTTTTGGAAGACCACACACATATCACAATAATACACCCATTATGTCACACAACCAATACCATTCACTCAATCATGGTGTTACTTTAACTGTGGTACATTCACAGCCAACTCGTCTCCTTCATGGTGTGGGACTTCACTCCTATCACTGGTGTAGGACTTCACGCCTATCACTTTCCATTTTTAATGATGGTACATTCACGACCATTACCTTGATGGTGATACATTCCTGACCACCATCCATCCAAATCATGACAATCGATATTTACCAAAATCCAAACAACATTTCAATCCACAATTACCAACATCATACTACCCAACAATTTCCAATACCAATTTAACCAATTATTCTGAACAACATTCCAACAATAACATGTCAAGTAACCTCAATAAATCATGTATTTATTTAATACACCCTCAAACCATTTTCCAGGTAAACCTACATTTCAATAAAACAACACTTTTATTGAAAAACATCTTTCATAAACCATTTCCCATAAATCAATCAAGCTACTGATTTTAAAATTCACATTTTAAAATCCGACAATAAAACCCATTTTCACAATATTAACCCATTTCCCCAAAAATCCCCAAATCATCACAAAAATGGGTTTCCCCTAAGCATCACACATCATATTCGCAATTAATTTAAAGAAAAAAAATTAGTGGAAACCAAAGTCACTAGTTCTAACCAAGTTGAGTCAAGAGAGAAGACACCTACCTTTAGGGTTCCCGAGAAATCGACCCACAAGCAATCGCACCCCAATCTAGGAAAATGCTCCACGAAAACCTCTCTAAATCTCCTTCCCTATCATAAACAAGCCTTAAAATCAACACCCAAGGCAACAACAACCCTATATATACACACAATGGGTGAAGATCTAGAAAACCAAAGGAGAGGGAGATGTAGATCTAGAGGAAACCACAAAGAACCACGAGAGTAGACTTGCCTGAGAAGAACCGCTTTCAATCCACCAAGAAACAACTTCGATTTGCTTCCAAAACGTGTGGGAGAGAACCTCTAACCTTTGATAACCCAAAATCCTGAGTCAGGCTCGAGTGGGAGAAAGTTTGGAATGAAATGAGGCACCCTCAAGGGAGCCTGGATTTAAAACCCCTATTTTTAAGTGGTCGCACGGTTAGTACGCACGGTTTGGAAAACCTTGCACTAACCGTGCGCATGCTACTTCCTCAAGAGGTGGGGTTCGCACGATTTCCTTGCATGGTTTGGAAAACTGTGTGCAGGTCGTGCGAAGCCTACTATCTCCTCCTGCACGGTTTACTGGAGAACCCACACGATTTCCCCTAACCGTGCTCAAACTGTGCTCCCTAAGAAAAGCCTCCAAACTTATTCAAAACCATTCCAAACTCTCCCAACCTCTTCCTAACTCATTCCATTCACTTCAAACACATAAAAAGGCATAAATAAAGGCTTCATACCTCAAATTGGGGGTGCTACATTATCTTTGACCAAAGTTTTATGAGTCTCCAATTTCTTGTTAATTTGTCTGGAAACATGATACCATGTTCAAGTATAGAAAGAAAGAATTTTAAACTATGATTTGGGAATTTCTAGATCTGTAGAATGGAATGGGAAAAGGGATAAAGGTATTAGAGGAAGTCTTTTCCCATAACAAAGTTACCACTATTTGAAAAACCTATTATGGGGGTTGTATTATACAGGGCCAACTGGGGCATACACTGCATAGCCAAACAATGGAATCTTTTGAATGACAGACCTATTATGTAGGAGACTTATTCAAGGTCACCTATGGGCACGTACTACATAGTCAAGAAAAAGAGATCTTTGTTATCAGACATTGTTTTGCTAAAAGCCGAAGAAATATTATGGAGATTCAAATTTTCTAAATCACAGATTTTGGTTTATGGGGAAAAGTACATGAACACAAAAAGAGTATTTCCAATCATGATTTCCAAAGAAATAGAGGGATATACTTTCTATGAAGGTATGATATGAACTTAGGAAATATGGTGTCTATAGTTTTTTAGGTCATACGACTAGGACCATAATATCATGGAAATAATGAATGATATGTGGTTAAATGTTCCAAGGTTATTTCAATATGCATTGAACACATAGAGAGGGAAAATGTATAAACCATGGTCTTGGAGACTTTTAGGTCGAGAGAAAGGATATGGGACAAATATACAATGGATGACCACTTTAAAATATGGGTTCCTATATATCATCATCAAAGTTTAAAGGGGGTGGAATAGGATTATACTAAGAATGAAGTTACTGCTATTTGAAAACCCCATTATGGGGGTTGTAGCCATAGCCATACGTTTCCAAATCAACTGCACTTTCTTTGATGTTTCCTGTATGAGACTCGGTCCCAACAACTCTGACTCACCAGCCTCCATCTAGCATAGTAGTGATCTTCATGGCCTACCATAAAGAGCCTCATATGGTGTTATCTTTATAGTTTCCTGATAACTTTTGTTATAGAAAAACTCCACTAAATCCAAGTGTTTCTCCTAGGACCCACCGAAGTTAATACCACATGTCTACATTATATCTTCAAGCACCTCTATAGTACATTCCGACTACCTATCTGTCTATTGGTGGAAATCTGTACTTAATAATACCTATGTACCGAGCAATTTCTTCAAGCCCTTCCAAAAGTGTGAAGTGAAATGTGAGTCACAATGTGAAACTATAGTCCATGTAACCCTATGCAGATAGACTATCTCCCAAACATACAAATCTCCCAACTGCTCCACTGAGAAAGTCTCTCAAATAGGAAATAAATGCACTACTTTCATCAGTCGATCCACAATAACCAAAATAGTGTCATTCTTCCTTGGAATATTTAGAAGACCCACCAAAAAATCCATTATCAAATCATTCCACTTCCATTTATGAATAGTAAATGGCTACATCAAACCTCCAAGTCATTAATGATCTACCTTTAACTGCTGAAAGGTGTAACATCATGTCACGAACCCTAATATTTCCCTTTTCATGTTGGGCCAACAAAACTATCGTCGTAGGTCACAGTACATTTTGGTTACCCCTGGATGTACTTCCCACTTCAAGGCATGAAATTTCCTCATGAGCTCCTCTCACATGCTCATAGATATGATAACTCGATTCCTGACATAGATGGTCTTATCCTTATATATGCTCCAATAAAAAGGCGACTACCCACCTTTAAGGTTTTCCCTCAAGTTCAAACATTCCGAGTCCTCATACTGCCTATCTTGGATCCGTCTAAAAAGTGTAGAATCCACTGAAATCGAAACAAAATTCATCTGTACATGACTTTCTTGTACCACCACATGAATCTCATCCAGTAAATTCATCATATTCCACTTAGAACTAGACTCCTAGACCATCTGAGTTTGAGTTTTCTAGGTCAAGGTGTCAGCCACACTGTTTCCTTTCCTAGGTGTATATACTAGATCAAAATCAAAATATTGTATATACTCAACCCATCTCCACTGCCAAAGATTCAAATCTCACTGTGAGAAGATATACCTTAAGATCTTATGATTATTAAACACTGTAAACTTATAACCTAATATATAGTACCACCAACACTTCTGAGTATAAACCATTGTCTCTCACTCAAGGTCATGCACAGGGTAGTTCTATTCATTTGGCCTCAGATTCCAAGACCCATATTCCACGACTCGTTCTCCTTGAATCAATGCAGCTCCAATTCCGGTCCTAGAACCATTGAAAACCACTATATACTTCTCACCTAGATCAGGTAGTATCAATATTGGTGTCGAAGTAAAATGCTTCTTCAACTCCTGGAAGGCATTCTCACAAGCTTATATCCATTCAAACTTTATCCCCTTTTTGGTCAACCCCAAAAGTGGCACTTCCAAATAGGAAAATTCATAGATGAATCTCTGAAACTATCCAGCTAACCCTAGAAAGCTACGGATATCAAAAACATTCTTGGGTTACTCCCAAGATACCACTGCCTGAACCTTCTATGGGATCATAACCCATAGGTCAGAAGATCAAAACCTCACTTTAATACCACTTTGTAATGTCTCGACCCGGGTGCCACATACTAATGCCAAGATCCGGTCGGTCATATGACCCCAGGCACGCCTCCCTATACACCAGAGGTTGTCGAATAGTACTGAGGGTTTGATAAGTCAATCATGGGGAGACTATACCCTCTTTTATCAGAGTAGTACACCATAGGAAATAAACAAATAATAGTGGAAGTATATATAACCATAAAAAACCAATCTAAATACAATATCTAACTAAAGTAGAAAACATTCCATTATAATGTACATGACAAGTGTCTCAACTCAAAATAAAGACACTAAAAACTCCCAAGCGGGTCCTGAACCATATATGGTTCCCTCAACCATGCTCCATCCCGACTCAGCCATCTAATACGGGGCCCTTTTCCTTAACTTATCCAGCATCTATTAAATCTATTTAGGTATCGATTAGATAGCCTGAGTAGGGTGTGAGTACAACTCAGTAGGCCACCACCAACGGTGTCTAAAACAAATCTAGTTAATAACAAGTGTATGCAGTTGTATAAAGATGTAATTAAAATTAATAAGTAAATTGTTATCACATTATCAATTAATATTTATTAAACCACATAGACCACTAATCTCTTGAGGACACCCGTACCTCAATACCTACTCTGATCCACATCGGTTCTAAACCATGATACTTATTCAATTCATAATTCATTTCAAAAAAAGGGCTTTCATTTTATATTTTATTTTACTTTCATTACTACAGTCACTTGAAACCATAATCTAATGTCGATGTTTTGGGTATAGAACTCCATGGTGCCTTGTTTATCAATCATATATATTTATCATGGTAATAGAATGTCATTTATAGCACCCCCAATTCTCAATCTTGCATATACATTATGGGCATAGAACGTCATGTCTAGCCCCCAATTCTCAATCATGTGCATATATCTTTGGTGTAGATTCTCGTGTCTAACGCTCCAATTCTCAACCACACACATAGATCTATCATTGGTGTATAACTTTATGTCTAGTACCCTATTTCTCAATTGTGTGCATTCATCATTGATGTAGATTTCCATGTCTAACACCCCAAATCTCAACCATTTATATATATCATTATTTATTGGGATTAGATCTTCATGTCTAATACCCCATTTCACAACCATAATTAAAAAACATTAATCCTCTTATCCTAATTAACCACCACTAATTCCATTAATTAATTCATAAATAAATTAATCCATGTTCGTTAATTAATTCAACAATTAATTAACAACGTCAATTTCCATTAATCAATTCAACAATCAATTAACTATTTCACAATTTCAAACATCCAATAATTAATTCACCAATTAATTATTCTTAATTACAATTTAATAATTTGATAATTAACTCAACAATTAATTATCCAAAATTTCCCAATCAATACATTGATAATGAATTCACCAATTAATTATCTATTCTGTATTTAATTTCTCAATCCAACCATATCAATTCCATTATAATTAATTCCCACAATTAATTATCAAATAAAACATCCCAAGATATCATAATTAATTCTCCAATTAATTCTTTTGTTCAAAAATCCAAAAATCTTACCATTTCATAATTATCTTGATTAATTAATTTGCCACATTAATTAATTTAGTTAGGGATTTCAATTGCTAAAAAACTCTAGGAAATATATAACTTGCATATATGAAATAAAATCACAACTATTGGATTTGGAAATCATACCACCTAACTTGATTTGTTGATGAACGATTACCCAATGAAAATCCCCAAAATTGAGCAGCACAATGATGTAGATTGGATCCAAATCTATTAGCCTAAATTAAGATTTAACAAATCAAGATCCCTTAGATCTAGGTATAGATCCACAAGCCTAGATATAGATTCGTCAAATCTAGATCTAGATCTAGAAAAAATAGAATATTTCATCCACAAAAAGGAAGACAAAACATAGGAGGATAAACGGGAAAGAAACGGGATAGGATCCACTTATCGAGGGAGGAGAAGATCTTTGATTTGGGCTTTAGATCGTGAAAAACAGAGGTCGAGGGGGCTTGGAATCCATCTAGAGAGATCCAAAATCGTGAAAGACCGCCTAGGGTTGAGTAGGGGTTAACTTGGGGTTAATTAGGGGGTTCGAGAAAATTTTGAAATAATTTTCGGGCTAATTTAATTTCTGCGCATTGTTTCTTGGGCGTGGGTGCTTGGTTTTCCCTAACTGTGCACCAACTATGTGCATGTTATTTCTGGGGTTCATGGTTTGTATTTTTTAGGGCGCACAATTTGGAAAAATGTGTGCCAGCCATGCAAACCCCCACTGTCCAGGGTTTTGCGGTTTCCTGGGTTAGGCGCATGGTTTTCTCTAACCGTGCACCAACTGTGCACAACCCCTTTTTCTCCCATTTTTCTTAATTTTCACCCAAACACACCCAAAGGTGAAACCCAACTGAAAGGTACTTAAATAAAAAAAGTACCTAAATTAAATATTAATACAACTCCAGAAGTGTTCAGGATCTGAAACTGGTTATGGTTAAGAAACACATCAACCTCCCATTTAAATTTGTAGTTTTTAGGTATTTTAAGCCTTTTCCTTTTAACTTTAACTTGTTACATTGTTTTACTTATACTACGGTAAATCTTTTATTTTACTATGGAAATTTTTTTATGCTTAAAAATGAAAATGAACTTAAAACATAATTTGGATCTTATAATTCCAAATATGGAATCCATTTTACCAAATTCAACTCACATAATTTTAAAAATTATATTTAAAACAAAACCCGCATTTAAGAAGTGTATTTTTCAAGAAAAATATGGTTTTATATTAACTTTATGACTAATAATTATCATTGTATGAAAATAAATTAATATTTACTGATATATAATCTATAAATTTTATTTGAAAAAATCCCCATTAGGTATTATTTTAATTAATGAAAAAAGAGAAACATTATGTACTTTAAAACAGTTTTCAGAAAATTCCTATTTTTAAACCCAAAAATAAACTTATTCTAAAATACAATATAAAGTTGATTCAAAAAAAATTACATGGATTTAATATAACTAAATAATACTTATGTTACTTGTAACTATATTCAAAACATAATGGAACTTTTAATTTTCTTAATTTATTGAAAATAAATGAAATTTTTACAAAAATCAGTATTTTTCACTATTCACTGAAAAATTAATCTTTTCAGAAGATTCTCATAAATTCATCCTAAGATAATTTTTACATTCTAAATCTAAAAATAAATTTTTTATTTCCAAATTAATTTTCTAAAATCGTCAAAAATTAATTATATTTATTTTATCATAGAAAGTAATAAAAATCACTTTTTGAAGAAAACATATATTTGAAGAATAAAATGACCTTACTAAAAAAATTATTCATTTCTTAAGAATAATTAAATTTTTATTGAATATTAACTTCATATTTATTTCATAATATAGTTAATCTTATTCACACCTACCAATTTAATGACTAGTTTATAACGATCGTGTTAAAATAATAATATTTTGGAGTTCATTTAAGCTCAGTGTTCTATACAACATAAGTTGTCGAACATATTGATCTTTTAAAATCTAGGGGTGTTACACAAGTGGTATTATAGGGATAATTTTTTAGTTGTCTTTCTCTCTCTCTCAAAATCATGGTGACAATTTTCAACCAAAAAAGCATTCCTATCTTTAAAGGTAATAATTTTCAATTATGGAAGAGTTGTATGCAACACTATTTCTAAACATTGGGTTTGGAAATTTATTTGGATTCCATTTATGGTATTTTTTTCAAGAATGGATAGCATAAATTTATCAGATAATGATCGTAGATAATTGTCTGTGGATGAAAAAACAATTAATTCCTTATCAAGCGCACTATAAATCCCATTTACACAAAGGTAATGCCTTATAAAATATCTCATGTTATGTGGGAAAAACTTATGAATATATATGAAGAATATCCAATGTTTTAGAGAAATATTAGTACTTGATAATGAGTCCAATTGAAAAGGTTGTTACCATTTCTTAACGACTAAATGCTCTTGTTGAAGTCATGCACAGACTTGGTGAGGATATCATAAATGAGAAGACTGTGAAGAGAATCATGAGAATAATTCCTCTTCAGTTAAATGTAGTGGTGTCAATTCTATAAGACAAAATTAGGAAGGAAATCTCTCTGGATAGTTTTCATATCACTCTCATTGCATATGAGATGAGGAATCAAGATAATGAGTCCAGGGTGAAGGAAAATTCTCATTAAGGGGACTTTGAAGCTATAAAGAAAACTCCAATGAAGAAAGTTTTATAATAATAATAAATAGATGATATGATTTAATTTATTTCCTCTAGACTTAGAAGATGAAAAAGGAAAGTTTAAAGGTAATATTACACTAGCTTATTTCAAATATGGAAAAGTGGGACATCTTATAGCTAAATGTCTCAAGAAATTTCAAAATTATTATGAAGAAGATATAAAGAAAAAGAAAAGTGTTTTTAAAAAGAAAAATATGCTCGCATGGGAAGATGTTAATTATGAGTCAATTAAAGTTGAATAGGTTCATGACTACATTGATATTGATGAAGATACTCTAGTATCCATTACACAACACAATTATGGTGATGCTAAAAATAAATTCGATGACCAAGTTGATCTTCAGGTTGAACTCGAAGCATTCCTTAAAAAAATTTATGTTTTTAGATCCAAGACAAAGAAGGTTAGTGCAATTTTTCATGACTTTAAACTTTATATACAACAATAAGAAGAAGATATGTTAGGATTAAAATATGAAATTAAAAATATTTAATCTGTAAATTTAGGAAAATAAGTTGAGTTGAAACTCAAAGCTGAGGAGAAATCTTGGATCATTGATGGATTATCTAAATCATTGAAATACAAGGCCAAGAGAATTTAAGAACTAGAAGAATAAGTCATGAAATATCAATGTAAGTTTGAGGATCAAGAGAGTTTTCTCACACCTGGTATGGCACCAAGTATCTCAAAGAATTTTTCTCCTATCAAGGATAGAAATTTTTCTGAGGAATTCACTAAGGAATGTATTCCCATTCAACAAGTTCAATACTTCAAAGATAAAGGGAAATTTGTTATGTAAGAGGATGGTATAAAAATGGAATCCATTCTTAGTGATAAACCCGAAGAATCAAAACCTCAAAGGAAGATGGATCTTCACATCAATCAATAAGTTACTTTTGGAGCAGTTAATGTTGTGAAGAATATTCCAAGTATAATATGTTTCTATTGTGAAAAGATGGGACAGATCAAATATGTGTGTTTGATTCCCAAGATATATCTCTGAGAATAAGAGTCACAAAGAAATCCAAGAATGATTTCTACTTTTTTTATTTTCTTTTAAAGGATATTGTTTTTTTTTTGTGAAGTTTATGGACATAAAGCTATCAATTTTGCATCAAGAGCAAATAAGATAGTGCCAAGTTAATCTTGGAAGGGTGGAAAACAACAGTTGGAATCTTCATCTAACAAACTAAAAGCTCAAAAAAGATTCTTAAATTTTCAATATGGATAATACTCATTTAATGTATAAAAAAATAAAGTTTATTCATTATCAATGGAGGTGGAATAGAAATCTTGGATGAAGAAAAGAATGTGTGAGAAGGTTAATGTAGCTGAGATTTATTTGAGAGTAATGAACAAATCGATTTTGTTTATTTTGGATAGAGGATGTACATCTCACGTGAATAGAAATGAAGACCTCATTTTGGGAATCAAATATAATAAATATGTTTTTGATCATTTTGGAAACTATAAGGATCTTAATATTGGTGGATTCAGGAAAGCTAAAGTTGGCGGTAAAGATCACATGTGAACATATGTGCTCTTGGTTGAAGGCCTCAGTCAAAATCATCTTAGTGTTAGTCAATTATGTGACTCAAGGAATTTTGTGTAGTTCAAAAATAAGGTATGCATAGTTATATAAGGTTATGGTTCAATAATTTTGTAAGGAAGATGAACAAAAGGGAATCTTTACCTTTTTGGTGAAGAGAATTGGTGTATGATGTCCAAGGAATATGAAAACAGACTATGGAACAAATGACTTAGACACTTGAGATAAAAATCCTTGGAAGATCTAGTGAAGTATAATATAGCATGAGACATCCTAAATCTTATATGTGATCACACTCACACATGTGATTCTTGTCAAAAGGGGAGGATTATTCAAAATACTTACCATAAAAATAAGTGGAAGTCATCAAGAATTCTTGGTCTCATATATGTGGATGTATATGGACCGATTACACCTAAATCCACATATATAAAAAGGTACCATGTCTTTTTTATTTCTGATTTTAGTATAATGGAATGGATTATGGTTATAGCGCACAAATCTGAAGTGTTTAAGTGTATCACACGATATCGAAGTCTGGATAAAAATATACATGGTGTAAAAAATCAAAAGTTTCACATTGATAATGGTACAAAGTTTACAAACACCCAAGTGGAAGAATACCTTGAAGAGTATGGGATTCAGCATCAAGTTTTAGTGGTGATAACTCCTCAGTGGAACAGAGTAGTTGAAATAGGTAATCGCGTCATCAAAAACATGGCATAAACTATGCTTTTTGAAAAATGCTTACCATATAAATATTGGAAAGAGGTAGTACAATAAATAGTATGCATCTCCAGTAGAGCCTTATTATGTCTCAATGAATAAAAACACCATATAAAATCTAGTATGGAAAGAAGCCTGCACTTAAATATTTTTAGGTATTTGGAAGTAAGTGTTTCATTATCAACAAATAAAAGAATAGAAAGCTTGAAGCTCAAGGTGATGAAGGAATATTTCTTGGATATTCATCAAAAATTAGAGCATACTGGTGATTCAATAAAAGTCTTGGAAAAGTGATTGAAATTAATGATGTTGTTGTAGTTAAAAATGAGAAATTGATAATAACAATTGAACAAAGTTCAAATTATTGTGAGAAAGTTTCACATAAAAAATATTCAATTTTTTAATATGAAAGTGAAGAAGTGTATGGATCAGGTGGAGTTATGAGGGATGTAATAATAATAATAATGAGTCTTCCCTAGAGAATACTCTAGGGCCCAAAATTAAAGAAAATGAAAAGAGAGAGTTTTACAAATGTCAAAAAGAAGCCTACTCTCAATCAACTCTAGCATGTCCAAGTACTGTTTTCATTTCCTAGAGCCAGCTCCCATATTAGAAAGTAAATTAGAAATGGAATTACCCTCCCTGAATATGTATGACACCAAAAAGTTTATCTTCCTACAATACTTTATACAGTCCATCCTAGTCATAGAAATCCTCCATGAAGGGGAAGAAGGCTGAAGTTTTATCACATAGATGATAAAGGATGAGTCCAGCTCCAACCAAATATTCTTCCAATTATTAAATCTAGTTATTTGAATTTCTATAATGACCCCCTCAATCTTAGCTTCATATCCAGTGGCCATCCCAAAATATTTTGAAAAGCAAGAGATGGCACCACCTTTGGTGTCCCTGAAAATACCCCCTACAACTTGAGGGGCCTGGATTTCCCTTGGATGCACCATTTTTATTGGCCTTGATCCAATTAACAATCGGTGGCTACCAAATCACAGGAACATAACCTTTATAGATTTTAAAATTATCTTTAACTCCCAACCTATTAAGAATAGAAAGGTCTTTTATGGAGCTTCCATCAAGCCCAATATTCATAGAAGTAAACACTATAACTACTATAAAAATGATACATATAGTAGTGTGCATGTAAATCAAATATCCCTTATTTCTAGAAGTATTTTAGTTCCACCAGATTAGGTAAAAATCATCAACCATTTTTGCAAAAAACGGATTATAAAGTTGATATAAATAATTATTTATTGTACAACGATCGAGGATCCCATAAACACTGGTAGCAGTAAAATATTCAGCTCAAATATGTTTGAAATAATACCTCGAATTGCTATATAATAAGTTAAATGAATGAAAACATGTTCAATAAAGTCTTCCCAGACCTGCACACACTGCACATAGAGAAAAAACAAAAACCATATTTCATATGGTTAGTGTCCGTGGGAACTTTCTGGTAAACAATCATCCATAAGATAATAAAATGGTATGGGATAATCCAAAATTTAATAAAAGGCTTCAAATATTGATCCATTTCAATTGGTAATCCCATATAGAAACTCTGATATAGCCTACAGGTAATTGACCCATTCCAAGCAGGGATCCAAACCAGAGTATCAACTTTTGGCATAAATTGTTAGGAATAAATTTCCCCTCTATCCATTGATGACAGTTGATCCAGGGTATTCCCAAACTAAAGGGAATTATGTGGATGAAACATTTGCACTGGTGCCATGAATTGAAACCATAAGATTATTCTTGCCCATGGTGCTGAAGAAGGGATTCAAGGGGTTCCAAATGGATGTCAAATCAACATTTATGAATGTTATCCTTTAAGAGGAAGTCTACATCAAGAAACTGGATGGATTTCTCATTAATAATGATGAAAATAAGGTATTTTGATTGAATAATTTCTTGTCTGGGATAAAGAAATTACCAAGAGATGTGGTACTCAAGGATAGAACAATATCTGGAGAAGCTTGGATTTCAAAGGTAAGGGGTTGATCACAACCTATATATCAAGAAAGAAAATGATAAGTGAATGATAGTGATTTTATATGTGGATGATATTATCTTTGGAGGATTGGATGACATCCAATGTAAGAAATTTTCAAATCTTATAAGGTGAAAATGTGAGATGTCTATTATTGGTGAAATTTCATTTTTCCTTGGCTTATAGGTGATTCAAAGAAAGGATTGGATATTCATATCTTAAATAAAATATGCCAAGGGGTGATAAAAAAATTTCAAATGGATGATTTGGGACTAATGGAATCTTCGATCGAGACCCGAACAAAATTATCAAAAGATGAAGAAGGTAAAGAGGTCGATGTCACACTTTATAGAAAAATGATTGGGAGTTTACTCTATTTTACCACCACTCATCTAAATATTGTGTTTTCCACATGTTAAGCCACGTGATATCAAAGTTGTCCCAAAGAAAGTCACATTATAGATGTGAAAATAATACTTCACTATATTAATCATACGGTATAACATGGGTTGTTTTACAATAACAACTCACAACAGCAGTTACTGGGATATTTCGATGTAGATTGGGAAGGTTCGATTGATGATCAAAAATCAACCTCTGGTGGTGCATTCTTTTTTGGGAATTCTTTCATTTCATAGTTCATCACTATATATCATTAAGCACCATAGAGGCTAAGTATATTACTATAACTCAATCATGTACACAATTCCTTTTGATGAAACAATAGCATGAAGATGTTAGAATTGAATTTGGATCTCCTATTCTGATCACGTGTGACAACACAAGTGCTATAAACCTTAGAAAAAATATCATACATCATTTGATAATGAAGAACATCTAGATTATCTATTATTTCATAATGGAGAAGGTTGAGAAGTGTTTATTGAAATTGGAGTATGTGTCAACTTAAAAGTAAATTTTGAACATAATGAAAAAAGGGAATACCCATGGTGGCATTTGAAAAGAATCAGTTAGCTCTTGGAGTCCAACTGAATCTATATACCTTGATGGAACATGAAGAACCCCCACTCCTACTAGGGATTTACTCTTAAGATAAAGGTATGGAACTTTATTAAATTTCATTGCTACATTTTTAACCATTAGATGTCACCTTTCAGAGAAGTGATCTCTTTGGGTTCATTGAAAAAGAAGGGAAATATTCTCAAGTTATGTAAGTATGTTTGAAAGGGAGATCTCTTAACTTATGTTGAATCAAGGGGACAAAATTTTGGTTAGGTAGATTTTTTTAAGATCATGGATTAAAGGCATGTGTTCATGATAATATTTTCATTAAAATCTTATTTCTGACACCTAGAATTGCTCATATGGGAATAGATTTGGTGATTAGTGAATCATTGATGCATTGAATGTTGAAGAAGTTGTGATTTCTTGCAATTCATGGAAATTTTTGTGATTGGTAGTTATCAACAAACACAAAAGTGGGTATTGTTAGAAAAAAATACCCTCTTAGTCATTTTTGGGTTGTGTATGTTGAAAAAAATGATGGATAATGTTTTCCCAGAAGTTGAATTTGTTTGAACAAATGAGAAGTTAAGTGTTTTGTTCAAAATTCTGAAGAAGGCCTTCACAATGGCTTAAAACATGCCATGGTGAATTCATCCAAGTCGTGTTGAATTTGGTTGTGGTTGGAGTTGGTTACTATGCTCGTAGCGGTGGGAATTTTGATTTGAGAAGTCATCTGTGAAAAAT
The DNA here is from genome assembly GCA_963277665.1 of Viscum album. Classification (NCBI taxonomy): domain Eukaryota; kingdom Viridiplantae; phylum Streptophyta; class Magnoliopsida; order Santalales; family Viscaceae; genus Viscum; species Viscum album. The sequence goes on from OY728126.1 coordinate 348,683,717, forward strand.
GACCAAGTCCTCTATAGTCGAGTTAATGGTCGTGGGGAGAAAAAAATGGCCAACCAAAATGAACCACATCATTTCATTGGGTGTTATGAAGTGAACATACACCTATGATCCATGTGGAGTCATGATATGAGTGTGTAGAAAGGAGTGGTGGATTGTGAGTCCATCTTTGAAGCATGGGTAGTCTCACCATGGTCATGTTGAAGGGTGTGGTTCGGAGAAATTATGCTTGTTCAAAATGGTCTATAGTAGAAGGCTAAAGGCATAGTGATCAATGTGTTGAAGAAAAATGACCAAAGTTCTATTATCACACTGTGTTACAATCTATTTTAGAGATCGAGTCAAAAAAAATTGAGGATACGTGTTGCGAATTAAAGGGATTTTATGGAAGTTCTAATTGTCGTTTGATGGGTGGTTTTTGGTCAGTTTTTTAAGGTCATAACTTCATGTATTCATTGGCATGGAGTGAATACTCATTGAAGATAAGATTTAAAAATCAGGATCTGGTTTAGAGATAAAGAGAGTGTAGAATACAGAAAAGGGGGTGAAGAAAAATTCCATATCTCTTCTAGAAAGTAGAAGTTGAAGAAGAGGGTGATCCATGAGTTCTAATATCTCACTAAAAGTTCAACACAATTGTAATAAAGAATAAACACCATCTTTGGTGAATATTTCTATCAGCATTGTTTGAAGAATAAGTTTTCATCATGAGGGGGAGTGATTTCCCTAGTGTAGGGGAGCAATGAGTTTTCCAACATTCTTGGTAGTGAACTAGGAGGGTCAGTGAGACTGCTCTAAACTTGTGAAATGTTGAATTAGTGAGCTTTCATTGTGATTGGTACATAGACACATTATCATGCATGCCCCTTAGGTGCAGCCTAGTGCAGGTGAACCAAGTAAAATCATTTGTGTCATTTACTATTTCATTCGCTCTAAAGAAATGGAGAGATTGAAGTGTTCCTCATCTTGAGAGAACAAGAACATAAAACAAGGTCCATATCACAATATCCTGATCCCCCCCACCCCACCCACCCACCTCTCAGGGTATATTCCTTGATAAAAGGATAAATAATACGAGTACACCATGTCCTTGGAATCACATCAAGGCCCCCCCGTCATTAATAATCAATAATATGGGCATACAGGATCATTGGAAACATGTTAAGGTCCCTCAATAGTAATAATCAATAATACAGACATACTAAATCCTTGGAATCATGTCAAGGTCCCCGAACAATAATAATCAATAAGACAGGCATACCAAATCCTTGGAATCACGTCAAGGTCCCCCCATAGTGATAATAATGAGCACACCAAATCCTTGGAATTACATCCAAGATCCTACAATAATAATAATAATGATAACCATATAATAAATTTCAAAATCATGAGTTCATCATTTCATTATCCAACATTAACCATATAGTCAATTTCATAATCATGAGTTCATTATTTCATTATTTGATTATCCATCAGATTCCATTAACCAAGATATCATCAATTAAATATTTAAAAGTAGTTCATCAACAAATATTTTAAATTAGTCCACTTGAATCTAGGATACTTCCTTTACATATTTGGAAACTCACTAGTCATTAGTTAACACTACAAAAAAATATAGTTGTTAAAAGGGGTTATTTTTTTGATTAGAGGGGGTTATAACCCCCTCTAAATATAGTGTTGGCAGTTATGAAAAACCGCCGCTAATGTGTCCACCTTATATTTTTAGCGGCAGTTTTCATGAACCTCTGGTAAGGTGGAAATTAGTGGTGGTTATTTTATAGGGGGTTTAAACCCCCTCTAATTTCAGCACAAAAAATTCCATAAATAGATAAATTAGGGGCGATTTTTTAAACTCAATTTGGGGCGGACACCGCCCCTAAATTTGTGTTTTAAACCATCCCTAATTGACTTTTAAGCACAATTTTAGGGGCGGTTTTAGAAACTACCCCTAATTGGTTTTTAAACACAAATTTAGGGGCAGGTTTCACCACAAAATTTCTAGAAATAGAGAATTTAGGGGCGACAATCGCCCCTAAATTTGCATTTAAAAATCAATTAGGTGCGATTTCCAAAACCGACCCTAAATTTGTAATTAAAAATCAATTAGGGGTGACAACCGCCCTTAAATTTGTGTTTAAAACTGCCCTTAAATTTTCTTTTGTTTTTTTAAATCAATTCCCACCACTGTACAGCCTACACGCTCTCCCTATAAACTTATGGCCCCCTTCACCCCTATAAAATCCCCTCCCAGTAACCCACATCCTCACGCCCCCTCCCGATAACCCACGGCCTCATGCATGCCCTACCCCTTTCCCTTACTGCTCAGTGGGTTTTGAACCCTAATTTCCCAGGTATGTTGTTGCGCCTCCATCACTCTACTGATTCATGTTTCTATTTATTATATATACATAATTATATTTATTTATATTTGGATGATTATTCAAATAAATATTATTTGGATAATATATTTAAATACATTTAAATATATATCCTAGATATACATTTATATAAATTAATGTATTCATGTTTATATTATGTATTTTTGTATTTATATTATAATATAGTTATATTGTATTAAGTTTAGACATTTATATAAACTATGTATTTATATGTGTATTTACATACATTTGAGTAAATATATTTTTTACATATATTTATAATTCTATTTATTTTATGTATATACACTTATATTTATATTTTTATAAATATATTTATGTAAATTATTTATATACTTATATACATATTTATATATTATATACATGTTTATTTAAATGATATATATATATAAGTACTTATTAATATATCTATTTAATGCCTTTAAAAATATATTTATCTAATGTATTTTGATACATATATATAAATATATATTAAATACATTAATATTATAAATGTGTGTGTGTGTATATACAATATATTACATATTTATGTATACAATTAAATGAATTTATATTATATACTATGTATACAAATATATATAATATACAAAAAATCAAATATATTATTTATATAATACATATATGTAACATCCCGGGTAAATAAAGAATAAAGCATTTTCATATTTATTAATATTTACGAATTAAATATTAATTTTACTTTAAAGGGGTTGCTATTTTCGATAGCGTACCTGATACGCAACAAATAGTTTCTTTGAAATCTTACGTTGCACACTAGTAATAAAATAATATTATTTTAAATGGTAGTTAACACATAGCTGTTGTATTGGTGGGAATGGATAGAAATAACTAAAATATGATTATATATGTTTTTAAATGTTTTTACATTTATCCAATAAAAGATAAAGGCTTAAAATACGAAAAGAATTCAATTTTAGGCATATATACTCTAATTTTCACTAAAGGTTCACTTATCGCCTTTTGATAGAGAACTGTCATTAAATATAGTTTTGGTCACTCTTATACATTCTATTGGACCAAATAAAACTCTTATTTAGAATCGGGACATCAAAATTTACTTTGTGTAAATTTTTGGTATTTTTCCGATAAAGTTCATTTTTTTAATGAATAGTGAAAAATGTTGTATTTTAATTCAAAACCAATTTTTAATCTAATTTATTTATATGATTAGATTATCATTTGAATTGTTTTTAAAGTGAAATTAGAATATATTTTTACCATTAAATCCAATAGTGGTCGTTGGAATTAATTTCACTTTGAAATCAGACTTAAACTAGTGTCAATCTTTTGATACTTATTGTTTCATGAAAACACGCTATTTGCTCTGACAGCGAGAATTAATTATTAAATTAATTAATTCAACTTATATGTTTTGAATTTTTGTAAAATAGACTTCATTTTTGAATTTGGAATATCAAATATAGCTTAGGGTGAATTTTTGGTATTTTTCTGAAAAACTTCAATTTTTGATGAATAGTGAAACCACTAAGTGGTACTTAAAAAACTGATTTTTCGTTTAAATGAAATTTTACCACCTATGTGTTTTGAATTTCAAAAATTTGATATACATGGTTTTCATTAAGAAGTAAAATGTGGTTCAATGGGATTAAAATAATTTTTTGGTGAATAGTAACTTTTAAGTTTTTAATCGCGATTAGAGGTAATTAGTGTAGTTTAAGGTAAAAATAATGTTTTAATAATATGAAATGACCTAGACACATGTCATACCCTTATTTTATATGTCATGGCCGACCAAGAAAATCCATGGGTAAACTTGGGGACCCCATGGAGCCACTTTGGAAGGAAAATAACATTAATATCTTTTTATTTAATGTTAAAGTAAAAATGTCACAAACATGAGTTATTTTACTAAAACAATTTTTACATGGGGTTATACAAGTCAGATTTTTAACTATAAATAGTAATTGGAAATATAAAAAGATTTCCTACATCATATTATTTTTTTTATAATTTTTAGACATTAAATAAATAAAATTATTTATGATATCATAATGATGTAGTGATTACCTCATTAATAAAGGATTTAAATAAAATGAAAAGATAATGTAAAATCTATGACATACACATGTCCAAAACCTATTGGATGGGTGGATTTAGAACCCTTATCACCTTATACTATAATTATATCAATGTGGGACCTTTTAAATCCGAAACTCATTTTAAAATAAAGTAACATTTCTTTACTTTCCAAGAGTGCCCCTACTCTCCTCTTATAAAAGGCCCCCACCTCTACCACCTTACCCACACTTCCAAAGAATTTGGCTCGTCCAACCCCTGCCCATTTTGTCTCTACACATCCCTCTATTACTCCTAGAAGCCTCACTTTGGGCAGAAGTCTTCCCAAGGAAGCCTTTGAGCTCAAATCTAAGAGAGTTACCTGATTTTAAGGTAATGTCTTCACTTGTGTTCTTTTGTTTTATTTTGCTTATCCAACCCCCTAAACTCTTTTTATTCATTTCTTTTGTAAAAACTCCAGTATATTCAATATACTAGGATGTTGTTATAAGAATAATTCGAGCTACACTTACACACACCTACATCTAATGGTTAAAGAACATAGTGTTTCTGCGGATGGCGAATTTCTGCCTCACGAAACGATGATTGTTCAATATTTTTCTAACACCTTCAAAGGTGGCCATTAAGATGTCACTATATTTATATATGATATATAATATGTTTATGTTTTCCTTAAGCTTCTGTATTTTTCATTTATGGCATACCTTTATGGATTCCATTATGGGTATACGCGATATCTTCATTTTAGGAAGTGCGGACTACCGCCCCCTCAAAGTGATTTGATTCGTTAATGCCATATGTGGGACATATAAAGGATGGATTTAAAGTTATTATATATGATTTATGCTACATATAAATGATGAATATAATTCTAGAATTAAAATATACATACCTCTCATTTAGTTTTAATTCCATTAATATGACATAGAAATGAAAGTAGCGTTCATGCGTACGTACGGCTTACCGTCTCCATGAACGGTGCATTTCATTTCTTACCTATAAATGAATATGTAATATTATAATTACATGTATATGATAGATATATATGATATATATGATATCCAAATCTTTAATATAATTCTGGATATAATGAACCTTTGACCACACGAACAACATGTAATTCTAAGAAGTCCACTTTCGACTTAAGAACCAAATATCGAAAAAACAAACATTATTAACTTAAATGATTACATAATGTTTATAACATGTCAGTAAGTGATATAAGAGGAATAATGAACTTGATAAAGGTTCTTAAGAAAGTATAAATTAACTCAAGTTTATTATTCAGGAGATTAAAGAACGATCGAGTCAAGTCGGACCCGAGGTAAGGGACTTTGTCTCAATCTTCTTTCATTGAGGCATATTTCGTTTTATACACAATTTTCTTTTATACGGTGTATAAACCCCTTTGACTTTTACTTTTATACAAAAGGAATCTTTTTCTATGAAGCGTTTTACTAAACGACAAAAAGGAATGTTTCTTTTAACGTACGCGGTGACAATGTCCTTTTCCGCCGCCGCGATAATTATTTGGTCTTTGGCTTCCTCAACAAGCCGTAATGTTTTTTTTTAATGAAATAAATACCATATACTGTTTTATGTATTTTGGTATTGAAAATGGTTTTTATAATTGTAACGACCCAAAGTTTCATTAATGGAAAATCCCTCTTGATCCAGTTAAATGTTTCTTTATGAAAAAAAATGTTTTTATAAGATGTCAACTTCTTTAGTTTTATGTTAAGATTTGTGACTGTTACTTTTATAGTCATTGAACAGTGATCATCTGAGTAGTATAAATATAAGGCTTTAACGAAACCATTTCTACTCAGACAAAGGAAGCGATGGCCTCATCCAGTAGAATTGCCCCTTACGAAGCCCATTTGTCGGAGCTCGGAAAAGAGGTGGCGTCTTTGGGCTTTGCCCTTGACCAAGCCCAAGCTGAGCTTCATCAAGTCAAGCTCGAATGTGATCGTCTACGGGAAAAATGGAAGTTGATAGAGATTACCACTCGAGCGATGTTATCCGAGCAACCCCAAGAGTTTGTCACCATCGCACACCTTACCCTTAGGTCTTATGCGGCTATTTTAAGGGGTTATGTAACAAATAAGTAGCACCATGTTCATGTACATTATTTTTTGTATATAATAATGAATATAATTTTTTTTGATACATTGTAATTAGTTTTTAAAGTACAAATCGTGTTTTTAGTTATTATTTAATTAAGAATTATATTTTATTAAATTAAAGGATTTTTGAATTAAATAATATTTTAATAAAATATTATTATTAATATTAAATTAATTTTTATTAAATATAAATGATCTTATAATTTTATGAATGCAATTAAAATTTTTATTAAGGTTTGAAAGCCATTTCTGTCAAAACTCGTGAATTTTTTATAAATGTCGGTTTTTATTTTAAAAGTGAAAATTCACATATTTAGAAAATTATTTAGATAAAATAAATATTATTTTTGGAATCAGGATGTCGAAATTATCTAACGGTGAATTTTTCATAATTTTCTGAGACAGTCAAATTTTTGGGTAAAAATTAAATACCATTTAAATATATAATGTGTTTTATGACATCATAATGACCCAATGGTGATGTAATAAAATACCATAATCCTTATGTTCGGCCAATATGTGTTTTATCATTAAAATAATGAGGTTTTGAGTTTGTTTGACTTACTTTTCAAAGCATTAATGGAGCCCTCAAGACTTATTCAACACTTTGCCTTTTTAAATTAATTTCCATGGGAGTGTGACTCACCTCCACATAAGCAACCCTAATTTTTTAATAAGTTCGGACCTTGGACTTGTAAAATATTGTTTTCCTCTTTCCTTTTCCAGAAACCATGGGAAAATACCATGGGATGGTTTGTGGTTTGGATTATTTTAATATAAGGGGTCCCAAACCTAAATAATAAAGAATTCTCTCACCTTTCCTATATAAACCCACCCAAGATCCCACTTCCTCCTCACTCAAAGCCCTTGAAGTTCGTCCAACCTCTGCCCTACTCTCTCTAGAATCCTCTCAAGGTGCCCCAAGCTCCCAAGAAGCCTCTCACAAGCCTCTCTCTAGCCTTTGGAAGCACACTTCCAAGTAAGGGTTTTTTCTTCCTTTCTCATTTTTGTCAATTTTCTTTAAGTTGTATTGCCCTTTTAATTTCAATTATGAATGTTGGGGTATGGTTTAGAACCTCCCCCATACTGCCCTCTTATTGTTTGAATGATGGGATAACCCTTTCTCTCTCATTAAATGCCTCCCATGTACACCCGTTACTATGCCGAAATTCCGAAAGGAACTTCTCTCTCTTCTTTTACATTCAAGCAATACTTTTGTATCATGAATTTAAATTACATTTCAATTGTTGGGACATGTATATATATGACCTCCTTACTGTCCATTACATGTAAATATGATGAGGAACCCCTTTCTCTCTCATCACCTTTTTTTTTATGAGTTCTTATGTCATGTCGTTACACTGCCGAAATCGCACCGATTTTCTAAGCCAATGTCATTGTGTAGTGAATACCATGCCCATTTCTCCATCAAGGGTATTCACCTTTATGCACATTTACTTATTGATTGTAAAGTTTCATGTATGAATTCCACATTCCTTTATCTTGGAATAAATGATTATGTTTTATGAATCCATGTTTTATGATTCATGTGGCACACTTATGCATGAAATGAAATGTTTAAGAAGGGTGCGCCCTTTATAGCGCTCCAATGCATTGGGTAAAGTATAGTATCATGATACATCATGTGCAATGAGTGTTTACTCATGATAATTCAAGTGCAACGAGGGTTTACTCGTGCTTCAAGTGCAATGAGGGTTTACTCATGCTCCATGTGCAATGAGCCTTGGCTCATGCTAATTCAATGTTAAGTGTTGTTGCCACATTTCCATGTTATGATTATCATGCTTTATCATGCCTTTATGTTCATGTTTCTATTATGCTCTATTGATATGCCTATTGCCTAACATGTATTTCACTCCTCATGTTATTCATTGTTTACTCCCTTACTGGGCTTTATAGCTCACCCTTTTCTTATGCATGTCCTCAGGTAATCCCATGCAATGCTAAGTACGAAGGAATGTAGTGGTCATGTAAAGGAAGTTTTCAATAAAGATGTTGTATTTCAAGTTTAAAGTTTTTATGTAATGATCCTAAGCCCCAAAGACACTAAACCTCTCGATCTTCTTTGTTGGATCAAGTGAAGTTTTATGTAATAAAGCATGTTTAAGTTGTAATAAAAAGCAGGGTTGTCATAATAATGGATTTGTTATGTCAATATATTTAAGTGATATATTGTGATCAAAGTGTGGAAATGTTTTCTTTCCATTATATTTGTTTTATGTCTTATGATTTTATAATGGTACTTGGACATTTGACGGGTGGTTACGTGATAAACCATATGACAGGTGGTGTCGTGAATACTAAGACAGGTGGTTACGTTATAACCTCCAATGCATTGGGTATGGAAGTCGGCCGTATGGCTATTCCATTAAGTGATATGTGTGGAAGTCGACCGTATGGTTATTCCATTTAAGTATGTTTATGTCCCAAGTTACCTTTATATGTTATGTGATCTTTATATGGGTTTTATGGTAATCTTTTGGTTACAAAAGGGTAAGTAATGATCTTTTATTCAGTGAAGAGTTTTTACTACTTCATAAAGGTGAAAAGTATTACTTTGATAAAGTATACATGGTTTACTTGTTGTTTTGATAAACTAATAGTTTTCATTCTTTGTGTATCCCTTACTGAGCTTTTTATGCTCACCCAAAGTTTTTTTGAAATGTTTTTCACAGGACTTAATGTGGAATAGGGTCAAGGATGGGATAAAGGGCAAGTCACGCTATATAAAACATGGAACTAGACATGTTTCTTTTTAAGAGTTTTTTTTTATATGGAAACTTAGTAGAAGTGTCTACTTTGTAATCTTTTGAGATGTAATAGTTATGTTCTAATTCTCTAAAACTCTAAACCTGAAAAGATCCTCAATGTGAATTATTCATTTAATTCAATATTAAGTAAGGTTTAAGGTCGGGGCCTTATAATATATGTTTATTTATATGCATGTGTGTGTAAGTATCTATATAATCTATTGTTATTGTTATTATTATTATATAAATTGTGAAAACTACAATGGTTTTTATATGATAAATTTTTTAAATAAATCATATTTATGTATGTATTTATATAATATATTTATGCTTTTATATTGCAATTAATATTATATCAAATACAATTTTATACAAATAAATATATATTAATGTACACATTATACAATTATATTTATGTATACCTATAAATATGATTAAATACAATAATATAAATATTTTATATAATATTTTCATATAATGTATTTAAATACATTTATATATTGTGTTTTAATTTTATATATATATATATATATATATATATTATGGATTTTTTTTTCTTTTAAAAAAATATTGGGGGTTCACAACCCCCTCTAATTTAAGATATTGGAGGGGGTTGTGAACCATCACAAATTTCAATGATTAGTCGCGGTTATTAATGTAAAGTTCTGAACACATGATTTCAAATTTAGTGCTAAAAAATGCTATGTATTTTTTTATTAAAAATTTAAAAATACATAGTGCTCTATAAAATCAAGGAGATTTCCCGATCTAGGTTTTGGATAATTAGAAAAAATGATACAATTTAATAGATTTGTACAAAAATAAAATAAACATTTCGCTTCATGTGCGCTAACTCCTTAAATGAATTCATCTGTCTTAGAACTTCTAAGATACCTATGAAAATATTTTTAAAACATAGGATGAGCATAAAATTGTCGAGTAAGAGGTTTTAACATGAGTGAAAAAATAGTTTTATTCTTACTACTTAAAAATTTCTTAAAACATTTAATATCAAATATAAATATTTGATAAATATAAAATATTTTTCAAAAATATTTATCATTTTGAAAATCCATTTCAAAATAGTCTTTGAAAACACTTGGATTTATCCTTTGGAAACATTTTCAAAATAATAATAATTTCATTATGGATTATTTTGATACTTGACATATCTTGTGAAAATTATGTGGCCACAAGCAATATCACTGGTAAGACAATATCTCATGAGGTCATGGGTTTACTCCTTATTCCTCATCAACTCATTTGATACCCATGTGCCAAATTTAATTTTAAGAAAACATTTTTACTAAATATTTGTCTTTATCAATCACAACCCATTGAAAACCCTTTAAAAACTACGTAAATTATTTTCAAATAAGAAAATAATTAGGCTTTTACAAATGCTAATTTTCAGAAAATTCTATAAGTGTTTTGGAGAAATATATATTTTAGAAGAAAATCATATAAAGAATTCATAACATTCTGGAAATTAACCTTAAGATAACTTCTCTTAAATACTTAGATAATTAAGCACATTCTTTATATACTTTGTTAAATAAGCATTTCCTTTAAATACTTACATTCAAAGCACATGAACATAAAACATAGACTCATTAAAATTAAACTAGTTCATGTATTAAACATGCATGAAATGTCAAGATCGCCACTTCGGCGGTGGCGTAGTGGTGGGTGGTCGAGTTCCATAACAACGGTGTTCGGTGAGGTCTGGGGTTCGATTCCTGGGAGCCTGCTCTTAGGCGAATTTCCGCCTCCCATGTACCACTCGTCTTGTCGGGTCACTCAGTGTCTCACCGGGTGGGAAAAAAGGCACACTTCACCTAGCTGATGGATTTTTGTGACGAACCATCACTGATCGAGGTGTAACCTCGTGGGACGCTCTTTCATCTCGGCTGGCAACGGCTCCTTCCCGGCTGAGGCTTCTCTGAATGATCTCTTCGTGGGGAGGGGGGTTCCTGGGTGTGGAGGGTTCGAAAAGGCCACTCCTGGGAATTCCCTTTCAAAATGTAATGCATGAAATGTTAAGATCTATAGATGATGTTCATATCTTATATTATGAATGACATTCATGAATGTACAAGAACTTTGCACACATAAAATGATAACTTTTATTATTTAAAACTTACTGTAAATAGAAATCACACATAAAATGATAACTTTAATTTATTCTAACGGTATAAAATAATAAATTTTCTTATTGAAAATATTAACATATAGATTTTGATAAAATCAAATACCTTTTAGAATTTTAAATTTAAACAATAACAAGAAAAGATTTGTTATTCTTTCATATCATAGATCGAAAATAGAAATTTTTGAAATAAACATTGAAAATATAATTGCTTATATAAAATCATAGAATAATTTTCTATAAAAATTAATTCCCTTGCTAAGGGTTTTTTAAAAACATAAATATAAATCTTGAAAATAAAACCCTCACATAAATTCGTAACTAAATTTTGAAAATATAATCCCTTTCAATATTTGAATTAAAGCATAAATTTGAAAACATTATCATCCTTTTCCATAAAATTTACAGAAATACATATTTATAATTTTCAAAATTTATAACCCTTATCTCAAATTATCAACAAAGAAGTGATATGGCATGCGGATCTTTGGTTTAACCGAATGGGTGAGGGAGGTGTCAGTCGAGCCTTTCCAATGTATAAAATGATGGTTGCTTCCATTTTTATTGCATATTGGTGGCAAGTTGAGTATTTGAAACATATTAGTGGTTTAATTGTGATACAATATGTGTGTGTGTGTGTAATTATGCATCTTAAATCTTGAAGCAATCGGAAACCCAAAAACTTACTAAAGATGATCGTCATTTTAAAATAATGTATCTAAGGAGATCTAAAAATATTGATGATGAAAACAAATATATATTTAGTTATCTCAAAAGAAATTTCTTCTACTTGTATAAGTATATAAAAACAGCCACAAATCATTAAATGAGATGACTACTGTAACACCCCAGGTAAATAAAGAATATGACATTTTCATATTTATCCATATTTGTGAATAAAATATTAATATGACTTTAAAGGGGACGCTATGCTCGATGGCGTACCCAACACGCAACAATGAGTTTCTTGGGAATCTTACGTTGCACTCTAATAATAAAATAATATTATTTTAAATGATAGTTGACATGTAGTCGTTGTATTGGCGGGAATGGATAGAAATAACTAAAATATGATTATATATGTTTTTAAATGTTTTTACTTTTATCCAATAAAATATAAAGGCTTAAAATACGGAAAGAATTCGATTTTTGGCGTATATGCCCTAGTTTTCTCTAAAGGCTCACTTATCGCCTTTTGATGGAGAACCGTCATTAAATATAGTTTTGTTCACTCTTATACATCCTTTTGGACCAAATAAAACTCTTCTTAAGAATTGGGACATCAAAATTTACTTTGTGTAAATTTTTGGTATCTTTCCGATAAAGTTCTTTTTTTTAATGAATAGTGTAAAATGTTGTATTTTAATTCAAAACCTCTTTTTAATCTAATTTATTTATATGATTAGATTATCTTTTGAATTGGTTTTAAAGTGAAATTAGAATATATTTTTACCATTAAATCCAATAGTGGTCATTGGAATTAATTTCACTTTGACATCAGACTTAAACTAGAGTCAATCTTTTAATTAATGTGACTTATATGTTTTGAATTTTATAAAATAGACTTCATTTTTGAATTTGGAATATCAAATATAGCTTAGGGTGAATTTTTGGGATTTTTCTGAAAAACTTCAATTTTTGATGAATAGTGAAACCACTAAGTGGTACTTATAAAAACTGATTTTTCCGTTTAAATGAAATTTTTCCATCTTTGTGTTTTGAATTTCAAAAATCCGACATACATGGTTGTCATTAAGAATTAAAATGTGGTTCAATGGGATAAAAATAATTTTTTGGTGAATAGTAACTTATTAGGTTTTTAATCGCGATTAGAGGTAATTAGTGTAGTTTAAGGTAAAAATAATGTTTTAATAATATGAAATGAACTTGACACATGTCCTAACCTCATTGGATGTGTCATGGCCGACCAAGACAACCCATGGGTTAACTTGGGGACCCCATAAAGCCACTTTGGTTGGAAAATGACATTAATATCTTTTTATTTAAAGTTAAAGTAAAAATGAGACAAACATGAAATGTTTTACTAAAACAATTTTTACATGGGTTTATACAAATCAGATTTTTGACTATAAATATTCATTGGAAAGATAAAAAGATTTCCTACATAATAGTATTTTTTTTATAATTTTTAGACTTTAAATAAATTAAATTATTTATGACATCATGATGATGCAACGATTACCTCATTAATAATGGATTTAAATAAAATGAAATGACAATGTAAAATCTATGAACTACACGTGTCCAAAACCTATTTGATGGGTGGATTTCGAACCCTTATCACCTTATACTTGAATTATATCAACGTGGGACCTCTTAAATCCTAATACCATTTTAAAATAAAGTAACTTTTCTTTACCTTCCAAGAGTGCCCCTCCTCTCCTCTTATAAAAGGCCCCCACCTCTACCTCCTTACCCACACTCCCAAAGCCTTTGGCTCGGACAACCTCTGCCAATTTTGTCTCTCCACTTCCTTCTCTTGCTCCTTGAAGCCTAACTTTGGGCATAAGTCTTCCCAAGGATGCATTTGAGCTCAAACCAAAGGGAGTTACCCGATTTTAAGGTAATGTCTTCACTTGAGTACTTTTGTTTTATTTTGCTTCTCCAACCCCCTAAACTCTTTTTATTCGTTTCTTTTGTAACAAATCCAGTATAATAAATATACTAGGATGTTTTTATAAGAAGGATTCGAGCTACACTTTTCACACACCTACATCTAATGGTTAAAGAACATATTGTTTCCGTGGATGGCGAATTTCGGCCTCCCGAAACGATGATTGTTCAACATTCTTCTAACACCTTCAAAGGTGGCCATTAAGATGACACTATATTTATATATGATATATAATATGTTTATGTTTTACTTAAGCTTCTTTATTTTTCATTTATGGCATACCTTTATGGTTTCCATTATGGGTAAACGCGATATCTTCATTTAAGGAAGTGCGTACTACCGCCCCCTCAAAGTGATTTGATTCGTTAATACCATATGTGGTACGTATAAAGGATATATTTAATGATATTATATATGATACCATACTGGGATTAAAATACTATTATGTATCATTATGTTTTAATTCCATTAAATATGAAATAGAAATGGAAGTTGTGTTCATGCGTACGTACGGCTTACCGTCTCCATGAACGGTGCATTTCATTTCTTAACTCTAAATGTTATGTAATATTATAAATGCGTGAATATACTGTATATATATGATATATATGATATCTACATCATGAATACAACTCTATATATAATGAACCTTTTACCACACGAACAACATGTAACTGTAAGAAGTCCACTTTCGACTTAAGAACCAAATATCGACAAAACAAACATTATTAACTTAAATGATTACATAATGTTTATGACATGGTAATAGGTGATATAAAAGGAATAATGAACTTGAAAAATATTCTTAAGTAAGTAGAATTTAACTCAAGTTTATTATTCAGGAGATTAAAGAACGATCGAGTCAAGTCGGACCCGAGGTAAGGGATCCTACTCCTCTCGTTCTTTTTAAGTACACTCTTTTATGTCATTCCTTTTAAGCTCATATTTCTTGTGATTGGGATGTTCTTTTATATTAATCTTACTGTAATTTTTATATTCATATGATGAGAGACCCTATTTCCTCTCATCAATCCATTTTTGAAGTTTTAAGCGGCGCCGTTAGGCTGCCGAGTTTTCATAAGGGATTTTTCATCTCACTTTTATTCCCGTGAGATTTATGCTACATTTGCCACAATTTCCTTTGAGTGGTGTATGTACTGCCCATTATTATACACTTTGTGTAGTATAATTTAATTTATGGGTATTCACATCTTCATTTTATGACCCTTCTTCCATGGGGTGTACGTTTCGAAAGTGACCCAACTCGGTAAGGGGACCTTTCACCCTCCTCTTTTTAAAAAAGACTTCGTTTGTTATGTCTTTTAATTCACATACTATTATGTTGGGATATGTTCTTATATATCCTGATTGATGTAAATTTTATGTCCAAGTGATGAGATTCCCTTGTTATCTCTCATCAACTCATTTTCTGAATTTTTGAAGTGACGCCGTTAGGCTGTCGAATTTTACCAAGGGAACTTTTTAACCCAATTTCGATTTCTTTGGGTTCAACATGTAGTTATTGAATATGTCATCCTTTGATTATGTGTGAATGACCTTTTATTTTTTTACACTTAATATCCAATTATATTGGGTGTATTTATATTTGTCACACATAATTTTGAGATTGATTTATCCTTAATTTAAGGATACCTTCTTTATAAGGGATTTCATCACATTTTACATCTCTTTTGAGACTTCATTGTTGTTATGCACCAATTCACTCTTATATGGTGTATATAATGTCCTTTGGAATATTATATCATGAATCCATTTATTCTCATGATATTATAAAGTTCTGATTAAATGTTATTCCTCAATTATTGTATTCAAGTGTCTCTAATTTTGGTAAAAACCCTTTAACCAAAATATCGCTTTAAATGTTTTAATGATTTGTTCTTATTAATATCCATGTTTTCAAAATAGTTTTAAGGACTTATTTATATGGATATTAATGGTTTAAAATGTTAAAAGCTTCAAGGTGGTATGGGACACTTTGATTCAAAAATCTCTTTATTAAATGTTTTAAATGGTTTTGAAAATGTTTTTTTTAATGGATTCATTATTTCAATATCCTAAAATGTTATATTGTGATTAAAATGTGGAAATGTTATACTTCCTTTATGCATGTTTTATGTGATACATTTATGTTATGGTTCTTGGGAATTGTTATGAAAACGGGTGGTTCCGTGATAAACTAAGGGTGGGTGAGCCCGATATAGCTCTCCAATGCATTTGGTAACGCGAAGGAGTGTAACGTTAAGGTTTCTCCGAAGAGATTTAGGGAATATACTGTGATGGGTATTCCAAACGTAACCAAGAGGGTTACTCCCTATGTAAGAATGTTATGAATGCCTCAAGTTACCTTTATGTATTATGATTTCTATGATTTATTCATGGTTTGATGAGGTATGTTAAAGTGCCTATGTTTTATGGGTAAAGTATGATTTCATTCTTATGTATATATGAACTCATGTTTCCTTTCCATATTTTTTTTATAACCCTTACTGAGCTTTTTATGCTCATCCCAAGTTTTTGAAATGTTTTTCACAGGTCAAGTGAAAGGTACATGATGTGATGATAGTGTCAAGGATGTGTCAAGAAAGAATCCATGTTTTATCTTAAATATGTTTTCATTGATGGGAAGAATGAATACTGTCTTTTATGTAACCACTTTGTTTAAATGTGGAATGTAATGCAAGTTTCATGATCTAATTATCTAAAAATCTAAACCTGAAAAGATCATCAATGTGTAATCTTGTAATAACTCAAGATTAAGTAAGGTTTAAGGCTGGGGCCTTATAACTATTGTTTATTTTTTTTTATCCCATTTGAAGATCACGCTTTATTTTTTATTACGAATTAACATTGTTGGGTTACGGTTTGTTGAGGGTGAAGAAATCAGTGGAGGAGAAGGGAAATGGTTGCATTGAGGGTTGAAGAGGAATCCCTCGTGAGGTAGAAGACGATAACGGACGGTCTAGATTAGATTAATCGAACGGTCTTGGTTATATCCGGCATTTTAAATTTGGGTCATCAGTCCCACATCGAAACCAGCTGAGGTTTTTCCATGCTTTATAAGTAAAGCGGTGACACCCACGCCCTGAATTCAAAGCACACACCTCACACAGCTTCGGCCCAGGGGACGTTGTGCCCAAACTATGCGTGGTTCATGGGCCTTATACATAGGCTTGGTCGTGCTTCACCCAAACTATGCTCCAGAATCACGAGAGATTCACACCTGTTGAAACCCTCCTAAGATAACAGGGCTAGCCGAGTGCAACACTACCCACGTAAGCAGTGGTTGCACATGCACTTGGCTACCCTTGCTTGATTGGTGGATAAATTTTATGTTAAACAAGATGATAAATAATACAATTATTTTTATTTTAACTAGTTAATAGTCGTATTAAAAAATCACTAATCCCTCTTATATAAAATCTAAAATTATCTTTTATCTTACATTTATTTTAAATTGCTTTTCATGTCCTCTTTTACCAACGACTCTTATCAACGGCTCTTAACATTGTCATTATCACATTTAAAAGAAAATTCCAACGGTTGCATTTTTTTATAACGGTCAAAACAAATTTTCTATAAATACTCATGCCTTGTAGATATTTTGCTAACACACATTATTCGAGGTTCATTTCTCCTCCTTATGAAAATGGTTCTTTACATTAATCTTATTCTTTGTATCCTTTCTATCTTTATTGGCGGTACTTTTCTAATCATGTGTAACACCCCGATCTTCCACGATACGTCTCTCTTTCAATAATGCAATAGCTTGCATTGTATGCAAGTTCGAGTTCTAACACATCGCGACTAATCAAAGTAGCCGTTATGAATAGTAATAACCACTTTTTAAAATTATAGAAATTTTATATTTCAAAATGGACTGCATTTTTGTATTCGTAATATCGAAATTATCCTAAGTTGAATTTTTTGTAATTTTCTGAGAACTTTCAATTTTTATGAATAATGAAAAATACTTAAAAAAAATTTAAATCAAAATAATTTATAGTGATAAGTTATACTATTGAGTGATTTTAAATTGTAATTAGAATATATTTTTACCATTTTATCCAATGGTGGTCATTAGAATTAATTTCACATTGAAATTGGACATAAACAATTGTCAATCTTTTGATATATATTGTTTCTTAAAAACACGCTATTTGTTGTGACAGCGGGAATTAATTATAAAATTAATTAATGCAACTTAAATGTTTGGAATTTTGTAAAATAGACATCATTTTTGAATTCGGAATATCAATTATAGCTTAGGGTGAAATTTTGGCACTATTCTGAAAAACTCCAATTTTTTATGAATAGTGAAACCACTAAGTGGTAGTTAAAAAACTGATTTTTCATTTAAATGAAACATTACCACTTCTGTGATTTGATTTTCAAAAATCCGACATACATGGTTGTCATTAGGAAGTAAAATGTGGTTCAATGGGATTAAAATAATTTTTTGTTGAATAGTAACTTTTAAGTTTAATTAATCGCGATTAAAGGTAATTAGTGAAATTTAAGGTAAAAATGATATTATAAAAATATGAAAATACCTTTACACTTGTCCTACCCCTATTGTATGAGTCATGTCCGACCAAGAAAATCCATGGGTCAACTTGGGGGACCCCATGGAGGCACTTTGGTAGGAAAATGACATAAATAACTTTTTATTTAATGTTAAAATAAAAATGTCACAAACATAAGTTGTTTTACTAAAACAATTTTTAAATGGGGTTATACAAGTCATATTTTTTACTATAAATATTCATTATAAAGCTAAAAATATTTCCTACAACATGATATTTTTTTTATAATTTTTAGACATTAAATAAATTAAATTATTTATGACACCATGATGATGCAGCGATTACCTCATTAATTAACGATTTTAATAAAATGGAAGGATAATATAAAATCTAAGAATTACACTTGTCCAAAGCCTATTGGATGAGTATATTTCGAACCCTTATCACCTTAGCCTCAAATTATATAAGTGTGGGACCTTTAAAATCCGAAACTCATTATATAATAAAGTAACATTTCATTACTTTCCAAGAGTGCCCCTCCTCTGCACTTATAAAAGGCCCCCACCACTACCACCTTACTCACACATTCAAAGCCTTTTGGATCGGCCAACCTCTGCCCAAATACTCTCCCAACTTCCCTCCCTTACTCCTAGAAGCCTCACTTTGGGCAGAATTCTTCCCAAGGAAGCCTTTGGCTCAAATCAAAAGAGTTACCCGATTTTAAGGTAATGTCTTCTCTTATGTTATTTTGTTTTATTTTACTTCTCCAACCCCTTAAACTCTTTTTATTATTTTATTTTGTAACAACACTATTATCTTAAATATACTAGGATTTTGTTATGAGAATGATTTTATTTACACTTACACACACCATTGTCAAATGGTTAAAGAACATACTGTTTCTGTGGGTGGCGAATTACTGCCTCACGAAACGATGATTGTTCAATATTCTTTTAACACCTCTAATGGTGGCCATTATGATGACACTATTTTCATGCATGATATATATTATGTTTATGTTTTCATTATGCTTCTGTATTTTTCATTTATTTCATACCTTTACGATTTCCATTATGGGTAAACGCGATAATTTCATTTTAGGAAGTGCGGACTACCGCCCCCTCAAAGTAATTTGAATCGTTAATGCCATATGTGGGATGTATAAAGGATGGAGTAAATGGTATTATACATTATATTATACTGGAATTATAGTATACCTTTATATAATTATAATTTCATTCCATTAAATATGAAATAGAAATGAAAGTAGTGTTCATGCGTACGTACGGCTTACCGTCTCCATGAACGGTGCATTTCATTTCTTACCTCTAAATGTTATGTAATATTATAAATTCATGTATATACTGGATATATATGATATATATGATATCTAAAACATGAATATAATTCTGGATATAATGGATATTTCACCACATGAACAACTTGTAATTATAAGAAGTTTATTTTTGACTCAAGTACCAAAGATCGACAAAATGACCGTTATTAACTTAAATAATTACATAATGTTCATAACATGGTAATAAGTGATATAAAAGGAATAATGAACATGAAAAAGGGTTCTTAAGCAATTATAAATTAACTCTAATTTATTATTCAGGAGGTTAAAGAACGGTCGAGTCAAGTCGGACACAAGGTAAGGGAATTTCTTAACCCAATTTCCATTCTTTGGGTTAATCTCCTACTTTCAAATTATGTCATGATATTATTATGTCATATCCTGTATTTGTACTTTCTTTATGTGTACTTATAGTGAATACACATAATAGATTTATTTTATTTAAAAAATGATCTTTGTAAGGGAACTTCTTAACCCAATTTCCATTCTTTGGGTTAATCTCCTACTTTCAAATTATGTCATGATATTATTATGTCATATCTTGTATTTGTACTTTCTTTATGTGTACTTATAGTGAATACACATAATAGATCTATTTTATTTAAAAAAAATGATCTTTGTGAGGGACTTCGTCTCAATCTCCTTTCATTGAGGCATATTTGGTTTTATACACAACTTTCCTTTATACGGTGTATAAACCCCTTTGACTTTTACGTTTATTCAAAAAGAATCTTTTTATACGAAGCGTTTTACTAAACGAAAAAAAGGAATGTTTTTCTTGTCATACGTATGCGGCGACAACGACTTCTCCACCGCCATGGCCATTATTTGGGTTTCGGATTCCTCTACAAGCCATAACTTTTTTAAAAAAGAAAAATAAATACCATGTTTTACTTTTCTTTTATTTTGGTATTGAAAATGGTTTTGATAAAGTTTTTATTATATCAATGTGTTGTATTTATATCTTGTGATTTAAGTGTGGAAATCTTATGTTTCCTTTATGCATGTTTTATATGATACAATTATGTTATGGTTTATGATATGTTTAAACATGTTCATATGAGGAATGCATTGTACTTAATAAGTGACGGGTGAAGCCCGCTATAGCCCCTCGATGCATCGGCAGGTCTCATGAGACAAACTAGTGTCTTGGCACGAGGTCTTGACAAAATCTTATTTGTAGTCTTGGCACGAGGCCTTGGCTACGTGGTTATGATAGTCTGGCATTATGCATTCCATCATTATGAAAGTGGTTATTGATATTGCATGTGATTATTCGACTAGTAGAATATCCATGTGAGTAAGTAAATGGCATTATTTAATTTTATTTTTTCCATATTATGCTGAAGTTCAAGTTTAAAAAGGCTTTTGTTTTAGTTATACATTGCCTTAAATGTTAATGTTTATTTATGAAAGCTTCTGCAATATTGTTATCCTTACTGAGAATCTGAGCTCACCCCTTTCAATGTTTTAATATTTTCCAGGATGTGAAGAAGTATTTTATGAATGACCTGCAGGGATAGTCAGAAGAGGATATGAGTGTGGACTATGGAGACTTTGTTGTTGTAGTTTTTCACTTTATGATGTAATGTAACATTTATGAATGTATCTAGTGTTTCCAAGGCTACTAAACTAATCGGTCTTTCGAGACTTGATCTTTTGTGATCATGCCAATGTTACGAAGTAATGCACCGACTCTGGGTAACTGGGGTCAGGGCGTTACATCATGGCAGATCCAAAAGAGGTGGGTTATACTTTTGATCTTATTACGTTGATTGGAGGTGATCCAGTTGTTTTAATGATGCTTGTAATAAGTTTATTAAATTAGTTGCAAGTTCATGTATTGTAATGATGTATTAAAGTCAGTGTAGAATGTTTTTTATTCTTGTCTTTCAACTTAGAATCTTATTTAATTATTATATTTATTTAAAAGACAAGATACATAAAAAGTCAGGGGTGTCACATTCTCATCCCCTTAGATGAATTGTGACCTCACAATTCGTTTGTACACATACTCTAATTCTTTAATTCCCAAGTCCCAGTCATGAATCTTGATTCTCCTACAAAAACAACTTCATTTTTATTACTAAACATTGAATTTATATAAAATAATTCTTACCTTTACCAAAGTATCCAATGTTGGTGATTCTCACGAAATTGAGAGTTTCTTTCAATTAGATTGATCCTCAAGGCGGCTTCAAGTTCTTCCACTTATTTTTCTCATATGCAACTTGTGCAAGTGGGGTTGTATTGATGTAAACATCGAAAAGAAGTTATTATGGAAGTAGATTGAGTATAAAACTCCAAAAGGTTTGTTTAGACTTGATTCCTCTAAGATGGTCTAATTTACTCATCTTCAAATGTTTCAAAATCATCGTTGACTCTTCCTCTGATTCTTCCATATAAACTAAAACTTAAAAGTTGATACATATATGTTGTGCAGAGGTTTCCTCTTTCCACAGCTTCAAAAAAATTATAAGTGATTCATATTGGTTGGATAAGGTGAGACATTTGAAAAGACCCTCTTGATACTTTTTTTTGAGAAAAGATAAGATATATTACTGGTCAAGCAAACCAGACCTACAAAGCCAATCAAAAAACGAGTCCACCCAACAATGATCACCCCAATATTTCCCAAAACGAGCCAAACAATGAGCTTCCAGATTCCCTCCTCGCTTGATAAAAGAAAATTTGCATGCAGCAAATCCTTCGGTTAATGACCAGATCTTTCTCAAGATAAGTCCATACGGTTGAGATGCATCGTCCTTCGAGGATAGAGCGTTCACCACTTCGAGGCAGTCGGATTCCACCAAAACCTTGGGCCAATTTTTTGAACAGGCAAGAGTGATCCCATGGAGGATGGTAGAGGCCTCCGCCACCACAGGGCTCCATGAGAAAGGCACAGCCCGGCACTGAGCTTCCACAATCTGGGCAAAACTATTATGAGCAATGAGTCCAATACCAACTCTGGAATTAGCAGAGACAGCGGCATCTGTATTGATCTTGATGAAACCCTCAGGGGGGGAGATCGACAAGGAGTCGGCTGCCGAGTGTTGCCCAAAGGAGGCACTGGATCGTTATTCTTCCAACCATTCATCCATTCCCTAGCTCTATCCACCCAAAGACGATCATGGGTCACCATCATTTCGAAAATGCGATCATTTCGTCGAGTCCACACTAACCAAGCAATTGTGCATATCAACCCCACCGCTCTCGGTTCAAGAGAAGCCACCCATTTAACCAGATTTTGGACCAGCCCAATTGAAAGATCAAAGAACAAACTAAAATCTGATTTCCAAGCCTTCCACACCCCTTCCACCCCACGACAGGAAAGAATTGCATGCAACGGGGATTCCACCTCTTGGAGGCACAACGGACAGGTGTCATCCTCCGCCAAATGTCGCCGCACCAAAAAGTCACGGGTTGGGAGAACCCCAGAGCAGACCTGCCACCAAAAAAAAATCACCTTAGGGGGGGTAGTGAGCGCCCAGATAATCTTCAATTGGGTTGGTCCAAAAAATAGGAAAGTTGATTTGCAAAATTGCATAATAGGTAAATCCCGATCCTCGAAAGAATTGGAGTGTGTCATGGGGATTGGATATTTTATAGAGGTGTTTATAGATAAGTCGAAGGTTGGAAAAGGGATCAAACTTAACTGAGCATGATTCTATAATAATCCTAACAAGTAACTCATCCAGAAGGAATAAGAGAGTTTTTCATGTTCTTCTTCCATCCATCTGAAAATTGAAAAATAAAGGATTTAACTAAGAAGAAATATTTAACCTAATGAAAAATTTTAATTTCTAAAATTATCTATCGATCATTCCTCTGACGCCAAATGTAAAAGCCCCAACCCCGTGCATTTGGATTCAGTGCTAAAAACATTTTGTGTTTTTTTATTAAAAAACAATTTAAAAATACACAATGTTTTTGACAATCGATGAACTTTTCCGGTTTAGGTTCTGGAGAATTAGAAAAAATGATACAATTTTACAGAGTTGTACAAAAATAAAATAAAATAAACATTTTGCTTCGTGTGCGCTAACTCCTTATACAAAGTCATCCGTCTTAGAACTTCTAAGATACATGTGAAAATATTTTTAAAATATGGGATGACCATAAAATTGCCTAGTATGGGGTTTTAAAACCAGTCAAAAATAGTTGTATGCTTACTACTTTAAAAACTCTTAAAACATTTAATATCAAATATAAATATTTGATATAAATAAAATACTTTTCAAAAATATTTATCATTTTTAAAATTTAATTCAAAATAGTCTTTGAAAACACTTAGATTTCTCCTTTGAAAAGATTTTTAAAATAATAATATTTTCTTTATGGATTATTTTGATACTTGACAGATCTTATGAAAATCATGCAATTTTGCAAATCAACTTTCCTATTTTTTGGACCAGCCCAATTGAAGATTATCTGGGCGCTCACTGCCCCCCCTAAGGTGAATTTTTTTTGGTGGCAGGTCTGCTCTGGGGTTCTCCCAACCAGCGACTTTTTGGTGCGGCGACATTTGGCGGAGGATGACACTTGTCTGTTGTGCCTCCAGGAGGTGGAATCCCCGTTGCATGCAATTCTTTCCTGTCGTGGGGTGGAAGGGGTGTGGAAGGCTTGGAAATCGGATTTTAGTTTGTTCTTTGATCTTTCAATTGGGCTGGTCCAAAATCTGGTTAAATGGGTGGCTTCTCTTGAACCGAGAGCGGTGGGGTTGATATGCACAATTGCTTGGTTAGTGTGGACTCGACGAAATGATCGCATTTTCGAAATGATGGTGACCCATGATCATCTTTGGGTGGATAGGGCTAGGGAATGGATGAACGGTTGGAAGAATAACGATCCAGTGCCTCCTTTGGGCAACACTCGGCAGCCGACTCCTTGTCGATCTCCCCCCTGAGGGTTTCATCAAGATCAATACAGATGCCGCTGTCTCTGCTAATTCCAGAGTTGGTATTGGACTCATTGCTCATAATAGTTTTGGCCATATTGTGGAAGCTCAGTGCCGGGCTGGGCCTTTCTCATGGAGCCCTGTGGTGGCGGAGGCCTCTACCATCCTCCATGGGATCACTCTTGCCCGTTCAAAAAATTGGCCCAAGGTTTTGGTGGAATCCGACTGCCTCGAAGTGGTGAACGCTCTATCCTCGAAGGACGATGCATCTCAACTGTATGGACTTATCTTGAGAAAGATCTGGTCATTAACCGAAGGCTTTGCTGAATGCAAATTTTCTTTTATCAAGCGAGGAGGGAATCTGGAAGCTCATTGTTTGGCTCGTTTTGGGAAATATTGGGGTGATCATTGTTGGGTGGACTTGTTTCTTGATTGGCTTTGTAGGTCTGGTTTGCTTGATCAGTAATATATCTTATCTTTTCTCAAAAAAAAAGTATCAAGGTCTTTCCAAATGTCTCACCTTATCCAACCAATATGAATCACTTATAATTTTTTTTGAAGCTGTGGAATGAGGAAACCTCTGCACAACATATATGTATCAACTTTTAAGTTTTAGTTTATATGGAAGAATCAGAGGAAGAGTCAACGATGATTTTGAAACATTTGAAGATGAGTAAATTAGACCATCTTAGAGGAATCAAGTCTAAACAAACCTTTTGGAGTTTTATACTCAATCTACTTCCATAAGAACTTCTTTTCGATGTTTACATCAATACAACCCCACTTGCACAAGTTGCATATGAGAAAAAGAAGTGGAAGAACTTGAAGCCGCCTTGAGGATCAATCTAATTGAAAGAAACTCTCAATTTCGTGAGAATCACCAACATTGGATACTTTGATAAAGGTAAGAATTATTTTATATAAATTCAATGTTTAGTAATAAAAATGAAGTTGTTTTTGTAGGAGAATGAAGGCTCGTGACTGGGACTTGGGAATTAAAGAATTAGAGTATGTGTACAAACGAATTGTGAGGTCACAATTCATCTAAGGGGATGAGAATGTGACACCCCTGACTTTTTATGTATCTTGTCTTTTAAATAAATATAATAATTAAATAAGATTCTAAGTTGAAAGACAAGAATAAAAAACATTTTACACTGACTTTAATACATCATTACAATACATGAACTTGCAACTAATTTAATAAACTTATTACAAGCATCATTAAAACAACTGGATCACCTCCAATCAACGTAATAAGATCAAAAGTATAACCCACCTCTTTTGGATCTGCCATGATTAGAAAAGTACCGCCAATAAAGATAGAAAGGATACAAAGAATAAGAGTAATGTAAAGAACCATTTTCATAAGGAGGAGAAATGAACCTCGAATAATGTGTGTTAGCAAAATATCCATAAGGCATGAGTATTTATAGAAAATTTGTTTTGACCGTTATAAAAAAATGCAATCGTTGGAATTTTCTTTTAAATGTGATAATGACAATGTTAAGAGCCGTTGATAAGAGTCGTTGGTAAAAGAGGACATGAAAAGCAATTTAAAATAGATGTAAGATAAAAGATAATTTTAGATTTTATATAAGAGGGCTTAGTGATTTTTTAATACGATTATTAACTAGTTAAAATAAAAATAATTGTATTATTTATCATCTTGTTTAACATAAAATTTATCCGCCAATCAAGCAATGGTAGCCAAGTGCATGTGCAACCACTGCTTACGTGGGTAGTGTTGCACTCGGCTAGCCCTGTTATCTTAGGTCATGGGTTTATTCACCATTTCTCAACAACTCATTTGATACATAAGTGACGAATTTAATTTTAAGAAAACATTTTTACTGAAGATCTGTCTTTCTCAAACACAACCCATGGAAAACCCTCTCAAAGCTACATAAATTATTTTTAAAGAAAATAATTATGCTTTTACAAAAGCTACTTTTCATAAAATTTCATAAGTTTTTTGGATAAATGTATATTTTAGAATAAAATCATATAAAGAATTCATAACATTATGGAAATTAACCATAAGATAACTTCCTTTAAATACTTTGATAATTAAACACATTCACTATCATAGAAATGAATTTTCGTTGCGTCACTCTTTAATAGCGCTAAAAAAATACTGATAAATGAGGTATTTTTATCAACGCTAAAAAAAATCGTTGATAAAGGGTACTTTTAACAATGCTAAAATAGAGATGTTAAAAGTACTCATTTATCAGCGTTTTTTTTAGCGGTGATAAAGGTAGTCCTTTATCATCACTTTTTTTAGCTCTGTTAAAAGGACTCTTTAACATCATTTTTTTTAGTAGTGCTCATAAAGGGTGGTTTTTATCAACGTTTTTTTACTAGCACTGATAAATGTTGTATTTCAAAAAAATCATTAAAAAATATACTAATATATAAATATATTTATATTGATATAAACATAATATATACTTTTTAAATATGTTTTAGGTATAAATAGACATTTGCACTTAATATATAAGATATTTAGTGAAAATGACTTCTAAAATATTTTAAAAAAATTATTAATTAATAATTTGCTAATTATTATCAAGTAATAATCATTTAATAACAACTTGAAGACACAAAAAAAAAGATCTAAAATAAGTTGAAAACGTAACTCAAACATCAAACGACCATAACTTTTGATCCGGGTAGGGCTTCCTAGCGCTGTTGAAAGGGGGTCAAGGGACCCCTTTTTAATAATGCTTCGATTATCAACGTTTTTTTAGCGCTAATAAATGCTTTTTTAGTGGTGATAAAACTATGTTTTGTAGTATTGATTCTTTAAATACTTTTTAAAATAAGCATTTCCTTTAAATACTTACATTCAAAGCACATGAACGTAAAACAAAGACTTGTTAAAATTAAACTAGTGCATGTATTAAAAATGCATGAAATGTCAAGAGCTATAGATGATAACAATATCTTATATTATGAATGACATTCATGAATGTATATGAACTTTACACACATAAAATGATAGCTTTTATTATTTAAAACTTACTGTAAATAGAAAATAGACATAAAATGATAACTTTCATTTATTTTAAGGGCATAAAACAATAACTTTTCTTATTGGAACTATTAACATAGAGATTTTGATAAAATTAAATACCTTTCAGAATTTAAAGTTAAACAATAACAATAAAATCTTTCTATTGTTTTATATCATAGATCAAAAATATAAATTTTTGAAATAAACATTGAAAATATAATTGCTTATATAAAATCATAGAATAATTTTCTATAAAAATTAATTCCCTTGTTAAGGGTTTTCTAAAAACAAAAATATAAATCTTGAAAATAATACCCTCACATAAATTCTTAACTGAATTTGGAAAATATAATCCCTTTCAATATTTTAATTAAAGCATAACTTTGAAAATATTATCATCATGTTTCCATAAATTTTACAGAAAGACATGATTATAATTTTCAAAATTTATAACTTTTACCTCAAATTATCAACAAAGAAGAGATATGACATGCGGGTCTTTGGTTTCACTGAACAGGTGAGGGAGGTGTGAGTCGAGCCTTTCCAGTGTACAAAATAAGGATTGTTTCCATTTTAATATCAAATTGGTGGCAAGTTGAGTATCTGAAACAGATCGGTGGTTTAATTGTGATACAGAATATATATATATATATATATAATTTTGCATCTTAATCTTGAAGCAACCGGAAACCCAAAAAACGAACTAAAGATGATCGATGTTTTAATATATTGTATCTAAGGTGATCTAAAAATATTGATCATGATAACAAATATATATTTATTTATCTCAAAAGACGTTGTCGCTACTTGTAGCGACAACTCGTTAAATGAGATGGCTACTAATTATTTTTTTATATCCCATTTGAAGATCACGCTTTATTTTCGGTTAAGCATTAACACTGCTGGGTCACGGTTCGTCAAGGGTGAAGAAATCAGTAGAGGAGAAGGGAAATGGCTGCGTTGAGGGTTGAAGAGGAATCCCTTACGTTGATCGGAGTGTTTCAGTTGTTTTACTGATTCTTGTAATAAGTTTATTGAATTAGTTGCAAGTTCATGTGTTGTAGTAATGTATTAAAGTCAGTGCATCAATAAAATGTTTGTCATTATTGTCTTTCAAATTAGAATCTTATTTAATTATTGTATTTATTTAAAAGACAAACTATGCTTCAGACTCACAAGAGCTTCACGACTGTTGATCCCCTCCTAGGCGAACAGGGTTGGCCGAGTTCAGCGCTGCCCACCTAAGTGGTTGCACGTTAACTTGACTACCCTTGCTTGTTTGGTGGATAATTTTTTTGTTAAACGGGATAATATATAATACAATTATTTTTCTTTCAACTTTTTAATAGTCATATTGAAAAATTATTAAGCCTTTGTATATCAAATCTAAAATTATCTTTTATCTTACATCTATTTTAAATTGCTTTTCATGCCCTCTTTTACCAACGACTCTTTACATTATCACTATCACATTTAAAAGAAAATTTCAACCGTTGCATTTTTTTATAATGGTCAAAACAAAGTTTCTATAAATACCCATGTCTTATGGATATTTGGCTAACACACATTACTCGAGGTTCATTTCTCCTACTTACGAAAATGGTTTTTTAGATTCCTCTTATTCTTTGTATCTTTGTTATCTTTCTTGCCATTACTTTTCTAATCATGGAAGATCCAAAAGAGGTGGGCTATACTTTCGGCCTTATTACGTTGATCGGAGTGTTCTAGTTGTTTTACTAATGCTTGTAATAAGTTTATTGAATTAGTTGCAAGTTCATGTGTAGTAGTGATGTATTAAAGTCAATGTATCAATAAAATGTTTGTCATTATTGTATTTCAACTTAGAATCTTATTTAATTATTGTATTTATTTAAAAGACAAGATACATAAAAATTTTGGGGTGTAACAATTAACCCCCTCCAATTTCTTAAATAAAAAAGGGTTCAAAACCCCCTCTAAAATCCAATCAAATATTAAAAAAAATGTTCAAAAATTTAGAGGAGGTTCAAGATCCCCTCTAAATTCGACGATTAACGAAGATTGTGCATAACCCCCCTCTAATTTATGCAAAAAAATGTTTTTAGAGGGAGCTGTGCATAACCCCTATAAATAATCTTTGTTAATTTGTTTTTTTTTTGTAGTGTAAGACCAAGACAATCCTAGAGTCGCCACTTTAATTCCCTTTTTAATTTTCAAAGGATGGTTGGTTCATCTTACACATTGGCCTTAGTCCTAGTCTTCACACACCAACGAATCACTTCGAGCCCGTGGGAAGGTCTGACACATTTAATTAGGAATCACAATTCAATTATTAATTAAAGAATACCAAGCTCACAACATGCCGGTGCACCCACACATCATATATACAGGAGAAGAGTAGTAATACATCAAGGGATAACTCGAGACCACCTACCTCAAACACATGGAATTTCCAACAAACTGAACAAGATCCACAAGTCACAGTGAAAAAGAGCTCCTGTAGTCCAAACACACAACAAAAAACTCAATCAGAACATATCTAGAAGAGAGTGATCGTTTAAGGCAGTCATTCAAACAAAGATAGGTCGTCCAAAACTCCTCTTGGAATCATCTTGATCAGCAATATCTTGCAAAGGAGGGACGACAAGGTGTTTTTAGAGAATAAAACGAGCCGATGATGCATTGACAACCCTCCCTTAAAGATCGTACACACTCTCATGAATGGGCATAACTTCCCCTCGATGATTAGGCGGCTAATTTGACTGTTTCAAAAAAAAAATTGAGCAGTCATCCCCACGACATGGTGATGCCCACAACGGTCAGGGTGGCTTCGATTGTACTATGCCCAAGAGATCCACCACGATCACACTCCGCGACGTGGAGCAAAATCCTTAATTGTTTTAGACCCACCACGCCTTCCGTCACAACGCGGTAAGACTATTTTGGCAGCGGTCCACAAGGAGACCCTGCTGGTGCCTCATGCTTGAGACCACTCCTTGGCATTTGGTGCGTTGATCTCCCCATTTCATACGGACGAACTCCAAACACAACACGACTTCCATCAGAGCATGGTCTTGATCGTGGTGCACCTAAAAACACCCATTTTCCACCTAAAATGACCAAGAACCATTTTACACATTCCGAACCCCAAATAAAACTATCACAAGGCTCAAAAAATAAATACCTTAAACCATAAATGTGACATGTATGCCCAAAATCCAATATAGAGAGTGTTTAACTTGATCATTATGTGCCACTAATGGAAAGGATTCAGAGTGAAATCCCCATGATCATAACCCTAAAAACCTCTCTTTTCATTAAATTTTATTTCTTAATTTTATAACAAATAATAATATGTATAAATTATATAAATTAAAACTATAAGATACATTTATTATATTATGATTTATATAATCAAATATATATTTTATATGTAAATATATTTTAATTTATTTACATATGCTTCATATTTTCATATTTTGTAATATACATGTGTAATAATAATTATATAAATAAGTATAAATATATAAATAAATGCAATTTATATAAATATTTATTTATTGTCATATAAATCGTATTTAATAATATATGTTTGTGTATTATTTACATAAATACATTGCAGGAGCCAAAGAATCCTCAACAACGGCTGTGTGGGGCACCCCACACCGAATCATGATCTCCCTGCCGGGCCTCATCGGTCCCGCATAACCCCACTATTTTTTTGGGCCACTGAATAGGTCCACTTGTGGGTCCATTCCCACTTCGCCCCACTAACTTTTACCCATTTACCCTCTCTCCCCACGCGTGCCGCACCGCGCCACACCGGTTCTCTCGCTGTCCCTTTTCTCTGGACCGCGCTACCCGAACCCGGTCCATCTCACTCATCCCTATATTAGTTTTAAAGTTAATTTTAATATAAATCCTTTATCTAAAAATGCCATTAAATTATATTATTTTAAACCGTATACCGTAAAGTTATAATCACACATGGATACCGAATTTTTCATGTACTAAAAAAGTTTCAATAATTTTGACGGGAATTAAACAAAATATCTACAATTCAAATTTATTTATCATTAAATCTCAACATTTTTTAATCTAAACATTTAAATTAATGCAATAAGTCTATATTACTTTAAAAAACAAAGTAATTGCGTATTAATGGTGCACACTAACGCGAAAATGGGTTTATCGATATTTATTTTCAAAGTTTTAATTTTTTTTATTTTTATATTTTTTCAATCGAAAGTTAAGTCCCTCCCTTCCCCGCCTTTTGCCCCGTGCCTTGATTTTCTCAACATGTTCTGTTTTGTTATGTAACTTTATATATTTAATACAATTTTATATTTAAATTCAGGTTTATCCAGATCCACTAGACCTTTCATTTTACATTATAGACGCGCCCATTTTATATGTTTAATAATTAATAATATTATAAAAATTATATATTTAATATAATTTAATATATTGGCGGCCTATGTACAAGTGTACCCGGTCCAGATCCGGTACCGACGGATCCAGATCTGGATCAAGTATTTCATGAACCGGAGGATCTAGGTCCAGGTTTGATTCAAGTAGTTCGTTTGGACCCGTTTACAGCATCAACAATTATATAATTTTATTTAAAAAATGCGACATGAAATAGTAATACGGTCAAACCGTATCTCGATCCTTTTAGTAAACTTATTTAATCCGGTTCACTCGTCTTGTAATCGGGCCAGTTTGGATCGCCTTGAACCGGTGGAAAACGGATCGAATTGTTTTTTTTTTTGAAAAGACAATCCTTAAATTAATAAAAAATTCATAAAATTATTGTCAAATACAATTTTCAGGCTTATTTTTTTGGAGGTCCAAAAAATTGATTTTTTATAAATTGCAATTTGGCATCATGATAAATAAGCTTTCAAAACTAATTTATTAATAACTCTCCCCAAAAAACAACGGGTTTAGATAATTAATAAAATTGTTTACAATTTTCAACATTTATTCAGTATTTATATCGTATTTTTATTCATAATGAATGAAAGTTATTTTAGACAAAAAAAAATCGATACGTTCTTTTTAATATATTTTTTACTTATAGAAGGGACATGAGACAGTAATTGTTTTTTTACATGAAACGGTATTTTTGAAGTCAAATATTGGTTCAATTTGTCATGTGAAGTAACTATTACAACAGTTTAATATATTTTTTAAAATTTTAATTAGGAATCATTTCCGATATATTTTTATATTTTTTTATCAAAATGTAATAAAGAGGATAAACTTTTGATGAAAGCGATGGGTGTAAAATGGGGGTTGACGAGAGAGACTAGAGAGATGACTTTGCGGCATTTTTTAGTTGACGCGTGGAATATCGCATTACGGAGGCCTCCCAAGATCCAAGCGGTGGGCTCAAAGGACCCAGTGGTGGGCCCAACCCACTTTCACCCGATATTGTCCCGATCTTGTCTGTCACCAAACATCCTTTTACTTTCTCTTACCTTTTATCTTTTTTTATTATTTATTTAAAAGCCTTTTTCTAAAAGGTTCCCTATGATATCTGAAATGTTTTTTTTGATATTTTTATTCATCATATTCGGTGCTGTATTTTAGTATCTAGTGATAGCTTTTATGTCACTGATGTTGTAAATTTTTGTTTTGAACCATTAATGTATGTTTTATGGATAATGTAAAACAATCTATCAAACATAAAAATAGTAGAAAAAAGTTAAAATTCTTATGAACGGGGAACTCTTTTCAAAGAGAGATCTATTTATATATTTATGACATGTTTTGACTTGATAATGAGTTGTAAACTCATAAAGATGCAATGTTTAAGCCTAAATAAGATTGTGATTGGCCGTGTATTCAGGCTTGTAGGCATTCAAACTGCTCAACACAATTCTACAAAACCCATAAAGAAGCTCAAAGAACATCAAGTTTACGAGAATAGCGTGCCCAACTCAAGGCTTAACACGGACCAACGTGAAAGCTCGATGTGTGCCCTGCTTGAGGAAGACGAAGAGTCACAAACCAAAATAGGTCTCAGACTTAACGCAATGCTACTTAGACAAGCTCTAATGGGAGAATATGCTCATGTAGGTGATTTTCAAATTGAAACCTTAGGGAGATAGAGGAAGATAGGTAGATTTGTGTTATCCAAAGGCTTCAACGCACGTTAACTTTGCACGAGCCTACTTTGCTAAGGAAAAAAACATCGACCTTGGCAAAGGTCACCCTTTAAGGCAAATTTCAACATGCTCTATCAAATCTAAGGAGGTTTCACCAAGGATCTTGTAGTCTTCACTAATCCCCTATGTTTCACCAAGCTCTCAACCACTAAGGTCACCTACCTTACCGAAGTCCTATTTCTCCCAAGTGTCCCTAATGACCTTAATGGATCAATTTCACAAAGGTCTTGGTCCCAAGAGGGTGTTTTTTCAAAGGTCTTTACCTTCACAACCCTCCTTACCATGGTGAGCCATTGACTTCTCCTCCGATAAGGCCTCTCAACCTAAATGGTCCAAGTTCACCTAGGTGGTAGAGTATCATAACTCATTTAACCAATGTCGCCTAACTTCACTGAGATCATTGATAATCCCCCAAACCCAGGGGGTGCTTGGGTGTATGACCCACTTGCATTATGTGCATTCCTTATGTGGTTGGTATCTGACCACATTACATCATGAAGTGTCCAAATGGATTGTGATGAAGTGTGTTGTATTTGTTGTCAATATCTCAATGGGAAGTGAAGTGAATATGTGTTGAGGTTGGGTGATGATGAAGAGCCTAATGAGTTAAAAGTTTGAAGGACACAATGCTTAATGAAGAGTATCATGGAAAAGGGGAGGCTAAAGCGCTCATTAGAGATGTTTGAGATGCAACTTGGAGTTCCTATGATTAGTGTATGGGCAGTGTGATGCCCCAAACCCGTGCTCTCGGATCCGGTGCCCATAGACTCATACTTTACACACTTGCTTTATTATCAGCTGTAAAAGCCTATATATAACCATCCATAATTACAAAAAACAATGACGATTATTGAATCTCTTACATCTGAAGGATCTTTTCAGCTTTAGAGCTTTAAAGAATTAGAACACAACATAAATTGAAAAATCTTATGTTCTTTGTATCAAATGGACAATTTTCCCATTATATATAAACTACTTAATTCATGACAATTATTCAATGTCTACCATAAATTCTTTCACATATGTCATCCTTATAAACATGTCATCTGTACAATTTTTCTCAATAACCTGGGAAATGGAAACATAAGAAGGGGTGAGTTCAAACGCCCAGTAAGGGAAACATATAACTGAAACAATCATGGCATAAACATGACATAAGTATTATGGCAGAAATAGGTAAATAACATGTATCCATAATCAACTTGAAACCGAGAGCATGTTATATCAACGAAAATAAATGAAAACATAGATATTAATAATACCAATCTCATATTGACGGAATACATAATGACGAAATAAAAAACCTGATGTCAAGGCTTTGTGTCGAGACACTCTACTTATCGTCAAGACCGCAGTTAAGACATCCCGCTGCCAAGGCTTTGTTCCAAGACAATATCTAGTTATGGGAAGAGGCATAAACAATACATAATCAACCTTAATAATCATCCATATTGAAATAACAACAAACAAAATGTCAATACCTTTCTCCATGTCAATAAAAGAGATAACTTGATCATAACCCATCCGAAAGAAGAAGGTGGATAGATAAACAATATTTAGTCAACTTTCCAATAATAATCCGTATCAGAATCCCAATACTTTTCCCCATGTTAATAGAATATTATACTTTTTAGGTGAACATCATTCAATCCGAGTTATGTAAAATGGGATGTTTACACTGTATAGAGCAATGGGTATACGACAAAGACAATACTAGAATAATATGATCATAAGCCATCCGGAGAAAAAATGTGGATGGTTTCAATAGAATATATCCCAAGAAGTGAGAAATATTTGTCAAAGGGTTTATGTGGTAGGAATGTATATCCCTAGAAAATAATGAAATAATACCACATAATACAATCAAAGGGTAGAATGTACTCAACTTATATGAAATAAGTTCAAATAGCGATCATAACTCGATGAATGAAAATTGAGTTACCAAAAATGTTCACTACTAGAGAAACTACTGAATCACTAGCCACATGAATAAGAGAACATGATTTGACTAGAAAATCCCATGAATTACATGTAAAAGAACATTCATAGGCTAGTAAATCAATAGAGCACCATACAAATGGAACATGATGCATAAAATGTATTATGTCTTAGAGAATGATAATTGAGACCAAGGAAACCTTTATGACTTTTGAAACTTTCGAATCAAAACCACTTGAAAGATAGATATTGTAATTAAACATCAAATACTACGATTAAAAGATAATTCATTATATGATATCTTGAACTGGAAGTATACACACCTTGAAAATGAAAATAGGTGCATAGATACAATACTTGTCTCAATGAAGGGAAATTGAGATGAAAACCCTTACAACATTTGGAACATTGGAACCAAAATCCAATGAGAAAGTTAACATGAAATGGGAAATTGAATATCATTAAATATAAGATAATCATGATATAAATATTACAATGGGGTGGTAAGTGAACCATACAAAAGTGAAGATGGTGTATAACATAAACATATCTCAACGAAAGGAAATTGAGACTGAACCCCTTACCTCTTGTCCCAACTTCCATGAACGCAACTTAACCTTCTTAAACAAAAAAAAATATATCTTAATAAATTAATTAAGAATCATAATCATATCCATCTTCATCAATACTCTTCATAATTAGTCATTCTCTACATGAATTCTTTCGATTTTTCCACATCGAGTGTGTATAGTTTGGATCATTTGTATTAGTTTCATAATAATGGTGGCCGTGTTTAGTATTATTTAAAAATTTAGTCATTAATAAATCATATAAGATACTAGAATATATGTTAAAATATAGTCTATAAAGTTATAATTTCATTTCATGTTAGTTTTGGTTACAAACCATGACAATGAAATCAACGATGATCATGTTTTGGTGTTTCTTAACGAACGAAAGATGTTTTCTTAATTAACGAGTTAAATGTTGATATAACCTTAAAATAAATAACAAAAAACATTACTTACGTATTTATATCATACTACACTAGTAAATAATTTCTCATAGTCATTCATTGTAACGACCCAAAATTTTGAATAAATCTTGTTTCCTAATTTTGTGTGTTATTTTATTTTTTATACTCAACAAAACTGTTTCATTTGATAACATGAGTATAATTAAAATGAGACCGTTGGATTTTGACTGTTATATGACCATTGGTCAATATGACCACTGGAAACTAAACGTTTTGATTATTGTCTCTAAATACAAGTAATCTTGTTTAATTAATATAGAAAGAAGATTCGATGACCTCACCCAGTAGTTTTGGACCTATCGAAGCCCATCTAACAGAACTTGGGAAGGAGGTAGCACCACTGGGCTTTGCTCTGGACCAAACCCAAGCTGAACTTCATCATGTGAAGCTAGAACGGGATCGTCTTCACGAGAAGTTCAAACTGATAAAAATTACTACTCGTGCGATGTTGGCCGAGCCTCCCTCAGATTCTCTCACCTTAGCACACCTTACACTTAGGTCCTATGCTGGTGTAATAAGGGGCTATGTAAGGAGACCGTAACTGCATTGTGTAATCCTTTGTTTTAAATAAAAATTGGGATTTCTTCTTATGATGATGTTTATGACTTTTTAAATGTCCGGATAAATATAGTATGCATATTTTTGGTGAATTTTAGAGAAATGATATTTTAAAAAATGTTTATGTAAACCTTAAATAATTAAAACTGTGTAATGATTTTCAAAAAATGGTCTTCTACAATTATGTTCAGTACAAAATTTAGAGTCTAATAAGATCAACTTAATTTTTGTTGAATAGTAAATTATGAATAGTGATTTTATGCTTAGGATTAGTAATGTGACCAAATGGATTAGTAATCTCACTTAATGAAAGTATTAATATAATCTAGGCACCTTGATTAAGTAATGTGATTCAATAAAATGGTTAAATAACGGTTTCATAAATTATTATTCAAGTATTAGTTTTTTCAGGTGAATAGTTTTTTTTAATTAAAAATTAAATTAAAAATAATTAGAAAATTATTTTTATAAAATGGATTTCATTTTTGAACTCAGAGCATCGATATTATGTTAAGGTAATTTTTGGGGATTTTTCTAAAAAAAATGAATTTTCGGTGAATAGTGTATTTATTTAAAAAAATAAATTAAAAATATTTAGAAAATTATTTTTATAAAATGGACTTCATTTTTGAAATCAGTGCATTGATATTTGGTTAAGGTGAAATTTGGGATTTTTCTGAGAAAGTTGAATTTTCAGTGAATAGTAAAAATACAGTTTTAGGGTTTCAGTATGTTTAATGACATCATAACTGTGTGATGATGATGTCATGAGATATTTTATGGGTTGGCTGACCAAAGGTGATGAATTATTGTTTTGGGGGCCCCATGTGGCCTAACTTCATGGGAAATATCTTGGGAGAGCACATGGTTTTGAGAAACCCACTTATGAGGTGTCCCTTGGCCATTAATGCCTTGTCCCCTCACTTTCCCTATAAATACCAAGCCATTATCTCATCCTTTGGACTCCAAAATCATTCTCAACGAAGTTCTGGTCTTCTTACCTCTCAAGGAGTCCTCCCAAGGCGCCCTCAAGCCCCTCAAGGCCCAAACCATTGAGTTTTAAGAGTTACGTTTTAAGTAAGGGATCCGACCTCTCTCTTTCTTTTCAAGTAATCTCTTTTATGCCATTCCTTTTATGCTCTATGTTCTTATGTTGGACGATGTTCTTTTATATTCATTATACTGTCCTTTTTATGTTCATATGATTAGATACCCCCTCTTATTCTCATCATTTCATTTTATGAAAGTTTAAGTGGCGCCGTTAGGCTGCCGAAATTTTTGTAACATATTCTTTCACCCTTCTCATTTTCAAGTTCTATTTTCTTGTAAAGTCTTTCAAGTTCCTTTTTATTATGTTGCGGTATGATCTCTATATCTATCATACTGATCTTCTATGATCATATGATGAGATACCCCATTTGATCTCTTCAATTCAGTATTTTGAAGTTTTAAGAGGCGCCGTTGGGCTGCCGAATTTGTAAGGGATTCTTTCACCCTTCTCGTTTTCAAGTTCTATTTTAATATCAAGTCTTTCAAGTTCCTTTTTATTATGTTGGGGTATTATCTCTATATCTATCATACTGAACCCTTATGTTCATATGATGAGAGACCCTATTTTATCTTTTCAAATCATTTTGTTGAAGTTTAAGTGACGCCGTTGGGCTGCCGAATTTTCATAAGAGAAATATTATTTTTGTCTTCCTTTCATGTTCTTCATTTCATATGGTATATCTTTCAAATTTCATTACCATGTTCTCAAATCCTTTATATTATATCCCTATACTGTTTTATGGGTCATTTATGAGTGTTTGACCCATATCCCCTCTCTTTTCAATGTTTTCTAAAACCCCGAAACATAGCCGTTATGCTGCAGAATTTCCGTCTCAAAATGTCTCTCTCCTTTTCTAAAGTACTTTTATTTTATTAAGTGAATACTCAAAGATATTTCTTCAAAAGGGGTATTCACATATATACTAAAATGTTTTATTTTAAATTCTGGGATTTACATACATGAGACCCGCTTTCCCCTTCCGTGGGTTTTAAAGTGACGTAAAGATCATGTCTTTAAAGCAGTTTTTAAAACGTTATGATTATGAAATGAAACCCATTTCTTTTATGCTATATGGGTTGTTTATGAAATGATTTATGATGATATATGTGGCTCACATTATAATAAAGGCAAATTTAAGGGTGCGCCCTGATAGCGCTCCAATGCATTGGGTAATGATGTAACCACTAGAGATTACAATTTTCACGATATCTTGGTGAATAACCTTGGTAATTTTCAAATGACACCTTGGGGATGGACCTTGGTGATATGTTCATGATTGTCTATGTTAAATGATGTAGCCACATCTTAAAGTTATGAAAAATGTTATTTTTATTATGATATGCCACATGATTTCTTTCTCATGCCTTAAAGTTCTTTTTCATGACATAGTTGATGTATCTCAAGTTCACGTGTTAAATGTTTCTCTTGTTCCCTTACTGGGCCTTCTGCTCCCCCTTTCTTTTGATGTATGTCCCCAGGTTATGAGATGCAGTAATGAACCTAGGATGAACTTAAGGAGAAGCCTTTCAAGTGTCTAAGAAGGATGTTTTATGTTGTTTTCATGTATTATGTTCCTGGTTTCCAAGACACTAAACCTTAAAGATCCTCAATTTGTGTAATGTAATGAAAGTTTATGTTATAAAAAGGCGGGATTCTATAGTTGGTATCAAAGGATGGTTTAGTTATTTGTGGAAATTAGGATATGAAAACTTTAGGAAGAAACCTATAGAAAAGTTTAAATGTAGGAAATCTTCCTGGTATTTTGGTGAGTATTGAGTAATGAGTTTCCAAGAAAATACATCCCTGTCTGGATATGAGCAGGTAGAGGAGGATTTGACACAGATGTACATAGGGGTAAAACCCGAAAACACTGCTTTGAGCTAGACTCAAACGGGAACTGGTACACGACAACGGGCCTTGCTGCACTCTTGGTTACGACACTCCCGGGGGATATGCTTTGATAAATTCATAAGCTTAGTATGAACCATTATTAAAGGAACAAATATAAAACAAAATAAAGGTTCACATAAGAATATATGATCATGTATAACCTAGATTGGAACCTATGGGATCACAAGTTAGGGTATACTTTTCTTCTACATGTTTATCCTTCTATGCTTAAAGTTTCCTTCTCATGATTATTGGATAAGTATTTAAGCCCCTAATTGTACTTTCTTTTCTTAGTTAATGGCGGGAAATTTAAGAACATGTCCCAACAACCAATGTGATAGAAAATGTGACGATTTTCGTATTAATATGACAGAGATGATTAGGGGATTAAAAGATGATTACTATTTTGGAAGACGTTCACTATTTGTGGAACCCTATTTGATTGAGGTAAAAAGATTACTACGGTATTTTCTTTGAGGAATAAAGGTTGACTTATATTTTGATGAATCGATGAATTTAAGGTGAACTTATGGTAATATAGGTTACTTATGGAAATGATTAACCTATCTTGGGGAAAATATGTTTAGGTTAGTTACTTTTGTTATAAGATGTTAGGAGTGGTTTATGTTGTTTGGAGATGAATGATGAAGTTTATTTTGGAAGACTATGTTATCAAATCCTTCTTGTACTTGGGTTTCAATCTTAGTTTGGTTTATTTTGAGAAATTTTAAGGACAGTTATTTATGGAATGGTCAATGATGAACTTTGGGTAGTACCATGGAACCTTGAAGATTTAAAAGTAGTTTCCATTCCTATGGGATTCTTTCTTTTTGAAGAGTTGTTTTATCTTACCCTTTATGTTTTTGGGATAATGTTTAAAGATAGAAGAAATAGATAGTTAATCTTTTGTGGATTATGTGATTCTCTAGAAGATGATTCTTGTGTTTTGATGAGACCAAGTATTTTTGAATGCTCATCGTTTGGAGAAAAGATTAGTTTTGGTAGAAACTTATTAAAGGATGAAACTCTATATGAAGGTAGGTATATTTCCTTATATTTTTGTTCTATGTAGTAAATGAATTCCTCAAAATTATGAAAAGAAACGTAAACCAAAAATGTTGCTGGTTTACGTTTCCTACTAGGTAATCAAAGACCGTTTACACACATCATAAGTTTGGGATTTTCTCGTGGTCAACTTTCTCCTAATCATGTTTTCTATCACTCTC
Organism: Viscum album; assembly: GCA_963277665.1. Classification (NCBI taxonomy): domain Eukaryota; kingdom Viridiplantae; phylum Streptophyta; class Magnoliopsida; order Santalales; family Viscaceae; genus Viscum; species Viscum album. The sequence continues at coordinate 348,725,517 of OY728126.1, forward strand.
CCCCAGAACTTGACCCTTTGTTTTTCTTCCATATCCATGTTTTCCTCCATGGAATCCTAGTATGGGTTAACACGGGTGACCATTGTACTTCCCCTTCTTTCTTTTAAAGTAATAGTGTCACTGACTCCTTTTCCGATGTGGGACTTTCAATGAAATTTCAAAACCCAATTTTAAAAATTGCGAGGATGCAATTTCTTAAGGGGGGAAGATTGTAACGACTCGAAATTTTGAATAAATCTTGTTTCCTAATTTTGTGTGTTATTTTATTTTTTATACTCAACAAAACTGTTTCAATTGATAACATGAGTATAATTAAAATGAGACCGTTGGATTTTGATTATTATATGACCATTGGTCAATATGACCGCTGGAAACTAAACGTTTTGATTATTGTCTCTAAATACAAGTAATCTTGTTTAATTAATATAGAAAGAAGATTCGATGGCCTCACCCAGTAGTCTTGGACCTATCGAATCCCATCTAACAGAACTTGGGAAGGAGGTAGCACCACTGGGCTTTGCTCTGGACCAAACCCAAGCTGAACTTCATCATGTGAAGCTAGAACGGGATCGCCTTCGCGAAAAGTTCAAACTGATAGAAATTACTACTCGTGCGATGTTGGTCGAGCCTCCCTCAGATTCTCTCACCTTAGCACACCTTACACTTAGGTCCTATGATGGTGTGATAAGGGGCTATGTAAGAAGACCATAACTGCCTTATGTAATCCTTTGTTTTAAATAAAAAATGGGATTTATTCTTATGATGATGTTTATGACTTTTTAGATGTCCGAATAAATATAGTATGCATATTTTTGGTGAATTTTAGAGAAAGGATATTTTAAAAAATGTTTATGTAAACCTTAAATAATTAAAACTGTGTAATGATTTTCAAAAAATGGTCTTCTACAATTATATTCAGTATGAAATTTAGAGTCTAATAAGATCAACTTAATTTTTGTTGAATAGTAAATTATGAATAGTGATTTTATGCTTAGGATTAGTAATGTGAACAAATGGATTAGTAATCTCACTTAATGAAAGTATTAATATAATCTAGGCACCTTGATTAAGTAATGTGATTCAATAAAATGGTTAAATAACGGTTTCATAAATTATTATTCAAGTATTAGTTTTTTCAGGTGAATAGTGTTTTTTAATTAAAAATTAAATTAAAAATATTTCGAAAAATATTTTTATAAAATGGATTTCATTTTTGAACTCAGAGCATCGATATTATGTTAAGGTAATTTTTGGGGATTTTTCTAAAAAAAATGAATTTTCGGTGAATAGTGTATTTATTTAAAAAAATAAATTAAAAATATTTAGAAAATTATTTTTATAAAATGGACTTCATTTTTGAAATCAGTGCATTGATATTTGGTTAAGGTGAAATTTTGGGATTTTTCTGAGAAAGTTGAATTTTCAGTGAATAGTAAAAATACAGTTTTAGGGTTTCAGTATGTTTAATGACATCATAACTGTGTGATGATGATGTCATGAGATATTTTATGGGTTGGCTGACCAAAGGTGATGAATTATTGTTTTGGGGGCCCCATGTGGCCTAACTTCATGGGAAATATCTTGGGAGAGCACATGGTTTTGAGAAACCCACTTATGAGGTGTCCCTTGGCCATTAATGCCTTGTCCCCTCACTTTCCCTATAAATACCAAGCCATTATCTCATCCTTTGGACTCCAAAATCATTCTCAACGAAGTTCTGGTCTTCTTACCTCTCAAGGAGTCCTCCCAAGGCGCCCTCAAGCCCCTCAAGGCCCAAACCATTGAGTTTTAAGAGTTACGTTTTAAGTAAGGGATCCGACCTCTCTCTTTCTTTTCAAGTAATCTCTTTTATGTCATTCCTTTTATGCTCTATGTTCTTATGTTGGACGATGTTCTTTTATATTCATTATACTGTCCTTTTTATGTTCATATGATTAGATACCCCCTCTTATTCTCATCATTTCATTTTATGAAAGTTTAAGTGGCGCCGTTAGGCTACCGAAATTTTTGTAACATATTCTTTCACCCATCTCATTTTCAAGTTCTATTTTCTTGTAAAGTCTTTCAAGTTCCTTTTTATTATGTTGCGGTATGATCTCTATATCTATCATACTGATATTTTATGATCATATGATGAGAGACCCCATTTGATCTCTTCAATTCAGTATTTTGAAGTTTTAAGAGGCGCCGTTGGGCTGCCGAATTTGTAAGGGATTCTTTCACCCTTCTCGTTTTCAAGTTCTATTTTAATATCAAGTCTTTCAAGTTCCTTTTTATTATGTTGGGGTATTATCTCTATATCTATCATACTGAACCCTTATGTTCATATGATGAGAGACCCTATTTTATCTTTTCAAATCATTTTGTTGAAGTTTAAGTGACGCCGTTGGGCTGCCGAATTTTTATAAGAGAAATATTATTTTTGTCTTCCTTTCATGTTCTTCATTTCATATGGTATATCTTTCAAATTTCATTACCATGTTCTCAAATCCTTTATATTATATCCCTATACTGTTTTATGGGTCATTTATGAGTGTTTGACCCATATCCTCTCTCTTTTCAATGTTTTCTAAAACCCCGAAACATAGCCGTTATGCTGCAGAATTTCCGTCTCAAAATGTCTCTCTCCTTTTCTAAAGTACTTTTTTTTATTAAGTGAATACTCAAAGATATTTCTTCAAAAGGGGTATTCACATATATACTAAAATGTTTTATTTTAAATTCTGGGATTTACATACATGAGACCCGCTCTCCCCTTCCGTGGGTTTTAAAGTGACGTAAAGATCATGTCTTTAAAGCAGTTTTTAAAACGTTATGATTATGAAATGAAACCCATTTCTTTTATGCTATATGGGTTGTTTATGAAATGATTTATGATGATATATGTGGCTCACATTATAATAAAGGCAAATTTAAGGGTGCGCCCTGATAGCGCTCCAATGCATTGGGTAATGATATAACCATTAGAGATTACAATTTTCACGATATCTTGGTGAATAACCTTGGTAATTTTCAAATGACACCTTAGGGATGGACCTTGGTGATATGTTCATGATTGTCTATGTTAAATGATGTAGCCACATCTTAAAGTTATGAAAAATGTTATTTTTATTATGATATGCCACATGATTTCTTTCTCATGCCTTAAAGTTCTTTTTCATGACATAGTTGATGTATCTCAAGTTCACGTGTTAAATGTTTCTCTTGTTCCCTTACTGGGCCTTCTGCTCCCCCTTTCTTTTGATGTATGTCCCCAGGTTATGAGATGCAGTAATGAACCTAGGATGAACTTAAGGAGAAGCCTTTCAAGTGTCTAAGAAGGATGTTTTATGTTGTTTTCATGTATTATGTTCCTGGTTTCCAAGACACTAAACCTTAAAGATCCTCAATTTGTGTAATGTAATGAAAGTTTATGTTATAAAAAGGCGGGATTCTATAGTTGGTATCAAAGGATGATTTAGTTATTTGCGGAAATTAGGATATGAAAACTTTAGGAAGAAACCTATAGAAAAGTTTAAATGTAGGAAATATTCCTGGTATTTTGGTGAGTATTGAGTAATGGGTTTCCAAGAAAATACATCCCTGTCTGGATATGATCAGGTAGAGGAGGATTTGACACAGATGTACATAGGGGTAAAACCCGAAAACACTGCTTTGAGCTAGACTCAAACGGGAACTGGTACACGACAACGGGCCTTGCTGCACTCTTGGTTACGACACTCCCGGGGGATATGCTTTGATAAATTCATAAGCTTAGTATGAACCATTATTAAAGGAACAAATATAAAACAAAATAAAGGTTCACATAGGAATATATGATCATGGATAACCTAGATTGGAACCTATGGGATCACAAGTTAGGGTATAATTTTCTTCTACATGTTTATCCTTCTATGCTTAAAGTTTCCTTCTCATGATTATTGGATAAGTATTTAAGCCCCTAATTGTACTTTCTTTTCTTAGTTAATGGCGGGAAATTTAAGAACATGTCCCAACAACCAATGTGATAGAAAATGTGACGATTTTCGTATTTATATGACAGAGATGATTAGGGGATTAAAAGATGATTACTATTTTGGAAGACGTTCACTATTTTTGGAACCCTATTTGATTGAGGTAAAAAGATTACTACGGTATTTTCTTTGAGGAATAAAGGTTGACTTATATTTTGATGAATCGATGAATTTAAGGTGAACTTATGGTAATATAGGTTACTTATGGAAATGATTAACCTATCTTGGGGAAAATATGTTTAGGTTAGTTACTTTTGTTATAAGATGTTAGGAGTGGTTTATGTTGTTTGGAGATGAATGATGAAGTTTATTTTGGAAGACTATGTTATCAAATCCTTCTTGTACTTGGGTTTCAATCTTAGTTTGGTTTATTTTGAGAAATTTTAAGGACAATTATTTATGGAATGGTCAATGATGAACTTTGGGTAGTACCATGGAACCTTGAAGATTTAAAAGTAGTTTCCATTCCTATGGGATTCTTTCTTTTTGAAGAGTTGTTTTATCTTACCCTTTATGTTTTTGGGATAATGTTTAAAGATAGAAGAAATAGATAGTTAATCTTTTGTGGATTATGTGATTCTCTAGAAGATGATTCTTGTGTTTTGATGAGACCAAGTATTTTTGAATGCTCATCGTTTGGAGAAAAGATTAGTTTTGGTAGAAACTTATTAAAGGATGAAACTCTATATGAAGGTAGGTATATTTCCTTATATTTTTGTTCTATGTAGTAAATGAATTCCTCAAAATTATGAAAAGAAACGTAAAACAAAAATGTTGTTGGTTTACGTTTCCTACTAGGTAATCAAAGACCGTTTACACACATCATAAGTTTGGGATTTTCTCGTGGTCAACTTTCTCCTAATCATGTTTTCTATCACTCTCCCCCAGAACTTGACCCTTTGTTTTTCTTCCATATCCATGTTTTCCTCCATGGAATCCTAGTATGGGTTAACTCGGGTGACCATTGTACTTCCCCTTCTTTCTTTTAAAGTAATAGTGTCACTGACTCTTTTTCCGATGTGGGACTTTCAATGAAATTTCAAAACCCAATTTTAAAAATTGCGAGGACGCAATTTCTTAAGGGGGGAAGATTGTAACGACTCGAAATTTTGAATAAATCTTGTTTCCTAATTTTGTGTGTTATTTTATTTTTTATACTCAACAAAACTGTTTCATTTGATAACATGAGTATAATTAAAATGAGACCGTTGGATTTTGACTATTATATGACCATTGGTCAATATGACCGCTGGAAACTAAACGTTTTGATTATTGTCTCTAAATACAAGTAATCTTGTTTAATTAATATAGAAAGAAGATTCGATGGCCTCACCCAGTAGTCTTGGACCCATCGAATCCCATCTAACAGAACTTGGGAAGGAGGTAGCACCACTGGGCTTTGCTCTGAACCAAACCCAAGCTGAACTTCATCGTGTGAAGCTAAAACGGGATCACCTTCACGAAAAGTTCAAACTGATAGAAATTACTACTCGTGCGATGTTGGTCGAGCCTCCCTCAGATTCTCTCACCTTAGCACACCTTACACTTAGGTCCTATGATGGTGTGATAAGGGGCTATGTAAGGAGACCATAACTGCCTTATGTAATCCTTTGTTTTAAATAAAAATTGGGATTTATTCTTATGATGATGTTTATGACTTTTTAAATGTCCGAATAAATATAGTATGCATATTTTTGGTGAATTTTAGAGAAAGGATATTTTAAAAAATGTTTATGTAAACCTTAAATAATTAAAACAGTGTAATGATTTTCAAAAAATGGTCTTCTACAATTATATTCAGTATGAAATTTAGAGTCTAATAAGATCAACTTAATTTTTGTTGAATAGTAAATTATGAATAGTGATTTTATGCTTAGGATTAGTAATGTGAACAAATGGATTAGTAATCTCACTTAATGAAAGTATTAATATAATCTAGGCACCTTGATTAAGTAATGTGATTCAATAAAATGGTTAAATAACGGTTTCATAAATTATTATTCAAATATTAGTTTTTTCAGGTGAATAGTGTTTTTTAATTAAAAATTAAATTAAAAATATTTAGAAAATTATTTTTATAAAATGGATTTCATTTTTGAACTCAGAGCATCGATATTATGTTAAGGTAATTTTTGGGGATTTTTCTAAAAAAAATGAATTTTCGGTGAATAGTGTATTTATTTAAAAAAATAAATTAAAAATATTTAGAAAATTATTTTTATAAAATGGACTTCATTTTTGAAATCAGTGCATTGATATTTGGTTAAGGTGAAATTTTGGGATTTTTCTGAGAAAGTTGAATTTTCAGTGAATAGTAAAAATACAGTTTTAGGGTTTCAGTATGTTTAATGACATCATAACTGTGTGATGATGATGTCATGAGATATTTTATGGGTTGGCTAACCAAAGGTGATGAATTATTGTTTTGGGGGCCCCATGTGGCCTAACTTCATGGGAAATATCTTGGGAGAGCACATGGTTTTGAGAAACCCACTTATGAGGTGTCCCTTGGCCATTAATGCCTTGTCCCCTCACTTTCCCTATAAATACCAAGCCATTATCTCATCCTTTGGACTCCAAAATCATTCTCAACGAAGTTCTGGTCTTCTTACCTCTCAAGGAGTCCTCCCAAGGCGCCCTCAAGCCCCTCAAGGCCCAAACCATTGAGTTTTAAGAGTTACGTTTTAAGTAAGGGATCCGACCTCTCTCTTTCTTTTCAAGTAATCTCTTTTATGTCATTCCTTTTATGCTCTATGTTCTTATGTTGGACGATGTTCTTTTATATTCATTATACTGTCCTTTTTATGTTCATATGATTAGATACCCCCTCTTATTCTCATCATTTCATTTTATGAAAGTTTAAGTGGCGCCGTTAGGCTGCCGAAATTTTTGTAACATATTCTTTCACCCTTCTCATTTTCAAGTTCTATTTTCTTGTAAAGTCTTTCAAGTTCCTTTTTATTATGTTGCGGTATGATCTCTATATCTATCATACTGATCTTTTATGATCATATGATGAGAGACCCCATTTGATCTCTTCAATTCAGTATTTTGAAGTTTTAAGAGGCGCCGTTGGGCTGCCGAATTTGTAAGGGATTCTTTCACCCTTCTCGTTTTCAAGTTCTATTTTAATATCAAGTCTTTCAAGTTCATTTTTATTATGTTGGGGTATTATCTCTATATCTATCATACTGAACCCTTATGTTCATATGATGAGAGACCCTATTTTATCTTTTCAAATCATTTTGTTGATGTTTAAGTGACGCCGTTGGGCTGCCGGATTTTCATAAGAGAAATATTATTTTTGTCTTCCTTTCATGTTCTTCATTTCATATGGTATATCTTTCAAATTTCATTACCATGTTCTCAAATCCTTTATATTATATCCCTATACTGTTTTATGGGTCATTTATGAGTGTTTGACCCATATCCCCTCTCTTTTCAATGTTTTCTAAAACCCCGAAACATAGCCGTTATGCTGCAGAATTTCCGTCTCAAAATGTCTCTCTCCTTTTCTAAAGTACTTTTATTTTATTAAGTGAATACTCAAAGATATTTCTTCAAAAGGGGTATTCACATATATACTAAAATGTTTTATTTTAAATTCTGGGATTTACATACATGAGACCCGCTCTCCCCTTCCGTGGGTTTTAAAGTGACGTAAAGATCATGTCTTTAAAGCAGTTTTTAAAACGTTATGATTTTGAAATGAAACCCATTTCTTTTATGCTATATGGGTTGTTTATGAAATGATTTATGATGATATATGTGGCTCCCATTATAATAAAGGCAAATTTAAGGGTGCGCCCTGATAGCGCTCCAATGCATTGGGTAATGATGTAACCACTAGAGATTACAATTTTCACGATATCTTGGTGAATAACCTTGGTAATTTTCAAATGACACCTTGGGGATGGACCTTGGTGATATGTTCATGATTGTCTATGTTAAATGATGTAGCCACATCTTAAAGTTATGAAAAATGTTATTTTTATTATGATATGCCACATGATTTCTTTCTCATGCCTTAAAGTTCTTTTTCATGACATAGTTGATGTATCTCAAGTTCACGTGTTAAATGTTTCTCTTGTTCCCTTACTGGGCCTTCTGCTCCCCCTTTCTTTTGATGTATGTCCCCAGGTTATGAGATGCAGTAATGAACCTAGAATGAACTTAAGGAGAAGCCTTTCAAGTGTTTAAGAAGGATGTTTTATGTTGTTTTCATGTATTATGTTCCTGGTTTCCAAGACACTAAACCTTAAAGATCCTCAATTTGTGTAATGTAATGAAATTTTATGTTATAAAAAGGCGGGATTCTATAGTTGGTATCAAAGGATGGTTTAGTTATTTGTGGAAATTAGGATATGAAAACTTTAGGAAGAAACCTATAGAAAAGTTTAAATGTAGGAAATCTTCCTGGTATTTTGGTGAGTATTGAGTAATGGGTTTCCAAGAAAATACACCCCTGTCTGGATATGAGCAGGTAGAGGAGGATTTGACACAGATGTACATAGGGGTAAAACCCGAAAACACTGCTTTGAGCTAGACTCAAACGGGAACTGGTACACGACAACGGGCCTTGCTGCACTCTTGGTTACGACACTCCCGGGGGATATGCTTTGATAAATTCATAAGCTTAGTATGAACCATTATTAAAGGAACAAATATAAAACAAAATAAAGGTTCACATAGGAATATATGATCATGGATAACCTAGATTGGAACCTATGAGATCACAAGTTAGGGTATACTTTTCTTCTACATGTTTATCCTTCTATGCTTAAAGTTTCCTTCTCATGATTATTGGATAAGTATTTAAGCCCCTAATTGTACTTTATTTTCTTAGTTAATGGCGGGAAATTTAAGAACATGTCCCAACAACCAATGTGATAGAAAATGTGATGATTTTCGTATTAATATGACAGAGATGATTAGGAGATTAAAATATGATTACTATTTTGGAAGACGTTCACTATTTTTGGAACCCTATTTGATTGAGGTAAAAAGATTACTACGGTATTTTCTTTGAGGAATAAAGGTTGACTTATATTTTGATGAATCGATGAATTTAAGGTGAAATTATGGTAATATAGGTTACTTATGGAAATGATTAACCTATCTTGGGGAAAATATGTTTAGGTTAGTTACTTTTGTTATAATATGTTAGGAGTGGTTTATGTTGTTTGGAGATGAATGATGAAGTTTATTTTGGAAGACTATGTTATCAAATCCTTCTTGTACTTGGGTTTCAATCTTAGTTTGGTTTATTTTGAGAAATTTTAAGGACAGTTATTTATGGAATGGTCAATGATGAACTTTGGGTAGTACCATGGAACCTTGAAGATTTAAAAGTAGTTTCCATTCCTATGGGATTCTTTCTTTTTGAAGAGTTGTTTTATCTTACCCTTTATGTTTTTGGGATAATGTTTAAAGATAGAAGAAATAGATAGTTAATCTTTTGTGGATTATGTGATTCTCTAGAAGATGATTCTTGTGTTTTGATGAGACCAAGTATTTTTGAATGCTCATCGTTTGGAGAAAAGATTAGTTTTGGTAGAAACTTATTAAAGGATGAAACTCTATATGAAGGTAGGTATATTTCCTTATATTTTTGTTCTATGTAGTAAATGAATTCCTCAAAATTATGAAAAGAAACGTAAAACAAAAATGTTGTTGGTTTACGTTTCCTACTAGGTAATCAAAGACCGTTTACACACATCATAAGTTTGGGATTTTCTCGTGGTCAACTTTCTCCTAATCATGTTTTCTATCACTCTCCCCCAGAACTTGACCCTTTGTTTTTCTTCCATATCCATGTTTTCCTCCATGGAATCCTAGTATGGGTTAACTCGGGTGACCATTGTACTTCCCCTTCTTTCTTTTAAAGTAATAGTGTCACTGACTCTTTTTCCGATGTGGGACTTTCAATGAAATTTCAAAACCCAATTTTAAAAATTGCGAGGACGCAATTTCTTAAGGGGGGAAGATTGTAACGACTCGAAATTTTGAATAAATCTTGTTTCCTAATTTTGTGTGTTATTTTATTTTTTATACTCAACAAAACTGTTTCATTTGATATCATGAGTATAATTAAAATGAGACCATTGGATTTTGACTATTATATGACCATTGGTCAATATGACCGCTGGAAACTAAACGTTTTGATTATTGTCTCTAAATACAAGTAATCTTGTTTAATTAATATAGAAAGAAGATTCGATGGCCTCACCCAGTAGTCTTGGACCTATCAAATCCCATCTAACAGAACTTGGGAAGGAGGTAGCACCACTGGGCTTTGCTCTGGACCAAACCCAAGCTGAACTTCATCGTGTGAAGCTAGAACGGGATCGCCTTCGCGAGAAGTTCAAACTGATAGAAATTACTACTCGTGCGATGTTGGTCGAGCCTCCCTCAGATTCTCTCACCTTAGCACACCTTACACTTAGGTCCTATGATGGTGTGATAAGGGGCTATGTAAGGAGACCATAACTGCCTTATGTAATCCTTTATTTTAAATAAAAATTGGGATTTATTCTTATGATGATGTTTATGACTTTTTAAATGTCCGAATAAATATAGTATGCATATTTTTGGTGAATTTTAGAGAAAGGATATTTTAAAAAATGTTTATGTAAACCTTAAATAATTAAAACTGTGTAATGATTTTCAAAAAATGGTCTTCTACAATTATATTCAGTATGAAATTTAGAGTCTAATAAGATCAACTTAATTTTTGTTGAATAGTAAATTATGAATAGTGATTTTATGCTTAGGATTAGTAATGTGAACAAATGGATTAGTAATCTCACTTAATGAAAGTATTAATATAATCTAGGCACCTTGATTAAGTAATGCGATTCAATAAAATGGTTAAATAACGGTTTCATAAATTATTATTCAAGTATTAGTTTTTTCAGGTGAATAGTGTTTTTTAATTAAAAATTAAATTAAAAATATTTAGAAAAATATTTTTATAAAATGGATTTCATTTTTGAACTCAGAGCATCGATATTATGTTAAGGTAATTTTTGGGGATTTTTCTAAAAAAAATGAATTTTCGGTGAATAGTGTATTTATTTAAAAAAATAAATTAAAAATATTTAGAAAATTATTTTTATAAAATGGACTTTATTTTTAAAATCAGTGCATTGATATTTGGTTAAGGTGAAAATTTGGGATTTTTCTGAGAAAGTAGAATTTTCAGTGAATAGTAAAAATACAGTTTTAGGGTTTCAGTATGTTTAATGACATCATAACTATGTGATGATGATGTCATGAGATATTTTATGGGTTGGCCGACCAAAGGTGATGAATTATTGTTTTGGGGGCCCCATTTGGCCTAACTTCATGGGAAATATCTTGGGAGAACACATGGTTTTGAGAAACCCACTTATGAGGTGTTCCTTGGCCATTAATGCCTTGTCCCCTCACTTTCCCTATAAATACCAAGCCATTCTATCATCCTTTGGACTCCAAAATCATTCTCAACGAAGTTCTGGTCTCCTTACCTCTCAAGGAGTCCTCCCAAGGTGCCCTCAAGCCCCTCAAGGTCCAAACCATTGAGTTTTAAGAGTTACGTTTTAAGGTAAGAGATCCGACCTCTCTCTTTCTTTTCAAGTAATCTCTTTTATGTCATTCCTTTTATGTTCCATGTTCTTATGTTGGAGGATGTTCTTTTATATTCATTATAATGTCCTTTTTATGTTCATATGATTAGATACCCCCTCTTACTCTCATCATTTCATTTTATGAAAGTTTAAGTGGCGCCGTTAGGCTGCCGAAATTTTTGTAACAGATTCTTTCACCCTTCTCATTTTCAAGTTCTATTTTCTTGTCAAGTCTTTCAAGTTCCTTTTTATTATGTTGCGGTATGATCTCTATATATATCATACTGATCTTTTATGATCATATTATGAGAGACACCATTTGATCTCTTCAATTCAGTATTTTAAAGTTTTAAGAGGCGCCGTTAGGCTGCTGAATTTTTAAGGGATTCTTTCACCCTTCTCGTTTTCAAGTTCTATTTTAATGTCAAGTATTTCAAGTTCCTTTTTATTATGTTGGGGTATGATTTCTATATATATAATACTGAACCCTTATGTTCATATTATGAGAGACCCTATTTTGATCTTGTCAATTCATTTTTGTTGAAGTTTAAGTGACGCCGTTGGGCTGCCGAATTTTCATAAGAGAAATCTTATTTTTGTCTTCCTTTCATGTTCTTCATTTCATATGGTATATCTTTCAAATTTCATTACCATGTTCTCAAATCCTTTATATTCTATCCCTCTACTGTTTTATGGGTCATTTACGAGTGTTTGACCCATGTCCCCTCTCTTTTCAATGTTTTCTAAAACCCCGAAACATAGCCGTTATGCTGCAGAATTTCCGTCTCAAAATGTCTCTCTCTTTTTCTAGAGTACTTTTATTTTATTAAGTGAATACTCAAAGATCTTTATTAAAAAGGGGTATTCACATATATACCAAAATGTTTTATTTTAAATTCTGGGATTTACATACATGAGACCCGCTCTCCCCTTCCGTGGGTTTTAAAGTGACGTAAAGATCATGTCTTTAAAGCAGTTTTTAAAACATTATGATTATGAAATGAAACCCATTTCTTTTATGCTATATGGGTTGTTTATGAAATGATTTATGATGATATATGTGGCTCACATGATAATAAAGGCAAATTTAAGGGTGTGCCCTGATAGCGCTCCAATGCATTGGGTAATGATGTAACCACTAGAGATTACAATTTTCACGATATCTTGGTGAATAACCTTGGTAATTTTAAAATGACACCTTGGGGATGTACCTTGATGATATATTCATGATTGTCTATGTTAAATGATGTAACCACATCTTAAAGTTATGAAAAATGTTATTTTTATTATGATATGCCACATGATTTCTTTCTCATGCCTTAAAGTTCTTTTTCATGACATAGTTGATGTATCTCAAGTTCACGTGTTAAATGTTTCTCTTGTTCCCTTACTGGGCCTTCTGCTCACCCTTTCTTTTGATGTATGTCCCCAGGTTATGAGATGCAGTAATGAACCTAGGATGAACTTAAGGAGAAGCCTTTCAAGTGTCTAAGAAGGATGTTTTATGTTGTTTTCATGTATTATGTTCCTGGTTTCCAAGAAACTAAACCTTAAAGATCCTCAGTTTTGTGTAATGTAATGAAAGTTTATGTTATAAAAAGGCGTGATTCTATATTCATGACATAAATTCATTGTATTTTTTGATTAGGTGATTAAACCGACTCAAACATGAACACACCTCCTCCAATGAATGATTATGAGGTGGTTTAGTTGTCATATCATTAAAACAGAAGTATACTGATATTATTTAGTGATTAGTGTGATATATAAGAATTATAAGGAAGTATAATAATAAGTAATGGATATGAAAACATTACACACTTCGAATGAAAGATTATCCACTTAACATGCTTATTTTAAACAATTAAATCAACAATGATTGTTTGTTGTTCATATCATTAATATGGTTTTATATTTGATATAATATATTATTAATGATATCATAAAAATCATATGTATCCTTTAATACCATCCTTACATCCATCTTTTCAAGGTGATGAAGGAAAAAAATGCGTAATGTCATGGAGGTAGTAGTCCGCAAAATGCATGAATGACGATTTTGTTTTTCTTAATGGATGAGGAATATGAATAAATAATGATAATAAAATTAATATAACAATATTATATTATATAAATTATACTAATATAATTATATTTTTGTGGTTAGAATAAATTTTAAAGAATAAAATTAAGAATAAAAACTAAGTAGTTGATAATACTCATGTTAGAGACTTTGATTTTCTTTGGAAGTTTCCTTAAATTTGAGGGGCTTAGGATAATTATGAGAGAATAGGGAATTAATTTATTGTGAAAGGGTTATAAGGAGATTAAAATGAAATATTTTAATAGATAAATTCAAGGGGATGGTGTATCTTGAAGTAGTGAAGATGTTACCCTTTTATAAGTGAAGGAAAAGGTAGTTTTGGGAACACCTTTACATTTTTTGATAATTTCTTGACATTATTCAAGGGTAAATGAATAAAAATTGGAAAAAAGTGTAGGGGACACATGTATTTGTTGATAAAAGGTTAAACCATTCATTTCTAGGCATGTTTTTAAGTGTTTTAGGTCTTTTACACTAGGTTAAACTCAATTTACACCTTTTACTTTTACCCTGGTAATTAATTTCCAACCTTAGTAATTATTGGTTGGAGTTGAAAAATCTAGGGGGGGGATGAATTAAGTTTCCAATAATTTTTTTGTTTAAAAATAATTTAATAACTAAATCCCCCAATTTGATAAAATTTCCTAGTTAACAAAAAAATTAAAATTATATAATTTGATCCTTTGAAAAGATTCTCAAAAGCTCGATCACTACTCAGTTAAAATACATTTGAAAATAATTTAAAATTTAAAACTAATATACTCAAATAAAAAATAGTATATAAAACACTAATTTAAGTTAACTATTAGATTAATTTTTTGTTTCATAAACTACATACAGAAACTAATTCGATTTTAGTATAAATAAAACAAAATAGACAAAACATAGAGGAATTTAATAAGGGGCTTAGGCTCAATCCAAGAATTAATCCCCTCCACCTATAAATCATCTTATGATAAGAAGTTTATTATTAAATAAATTGATCCACAACCTGAATTAGGTTTTACAGACAACAGATCACAAGGTTGTCCAGGCACAAAGCCTCTTCTATAGTTATGCGTGGGATAAAACAAGAACAAGTCACACACAACCTCTTCCACTGTTGATCATGAGAATAAAAATGAAAATATTTTAGAGATATCAAGTACTCTCTAGTTCCATATAGAAGACCACGTTTTTATAAATAAACAGAGTAATAAAAAACACATCTTGAATGTAAAGAATAAACAGAAAGAGTAAGAGATTAAAGATAATATGTGGTGTAACTCTATCTGAATAGATTAAGTTGTTCACGAGTACTTTGAATTTTTCTTTGGAAGGAACTTGGAAATGTTTCACATGATGTTTATAAAAATAGAGTTTCATTGATATTTCTGAACAACTCTTCATTTTATCACACAATCTTCTGTTATTCTTTGTAGGAGATCGAGTTAACCTCTTCTTTTTACATGATTGAATTTTCCTTCTTAAAAATATCTTCATCCAAAACTAGCCATTGAAGGACAATGAATGAAGTATTAAATGCATTGATGCTTCAATTATTTCTCTAAAAACTATTCGCTGGAGATTTAAAATTCTCCATTGCTAAGTTAGACATGGAAATCTATATTCACTAAAAACATAGTTATTTGATCTCATAGTCATTTGGTACTATTAGTTAGCACGAAAAATTCTCATAGTAGATCCAATCCTTCATGTGCTTAGTTCATTTTCTTACATGGTAGGTTCATGACTTTATGTTGTATCTTGTTTCCTCATGCACCCACTATAATAAAAGACATGATAAATACATTACTTAATTAAAATTTTACATACCTTGGCATGGTAACTTTATTTATTCACGTGGTAGGTTGTTTTCTTTATACAATCACATTAATGATTTGCACGATCAAGTATTTTGTACACATGGTAGGTACATCTCTATCGCATGGTAGGTTGATTGTACATGTGGTAAGGTGATTCTCAATGCATGGTAGGTTCAACTTCAATGCATGTTAGATTCATTACTTTTACTGAATTTTCTCATCTAAC
The DNA here is from genome assembly GCA_963277665.1 of Viscum album. Taxonomy (NCBI): domain Eukaryota; kingdom Viridiplantae; phylum Streptophyta; class Magnoliopsida; order Santalales; family Viscaceae; genus Viscum; species Viscum album. The sequence continues at coordinate 348,741,272 of OY728126.1, forward strand.
ACATGATAAATAGTTTTTTCATGTGGTCAAATAAAGTATAACATGTGGTAAGGTGACATGGTCGCTTGACCTTCTCGGTCAGTTCAAAGTCTTCACATGGTAATCACATTGAAAATGTGGTAGGTTGTCATGATAAGTTCCAGACATGGCTATTTTTTGAAGTTTTTTTTCCAAAAAATCATTTACTAACATAAAACATTAAATTCATTTGAAACCTTATAAACATAATTTTGGATCATTAAAATAAGGATGCATTGGTAAAAACCAACAATCTCACCCTTTATAATGATTACAAATCACAAAAATTAAATTGAACTAAATCAAATATAAAAAAAGTATATTTGTATAGAATTAAATTAACTGTTTAGAAAGTTCCTGAAATCATGCATGAATTCAATTGATTTTAATTTATCACCACCCCTTTTGGGATTATCAAAAAGTGAATAAAGAAAAATTTATTAACATCACAAAATAGATTACAAATGGTAAAAAAAGTCCCTATCAGAGATCTTAATTTGAATTTGAATATAGGATATCTTTGATATATGTTGGAAGGATAGGGTCCTTTACTTTGGAATTAGAGGTAGGAGAAGATGTAGTTTGAGGAGAAGATGAGGAGGTGGGATTGATAAGGACCGCACATTTGGAAACAGGTCGTAGTTGCTAAGAGGATTTTCTGGGAGCTAGGCCAAAAGGATTGATGGTAGAGGAGGTAGTTTTTGGATCTAGGGATATAGGAATGGATGAAGGAGCTAGAACAGATGTATGAGAAGTGTAAATATAAAGTTCCATCAACCTGGTAAACTCACTAACTAAATGAGAACTATTATCCAAACCCTGAAGGAAATTGTATCTATTCTCCATGAACACTTAAAAAACTGGGTTCATAGCCCTGAACTTCTCAACTTGTGACTTAAAATATTGAATCAAGGGTGGAATATTTTGATCTTAAGAAAGGGTCTTGAACATACCATTTGAATTAGACTTAGTAAAGATGCATCTAAGATAACAATCAATAGCCTTATTAATTTTTTATCTACCTTAACCATATTTCTTGGAATCCTCTCTAACTATTTCCAAGGTTTTTGCATCATGTGTTTGAAAACCATCAATAATAGATTCCTAGGTCTTTTTAAAACCATCAAACATAATATTTAACTCATCCCTTATGAGTTGTTTGGTTGTTTCTTTATAAAAAATAGATTGAATAGGAGGATCGAGATAATGAGTAGAAAAGACACAACTCACGAACCTTTGATTTTGTTGAATCATCATATCAAAAATATTAGATTATAGATCACCCAACCGTTCTTTGATATCATTAATATAATTTTCAACAAATTCATCTCAATATAAAACTTTAGTTGAAGATGAGAATTTACAAGCATCATCTTCACCATGATCACTACCTTGTTTAGTTTCTTCACCTTCTTTGGTTGGAGTGGGACCAAATATATCATAGAGAGTTCGATCAATTGAAGGTATAACAGGGTATACCTCAAGCCTCTCTTGAGTATCTATATTAGCAATAAGATATCCCTCTAGAACTCTCTGAATTGAAGGTATGGAAGGTCCACCATGTTTAGGTAAACTCCCCATCATCATCATCATCATCAGAATCCGAATTGACTATCCCCAAAACAAGATATCCAAGGGAATTCACCCCCTTAGAAGGTGTATCTAGAATAGGTTGTGTGAGAGTACTGCCAATCATAGGTGATCCATCTGAATTGACTTCAGAACTTTTAGAGTCTTCAGTCTTATCAAACTCTAGCCTATAACCACTCACAAAAACCTTTGTGTCTACCAAATCCTTAGACTGAAGATCTTATTCATGTGATGGAAAAGTAAAGGGAGATTTAGGATGACCAAATGGTATGGAAGAAGATACTTCCCTACTATCCTCATGATCAAATATTTATTCTTCATACAAATCTACCATTTCATTTTCTTCCTCAACTTCTTTCTCACCAACAACCAAATCATCATCTGAATACTCAACTATCTCATTAGGTTCAAGACCAAGATCAACAAGAAACCTTGGTCTAACTAGGAACTTCACTAGATCAAATATTTTATAAATATTTTCTGGGTCATCCACCCATTCATTTTTCTAAGGGTTTCAATTTAATTTCATCTACCTACAAATCTCCTATCTAAAGTAGAGACCATCTGATTAGGTAATTATTTCCTCCCCATGAGGAACCAAGCCTTTATACTCCAACAAGGTTGAAATAAGATTCAAGTAAGGTAAATAACTAAATTTTAAAGAAGGCTTATATAACTCAATTATATATCTCATGACATATCTACATAGGTTGACTTGGACACCATTCTTCATCAAAACAAGAAAAAAAAACCTAATGCCTCAAGATACTAAAGTATCCCTTTCTTAAACAAATAAGATGAAAAATAAACTTAACAAGTAGCCTAAATTATCCACTCAACTCAATATCCAAAGTTCTTATGAGAGTTCCATTTATAACGAGCTCATATAAAGAATTTTGATACTAAAAGTGTGCATGATTAAATGTATATGAGCTTTGGTAATCTTCAAACTCTCCTTTGTGAGGCACACCCAAACACTTTGACCATCATCTCGAAGAGAACTCCATAACTTCACCAATTATAATTGATTTAACTTTATCCTTTTCACTCAAGGAAAGAACTCAAGGTGCACATAAAATTCTTTAATAATCTCTGGATAGAAAGAATTACTATTCTATTTAAACTAAGCATCCCAAACCTGATCCAGAATAGTATTCCAAACCATGGATCTGCTTGATTTCAACCACTATACATTGGTTTCCTTTTATGTAGAGATAAGATGATCAACCAGGTGAAAATTCTTTAGATCCACCATAACACTCGAGCTAACTTTCGATTTCTTCAACTTTTTCGAAGGAGGAGACCGAATAGGAAATGTGGTTTCCAAAAAATGCTTCATGATCAACATTTTTGATTTGATTAGATTTATCAAATGATTTAGGTTCACGAGAGACATTCGAAACTGGAAGGTTCGAGTCGGAGAGAGAGAGAGAGAATTTGAGATAACTGGATTTCAATTTGAATGTAAGGATTCAAAAGTGGGGAAGAGATTTTTGGGAAAAGATAGACGTCGATTCAGATTCAGATTTTAAATCTATTTTAATAATTTACAGAGTAAAATACTAATATACTTAAATGAAATCATGCCAAAATATTTTTGAAATATTATAAGGAAACAGACACAGTAGGTCTACTAACCATGGATCCGTGAGACCAAAGATACAATCAATAAGCTAACCATGACCTCATGGTAGGTATGCTAAACACATGAATAAAATGTTCATGGTAAGTAAGTATTGACCATGTGATAAAATATTCACGGTGATCACAGTGATTGTGTGAGTTAATAATAATGGTAAGTATGGTGACCAAATGAGTTAAGTTCCATGGAAGGTATACTAATTGCATGACCAAATCATCATAGTAGGCATACTGACTGTATAAACAAAAACTCATGGCCGAAATACTAATAGTGTGAACCACACTACACAGTTACTTCTAAAAAAATCCAAAAAACATAGATTAAACAGTTTAACATAAAAATTAATAACTAAAGCTAAATTAAAACAATCAGACACAATTTATCATGTCTAATTCATGTAAGATATAATTGATTCTCTCAACATTCAAAGGATTTTTAAATATATTAGAAATCTGGTGTTCAGTACCAATGAACTCAAGAGTTATATCCCATTTTTGAAAATGATATCTCAAAATGTGAGGTCTTATATCAATGTGATTTGTTCTAGAATGTGATATAGGATTATTTTAAATATTTATCTCACTTTTATTATCACAATTTATAGAGACATGTTGGAATTAATATCCATAGTCTAGTAATATATGTTTCATCCATAAAATCTCTGCAGAAAAACTACCTGCAACTATGTATTCAACTTCAACAGTGGATAATGAAACAAAATTATATTTCTTACTACACCATGAAACTAGATACTTGAAAAAAGGTGACATGTTCCAGAATTTATTTTTCTATATAACTTAAAGCCACCAAAATCAGCATCTGAATAACTAACTAAATCAAATTCTTGTCCTCTAGAATAAAACAATCTTAAGTTAGTTGTATTCTTGAGGTATTTGAAAATTCTTTTCACAATAAGTAAATGCGACTCTTTTGGATTTGCTTGAAAATGAGCACACATACACACACTAAACATTATATCAGTCTAGATAACAGTTAATTATAGTAAAATTCCAATCATACTACTATAAGTGGTTTGATCAATTGATTTTCCAGTTTTATCAAGATCCAGTTTACAACTTGTACTCATGGGAGTATCACCACCTTTTGTATTATCCATGACAAAATGTTTTAAAAGATCTTCAGTGTAATTAATTTAATTTAAAATAATTTCATATTTGTTTTGAAAAACTTGAAAGCTAAGAAAGAATTTAATTTCTCCCATTAAAATCATTTCAAATTCACTCTTCTTAATCTTTGAAAATTTAGTACACAAATAATTTCTTAAAGATCCAAAAATAACATCATCAACATAAATTTGTACAAACAAAACATCTTTTGATATTATTTTAATAAATAAATTAGGTTCACCTATTCTTTTAATAAAACCTTTTGAAATAAAAAATGAGCTGAGCCTATCATAGCAAGATCTAGGAGATTGTTTTAAACCATATAAATATTTTTTTAATTTAAAAAATATTTTGGAAAGTGATGGTTTTAAAATCTAGGGGTTTTTTCAACAAAAAACATCTTCAATAATATAACCATTTAAGAATGCACTTTTGACATCCCTTTGATAT